>CM076660.1:18058300-18179944 GCA_038496675.1 Rachycentron canadum | reverse complement strand
TATATATATATATATACACACACACACACACACACACACACACACACACACACACACACACACACACACACACACACACACACACACACACACATATTTGAATGTACTTTACATGAATCTGTTGCAGGTAACGGGAGGCTCTGGACGTTTGTACACTTGCCTTGTGTCTTGTCACTACTGCCCTTGCCCAGCCTTCGCCTACACTGTGTTCCGCAGAAATGAGGGCATGTTGGTGAGTCACATACAAACAGTGACACTCAGTTTTGGCTCAAAATGAAACCTCAATCCGTTTTTGGTAACAACCAAACATTGGATGATTGGTCAAATTTTATTTTTTTTAGTATAGAAAAAAGTATTAAAAAAAGTATCATTGGTTACCTGTTCTGAAAATGATATGTACTAGTTACAAAAGATTCTTCAAATAGTAGGCAAACAGATGTACACTCACAGTATCTTCTTTTATACAAACACTAACTCAAAGACGCATACACAGTACCCATGGTACCACTGAGCTTCATAAAAGTTACAATAATGAACAAGCTGTTTAAAGCTGAACATCTGTTTGAACTAATTATACGCAAATTATTTTATTATTTTTGTTCAGCATAGGTTAGAAAAAGTATGTGAACCCTACAACCAATGACAAAAAAAGTTAATTGGCGTCAGGAGTTAGTTTACCTGGAGTCCGATCAATGAAACCAGTTTGAAGTTGTGGGTTAAAACAACTTTAACCTATAAAAAAACACCCCAACATTTGGAGTTTGCCATCATAAGAATTTGTTGATGTGACCAATAACCTGAAGGACTCATTGGAGATGACCAACATCTCTGTTAATAGTCTACTATATGCAAAACATTGAATAGACAGCATGTCCATGACAGGACAAGGAAGCTGCTGTCCCAAAAAAAACGCTGCTGTGCGCCTGAAGTTTGCCGAAGACCACCTCGACACATCACTACTGGGAAAATGTTTTGTGGACTGATGAAACTAAAGTTGAATTGTTCATGGGGAACACAGGGGCTGCTTTGCTGCCTCTGGGCCTGGACAGCTTGACATCATCGAAGGGATAATGAATTCTCAAGTTTATCAAGGAATCTGACAAGGTATTGTCAGGGTGTCAGTCTACCAGCTGAAGCTCAGTAGAAGCTGGGAGATGCAGCAGGACAATGACCATAAACATCAAAGTAAATCCACCACTAAAACTCTTGGAGTGGCCTGGTCAGAGCCCATACCATGGCCCAATAAAAAGAATGTACACATCTGGTGTATACCACTCTCAATAAGAATATGTCTGAGCTGAGGCAGCTCTGTGAAGAAGAATGGTCAAAAATCCTCCTGAACGTTGATCTGCAGCTAAGGCAAGGCAAGGCAAGGCAATTTTATTTGTATAGCCCATTTTTACAAACAGTTTGTCTCAAAGGGCTTTACATAGCATCATAACAACATCCTCTGCCCTTAGACCCTCACATCGACTGAGGAAAAACTCAAAACAAAACCCTTTTAACAGGGAAAAAAAAGAGAAACCTCATGGTGAGCAACAGAGGAGGGATCCCTCACCCAGGACGGGCAGACGTGCAATAGATGTTGTATACAGACAAGAAAACAGGTAACAATACAGAATATACACAGATGGAAATGGTGTGCAGGAGTTAACAGAAGACCTTGGTTGAGGTTATTGTTGCCAAAGGAGGTTCAACTTATTATTAGGTCCAAGGGTTCACTTACTTTTTCCACCACCACTGTGACTGTCTACTTGGTTTGATTAATAAATGTTAACATTGTTTGTGTGGTGTTGGCATAAATACATTGTGTTTAACAATAGTCTTGACTTAGATGAAGAATAGATCAATTTTATGACCAATTCATGAAGAAAACCAAGTCATTCTAGAGGGTTCACATACTTTCTTGTATTTACACACAGATAGGTGAAATCTGCCTCAGCCATTGTGTCGGGGCAGCCAGGCGTGCATCCTGGAGAAAACCATTGACCAGTCCAAAGTGAGACCAAGCACATGTTGAAATGTGTGTAACAGATGTAATGTGGTCTGGTCATGTTTTTGTCTGGTCACTGAAGGGGTATCTCCCTCCCAACTGTCTGTTTTTGCTATATATCTGCAAGCAAACAAGCTCAGCTCCTGCTCTGAGTATCAGGGGCTAGTTTTCCCTGGAGGATGCTGCTAAAATCAGTGTGAGAAACAGAGCTGCAGCAGAGCAAGGAGTAGATCAGCACCACGGATATCATTCCCCATGAACACACACTGAAGCCAGAAAAAATAAAACTATTCATGCCTCAACTCCCCTGTAACTTAACTAGCCGCCCAGATGATGCCGGAGTCTATTATGCGTTGTTACTTGAGTGGAATCCAAATGATGTTGCAAGACAAGACTTTTGGTGGATCAGATTTTAATATAACTCTGAAAACTATACAAGACTCAAGAGTTTCACCATGAAGTCTGCAATCTCCCCTACTGGAGCCACTGTGCTCCTTCAGGGGCCCTGCAGACTTCAAATGACTGGATAAGGCCAGATCAGGTCCACACTGCTGATAAATGTCAGAGGACAGATAAAGATGCTCTCCCACCAGCAGCAGACAGCCATGAGCTCATCAACACAGCTGATAGAAGAAGCCAGTAAACAAACTTCTGTACTTTGTCCTTTGTCTTGTTGTTGATGTAAAATACTGATCCACAGGCATTAGGCTCATTTCTAATGCATGGAACAGACTGAGGGTGAAAACAAGTCAATGATTAACATGTTAATATTGATAATAATGACAGAATCGTGTTCAGGCACACATGCACACATACACAACTGCAAGACTACTATTCAGCACTCACATCCACTTCTGGACTTGCTTCTTATTCATCACACAAACACTCCTTTTGTAAATAACATACTTGTAACCATATATAGATTACATTTTAGTAATTTCATGTTTATAATTTGACATAAATAATGGAAAATATTCTGGCATTGACTTTGTGACTAATATTCCCGGATCGAAGTTTACTCAGTGGAAGATTTCCAGTTGTTCAGAACCAAATGGTTCCTTTTCTGGTCTGGTAAACACCAGCAGATCTTTGAATTTAAATTACTGGAGTGCCATTAAGGCTTCATATCCGTGTCATTAATCACATTGGTGCCCGTGGTTGTTTAATGAATCAGTGTCACTGCTCTTTTCTCCCAGTGCAAACACATCCTGGCTGCCTACCTTTGTCGGGCCATGGGTGTGACTCAGCAGGAGAGTGTGTCTGATCAGCAGATGTCCATGCTTCTCAGTGGGACAACAGCGCCCTGACACCCAGGTATGTTCACTACCAAATACAGCAGCTGGACCAGCACACCTGGACCTAAAGGGATAAAATGGACCCTCCTGAATGAGAGCCCACGATTCAAATGGACATTTCAGGCCTCTGCACACGCATATGACCACGGTTCCTGCTCTTTCCCATGTCACTCTGAAAGATGCCAGATGTTGCTTTATTTACTTTTTCTTTTGGAAGAGTTCTTAAATCTGTTACCAGGGAAACGACTTTTGTGCTGATTCATTTTTTCATCTGATCTCTCAGCCAGAGAAGTTTTGTGTGTATGTATGCTGAAGTTACTTGAGAAATGTTTTTAAAAACATGAATATATTTTTTTCTTGTGTAGCTTTTGTCAAACTGAAATTTTACGAATAAAGACTGATCTGTAACAATATAAACATTACCTTTATTAACAAAATAATTCACCATACATACAGATTTCATCATGTTAAATAGCAGTATCAGTTTGCAGTTGTAGTTTTGTCAAATGAAAGAAAACGGCCTCTAGAAAGGTTGTACATCAGCTCAACCACAGTTGATTTTTTTCCTGATTAGTAGCAACACTAAAGCACACTGACAGAAGGTACTTCGGAATAAAAGGCAGGAATGTTGAAATAGATCAACTTGTTATTGTCCGTCTTCACCTTTAAAATCGCAAAAGAAGGCAATAGTTTGACATCAATCAATAGCTCTTAGAAAGCCGGACACCTACAGTACTTATTTTTACACATCGGTCAACAAAGACAATAATACAACATTACAGTGCAGTTACAGTAAAGATGTCTCCATTGGAATGTACTAAAACATTGGCACACTCCTGTATCTTAGCCCTTGAAGTTAGGTCAGAGGTGGTACACTGGACACAACAGCGAATGAGGGGAGATAAGCACTCAACTTAAAAACCCTTGTTAAACACTAACACAACATGGTTCGCTATCACCAGTGAATCACACCAAATGGGGAAACTATAAGTGTCAGTTTTTCATTTGTGTAGTGATGGCTCCCAAGTGACCAAGAACACCCTCATTTTTTTCACATAAATTACAACACTCAAAATACTTTGCTCTGATTAAATGTATCAGACCTTTTTTTTTCTCTCTCAGCCCTGTCATCAGTTTGAAAAGCTCAACAGGAACATTCACAACAGTGCTGACCACCACAGCACAGCACAAAGCTGCTTTATGGTTTGGTTGGAGGAAAGCAGTGCTGTAGCTGTGTTCCCTCAAAGTATGATGTTGCCTGTGAGCACCATGGAGTGCAAAGGATTTGGACTCTGGACTTACTCATCTATCTTCACTAGCAGAGAAGAGAACTTTTAAATGATTAGCAGTATGATTAAAATGAGTCCTTAATGCTGTATATTTCTGAAGATTCACCCTTAAAAATGAAACAGTCTGCCTCAGTTCAGTCAGGGACTTCAGCAGCCCCAGGACTGACTGTACTAACAGGGCAGATGAGAGCGTCGGGATCCCAGCTGATACTATCTTAGTGGGAGGGGGGTTGTCAGCTGGACTCCTAGGGCAAGTGACATTCATATACAGCTTAAGGAATGAAAGCACACAAATGCTTTGTGTTATGTAAGCCATAAAATACATGTGTACCAGAAGTCTGGATGATGAGGAATAATGTACATTGCACTCAGATTTAAAATGGTGTGTCTACTTACAGTATATCATCAGTTGGCTCAAAAACAAAGCATCTAAAAATGCTCGGTGGCAAATCTGGACTTCCTGAGCTTTTGTCTTAAGAAACATGGAAATGTTATGCAGCAGCACAGCAGGTGTGTTTTCTAAAATACCAGTTATTTCTGAGCCCACATGACTGAATCAAATCATGTCTTTGTCTCTGAGCCATGAGAACGCTTCCTGGATCATAGCCACAGAGGTCACAAGTTTATATTGTCACCCCTTTGGCCATTACAGATGATTCATGGGACAGGAAATTTTTTTTTTCTTATTTATGCTTGCATTTTTCCCATTTTCTTTTAGTTAAGCTATAGGCAAGTCCCTCTTTCTGATCCCTCTGTAGGCCACCGTGTCCCTCTGCCTATACATGCATTTTTTTCATGGAGGAAATTATTAGTGCAGCAGCAGAGACACCTGCAAAAGACTGAAGCAGCAGCTCAAGAACATTTCTGTTTACAAAGGTATTATGTTTATACTTCATCTGTCTCTTACTTTGGATATCGATATGAAAAATACCAAAATTTCCACATCTAAGACCTCCCCTCATAATGAAATACAAGATAAAGGAAATCTGTATGTAGAGCCTGTGATGGTCATTAATATGAATATGGGATGGAGACTACTACTACTGTACCTTTCTAGGTCCACAAATACAGCTCTAGCCATAGGTATTTTGATCTTTACATTCTCAAAGATAAGGTCTTAAATAAATAATTAAACACTGGCACTGAATGTTGACGATATAAAATAGCAGGGCAAATAACATAGTATGTGGAGTTGTAACAGGGTGGATTCAGAATGATAAATAGTATTTTAAGGTTGGATCCTGTTCACAGTCCTACAAATCCAGTTAGCTTCATCGTGTTTTTTAAAAACAAAAATCCTTCACAACACAGAAATTACATAAGACTCACCATTCAACATTTCACTGCTCCACTCCTGATACTGTTCATAAATAAATGTCCACATTCGAGGCCCGTTTAACATCAGTTCATCCTCACATATCATACCCTTGTTCTGTAAACATTAGAAACCTCAGTGGAAATAAAATTCAAGACTGAACCGACAAAGCCGACACCAACACTCCTCCTCAGTACGACTCTATAGCAGAGGGTCGATGGTCATGTGGATTTGGTCTCTGTTGCGTCTGCTGCCGTTGGAGCTGAGGTACAGCTCCTCCCGGCGGCACAGGAAGTGTCGGGCCAGGATCTTGCGGAAGGTGTTTCTGAAGTCCTGGATGCGGTAGGCGTAGATGATGGGGTTGACCGCAGAGTTGGCGTGAGACAGAATGATGGCCACGTACATGATGATCTCAGGCTTTTTCAGGTCCTTGTAAAACAGTGTGAGGCAGTTGAGGATGTGGACGGGCAGCCAGCAGACAGCAAACAGTCCCACGATAATGGAGAGGGATTTGGCAGCCCGGATCTCCTTCTGCAGCAGCCCGTGGTGATGGCTGTCCCCATTGCCCACACACTTGAGCTCGATCTGTCTCAGCTGCTTCCTGGCCACAGTGAAGATCTTCAGGTAGATGCCCAGCATGATGAGCAGTGGCAGCAGCACACAGACAAAGAAATTAAAATAGACCATGTAGTGCATGTCTACCACACTCTCAAAGTAGCACTTCAGCTTGCAGCTCCATAACAAGTCTCCTCTGCCGCTTAGTCCCTGCACAAGGCCAGAGTTTGTAGTGTTGTCCACCGCAGAGCTGTTGGTCCTGCATTTGGCGTACTTCATGTTCCAGCCAAAGAATGGGATGAGGCCAATAACAAAGGAGAGGATCCATAAGATAGCGATGATTTCTCTGGCTGTCTTTCCTGTCATTAACTCCTTGTACCTAGAGAAAACACAGCAGTGGTTACCGTCTTTATAAAGTCCCCAGTGTGGGAGTTTGGAAATACAAATACAACATTGAAAAACAGTTTGAGTGTGTATGTACTTTATCATCATCAACTGTCTCTTTGGTGCTTTTTCTGTGATCTGTCATTTTTATTTGAACAATTTTCTGATGTAAATGTTCCACTAATGGTGTTTACGTATGTATTTACATGTCCTTCCATTTTTTTTTTACATCTGTAAAATAACTGATGTGCTGCAGGATGTGTATCTTTTGTTTTGCTCACAGAAACTGAGCTATTGTTGTTTTTTTGTTGACAGGCAGCTTTGTGGTGTGGCCTAATGGAAACATCAAATTATTTTTGTAAAGTGTACCAGGATGCACATTAGGCTAACAATGAGGAGTCAGGCAGACCATTAGGATGTGTGACAATGCGTTGCTGTGCTTTGCTTTCAAGCATTGTAGGAAATATCACCTTTTGTAAACAACTGAACCAACGAAATAAGACAGGTTCAATCAAGTGCACCAGAACAGAAATGAAATGAAATGAGATCTTGACAGTAAACAGCCTTGTTTTGGAAATTGTTATATATTTGTCTAATTGTTATCAATTGACAATGACGTTTGATTTGGGCAATAGTGGAACAAGTATTGAGATTAATTCCTCACTGTGAATGTAAAGCACTCATTAGGTAGCTGAGTCATGTTCTTAAATACTGGATTATTATTCACATTAATATGTTGAGGCAAAGCTAGATTTGATTATTTTATATACTGTTTTTTTATTTCAATCAATGACAGTGCAGCATATTTTATAAATTGCTCCTGTTCTGTCTGTGAAATCATGAACTTCACAGTTGCGAATTATTAAAGCAAGAAGAGAGTGATCCTTTGGAGTTTGTATAAATGTATCTTAAAATATAATGAGCTTTCCATCCACACAGATTAAACAGAGATGGTATAAGTTGTGATCTTTAGAGCTGTTCGAGGTCAGGGTCACTGCTTCTTGTCTTTTAGCTGAGCTAACTAAAAATTTGTTTCATATTTAGTGTACAGACATGAGAGTGGGATTGATCTTCTCATCTACCTCTCAGCAAGAACATGAAGTGCACTTCCCAAAATGACAAAATAACTCATCACTGAAATTAAGTAGATGATTGTTCATCAAGACTATCAGATGTTGAGTAGCAGAAAAAGTAAAGCCATTGGAATTACCTACATTTATTTATACATTTATCTTAAAATATGATCAGATCTTTAACTAAATTACAATTAATAACTCAACAGAAAAAGATAAACATACAGCTACAGTCATTTACAGCCCATGTTACCTTCAAAGTCATTTCAACTTTCCATGTAATCATGGTCTCCTCACAGCACTGACAGGCCTGTTTCATCAACTACAAAATGAAACCATGGTCTGCGTCTATCTGACAGCACTGTACATCCTGCTTCAATTCACTACTACCATTCTGCTGAAATTACACAAACGATCTCTTGAGGTGTGAGTTTTTGCAGTGTTTCTGTGTCTATATTCAGATTCTGTACGCAGGAGTTTCACAGACCACACCAACAGCAATGAAAGATCCAGGGACTCAAAGTTTTTTGTTTTTCACCATTTTTCTGTGCTGTTGTATTTTGCACTGACAGGAAATTATAAGCAGCAGGTGCAAGGCGGCTGCATGTTGAGATTCACACCACAGCTGCCCTGACTGTCCCTGTCATATGAACTTGAAGCACATGAGCAAAATGAGTGGTTTCCTCTAAGCGATTCAGGCAAGCAACCACATGGTTATGATTCATACAGAGGCTGACAGATATACACACAGCTGTACAGTCTTAGCTGGAGGTGCCACAAATAATCCATCTGAGCTCTACTGCTGCACATTACATGATCAAACTATCAGAAGTTAAAATGTGACTTTTTACAATTATCATCAGTCATCAAGAAGCCAGTTAATGATGAAATAATCATTAGTATCTGTCATGTTATTAACAACCCATTTGCTTTGTTGTTGATGAATCGGATTCTGTAAATAATACAAAATAACATTTTTATAATTTATATTTTTACACATCACCTGATGACTAATCACTGGCCTTTTTCAGTAAAACAGTGTCAACCCATGGTGATGACGCAAACTAGACTGTAAACTGCCACTTTGAAGCCTCAATTTTGTAATTGAAACCAGTAGAAACAATATTTGTAGGAGAAGGTGGAGTTGAGGAAGAGTGAGGGGTGGATCCGACCTGCTCTGTACTCTGTCCTGATTGTTTGGTACAGTCTGTCAATCACACAGTAGCCACGCCCCAAGTCATATTCTGCTTTATGGTCTATTTTCCGCTAAATGGGACCATTATTTAAAAAATGAACATCATGTTGTATGGAAGGAGACTTGAAACTAGAGACTGAGACCATAAACTCATTCGGAAAAAGTTTACTGAGCTAATAAGTACAGCCTGGGCCTGGGGCCTTTCTGTGTGAAGTTTGCATGTTCTCCCTGTGCCTGATTGGGTTCCCTCCTGGTTCTCCAGCTTCCCACAGTCGAAAAATATGCACATTAAGATTAATTGGTGACTCTAAACTGCCCGGAGGTGTGAGTGTGAATAGTTGTTTGTGCCGGGCGCTGTGATAGACTAGAGATCTGAGTGTCAGCTGGGATCGCCTCCTGCCCCTTATGACCCTATATAGATATAGATAATGGATGGATGGAATTGTGTAGAAACGAGAAGAAACGAGTTGAAGCATTGGCCTCCTTAGTCATCTGCCTCCTGCACACAGCACTGTCTACCTGCATTTGCCACAAATGGACCAACATTTGACCATTAGTGCTTTTTCTTTAGCAACTGATTTTTCACAATTATAGCTTTAATTGTTAACATTAACATGAAATCTCCTTTTTTGACCAGTATATGTTTTGCGTTGCGTCCCATGCACACTCAGGTGTTGATGCTGTGTGAGTCAGGACAGAAAATGTCATCTAGTGAAACAGTATCACTATTTTTGGTGCCTTTGATGATGTCGGGCTAAAGAAAACCTGGCTGTTAAAGATGAGAGAGAAAGCAGGCTGTGAGGAAGTGGCTTCAAACTGCAGCAAAGGCCTGTCGTGGCGGGCACAGGCAGGAAATTATTGCCTTCAAATTTGCCTGTAAAATGAAGTCATGTTAGCGAAACAACACAGCTTCATAATGATTAGCCCAGTTTGTCTTGACTTTGAGAGGGCGTTCAGACTGATAACAGCCCTGTGTTTTTACAATTACAACAATCCCAACAGTCAATAATTCATGAATGGTGTGCAAGTCCAGCCTCAGTCCTGTGAGCCTGCTCCATGGAGGCGAGCGTGTCGACCCAGGGGCCATGAATAATACAGCTCTCTGCCCACAGAGGGAGGAGGCTTCAGAGCCTACCACGTCCTGCACAGCTCCTCACGTCCCCACACCCTTCACCTGACTCTCTTAGCTCTATCTTATCCTCCCTCTGTCTGTCAGTGAGAAGTACAACAGGCGGCACAGGGGCCGTTCTCCTGCACATCGCCTCCCTCTGTCTCCCTCTCTCTCTCTCTCTCTCCCTCTTTCTGTCTTTGGAGGCAGGGAATGAGTGAGAGGCTGAATGGATTAGTTCTGGCATGACGACAGCACGCTGGCATCTATCTTTGTTTTCTTCTCCTGCCCCATTCTCCATACATCCCTTCTCTTCTCTGTGCCGCTGTACTTCCGCCCGGGGCTACAGAGCTCTGCCAGGCCACAAACACACACACTGACACACACACACACACACACACACACACACACACACACACACACACACTCAGTGTTCACAATATTCGCTTAAATATCCAGCAGTGTCCGCAGCTCAGCTACAAACACAATCAAACGTGCCTGTTCACACTGACAACATACGCGATTTTATACTTCACCTGGCCTGCGGGTGTGTATACAAAAAGAGCTGTACAGCATTTTCATTATTTATTTTATTTCTGAGCATCTCTCTAAAGGACAAACTGTTTTTTATCAGAAGGGCAAATTGAGAATAAAACCACATAATCATGGATTTGAATATGTAAAGCTGCCATGCTCAGAGTAGTTTTGATGGAAAATACAGAGTGTGACAGTGTTTCTTGCTGCGACTACTACTTTATTTTCTCTGTTATAATAATAATAATAAAAAAAATTTATATATCACTTTTCCTAACAATGTTACAATGTGCTTTACAAAAAGAGTCTTGTGTAGTCAAGGCCAAATGGGTCCTGGTAAATCCAGATTATGTGGCTCTGCACCAAATGAAGTTGTACATCTCAACACCATGAATGTTCCTGTTTTCTACCTCAAGATCCAAGTACACCAGATCTGCACCAAATTGTACTGGGTTCTTCTCCTGACCAGTATCCATCGTTCCATCGAGTTTGGTCCAAATCGGTTCAGTAGTTTTTGCGTAAACCAATTAAACAGAATGGAAAACAGCCCTCCGCTGAGGCCAGACTTCAGAGAAAAACATCTAATTCATACTACTATTCAACTACCAACTACCTTACCACCAACTACAACCTCCAACCACCAATCAGTGTGGGCTTAACCACCCACCTCCATCACCTTCCACTTCACCAGCTGTCTGTGTAAAACAGCCTTGCAGACAAATTAAAGGACAGACCTGAGTATCCCCCTTGTGGAAACTGAGTCCACCCAGTCTGGGAGCAGCAGGTTGTTGCTAGTCTGGCTCTGTCTAAAGCTCAAAAACACCCATAAACACCTCTGAAGCAGATTAACACAAAATATCACATGTGTCTGTATCTTATGTGTCTTGATTTCTACACAAACTGAAATGTAAAAACAACAATAGCGGTTTTATATGCTGCTATATTTCTTGGAAACAAGCAGCTGCGCAGAGTAACTTTTCAGCATCTACACTAACAGAGACATATCGCAACCACATAACCCAACATGAAACCAGAATTGACACTTCGATTTTTGAGTAGATTAAACAAACATGTGACATGTTACTAGATCCAGGGGTGAAGGTGCTGAGACATGGTATTTTCATACCTTCAGACAGAGCCAGGTTAGTCTGCTTCTTTGTTTATTTCCTGTTTCCTGTCTTCATAATGCTGTCTCCTGACTCTCATCCAACCGTCAAGGAAAAAAAGTGTATTTCCACATTATGAAATGTTAATGTCATTACTATTGTCGAGCTGCAAAGCCCACACACATTGTAAATCCTTTAACTATGTTCTCCAAATGGGAACCTACACACATTGTTAACCATTAACCTTGTTAACCCTACATTAGTCTGCACTTAATTGCCCTCCTGTCTCCACAGCTGAGCCCAGGTCATTTTACTCTGAGAGTTTGAGGATGATGCACCTCTCTCTGTTTTTCTGCATCTTGAAGCTTATCTTAGCCTTTTTCCATCGGTGTCCATGTGATTTCTATGCAGACAGATAAAATATGGCTCAGCTGTTTGACCCCACCACCTCACCCACCTACATGCTGAAACAAAGACAGGAAGACTCTTGAACTGTCCATTAAAATGATGAAGCTGAAATGCGCTGAATCGGCAGCCTGGGGCGAGGTGATGCCCACTTCCCTGGCCACAGCAAGGCAGCGCCGCTGGTGTGGGTGGGGGCAATCCTTTTGTGGTCCACGCTGTGTTAAAGGTTATTTGAAAACTCCAACAGGATGGAGGGACAAAGTAGCTTGAGAGTCTATTTCTGAAAAATGCTAACAGCGAGGATGGGCGCTCGGACAGAGTGTTGAGTGGGTGTGTGGCTTCTCAAGGGGTTTAAAACATCTGGCTCTGGCCTTTCACATCTTCTAAAAGCATCTGTAAAAATACTTTTATCTGAGAGATTTGCATTCCCAAAGGCTTTCAGAGTGGCTGAACTCACACACTCCACTGGTACATGTAATTTGAGCTGAACATACTCACACTGATCTTGTTATCACGTGTGTTTTGATAGTGGAAGCTGGACTTTCAGAGAAAACTATGAAATGAGAAATTTTTATACAGAGAAGGCGTGTGTCTGTGTGAGGAGAAAGAATGAGGTGCGTTAAGGTTTGCTTCCTGTCCATGTGTCAAAAATAGAAGCACAAATGGGAGATTTTTACGAGGCACTTGTTTGGTGGCAGAAAACCACCATCCCAGACTAGTGTCTAACTGTCCTCTCTTGCCAGTGTTTGAGTGTAATGGAAATGACAGCTCATCACAGCACACCAGCCCCTCAGCATGAACAGCCCCCGAACACACATCCAACACCCACACATTCACCACACTGCCAAACTGTCAACTCTCTGACATTGGTGAAAAGCCAAAAACACCAGCACCTAAAGACTGACGATTCGCTTTGATTATAAAACTTGTTTTCTCCAATTCACGGAAATATCAAGCAGCACTGTGCCTGTTTCCTCAGGCGGACTGTGGACGTGCTCAGCAGCTGCATAGTGGAGCCCTGTGGCCTTTGCCATCAGGATCAATGGAAGTGACACACTGTGGCCAGCTATTGATCCAACCTCTCATCTTGAGCTGCAGTAGATGTTAGATGAGCATTGACAGTCAGCTCCTTAACTGAGGAAAAAGAGCTGAAATGAGTCAAGTACTCAGTCACAGATTTCTTGGGTTCCTGCAGCTGTAATAACACCATGTTTGTACAAGCTGACATGGCCTAAACTCTTTAGATTATGGAATCAAGGTTATAAAACAGGCATTTCAAAGTGTTTAAGTCTATCTAACACCTGACTTAAGTGAAGTGATTATCATTCTAGGCTGAGATATTAACACTTCTATTTTTCCCCCACAGAAAACTCATTCACGAGATCACGGGGCAGATGCTGATCATACAGCCCTTGTTTTTTTAAATGGAGATGAGCTGAAAGGAAGTTGGTTTATTTCTGCTTTTTGAGCACAAAGTGTTTTAAGATGTGATTAACCAGGCAGAACAGTTCAAGTTCCGGTCCTGTAGACAGTTGAGTTGCTGCTTCTTTAACTGGAACTTGACTTTAATTTGCTTTGTTGAATCAGGGGAAAGTAAAATGACTCCTCTAGTCTTGGTTTCAGCATTTACTCCTTTGACTTCACAGTAGCCTCATCAGCTGAAGATTCATTTCACACCAGAGATAAAATGAAGACTCACCTTAGAGGAATTTTAACAGCCAGGTATCTGTCGATAGCGATGGCGAGAAGGCTGAAGATGGAGCTCTGTGTCAGTACCAAGACAAAACAGGCCAGGAAGAGGCACCCGTAGAAGTCCAGATGTATGCCGATGCTGATGGTTATGGCAAAAGGGATGGCGAGGCAACCGACCAGAATATCAGCCACAGCCAGGGACACCAGAAAGTAGTTGGTGGCGTTTTTCAAAGTGGTGTTGATGGCGACAGCCCAGCAAACCAGTATGTTGCCGGATATGGAGAGAACAGCAATAACCACTTCAATCACGATGTAGTACGTATTCATCTCAGCAAAGTGTGTTCAAGGACTAAAACCTGCAGGCTTTTCACAGAGAAGACGGTGACCCACAACACTGTTTCTAGTCCCGGAGGAGTAAAGAAGTCTTTCTGCTGTAATCCAGGAATAATCCACAAGTGTGAGCTGCACCACCAGCCATCTGCAGGACAGAAAGTTTACTTTACATTTATCTTGGGAAAAGCTTTACTGGTTCTGCATCACAAGCTGAAGTTGTAGATGATGCGTAATGAAGCACAAGTTTGCACATAAAACAGTTGTAAAGTCACTGGACGTGCTCATCGCTCACCTTATTGAATCTGCACATCGTCTCTGGATGTTTTTACACCAGGAGCGACCGATATGTGGAGCATATCAGCGGCATGTGTAGATCTGCAGCGCAGCGTCACTTAACCAAACCCGCAACAGCAGTTTTGAAGCGGAGAGAGAAACGCAAGAAAAAAGAAGGGGGAACTGAAGCCACGCCCCGAACACACACACACACACACACACACACAAAAGCGGGTACAAGTAGCTGATAAGTGAATCCCGAGCGACCGTCACTGCTCCGTCGTGCGTAATTACGCGCCAGTTAGACAGTATCCAACGATGCCACCGCCACCACGTGCTTTCCATTTAGCGTGAACGCTGTCTTCTGTGCACACGCACGCGCACCCGTGCAACTCACACTAACGGATGCATCTGGTTTCAATCAGGTTTGTGCCGTGCCACCCGCAACAGCGACCCAGGAGAGGCAACCTCAACCTCCAAACTGGATTCGCTCACATTTTTAAAGTGTTTGCGGGATACTGTTTACGTTCCGCTGCTGCCTGACGCAAACGCAGGAGACAAATAGCAGAAAGTATTGTTGAAATATGTGTTTACGAGAAGAAAGGCACGTGACGTATGTGATGGTTTGTGTCATGACTCGGTGGTTGTCTGATGAGACTAAAAGAAACTATGTTCTCCAAATGATGAAGTAGACGCGTTGGAAAAGTCCAGTTTCTTTACCAAACGGACTCATATCATTTTCACTTTTGCTTAGACATTTTAGGTGTCGTGTTACTTCTGCTGAAATGCGTTCAAGTACAAAAGGTGCGCTGCGAAAAGTTTCCACATGGCCGCATGTTTTACGGCCCTGGCACTGGGCTCTAATGGGCACAGTGGAAAAGCAGTTTAACCTCAGCGGGAGCAGCACGAATATAACAGAAATAAATAACTGAAAAAACCTGAAGAATCATTTTTGAAAAAAGGTGATTGAAAATAAAACTTGGCATTCCTTTATTGAGCAATATTCTCCGATAGTCTTTCAAAATTGACATCTGTAAATATAAAACTGCATTTCTGTCCACATTTTCACTTTTCAGAATACAAGTCTTGTAAATAAATAAATAACACTTTAATCTTCCAAAACACAAGAGCATCTGCAAATAGAGGCTTGTCTGAACTACACCACAGAGAATATGTTGTACCTCGACTCTTACATGTAAAGGCTCTCCTCTCCTTCATAACTAAACATGGCATGCTGAAATATAGATATAGATATAGATTTTGCAAAGCAGCTGCAGTACCATAGTTGTCGAGAGTCTTGATGGAAAACAGGAGGGAACAACGCAGGAGGTTTGATTGATCCTCGATCGCTGTAAATAACACAAACATAGAGATCAGTCTGTTCTCATAAAAATATTTCTACAAAACTATTCAGCAACTCTCTTAGCATTAGATCTTTTTAGTGTGGCATCACAGATGGCAGCTAGGGCTCGTCTGACCTCTGTTTTTAAGGACAAACCAGGACTCACAATTAAGGTGGAAAATATAAAGGCTTCAGTTGAACTCAAACCAGTTAGTTCAAATTACTCTCTGCTCTGCAAAGTCCAACTCCAGCTAGTTTACAGTAATCACTCGCTATCGATTCTTCTCAGCAACATTTCAGCAAACAACAAAAATAGTTGGGTTCACACCCGACTGCACGTTGGTCAGTGAAAGAGGATGTCACACTGCACACTGAGACAGAGCACTACACTTTAACCATGCATAGATAGTCTTGTAGACATGTTTTGGCAAAAGATTTGGCACAAAGGTCAGAAGGTCATTTCCACAGAGCAGTTGATTCAGAAACAACATGGGTGACATGAGACTGAGCTCAAAGACAACAGAAAAATAACATTTCTCTGTTTTTCTACCGACAATCAGTTGGTAGGAAAGGATTTAATGCCTTTTTGTTATATTATCTAAAAATGGAGTCTTTCAAAACTGAACCAGTTGTCTCTCAGTTGTGATTTCAACAGCTACAATTATATTAAATAATATTTTACATCATCATCTGTTTGCTTTGGTTTGCCTTTGAATCAAATGCTCAACTGACACTTTATGCTTGTACAAATGATCAGGGTAATGTGTGTGTGTGTGTGTGTGTGTGTGTGTGTGTGTCTGTGTGTGTGTGTGTGTTTCCTGACTGCACTGTCATCAAGAAATAAGAGACACAAACAGCAAGTTCATGACGGCTGAGTTGCTCAGGATCAGAACGCTCCTCTGCTGAGTCTCTGCTGTCCTACAGTGAGCAGGAGGAGGGTTAAAGTGGCAGCGTTTGGTCTGTTTGGAAGGTGAATGTAGTGAATGACAGACGGGGCGGAAAAGTGCTGCAGTGCCTCCAGCCTTCATCGGTCTCCAGCTCCTCTTCCTCGCTGGTCAGGTCTCAAAGTACTTGTAGATCTGAGAGACGTACTGCATGACGCTCTGCCAGTCCGGCCTGTCGGTCTTCATCAGCTCCTCAATGTCCTGTTTGGAACAGAGAGAGGAGCTAGTTATGGCATCTGAGGGTCTGT
Organism: Rachycentron canadum; assembly: GCA_038496675.1. Taxonomy (NCBI): domain Eukaryota; kingdom Metazoa; phylum Chordata; class Actinopteri; order Carangiformes; family Rachycentridae; genus Rachycentron; species Rachycentron canadum. The sequence goes on along the minus strand of CM076660.1, from coordinate 18,162,860 downwards.
GAAAACTTGGAGCTTTACAAACGGCACCCCCACCAGGCTGCTCCAAAACTGCACCAACAGTATCTGACATTCAGTATAGAACTAGTATATAAATAGTCAATGTATTCTTGTATAAAAGTGCAATTATAAATGGTGAGCTGTCTTATTATGAATGGAGTGCTTTTAGAAAAGTTACAGCTTACAGTCAGATGATTATTTATTAACTGAACCATGTCACTGCTCAGTTTTTATTAACTGCTCTGACAGTCAGTATATTGTAAGAGAGAAAATGAGATGTTAGGGAATTTTATATTTTATTTTATATCTACATAGTTACTTATTCACGCAGCTCTTCTTTCCTTTCTTGTTTTCTGTTCTACATCGGTGTTAGAGGGTTTATTCAAAGTGTGGTGTGGAGGTGAGAGATTACAACATGTCTTCTTTCACACTGACAGCCGCAGACACCTGACTGTCTTGATTCAAACATGTTCAGTTTGGTTTTGAGTGAGTGATGGGATTGTGCACAACAAATGAATGTGTTGTGCTGCTCAGTATAAAACAATGTAGTGATTTCTCAGTTTTGAGAACTGCAGCAGAATCAGAGAAGTTACTGAGGAAAAAACTGTAAGACTCCTGATCAGCTGAGACACTGCAGTCATCCTCTCAGAGATAAATCCTGTCCGACAGTGATGAGTCAGACAGTGGAGTGGAGACTTTCACGTGACTGCGGCGTCACAGAAACTTCCCTTGGTTAAGATTTACACAGAAGCTTCAGCACAGTCACTTCCATGTTTCTCAACCTCAATCCTGGGCGATCATCAGCTGCTCAGTGGGTTTTATTTATGCAGCTGACAGAGAGTTGGAAACAATGTATGTAAAGTTTGTCAGTAGAGACCAGAGTGAGCCAGTGAAAGTTAGGTTACAGTCATTTATTTGTTTATAGTGTTTTTAAGTTACTGACATGGGAACAAGCTTGCCACATTCATTTTTGTAACCACAAACATGTAATGGAGAATTAATAAGACAGAAATGTGAACTTTGGTCTCACTCAAACATTTGAGCTTAATCCACTTCCCTACTGAGGTCCAGATTTAGAAGAAATGAGCTGATTTGTGTATTTGTAGTCATCTCAGTTCAGTTTATTTTAGCTGGACTTTTAGAAAGAACAAAATTCCAACTACTTTCATCTGTTTTATCATGTTGCTCAAATCACAAAGCCATTATCAGAAGTACAGACAGTAAGAGAGTGAGATGTCCAGCACAGATGTTGAGCGAGGAGAGGTCACGTTAGTTAGTGTGACGTGTAGTCAGTACGTACAGCACCAATAAAAGTAGGTCTAAAGGGGGAAAGTTTCCAACTGTCTGCAACAGATTATTCCTGAGTCCAGCCCCTTTTTATCTGTTCTTCCTGGAGGATAAATGTCTGAGGAGTTCACTATACCTGGTCAGCATTGAACTGTTTAGTGTCCACATTCCTACTGCCAGTGATATGGGTATTAATACGAGAATGGAAATAAATAGTACTAATAGTACTAATCTGCTTTTAATAAACTTAATTTTTCACTTTTTCTGCTCGACTCTTTTATTTAGTCATTATATTTAATTTTATAGAGACTTGATTAATTTGAAATGGGATTAAAGGAAACTGTTACGATGAGGTTATTGCACAGGAAATTGACCTGACAGTGACTTTGTTTAGGTCATAGCAAAACAATGAATTTTAAACACTTGAGCGGAGCAGCTGTTGCTACTCCTCCATGTCTGACGACAGCAGCTAATGTTTTCACAGACCAACTAATGTCATCAAAGTCATATTATCAAGTCAGAATCATGATAGTTAGTTTTTCTCTTTAAGTAAATTGTGGTAGATTTCTATTGCCCAGAGCTGAGTGTCTGTTTGTGACGCCTGTTCTGAATCACATCCTGAAAGTTAAGCAAATCATAGTGTACTGTTTCTAATTTGTCTAATCAAATGGGCCCTTTGTCTTATCTGCATGTGTTTGTGTGTGAGATGTATGTGGCAGCTCAACTCACCAGGGAGGGTTTGATGCCAATGCTCTCGGCGGCCTGGAAAGCCAGGGTCAGATTCCGGACCTGAAGAAAAACAAACTGTTGGGTGCTGAGACGCTGAAACTCCCTGCACAACGTCATCCCGCAACGCCACACATGGAGGTTTAAACGACAACAATAAGCCCACAAACACATTTATAAACCCATACAAACACCCAAGAGACAGTCTAAAATGTATGTAAAGCCTTTGCTTGTTTGTTTGAGCATTTCTGTGTATTATAATAACCCTGATGTTTATTTGATATCTGTAAAGCTATACTGGACCAAGTCTCTGTAAAAACAGACTTGCCTGAGTCTAATCAACATCTCCATGAATGAAATCCCTGCAGTTTTGGTCTTATTCCCCTCAGGAAATTCTGGAGTTTGGTGCAATTGCTCCACTCTTCCACAAATGCTCAAGAGATGAATCACAACTTTAGAGTCAAATACAAACTGTCCTCATGTGTAAGCACAGACATAGCTTTTCCTGCCTGTGTAATTATGACTGCAAGTTGCCTATTCACAACCACTCCATCATATTAACGGCCTGTAGACATCAGCTGCATTAATGAATTAATACAATTAGGATTTTTATTAATTAGCTGTGTAGCTGTAGACTGCTGTGTGAAAGAGGACGTTCTTCCTGTTTTACCTGATACATACAAATCCACCTACAACATTGTTTTCATATAACATCTATGGTAAACAGCAAAGGAGGGCAGTAATGGGATCACTGGAAGGACAGATTATATCAGGGAGAGGTTGGGTGTTTGCGCCTCAGGGGAAAGTCACTCAGCAAGAATTATTAAAGCCAACACACATCTATTGAATTATTCAGAGAGATGGGCTGCGCCATGTCTCTGTCATCAGCTTAATGCTACACATTCACACCAACACGACTGTGCGCACACGCCTACATGTCTAATTTGTCACGTAGGATGTGTCGGGCCTGGTCAGAGGTGTTTGGCTGTTGCTTTAAGGTGGCAGCAGGATGAAAGCCCTGCAGTCCCCAGAGATGAATCATATTGTTTGCAAAGTGACTGCGTATACCACCTGCAAGGCCACATTACAGCGCTGTCAACGCCGAGCTATAGCTGCTGCCCTGTGCTCAGGATCACTTACAGTATGACTGCACAAATGCTATGGTCATAATCCATCACCAGGCTGTCTTTTCTTGCTGTATACAATATGGCAGACCTATAAAATGTATACAACTTCATAAAGGAAGCCTGTAATGTGCAGCTTAATGGTGGAAAAAATGACTCCTGGCAGATTGGTTTCAAAACATTACAGGGGTTTTTATTTGCCTCTTGGCAAACATGGATCTTTCAGACCTACACTGTATAAGCCGACCATTTTCACAGTTTACAGGTTTACATTTTCAACAAACAACTTATTGTGCATTAATGCGTGGTCTTTTCTGGAGACACAGTTCTACAAGTACGGGAGAAGACAACAGGAAGTTGAGCGTGCAGTTTGTTTGTGCTGCTTCCAAACCAGAGAAGACACATTCATACTCAAATAGTGAAGTTGTGATGTACTTTAGAAAAACGAATCTTTTTGAAATTTCATAAAATGGAGGCAAATACTCCACCAAGCTGCTGCATTCACCCCATTAAAGAAATTCAATGTCTTCCTCTCAGTTCTGAAAGATACATTTCCTCATGAAGTCAGCTGTTGTTTTAACTCAACCTCAGATACAGCAAAGGATCTTTTCAAAAAAGTATTCAGTTAAAAATGTTGTACGCTTTGCCTTTTTGTGCTGGTACAACCTGACACAAAACAACAGACTTGCTTTTATATGGATGCACGCATGAACTGGTGTGGGTCATGATCCAGTGATGAGAAGTCCAATCCAAGTATACAAGTGTGTCGGCATGTGGATAACGGTCAGAGGTAATAAGAGTCTGAGGACAGGAAAAATATGTTGCATGTTTGTCCTCTCTCTATAAATACATTGATATCTGATCAGGTCAATGTGCTTAATTTGATTAACTGCTGATGAGGCACTCACCTACCTGTTGAGACTGAATGCTAAAATTGGTATAGTACACTGTAAGCGTGTGTTTGTGTGTATGTATGTGTGTGCATTGTGTGCCTTGCATGCGTTGTGTGCATAGTCTTCCTGTAGTTTTCTACCTTATCTTGACTGATGAGTTCCTGGTACGGGATGTGGGCAGGAAGATATGTGTGTAGGAGGGCACAGAAAGCCAAGCCATCACTCCAACTGCTACTGAAGTTGGTCACATCTATATTCTGTAGACAGAGGCAAAGAGCAAATAAAATAAATCACAGAAGTTACAAACAAACCAAAGTCAATTTTGCACAGTGATAATGAGCTGAAAATGCCCATATTTTGGCTGGGGGAGCTAATAGCATCTTGTCCATGTGAGCAAGCCATGAAAAAAGCCATTAGGTCATAGAACCACAGGAAACAAAATAAATATTAAAATTTAAACTCATTAGCTGCCGTCTTTCAGACAGAATGCTTGGTCGTGTTTCCTTTGGAGGATGTTAGAAAGATCTTGCTAGATCCCCTTTAAGCCTGCGATACTCTCTCTGATCTCTCCTCTGGATGATGAACGTGCATAGCAGCACGTCCAGTCTGCTGTGCTTTTGTGTGTGTGTTTCACAGAGCATCGTCACCTCATACACTGTATGCAACATATTCAAGGTCCGATAAGAGTAGAAAGCTCAGAGGAAAAACTTCCTCCAGGCCATTGTTTGGTGTTTCAGGCTCCCTGTTGGATAGATAAGTTATTTCCAGTGTCTTCCTCTCATGAGCTTTGGGGCTCACAGCCATAGAGACTCCTGAGTCATGGGTTTATGTCTTTGAGGCTTGTAGGCCTCTATACACCTCATACACTTTCATCCATTCACACACAGAACTTGGGAAAGTTACAATATTTTGATCCAGGTCCATCAAGTACAGGTGGAAACACTGTCACAAAAACTGAAGCTACAATATTTAACTTTAACACCTCTACTTTAAAAATATCAAGACAAGTATATACATATCATTTGTGTGAAGGTATCAAGTCACAAAGTGTTGGACATATAATAATATTTTGACCTGATGATGGTGCTAGGTTAAAAGTCATAGTCACAAAATTGATGACAGTTCATCCTCTGGGCATCATTAATGTCTGGGCAAAATTTCATGTCAAACTATCCAATAGTTGTTGAGACATTTCACTAAAAAAAGACAGAAAAATGTCAATTTTGCGATGGCTGATAAGGGAAAGCTGTGAAATGCTCAAACCTGACCCAAATGGCCAAAGCTGAAAAGAGAACAAAAAAAAGAAAAGTTCAAACGCTGGCTCGTATCTCATTTTCACAGTGCTGGTCAACCACAGTGAAAAGAGACTGTGAATGTTAGGTTTCAGACAGTTACAGGAGACCATTCAACCCCCAATCCAATGCCTGTTAAAAAGCATACTGGCAGTTTCAAAGCGCCAAAGTCATCAGAGTATATCCTCTGGACACCATGAATGTATCTTCAGAATTTCATGGAAATCCATTCAGCAGCTGTCGAGATATTTCAGTCTGGACCAAACTGGTAGACATTGTTATCCCTCTAGGTCATAGTTGGCTAAATATGACATATTACACTTTACTAGACTAGTAAATCAGTCTGATTGTGACACAGTTTGTTACTGAAGAACTTTCCTGACTACTTAAAACTGCTCCATTGTTAATTTTCCAGATATATAGGTGCAGAAAGTATTTCCTGTGGTTGTGTGTGGTACGACCCCAGCTGGGAACAAAGTTATGTCCCTTCCACATGAGACAGGACACCCTGCTGTGCTGTTACTGTACTACAAAAAGCAGAAAGAGATAAAGCAACAACAAAGTTAAATATGCAGCTGTTTAAAACTTAGAAAGGGAACAGAAAGATTGAATTGTTTGGGATAAAGCACTGTATTAAGTATCTTTGGGTACATCAGCATGTTTGTACACACAGCATTCGCTCCAGTCAGATGCTTAAGATTGGACATGCTGTCATGTGTTTGTTTACTGTTGCACTTCAATCTTCACCCCAAGGACCACAGTCAACCAACCTGCCGGTTTTCATTCTATAAATCTAATCAGTGACTGATCCATACATGTCCACACCAAGTGAATGTAATTAACCACCTGATAGGACAGAAAAACAGCTGAACTCTGGGTCCTGAGGACAAGAATTAAAAATCACAGCATTAAGTCACTGCAATAATGAATATCCCTGGAGCCACAAAGAGCTGTTGACAAATTTGTTATTGCTTTCACTTGTCTGCATTGGCCTTATATGAATGCTAGTTATCTCATCTTATTATTAGATGTGGCTTCAAGGTCAGAGGCAGATCAACCACAGAGAGCAAGCTCAAAAACCTAAAATGTGACATTGGTTCAATGTCACTGCCAGATTACATCAGTCTCACACTGGGTTAACCTGGTGGTTGCAATTGTCATCACTGCTCACTGGTATGAAAATTTGGCTTTGACTACACACTGATCAGCCATAACATTATGACCACCTGCCTAATATTGTGTAGGTCCCCCTTTTACCACCAAAACAGCCCTGACCTGTCAAGGCTCCAATACACCTCTGAATGTGAGCTGTGGTAAATGGCATCAAGATGTTAGCAGTTTGGAACCAGATAAGTAATGTTAATAACTTCCTAGCAGTGGTCATAATGTTATGGCTGATAGGTGTGTGTGATCCCTCAATTATTTTAATCTACTTTTCAGTGATGTAGTGGCGTGGCTCTATGGATGTCAGACTGTCAGTCAGTCCACCTCATCGACAGACAGAGAGAATGCGTGGGAGGGATGGTTAAAAGAGAGAGAGAAGAGAGAGAGATAAATAATGGCAATAAACAGACTATCCATCTGAGGGCAGCTGCTAACATGAAAAACACTTATTGTAAATCAGAGCTACTTTGTCTGCTGATGAGTCTAAAAATCTTTGGTCCAGAGTGACAACAAATATTTAACAGGTCTGAATATCCCTTACAGCAAGTGAGCATCTATGTACCTAAAACGGATTTGTTTAAATGCTATCTAATCTATACAATATATTTTAGAAAAGTTCAGTCAATCATTACTATCCAACTTGAGGCATCTTGGGATCTGTCTCATCTGAATGAAGCCAAAACAATACATCATCCCAGCATCAGGCTTAATGATCAAGTATCACCTAAACAGTCATATTATTTATTGCCAATCAATCATATAAAAAACTCCCTAACTAATTATATACTTTGATCACCACTTATTTATATCACCACATATTTCTTAAGGATTAGTTAACATACATGACATAATTACATTATATTACACATTAACTAACATGAGTTCCGCAAATAGGACTGGGTCAATCTAATTATTCTTAGTGAGTTTTTGAATGTATGAGTCTTCGCTCCATCAGTCACTGCCTGTCTATTATGTCTGGAGGGTAGACCTGTGTAGTCGTGTCAGCCCACATTCCTCTCATACCTCCCCCTTCTCTCTCTTAGCTGGCTCAGACATACACACACACATACAGAGGGAGTGATAGTGGGTTAGTCGGACCCCACAGAGTCTGAGACCACGATAGACAATGACAAATAAGATGATAAAACAAGTTGTGGAGGGCAGTGTGTGTGTGTGTGTGTGTGTGTGTGTGTGTGTGTGTGTGTGTGTGAGAGAGAGAGAGAGAGAGTGTGTGTGTGTGTGTGTGTGTGTGAGAGCGTGTGGTGTTGGGGTGGACTGAGGAGAACACATGTCTTAGACCAGGCCAGGGATGGTAGCTATGTTCGAGTTCAGGGTGGGAGTGGGAGAGGAAGGGGGTTGGCTGGTGGAGTTCGCTCAGGGCAGAAAAAGAGGGAGAAGCATGAATGCTAAAACAGCAGCGGACAACAACAGCTCTCTGGGAGCCGGCTCAGAAAAGCAAACACAGCATCAAGCGACAGGAAGCGTCTCGCTCGGCACAAAAGGCAGAGCCGTCGCTTTTCAGGGTTCAGAGAAAGAGAGTATGAGAGAGAAGCAGGGGATTGAACAGAGAGAGGACTGAGCAGAGAAAAAAAGGGAAAAGCTGATCTGTGTGTCGTTGCTTTGTTCTGACTCCAAGTGAAAAGATATATGAGAAAATAAGTATCAAACTGTGGGTGATAAAGACCCTGGACCTGAAGCTTTTAATGGTGCACACTTAACAAAAAGCCCCAGCTTATAAAACATCATGTTAGTGTCACATAAAAGCAGGGAGCAAAATATTTGCTGCTTCTGTAGAACCTGCTCCAAAAGTAAATGTGGTAGACAGTTTTCATTGCTCCGATGTGATATTTTCATTTTTAATATGTCATTGATTGTTTTTCTGTTGATAAACTAAATGATGTATAATTTAAGTTGCAGAGGAAATTAAAGCCAAGAACATGTTGTATCCCGCCTGGACAACATATCCTCAGCTGTAAACCATTCAGAAATGGAATTCACAGCAGACCCTGAACACCACACACAGCAGCCTAACACTATGCATCAATACAAGGTGTGTGTGCGTGTGCTCTCTCTGCTGCCACATGTTAATGCTGCTGTATTGATTTCAAGTCAGTAGCAGGAATTTAAGCATCTCCACTCTCCTGCTTTAATGACACTTGGTACCCAGTTGTCAATGTGCCATTGTTGTAATATTGAGCTCTTATTTATAGATCAAGAATGTAAAACACCAATCCTCAATGCAACATACAGCAAGCAGCTGGGGATGGACGACAACTGTGACATGCACGCACAGACACACACAGCTTATTAAAAAGATATCAGTCTAAAGAGTGAAAGCAGGCAACAGCAAGATTGAGACAGTCGAGTGACTGATGAGCTCGTCTCAGTTTATGTCCTGTCACAAAGTCACTCTACCTCACCTCAACTGAATGAAACAAAAATGATAAAACCAAGTTAAAAATGGAAGAACAAAGGTTGCAATAATGTCACAACAGCGATTATCAGGGAGGCTTGGAAGGGGGAGCTGGGCATTGGACTGTCTGATGCAGAATGGGACAAGGTTTCATCTATGATCCAGGCCTGTTCTGTTAACAGCGGACACCAACTGATTCTAATTTGAAGTTGTTCATTGTCTTCATTACTGCAAACTCAAGATACTTGTCTGATACTCTGTCTCACTCTTTTTGGTGCTGCCCTCCACTGACTAGATTTTGGTTCAAAATATTTGACTGGTACTCAAAGGCCTACAAAAGGCCCCTCCCTATGTGCACCTCCCTGCAGCCATGCAACAGTCTTTGACATTGGGAATGACTGTAGGCAAGGCAAGGCAATTTTATTTGTATAGCCCATTTTTACAAAGAATTTGTCTCAAAGGGCTTTACATAGCATCATAACAACATCCTCTGCCCTTAGACCCTCACATCGACTGAGGAAAAACTCAAAACAAAAACCCTGTAGCCAAAAGACAGAGGGAGTGGAAATCACCCTCTCCTCTCCGGTGGATGGCTGACATGACATGTCTCATATAGATGCAAAAACTAAGAGTCTTGAGAAACAACTCAAAAATTCTAATCTATTTGGGACCCATTCCTTTCCCACTTGGGTGAGGCCAGGGTTGTTGTCTTAATGCATGTATGGTTTTCTTCTCTTTTTCTGAGGCCATTTGTTCGGTTCATCAGTTTGAATGGGTTAATTATTTTGTTCTGTTTCTTTGTACAATTTAAAAACAAAAATAAAACATTGGGAAAAAATGGAGGAACAAAGAACAACAGAGGAAAGGGCAGAGAGGGGGAGAACACCCTGATGGACACACGGAGCTGCTGTCCCTAGACTCAACTGATCTCGACATACAATTTAATGGACTCATTCTATACAGAGGACAAGGTCAAGGCTGAGGAGAATTGAATGCCCTTGTCCAATTATAGTTGTTTTTTGGATGAAATCAAGTTCTTTCTGCCTTATAGTTTGAGTTCAGTTTCCCTAAGTTACTTTAGAAAAAAGCATGTGTGGTGTCAGTTATTCTGCTGAACACAAAAGTCAGACTCAAACACAGGCCACTGTGGTTAGGACTGAGCCTTACTGAAACAAGCTCTACCAGGTGAACCACCAGGTACCCACTGTTTGATTGGACTATTCTTCAGATTCAAATCAGCACAATCAGCTGTACCACTGATTTGAGTTCTATGATATGTCTACTACTCTACTCTCTATTATATATCCATTTGTGATTTTTTTTGTTGTTGTTTTTTCTGGACTTTTCTCTGTGTGGGATTTCCACCATCTGACTTAATGAGACATTGCTCCGTCAGTGCAATTGAATTTAACCTTACCACAGCCACTTACCAGGTGTTAAGGGTTGTTCATGTTTTTCATAAGCCTGGTCAGCTTAGAGGATTTTCACTCTCACATTTCTACCCAGATCAGCATTTAGGAATTATAATTATTGATGATTTTAGGAATTAAAAAATACCTTTTAACATATTCATTAGTCATTTACAGCTGCATTTAGCCGCCCTCTACTAACATTAACTGAATTAAGTTATTTTACACTGATGATCTCACTTACAGTGATATGACAGTCAATACTCCATTATTAGAACATACAGTAAAGACTACTCTTTGAACTCCAACTCTTTTCCCCTCCTCGATGTCTGACCTCCACTCCACACTCGCCTGGGGGTCCATTCCTGTCTCTTCAATAGCTGTGAGTGCGTGTGTGTGTATTTCCCAGACAAGGCCGGATGAGCTGTGCTCTGTCAGGCCCAGCTGAGCCTAACGTTCAGACCCTTTGCTCATTGTTCCCATCTTGAACAAACAGTGGATTTATTTTTGTTTGGCTTCTTTGGTTAATTGAGAAAAAAAAAGGTTAAAAACTGCCCGGAGCTGTCCTAAATTAAGACATCAAAGAGCCTGATAAATATACAGTAGGAAGTTAGAGTGTTTTCTAGCACACCAGACATTCAAGGAAGCCTTTGCTCATTGAACATGGACAGAAAGGGCCACTTTTGGAAAACTGGAACAACAGCAAGTCAACATTTTACTTCTGAATACGAATTGTGTACAAATTTTGCAGTTAATGTAGAAGGAAGCACAGTGTATGATAATATACATTCAAGCTGTAAGACTTTGAGGTAGAAAGCAGGAAAAAGTTACACAGAGAAAACAGAAATCATCCAGTTTCAGGTTGAGTGTAGCCTCTACAGCAGCATGCTCTTCAGAGTCAGATGCCACAAACTGCCTGGAAAACCAATCTAACAGAAGTTGTATAAAAGCCGTCTTGTGTTTCAAGTCTGCGCCCTGTCCAGCACTGACGTGCACAATGTCCCATGTGAATACTAATTTCCGGTGAGAGGCCCCTTCAGTCTCTCCCACAGGGCAGAGTCAATCAGAGCCAGCTTAAGGTCTTCACTGATCGATCTGTGTTTCCCAGAATCTGACATTTGAGGTGTGACGGAGTCTGTCTGGGCTCACGTCTCATCCTCCGCTGGGAGTTTAACACAGGTCAAGTATTCAGCTGCTCTAAGGACCTGTGCATGGTGGATAAACACACCCCTTCACACACCACATTTTCCCTTAGGGGTTCAAGGGCTCTTCTCCATGGTGATAACACGGCCATCCTACTCTTTTGTGTGTTTGTGTATGGGGATTAACATACATTTCATTTGCAACATTTTACCCTTTTCTTCCTCCTCCATTAGCTGTCAGTCTGTCCAGACACGAAATCCATATAGTAGACATACAGTATACCCACATCAACATATACCCACAGGTCTATAGACATACACACACAGACTCTACTCTGGACGCATGACTTAGGGCACGTAAGCTCAATTCGATGTCACCTATATGCAGTGAAAAAAACTAACAACAAAAAAACAGAAAAGCATGCACTTGCAGAGCCACTTCACCTCATATAAAACATTATCTAAGGTGGGATCAAGCAATCACACATCTAATCTCACCCTATCCTTGTGATGATCATGACCACTTATCTCTCCCACACTCCTTTATTGATCACAGTAAGCAGGCTGAGTGTGACATCGGGCTGTGAGGCCAACTATAATCATACAGATTTACTGTGCCCTCAGCAGCTATTTGCACCTAAACATTAAATAACCTCCTGACATGCTAACAATAGCTCCTGTTTTTTGTTTGACTTTAATTGGGCTGCTGTTTGAGCAAAAGGTCTGGAAACAATAGGACTGTAATAACAACTGGCACGGGCCTGAACCCTCCCACTGGCTTTGTTCTCGTCTCACACGGCAGCTTTTCTGGCTCTGTTGTGGCAGATGAGCAAGATACATGAGCTTGTTTTCTGACTCCACCCTTTGGAAATGAGAGAGAGGATGGAAAGTGAACAGAGATGGTCGAAGCAGCCTTTTCAGGGTGACCATTAATTATGTAGACTGAAGAGGCCAACATAAATTACAACTGGGTGACTCCATACTAAAGAGCCAATTAGTGTTGAGTTATTACCTCTTTGACCTTAGTCCACATCTGAGAAGGGGGGAACCACGAAGTGAATGCGGCTGTATTGATAAAACTCACTAACCTTTATCAGAGCAGAACATGAGCATGTCAGAGAGAAGGAAAGAAAAAGTGAACAACCTGAATGTGGGTGTGTTTCAGATGTGCCTTGCTGTCCTGGAGCTACACACTGTATGACAGATCAGTCAGTGTCTCTGGATCTTAGGCGAGTACTTGTACTTCCATGTGGACAGAGGCTTCATAACACTGCAGCATCCTGACCTTTTCCAAGATATATGGAGCTCAACACATCCTCTGACAGTAACCTTTTCCCTTATTTTGGCACAAGAGAGGCCTATGGTCACATGTTTTCTGGCGCAGGGAACTCAACTTAGTGTAAGTGATGTGTAGAATATACATCACACACAAAAATAAGCATACAGTTAATGTCCCTACATTCTCAAAAGCGAAAATCCCAGAGGAAGGAAGTGGAATTCACCAGAAGAAGGAGTGAGGTCATGAGGAAACAATCAGGAATTCTCATAAATCTCTGCTGAGAAATTTAAACACCAGACATATAAAATATTTGGAAATTTGTTCTGAATCTTGGTATGCCTCATGATGCAACCCCCTAAGCTGGTACAGTGTAGGGCAATCACAGTTGTTCTAAAAGTAAACTTTTTTTTAAGGTTAACTGCTCAATACTCTGTGAATGAATCCAACAAGAGGCTTAGCACATGGTGCACATGGAGAAAATGCACACACATAAAGGTTCACAGCTTGAAACCAAGAACTGTTACTCCAGGCGGGGACTGATTATGCCACAGACCGAAACTCTCCTCGTAGCCAAATCTTCTTATTGCATTCCTGATACTCGCAAATAATCACACTATGTTACTAAGCCCTTTGTGAGAGGGGATCACAGGTTCTATAGTTAAATCCAGACCAATGGGGAAAAGCTTCTGTTAAGGGTTTTGTGTTGCTAGACCCCACTGTCCTGAACTGAACTGGGATTTGCAATTCCATTTGGGTTTTAGGTTTAAGCAGTGGTGAAGAGTAACTAAGTATTTTGTTCCATACTTAGGTGCAATTTTAAGATACTTAAACTTTACTTGAGAATTTTAAATTTATGGTACTTTATGTTTCTACTCCAACACATTTCAGAGGGAAGGATTGCACTTTTCACTGCTCTACATTTATTACTTACTGTTGTTATACACTAAATATAAAACAGATAAAATATGACACTTATTTCTAGATTGTAACTACAATAGGACATAAAATAGTTTGTCATTAGACCCACCTTGACCACCTGGAACATTAAAACTAATTACACATTAAAGAATAGCTCAAAAACATAAAATCTATAAATTTACACTTAGAGAGGAGAGGGATTTTTGTAAAACTATTCCTTCAGTTTTTCTTAAATAAACTTGAAGAAACAAATGCAGAATGATTACTTGAAACAGCAACATTTTTATAATGTGGTATAATTTTCACCAGTGCTGCTCACACCCAGGGACACTTGCACAGCAGGGAGGGAATCATATTCTCATGAGGGTGAATGGAAATATCTGTGAATGAACTCCATTACTTTATGGTTCATTCAGACTGTGATGGTTTTATCAAAGCTGTGTTCTTATTGTATCTATGAATCTAAAAACACGCCTGCTTATGACAGTTTGAGCTATGACAGTCTATACAGGCTATACAGCTTCTATCAGACACATCATCAGACTGTGTGTTTGTCAGCAGTTTTATCTCATCTGGTCAGATGTTTCCATCACAGAGGATCTGCTTTGCGTGTTTTACCAACACTTGTGCCGTGTGACAATCAAACACCTAACCTAAGATGAAGTGAGGGTGACTCAAAGTTCACTGAGCAGCATAGCGCCTGAGACTATTGATCTGACAACTCATCCAGTTATTCAGACCATTTCTCACTGAGAAAGCTGGGCCTATTTTTAGCATTTGTCATCAAATGTGGTGTTTCATATGGGTTTCATATGGGTCTGAAATGCCGCCTCATCCCCCTGAAGTAGAGTTTGCAGGCTGGGAAAAGAGTTTTCGCATTAGCTAACTGCATGCTGGCACACAAACATGATGATTACAGGCAAATCTCTAATCCCACTGGGTTTAATGGGCTCCTTAAACTGGACATTAGGGGGCAGTTAAACCAGTTGATTGTCAGCATTTGGCTCCATGGACACAGGGAACACAGATGAGAACACAACACAAAAACAATGCATAAACAAATGGACATGCATAAAGACAAGACGGGCTATATAAATAAACACATGTACAAATCCAGTGTGTCTGTAACACTGTGTGTTTTGCTTTATTGTTTCCATTACCTCTGTGCCATAGTGACTTGACAGTGAGATGACAGCTGGGTGAATTGTGTGTCTGCAAACACAGTAATGTGCCACTAGAGTAACACCGCAGTGATGGGTGAAAAAAACAAAATGATCACTGAACCTGAGGGCGTAGACAGACCAATACTGCATCTGTGTAATATAAAGGAAGGGAGTGGGCACTATCATCTCACTTTTAAATGCGAACCTGAAGAGTGAAAGACTAAAATAAAACTGTCAGACAAAGATGCAGAGAAAAACAGGGTGTGAAAGTCAATGGAGCCCGCCTTGTATTTGAAAGAGGTCTCTGGCCTCTGATCCCTACCGGATAGCCTTCTGTTTTCTTCTGGCACCACTTCAGTAGAGCGTTTCTCTTAGATCCTCCATACTCCCGCGCCAGTGCAGCCAAGGGGTCTTTTCTTTCCACACTGTCACCGGCGAAGCACAAACCGCAGTCACATAGAGAGAGAGAAAGAGGGAGACACTGTTACAGCATGTCATGGCTATGATAAGTGTAGAAAATACATTTTAAGAAATAATTTCACCATGTCCAAAACCAACTCATAAATGCCCCTGATGTAAAAGCACATTATCAAGTTCTCACAGGGCTGCTTCACAGACCTAAAAATGTAAATCTCTCTTTAGTAAATATTGTTTTTTTTTAGCTCATAAAAGTTAAAAAGGATAAAGTCTTGTTTAGACTCCAGAGGGAAAATAGCTAAAACGTAAACAACACCATAAAAAATATTATGATAATGACACCATTAAAAGTATGCTCAAGTATTTTACACAACATGGCAGCTGAAAGATAATTACCTTTAAATAACATTTACAGTATGTAGCATCAATATGAACTATCTACACTGTAAACTTCTTTACTTTCTTTGTTTATTTAATTCCACAAAATCCCAGCATTCATGACCAGATCAAAGCTTCTGTGAACTTCAGAACATTTGTTTTAGAGTTCAGAGATTAATTGAAGGTTCATCTGTAAACAGTACATGTTGATGTACAGTGGACTGACTGCACTACTGTACAGCACAAGGAGGAGATAATTGAAATGAAATGCCTATCTGCTGTATAATTCAGAGCGTCTGCTCCCTGGGGTTTGTGCTGGAACTGAGGCCATGGGAAGACCACGAGACACGGTCATTGCTCTGAGCACGGTAAACATTTCACACGTCACGGCGGCTGTGCTGGTAAATTCATTAGTCTTCTGTTTCAGGCACCGTGAAGCCAGAGGCAGCGAGAGGCTTGTCCAAACAATTATTGCAATGATACAGCAGCTATATCATAACATTAAAAACAATACCAAACATGGCAATGCACTGCTGTTGATCTGCTGTTTGAGGAGAGAAGCTCTGCAGTACAGTCACAAACATTTACATTTATGCAATATGCAATACATATATTTACATAATATGCAAGAGTAGCTGGAAAGACAGATGGAAAAATATCTGTGCTGTGTGTGTGACCTTTAACAATTTGATGCTGCTGGTGGCATTTCTAATACTGTAAGTGCAGAGGGTGAAGAGCAGAAAGCTGAATAATGTGATGATACTGGAGGAGCTGAGGCTGGACAGACAGGTTTTTGAGTTTCAAGATAAGTGTGCGGGTGGTGCTTATTATTAATGTCAACAGTATAGTTGTTGGAGCAGAGGGTGTTGTCCAGCGTGATGGCCAATTATTTGCCAAATTTACAGTCTTACTGTGACAACACAGACACCTGAACACCTGAGTCATCTACCTCAAATATACCCTGTTCCAGTTGTAGGTGCAGTGAGTCTAATGAACTCGATCATTTTTGAGTGTTGTTTCCTGTGCAAACCACTCCTCTCCATGTAATTCAATAACTCTAAAAGTCAGAAGAGACAACCATGTTTGTTTAACATGTGACTCGCTTCCCTGTCTGATAAGAAATCACCCCCTTTTACTGTGTTGAAGCTAACCACACTTTTGACAATAAAGGTTGTGCAACTCCAGCGTCCAACATGTTGTTACTTAAAAGGTTTACAAAGATAATAAACAACATATTAACACCAAAAACCTTCACTCAGTCAGCTCAAGGGCAACAAATTATCCTAAAACAGATGTAAAATTAAAACAAATGCTTCCCTTTTTTCACAGTGAGGGTGGATGCTACAATTACTTCACCAGTTGCAAGGAAAAGCAGATGGTTAAACAAGTTGAATTATTTCACAGTGACTTGCCAGCAAATAATTACTGGGTAATCCCACCTGAGTTTGCTGTTTCCACGGTTGTAGCTAAAGGATGCTGTGCGGCTGCAGAGGGAGACGGGAGTTTTAATTACAGACTCCAGGGAAGGACTCTTCCTCATAAGGCTATTAGGTTTCAGGTCTTCCCCACAGCCCGACAATTTATCTGGGGGATTAAAGAATGCAACAAAGGGTGGCAGGCAGAGGAAAAGGCGAAGAGCAGTTCAGAAACAGCCAGGGATCATCATAAACTTTAATAAACAAAGTAAGTAAGACTGTGCAAGAGATGTATGGGTAAGGTATAAACATTTGAGAATAGCACACGAAGACAACAAATGGAAATGGAAAGTGAATTCATGAGTAAAACTTTAAGATACAAAAAGTAACAGATGATTCAAATCAACCCAGAAACAACATGGTGTGGTCCAGGTAGATGTCCTGACTGTGAATACCCCAGGCCTGTAGTGTGTAGCCAGTCTTCAAAACACTCAAACTGTCCCTCCCCGAGGCCTCTGTCTTGCCTGAACAAGTCTATACTGTAGACACTATCTTTGCAAAGACACATGAAAAGAAACGAGCAGAGAAATCTACGAAAAAAAGGAAAAGCAGGTGCGGAAATAACATCGCAAGCTTGATGCAAGTTTTTGGTTTGCTCCTCAGAAACAGAAAAAAAAATCTGAGCTCTGATGCTTAAGTTACTGATTATGTCTCACTCAGCTCCTGAAGGAAGAAGCTCAGACTCCTGCTCACAGTAGAGGCAGACATTTTAAGAGCTCGTCACCATAAAATCATAAAATTACCCACAAAAACATCAGTAGTAAGGTTGTTTGCATACAGCAGTTTCTCTTCATTCAACTTTCTATGTAGACCAATTGCACATCAGCCTTTGTCTTTTCTATAGTCACTGATTCATAGCAGCACCAAAGCTTTCATTTGGTCCTGTATGGCTGCTAAATGAAATATGAACATACATATGAATTAAACAACATGACTACATACCTAAAATCATCTTTGTGTTACATACCGTGAGGATGAGAGAATTCTCCCTGGTTGATTCTTTTTTCCAATGTCTTTGACAGTGGCTTTATGTACGAGTGTCTCTAAAGAAACGTAAAACAGAAAAGTGATCTCATTATATTATATCACAAATTTCACAACTTCCCAAAACAAAAAATCTATGTAATCTTGAAAGGAAAATGTATTGGTGTATACCTGGATGGGGGAGACAGCAGCAGCTGGTGCAGTGCGTACAGGAATCCCACTCAGTGGGCTCCTTGGTGAGGAATGCATTTGAACTGTGTGACCTGGTCCATCTGAGAGACCAAACAACATACAGCACCCGTTGATTACTCTATCACAAGAGCCTCAAGTGTCATTCTCTAGTAAATGATTAACACATTCATTCTGAGACTTAACAATGTGACAGGATATTTGTATATATATTTGTTTAGATTACAGAGGGTTACTGTTCCTCCAGTACAAATAAATTAAAACTGCTTTTGTGGGTGTAGGTTATGGAGGCAATGAAAGATTGTTATAAAATGATTGTAATATGTCTCATACTTGAAGCCAAGATAATACAAAAAGTTAATGAAGTGACTGTAGAATTAAAAACAAGGCCAAGAGCAGACATTAAAGTCAGATATTAAACAGGAAATATTTTTTGAACACTGAAAGGTTTGTAGCGTCATTATCAAACACTATCAAGTTGATTACTTTATTTACTTTGGTCAGATTCACAGTCCTGTTTACTTTTTCTTGGATCATACACATCAGTGTTCAGTTTATTTACACCTCTACTAAACACCTGCAGCTTTTATGAACCTATAACTGGCACAGTCACAGAGGTGTTAATTCAATCTAGTGTTTTAGCACAGAAATCATAATTAGTGTTGATGTTGTACTGAAGAGATGTGTTCCTAATATTTCCTCATGTTCCTCATCCCCTGTGTGTAAATTGGAAGGACAAAAAAGTAGGAACACCCATAAGTATAATGTACACCACCTTAAACTACGACCTCCATAACAATCATAACATCGATTTTACACATTTTGACATCACCAAAAACCCAACATCATGAGCTCTGTACAGATGGATGTTATAATAGAGCTTTCAATGATAACTGACACTGAATCAAAGTCAAAGTCAAAGTCAAAGTTGTGGTATTGCAATTTGCATTGCATTTATGAAAATCTATTGCAAAATAAAAGGCCAACAAACAAAAAAAAACAAAGTGAGCTACACTGCTATCTTATAATCTTTATAATTATAATATAATTTATTAAGTAATAGAAAAGGAACTTTCTGAATTAATTTAAATTTAAATGCTTCTTGAGCTGCAGCTTCACAGTGATTTTACTGACAAACACAGAAAGACTGTCCAACCTGCCTGAGGTCACTTCAGGCCACACAGTTCAGCACAACTGCACAGGACTTTGCTCCAGTAAAAATGACAAATGTCCACCAGCTGTCCTCCTCTATGGTTACACTGCTGCAGTGAGACGCCCTATAAGAGTTTGTATGTATGTGTGTCGAGGTGCTTGGTGCTCACTCTGTCCAACAGTATCAAAGGACTTAATGAGGGATTTGACAGTAGCTCCAGGCTCTGAGTCGGCATCTCCGCCGGCATCGGTGGGTGAGGTCGGGATCATGGAGATGCCACACCAGTGACGCTCGGAGTCGGACAATCTCACCTCATCACCTTGGGACCTAACAGACACAATGAACACGGTTGCTGTGTAGAGACATAAACAATACATACAAGAGGCACCATGTAAACCAGAGACAGGACTTTGAAAACCTTCACTTTACTTCTTTTTCTTGTGTGATTACCTGCTGCTAATTTGAATGTTTTAAAATAGGTTGTCTACGTATATTGACAAGATCATGTGATCAGAGTTTGACCTGAAGAGCTGTAAATAACTGATGACCAGTTGCAGATACACAGATATAAACTTGGCACACAAAAATTCAAGCAATCCAATCATCAGGACACTTTCTATCCATTAGCCCTGGTGAACGTCGGACTATAGCCTACAGAGTAAAGGATCTGGAGGGTTTTTATCACCAACAGATTAGGGAAGAATGACAAGTGGGGAATTTTTGTTTTAAACTCAACTCACCTCCAATAAGTGTAGACAGAGAGGGAGAGAGAGGGAGATAGCGAGAGAGACACACAACCACAATTGGACTGGTGTAATTCATTTATTCTTTGACCTAATGAACATCAGTCAAACAGACGTGCAAGACACTGTTTTAGAAACCATAAACCTTTCTGAGTCTTTCTCTGAAAAATAAATTAACAGCACATTCACTGTATTGTTCATTAAATGGTTTCATTACAAACAGAAAATGACCTATTACACTGTTACCGTCTCATTTTTTCTCTATGTTGTTTTGAGCATATCCAAATGTTTACATACACCAGCACCTTATTACCTGGTAGAACAATATGGCTTTTACTAAAAAAAAAATGCACAACTGTGTTCTGTGGTAAAAGTTGGACTTTAAGAAGAACCTGAGATCCTGCAACCATATGTAAGGGTTTGGCTCAATTATAATAAATTAATACCACCATGTGATAAGCAACATGATTGATATCAAAATGAGTGATGAATCAGAAAAAAACATAGTGAATCAAGATCGATAGATAAAGAGGAATTATCAGGGTCTTGAGTGATCTCTGACATTCAGATACGCGATATGCAGTCTAACCAACCACAGTTTTTCAGTCTATACAGCAGGGTCCAAGTCTGAGACCACTTTTGTAAATCTATTGTAAATCTATAATTTGCCAGTAATGTTGCTGAAAAGTTAAATTATAGATAATGAGTTCAACTCATCATTTGACATCTGCTTTAAGGATAAAAATAATCCCTAAAGGAACTTGTAGCACACACAGTCCTCTTGATCTTTGAGTTAAAATGGACCATCAGCCTTTTGGTTGGTTTTAGGAGAGTAAAAATGACTCTGAGGTACAGCTGTCCGTGTTTGTGGCAGTACTAAAATCTAATTTTGGCAGTGCTCTGGATCTGCCAACATGGCTGACCTCGACATTGCTCTGGCTATCTGGCAGAAGGCTATAATAATATACATTACTGTGTAAATTTAAGACAAACAGAGCAGTTAATACCAGTTTATCCACATGAAGTTACCCGTTTATGGTAATTATGTGTTCTGTAGTGGCATCTAATGGCTAAATGTGACACTGCATTCAACTTTAGTCCAACTACAGAACGATTTTAAAAGTTTCTTCTTTGTAGAAACTGAACAAGAGATCAAAGTAAAACTAATTTGACTGGTACAGAAACAGTAAGAAAAAAGCCACCTAGTTTTTGAGTCATATTAATTCTGCGTTGCCTTTGCCTTCAAACATGGATTATGTGCCTTTGTTGACAGGATGATGGGAATCTTAACTGTTTCAGCTGAACATTTACCAGTATTTCACATACTTAACCCTGTTTTTTTGGAACAGGTCACACTTTCTATCCTCTCACCTCTCTTAAAAGGCACAAAGCAGCTTTGCACAGTATAAAAAAGGAGAGTCTTTCAAACATATGGCATTTCTTAAACACAAGAAAATTACAAACATAAAAGAGTACATTCATTGAGAAATAAAAACACAGTATTATTGTTCAATAGGATCCACAATGTAAAGAAAGAAATGGAAACCAGACTCTGTGTCATTAGACCGTTTGTGTGCTGCATCTACACTGCTCACTGTGGCTCAGAAAGAGATGGTTTACCACTGTTACATTTTCAATGACACAGAAAGCCGATAAGTGCAACAATAACACTGTCTTCACTGGTGCTGAGGTGGAGGGCACTTCTCTAGTGCCCCTCTACTGCCGTCTTCGTATCAAAAGTGGCTCCGGTGCTTATTCTGAAAAGAAAAAAAGAGGGAAGATGAACAACTGAGTATAATTATTGAATAAAGACTATTTCAAACATTTACATGTGCATTTTAGATGTGCAGCATAAATATATAATTTACATTTCTTCTTAACATTGTTGTTGTTATGAAATGCAAACTTCTGGGCACTGTAGGAGTTTTTATCTGCTCCATGCATACCTCATTGGATTAATAAAGTCACTCAAAATGTCAAGTGTGACTAAATCACCCGGTGATGAAGACGCTATGCAAATGTATCTGAAGCAGATGATGCATAGCATGAGTTTAATCCATGTCATGCCGTGCAGACCATCCTGCTATTTAACCAAAAAAGTAGGAGGGTTATTCATTCAAAGAACAGCAGGTGGCACCAGATACATCTACTGGAATGGCACGTTTAAAGGACCAGGCAAAGCAAATCAAAAAAGTCAGACAGTCCTGAAGGTGCAGTCAGCCAACACATGGGAAGACAGACAGGAGTCAGACAGGTTGAAGCAACAGCACGAAGCCAAACACAGATAGGAAGGTCAGTGAGCAGCAGCAGCACACAGGGCTGAGAGAGGGCTGACAGGGCAGGGAACTCACCTGGACTTTACATAGGGAGGCTTGTCAGAGGGACATCTTTGACAGAGTCATCACAGGGAGCTGCTGGAGGTGGGGAGCGGGCGTAGCGTAACAGCTAATCTTGTGGAAAGTTTGCTGATTTAGCCATGGTCTAAAACCAGCAATATATAGATAAGGTACTATATTTCAACCAGAACTGCATGAAATCTGACATAGACATATTTGGTTTTAAACCAAATATTATTATCTTTTACAAACTAGAACTTGTCTCATGAGATTTGTGAGGTGATAAAGTATGAATGACAAAGTGTCAGGTAAAGATTATTTGCTTGCTTTAAGAATTACACCATGACCGGCCACACAGATAAACAGAGTGCTATACAGTTGCAGGTCTAGACTTTGCCACAGGTACAAGTGTATTGACCCGGCATGATAATGAAAGACAACACTGTCAAAAACACCATGGCATTTGCACGCTCAAACATTTATATACATTATAGTCACACACAAACCCATGCCACGCGCTTTATAAGTACATCACTCACATTGCTGCATGGCCACAGTGCAGCAACACTACATGAAGTCTTAAATAGCATGATACATCGGTGTGGAACATTTTCACTGAAAAGTGCAGAGAGGATAGTGTTGCACTGTTTTATTGTAACATACTTGGATCAAAGCAGCATCTATGCATTGGGCAGATCTACTTTCTCACATAATGATAATTTCCTCTAATAAATATACTGTGGTTTATTGTGGAGTATAGGGTTTGAATGTTACGACAGGGCAATGGTCAGTGTGGAAGAGGGAG
This sequence comes from Rachycentron canadum, assembly GCA_038496675.1. Classification (NCBI taxonomy): domain Eukaryota; kingdom Metazoa; phylum Chordata; class Actinopteri; order Carangiformes; family Rachycentridae; genus Rachycentron; species Rachycentron canadum. The sequence continues at coordinate 18,139,573 of CM076660.1, read as the reverse complement.
ACAGAGAGGGCAGCAGCTTAAAGGAGTAGAATACACAGAGGGAAATACCACAGGAGACTGCTCATTTACCACCAGAGTCTGCCAAATCCCAGCAAGCTTAACTCTGAAACACCAAAGATTTCATCTTGTGAAATACCAAGATATGAACTGAATACTATCCTGCTTTGATACCAGATAAGAATTTCAGAAACCTCTTAAGCAAGAGATTCATGGAAGTTGAAATGATAATATATTGCTGTTTGTACTACATGTATAAAACATGGCACTAAATGAGGATATGGCAAAACTCTGGCAGGTATCTCATCTCCACATTGTGTTGAGAGAGAAAGGAACTGCAGCCCAATGCTAAATGTGGGGAGCCCAGGGAGGGGTGGGGTTTGGGTGGGAGCTTGTGTAGCATGGTGAAGATGGTACCTGACTCCCTGTAGGGCCTCTAGGTCTGCAGAAAGCTTTGCACTGCGATCCTGCTCCTCCTGCAGCTGCCTCCTGAGTGCACGCAGCTCCTGCTGAGCCTCCACCTTGATGTCATTGGCCACTACCACTGCTGTCTGGAGGTCTGCCTGGAACCGGCGCCACTCCTCTTTTTCCTCCTAGAGACATTAATATATGGATGTATGCTGTACAGGAAGATCCAATATTTGCAGACAGGACACAAAAAATGATACAGCCAGTAATAATCAGCTGATACAAGAAATGACTTTGAACCCTTTGAATGTAGTTGAATGTCAGCATTAAATAGTCCTACGATGAAATCTAATGATAGATGAATAAAACCTGATTTAAAAAAAGTCTTTCTTCTGTATTTACTCAAGACACTTGCAAAGTATTGACAGTTTGGGAGGTAAAAATATTAATCTCTAGAATAATGATTTTGTCTGACTGTTTTCCAAATTCTGTTAACAACAGTATCTACTTTTTAAATAGAGATCTGTAGAAATAAAACCTTATCCCAAGCAAATTTCAGATAAACAACTGAAAAGCTCCAAAGGCAAGAGAGAACCATCTCTGAAACACAGACTGAAAAGAGAACTGAAGATATCCTCTGACTGTGAGGTAGAAATATGTGGATCTATATTCAATGGTGTAATGCCAAAGATCAGTACCTGGCAGATCACAGTTTTTTTGGCAATGTAGCCACTAAATCAAAGGCTTGTACTGGTTGGTAGAGGCAGATGGCCACCCACCCTGAGCCTGGTCCTGCCCAAGGTTTCTGCCTCTTAAAGGAAGTTTTTCCTGCCACTGTCGCCAAGTGCTTGCTCATGGTGGGATTTGTCAGGTCCCTTTAAATAATTTTATAAAGAGTTTGGTCTAGACCTGTTCTATATGTAAAGTGCCTTAAGGTAACTATGTTATGATTTGAGTTTGAATTTGAAAGTGTTTCCACTAAGGTACATCCACTTCTGGAAACTCAAGTCTTTTAAAGCTGGTATTTACAAACAAGTTTTTTTTGTGTTCAGGATCTAGTAAGACTTGGGTGTCATCAATACATAAGAAAATAAAAGGAGGTTCCAGAGATGACTGAGCGAGCGCTGCAGAAAATGAATATGAAGCAGGTGACAGTGAAATCAACGAAGATGGTATCTGGTGCAGCTTTTTATGATAAAAAACAACCACACATGACTGATGTTCATAGAAGAATACCATGGAGAAAACTGGTGCCTGCCAAAAAAAACACTAAACAGCCTACCTGCATGTTCCACAATGCTACTGGAACAATACTCGGTGGAAAGATACCTCTAAGGTCAAATAGTTTGGCAAATACACAGGGAAAAACTGAGCACTGTAACATCATCCAGACCCTAAAGTGATAATCCACCTAAAGTGTATTGCTTGTGTATACTGTGTGTACTGGCTACTGCTTCTCTGTCAGACTGTAGTTGTCCTCCGAGCTCTTCAGCACTGTCACAAGTGGCACATTTAATTTCTAAGGCAGTTCTTTAATTACATGTTGGAGGGTAGAAAGAGAGAGACAGGAAAGGAGAAGAGAGACTGTATGTTACATGTGTTCAAAGCTGGATCTGATTTCAAGATGTCACTATCACATGTTGTGAGTCAAATGGTCAACCACAACTTGAACGTTGTCTTTTATTTCATCTTTAAAATGAACTGAAACTTTTTTTTATTACAGCTGCCTTATGTATTCAGGCCGCTTCAGTGACTGATAAAAAGAATGATCATGTTAACACAGACATTATAAAGGAGCTATATGGGTGTGAATGTTCAACCTCTGTTACCTTCATCTGTCTATTGAGGACTTTCAGTTGTCGGTCTGCTTCAGCCTTCTGCTCTTCCAGCTTTTTGACAAGATCTGCAAAGACAAATTCAAGGTTTATGAGAACCTGTGCACTGTATATGCATGATTTCACCCATTAAACAGCATTCACTGCATAGTTTTCAGTGTGGTGGAGAATTAGCAGCCAATCCATAACACAGATGCCCCTATAACAGTAACAGTTACTTCTGGACAGTATTAGATCTATTTAAAAAATGTTTCCCCATCACAATTAAAATGATAGAACAATCTGATCTCTTCTTGTTGGAACTGTAGTGATTCATCTTTTGGAAGGTGTTTGTAATATTTTGTTCACCTCATTTATATAAATCAGAATATACAAAATATTAGAAATCACTGACTGATTAAACTATATTTAAAATCGCAGATTAAGACTCCACAGAGCCACAGAGAACTGAGCAGCCAGTGAACATACTCTCCATGTCCAGGACGGCTTGGTTGGTGTGACAGTTGACGGCCCTTTGCTGCTCCACCTGGTCCTCCAGTTCAAAGATGGTCTCCTTCAGCTCCTTCACCTGGTTCTCAGCCTGGATCCCAGCCTCCTCCAGGGAAGTCACCTGGCTGCCGAGCTCCTGCTCCCTCCTCTCAGCCCACTCCTGAACCTGCTGGCATTTGGCCTCCACCTGTGTGCGTACACACATTTGTGAGAACATTGTGGGCTTACAGCAGAAAAGGGTTAAAACAAAAAGGCAGTGTTTCATGTTAAAGTAATCGCAGGCTGTCACTGTTCTGATGAGATGTCAACACTTTGGTTCAGGAAAAGATCATTTATGATATCTCACAGACATCTGAGTGGTTCAGTCTGATCTCTGCGGTTCTTTTCGTCCATACCAAAGATTAGGTAAAGATGCACAAAAAACTTCAGCTTTTAGTTAGTTTTTTCAATTTAGGTAAATCAAACATAAACACATTATTTCACTCTACAAACCAACACATTTTTGGCCACACACATGTCTGTGTCCCCTGCACTAACTGAGTGGGGACTAAAAGCTTCTCTTTGTGCAGCCTTAATGAGAGTTTTTTCAGGGAACATCAATAACCTGTAGTGTCTACCAATAGTCTGAATGTGAGGCATTAAGGGAACATTTCTAAAGATTTATAGCTAAAGAAAATAACTAGTGTTATACTCTCCACCTCTTAACTACGTGACTCTCTGTATGAACATTGGTCTCATGATTCCCCACCCACCATCACAAGTAAGATCTCCACCTGTGGGAAACATTGGGCAGACTTGTACATGGTTGGTACCCACATCTGTTATTAAAATAAGTTATTAAAGTTCTGTTTTTTAATTAGGTAAATGTAATAACTAAAAGCAGTTTTACAAACACCTCTGTCATGTCTGATGATGATGGTTATTGTGAGACATGGCTCTGTGAACCACTGTACCAGTGTAAATAGGTGTCATGAAAATTAGAGCTCAAGTACTATGTGTCACTGTGTTATTTGCTCCAATTGTTGGATCTGAAGTCAGTGTAGCATGATGACTACACTCATCCTGAGAGATGACACTGTAAAGCAGATATCTGTAAGTATAATATGCTAAAATAAGTAAATGATGAAGTTATGCAGGACACCCGCCAACTGACACCATGTGGCTGTAATAAATTAAGATGTTTGTGAGTGAAGTTATGGGGTGGCCTCACCCTCACACCCATATAGCAGAGGACAGAGGTGTGACTCAGAGGGTCATCCACTGGTGAACCACCCTGCTGTTGGCACCACAGTCATAGTCCAACAATGACAACATCCCTAAGCTAATGGTGACACACCTCACTTTGGAGCAACATGATCCAAAACAACCCCAAACCAACACCTCTCTGGTATTTGTGGTGAAGGGGAAAACCAAAGTGACTGTACTGAGAAACATATGAAGATAGTTTGAGTGAGTCTATGACTATTGAGTGAGAATAGTTTGAGAGTCAATGTGTTGTGATGGTGAAGAAAAATTCCCAATACCATCTGTAAACCCTGTTTATGGTCATGTTTAAAACATTCTGAAAGATATGTGTCCTTCACATTCAATAGGCAATGATTAAGCCAAGAATTATAAAAAATGTAATTATCTCCCTTTTGACTCACATTTTTTTAATCATTAGCATTTGTGAGAAACTATTTCCAGACAAATAACATTTTGAGTTCTTTCTATTCTATTTCTAAAATGACTTAACTTCAAGTAGAGTATCTGAACAGAACCATCAAAGAGTGAACTGCTTTCTTTTATTTTCAGTTTACAGTAAACGTAGATGGAGAGATTGTTCTTTAAGAAATTCCTGGAGGCTTTGTAAAACACAACACAACTAATGAGTTCACTGAGATAACAAAAAGTTTTTTGAACTTGTACAAACACCACTTAGTGCATCACAATGGAAGCAACCAAGTGGAAAATGTTTTGACCGTACAGGGACACTTTCTGACCAAAGAACTGCCCAGATTCAAACACACATATTCAATTATAATACTAAGGCTATCTGTGAAATTGTGACTGAATTCCCAACTTTAAGTATTTCACAACAAAAAACAAAAAACTGACTTGTCACCTTGTGACCTCCATCCTACCTTGGACATTGTGGCTTGCGCATTCTCAGTCTCAGCCTGGGCCTGTAGCAGTTCCTGCCTCAGCTCCGTAAGCTCCACTTCCAGTCTGTCTCTCTCAGTGTGGGCTGTCTTCAGCAGGCTCTGCAATTCAGTGCTGTCACTAGCACTTTGCATGGCCTTCAGTTCACCCACCTTTTGTCTCTCAATGTCCACCTGCGCCTTCAGTCTACTGTTCTCCAGTCTGAGACTGTCTGCTGTTGCCTTCTGCTCCTCTGCAGCTTGTGCTGCCTGACCTCCGGCTTCCAGCTCCCTGTCCAGCTGGTCCTGGAGCCTATTCATCTCCTCTCTGAGGCAGTGCACCTGACTCTGGGCCTCCTGGTGCTCCTCCTCCAGAGCCCGCAGGCTGCCTGTCAGCTGCTGCTGGATGTCCACCAGCTTCTCCCGCTCAAAGCGTGAGCTCTCCACCAACTCTGCGTACCTTTGCTCCAGCTCAGCCAACCGAGGCCCTTGGCTACCCAGCTCCTCCTCCTTCTGGGCCTGAATTTGGGCTTGCTCCTGAAGTCGGACAGCCAGTGCCTCATTCTTCTGGGCCAACACCTCCAGACGTTCTCTCTGCTGTTGAAGTGAGGTCTGCAGGAGGCGCTTCTCCTCAGCCAGACGTTCATTCTCAGCTGTCAGCTCCTGCACTACTTGCTGCTGGTCAGCTAGCTCCTGCAGAGTTGCCTGCAGTTCCTCTGCTGTGCTGTGGTGACTCTCCTCCATCTTGTGAATCTGTTCTGTTAGGCTCTGCACTGACACATCTTGCGCCTGTGCACTGGTTACTGCCCCTGCTTCAACGACTTCACCACTGACACCACTGCTCACTGATTCTGAGCAGGACGGGATCTTCTCAAACTCTGACGAGTCAGGTGAGGGTGAGTCCTTGGTGATGTCAGAGCTGGAGGAGACAGAGGTTTTGAGTGGGCTGGTGGTGGGGGTGCTGTCTGGTAAAGCTGTGGAGTTGGAGTCTGAGGGCAGCCCATTCACCAAAGGCTTGGTTGGGGAGCTTGTTCTAGAGAGTGGAGAGGCTTCCAAGCTGAGCAGCTTTTCCTTCAGCCCCTGGTTCTCATCCCTAAGGGCTGCCAGCTCTCTCTGAAACTTCCCATTCTTCTCCCTCAGCTCCCCAACCAGAACAAGGGCCTCTGCCACCTGTCCCTGCTCTCGGTCAGACTCCTGGCGTGAGATAGAGTTGGGTGAGGGTGAAGAGGAAGCAGTGGAGGCTTTACTTTTGCAGCGCTGTAACTCCATCCTGAGATTGCTGATCTCTAAGTCTTTGGCCTTGGCCTCAGCCAGCAGCTCTTTTACCTGGCACTCAAGAAGGCCCTTTTCTTGGCCCTCTAAATCTCCACGGGACTTGGTTGTACTACGTGTCTGCTTCGCCAAGGTGGAGAGGCTAGAAGTGCTGGCACTAGAAACCATCCTCTTGGTTGAAGAGCTCCTCAGCTGGTCCCTCAGAGAGATACGGTCTCTTGTTATGGTGGAAGAGATTTCTCTTGGGGCTGGGATGCCGGACTTCTTGTTTGTTTGAGCACCTGAAACACAGACCAAAACGAAAGTACCAATTGACGCAGTGTTCAAATACTTAAGTGATTAAATCAGAAATGACCTTTGTCAATTAGTGACTTAGTCACATAGTCAACAATTTATAATTATAAATAAAATATGAAGAGGTTTTTTATCCATATCGTATATCAGATTCTTCTATGACATTATTGCTTTAAAAGTTAAGGTCTGGAAACTTTGTTAATGAGTATAAATAATAACAGCAACCTACATTCACAATTGAGTGATAGCAAATGGAAAAAAACTACATTATTAATCTCCAGTTCCATAAAAATTAAATATGGCTACAATACAGAAACAGGAATATTATATTTTTAATATGCTAATTGTTTTAAACCAGACAGTGTTAATCATCACATCAAATACATATTTCACTCCAGTGTGAAATATACTTTTGGATAAAGTAACAATTTTTCAATGATGAAACCTGTTTCCAATAAGATTACTCTATAGCAGGCTTGACATTGAAAGGGAAGTTAATGGAATCAGCGTACAGACGTGCTGGGACCATGAATTTGTTAACACTGTGTAATGACACTCATTGAATAGAGAATGTGTCACATTCAGACACTTGTATTATTCAGCAGTTTCATGTTTCTGGTCACTGTACCCTATTCACATATTCTCTGTTTGGACAACAGAGCATGTGCCTGGCACTGTCTGTCTGTTGCTGTCTGTGGTCATTCATTGTTGTAGCAGAGCTTAACTGTGGCATTTCAAAAGGCATGAGCGTGGGCTGCCACTGCGAGCCTTTTCCAGACCCCTCTCAAATATGAAGAGTATTGACTGATGTCCAGTGTGAGCTGGGTCCCGCCTGAAAACGTTTTTTTGTTTGTTTTCAGATCATCAGCAAACAGGGGTGCCGACACAAGGGGGTTGCTTGTTTCAAAGGATGACAAAGGACCCTGTGCATGTGGCGCATTCATACACAAAGCAGCTTAAGCAGTGCACAGACAAAGACAGCACTGTGTCTCTCATGCACACATCATAATCAAACCCACAGAGCAGAGGCTAGACAGACAGCCTGTATGAGGAGATAGACACTCATCACCCTCAGCAACATGTGCGCACACACACATATACACAAAACACACAAACAAATGGCCTAGTTTGGAATGGAAATCCTATACCCCTGTGGGTTCTTTAAGTACTCTACCATTGATAGGCACTTTGCACAGACGATCCCCTTATTGAATAAACTGGCGACTGTGGCAGAAGCTGCCAACGCTGGCACAATTTCTGGGGAACAAAGCCGTTTAACATTCCCAGAGTGTGCAGCGGTGGTTGAGAAAGTGAGGTGTGAAAAGTCCCGAGGTAAAGACCCATCACTTATACAGATTTTAAACAAAACTCAGTTCAACATTATAATGACAACCTAAATACAAAGGGTCACACTTAAAAGACTATAAAAATGAAGAATCAAACACTCGGCTTCATCAGTGCTGAATGTCACTGAGATTAGACTCAGTTAAAAGCTGGTCTTTCAAAGGAACTCCAGCCTGCTAGGATTGAGGGGATGCTGCCATTTAAATTCACATTAACAAAAGGAAGCACTTCATCCCAATCAGATGAATTTTTTTTTAATGGCACTTTGCAAAGTGCCATTAAAAATCCACAGTCACTTTTCTCTGCACTTCACAGAGGACGAATCCATGACTGACAGAATGGGAACAGCATGCACTCCTTAATTATGTACTGTCACATGGAAGATGTTAACACCAAATCAGCACTGTGTGTTATACAGGATTATTTAGCATACACTACAGGAAGCATCATCCAGACTGTGCAGAAAAAGAAAGAGCACATTACAGCTCATGCCTATTCTATGCCACTTGTCATATTCTCATTAAAGGTGGCAATAAAGGAAGGGACAATAGGTCCTTGTTAGAAAAGAGAAAAGAGTCCAGTGTGATTAGCATCGGTCCATTCCCATGAGGATGAGTGATGCCAGGACTGGGACTGTGGGACAGCCTTTTCATTTGCTGTTACTTCATATTCTGTTTTCCTCTCGCTCCAAGCGAATAAAACCCAGATGGAGAACATGAACTCACTCATCTTTAGATCGCCCACCTCTTTAACCATGACATCACCGCAGCTGCTTAATGTGCACAGAGAAATGACACCAGACTAGATGCCAGAAGCCAGCACATGCAAGATGGCAGGATCCTAAAGAGCCACTAGAATAGTGTCAGATAGTTAGAGTGGCTCTGAGTTGAACACCAAATCCTCACAGCAACGCTGACTTTGTGTTAGACAGTATCTGAAATTTATTGCAGAGTGTGCACTTCCATATATTTTTAATCCGCTAACATTTGACCAGCTTGTTCATCTCTAATAATTTAAGATCCAACTGGATGAAATTCTTCATCAAGTTAAAAAATATAGTTACAAACTACCAAGATCTAAAAGCACATCCTAAAAATTTAGCATAAAACTGGATGTACAAAGGGGATATGACGCCAGCAATTAAACAGACCATTACCTTGATTAAAATTACTGGACACATTTGGCATTATCTAAGTATACAACTCAACAAACCATAAATATAAAATAGTTCTAGTCACTTTTCAATATTTTAATGTGGAAAAGTCCCCTTAAGCGACTCCAAGAAAGATTATAAAAATACTATTTCCACAAACGTTTTAGTACCCCCTTGAAAATGACATTATGTGTCTCAAGGGGGTTATCATCAGATTAAATTATAAATCATAAAGAATGTTGGCTGTAAAAATAATATTAGACCAAACATGGTGCTGTTAAATAAACCACCACCACTACCACCACTTACAAGTGTAAAGCGTCAATGTGTCAATGTGTCTCACAAAAATACCACCACATTTTGACAACCTGTTTCCAAGACCAACACAGCAGCTACAGAATATTTATTACTTAAATAATCACATCATCAAAAGCCCAATACTTTGCCAAACACATTGCCAGGAAAGAAAGAGTAGAGATTAGAGTCTACTTATTTTGTCACTAAGAGGGCAGGAGACCCCTGACTCCTAAAGTTGCCAGGTTTTGTCTGACCATATTTGGTACTTAATCAGTAGATACTAAAAAACTTTCTAATATGCTTGATAATTATTTTAAACAATGTTTAATAAACAAAGAGTGGAGAAAGAGACTGAGAGAAGCTCTTCCCTTAATTAAGCTCTATGGTTGGGATGCCCCTGAAAGAGACACTTAATCTCCACTTGTTGTAACAGCGCTGCTCATCGGCCTCCAGTTAAAGACTCCCAGGAGAGAATGGGGATAAGATTCATGATGGATACAAACCAAGACAAATACACAGCAGACAGAAAAAACAAGTTAGTAATGAAATGTTCACCTAATTACAAAATTCACACATCAAGTTACAGTCCAACGATACAGACAAAACACTATTGGCAGGTGTGGAAATCTGGTAAAGCAAGAGAAAATATAACGATAACTGTTTAGTAATTACAGAGACACAAACATCTTGAAACTGCTTCAGTTATAATGAATTGAAAGTTGTGCACTTGTTTGGTTCAACATGGGACCAGAGCTGCGTCTTCAGAGAAAACCGCAGCTGTGCAAGTGCAAGTCTTTCTTTCACAAATCAAAAAATATCCAAGAGTTAGTTCAGTCTTAATTTAGTGCTGCCTTCGATGAAGGTCGGCAAATGGTTCAGGACCATTTATAGCTACCCCTGAGAAGCACTAAATCTGTGAAAAGGAGTGGAATGGGCAGTTAAACGGCTCACTGAGGAGTTTTTCTCCTCCTCTAGCAAGGAATAAATCCTCATGCAGTCTGAGAAGATTAGCTCTTATTGATAGCAAAGACCAAATACTGTGAAAAGCATCTCCAAAGAAAGTTATAGTTAAGTTAAGTTAAAGTTATAGAAAATTATTTTTCTATTTAGTGTCTCAGAAACAGCCCAACTTCATAACTAAAGAAAAGTCATTGATTTATTGACTAAATATTTCTTTAGTCAATAACTTTTTTTAACATATACATAACATATAACATGTATATAAATATATATAAATATGTTTCCTATATAAACTTACACTGACTGTTAAGACAGTAGTGACAAAAACAGACTTGCTGCCAAGTTTAATAAACCTGATTGTGGAGACTAAGCATATGAAATGATTGTGTTGTTTACATTAACTAATCATCTAAATGACTTCCAGTAATCCAAAGGCATTCAGTTCTTTAATGGGAAGTCAGCTCCCTGATCACATTAATGCACTATGCTGGCTTCTTTCTGTCTAATGAAGATAAGCTTTCAAATCACAGCAGGAGCCATGTGGCTGGACACAGTCCAGTGCCAGCCCGTTAACTGCAGCCAGGCTGCCAGCCAGCCAAGAGGTAACAGAGTGCATTGTGAGCAAAGTGCAGAGTCTTTAATTTACAGATCGGGAAGGTCGTGGGTGAAGAGTCATGATGAATTAATGACTGCAGGTGGTCAAGTGTCAGAGACTTGGCACCTAAAATGACGCACTGGCTTCGTCACGACCAAAAAGGCTTTGGATGAGAATCTCTCACTGCCACTCCTCCCGTCTTCCCCTCTGGTTTCCAGGAAATGTGGTGTGCAGTGTTTTTCACCCAGGTGGAAGTGGAAAGGAGAGACAGAAAACCCCGTCTGTGTTTCTGGCCTTCCTGTTGTCCGACTGACAGGGCATGAAATAGGTCAACAGGCGCCCATCAGTCAGTGGCTGGGACTCATAGGCATTCCTTTCCTCTTACTGGAGAGGAAGATAGCCGAGGCTCCATGGCCGCTACAGTGGCTGAGCAGAGATTAGCCAGGATGGTACAATAAACTGCAACACAACAGCCCAATGTGCCACAGAAAAAAAAAGCCCTACTTGTTGAGGATAAAATTTATCTTCCATTGTTATAATATACTATATGTAACTACAAAATCAAAACAGAAGTTCGATTAAAAACTGATATATAAAGATAACTAGCATGAAAACATGTTACACTACCATCACTGAAAAACAGCTGAAATCTCTTCACAGCCAAGGACATGACACCATAATTACATCATGGAAGGTGATAGATAAATAAGACAAGCAGAGAAGACACAACAACAGAGGCTCCTTGGATGCATGTCAAACAAGGACAATTGGCTTTAACATGAGGAAAGCAGTGTCTGTGTTTACAATAGCCAGCAGTGCAAACCAGACATACTGTACAATATCCCCGAGCTGCAGAGATTAACTGAAGGCTGAAGATTGAAAAATGACTTTAGGGACTGACAACACAGAGGATCTAAAAGGATGTTTGCACTTGGGATGAGTTCACCACAGAATCGGCAAATAATACAAACCTTTATCTTTATCTGCTAACCTGCCACGACAGCACTGTTCTAGGCAACACAAATGATCTTCCTCCCTGACATCAGCTGACTGGATAACACAGTAGGCTCCATTCATACTCCTCTATATGCAAACACATAACTACAAAACCAAAGCTGCAGAGAAGAGTTTTTCTGCAATGTTGAAAAATGACAAGTTTATAGTTTACCTGCTTTTTTAGAACATACCCAAGCTTTGATTTTGGCAAACCAAGTACTTTTCATATTCTTGAAGATATTTTTCCCTTTTTTTAGCCTAATTATTATGTTCTTCCCTTACATAGTCACATCTTCACTCGTCATATTGACAGATGACTTGTCCTTAGACTAAATGACAGCTCTCAGTTAATTCTGAGCCACACCTGAGATTTTTGGTGTATCACAACTAACACTGAAACCACAAACAGCTTCCCAAGATACATTTAGCTGCCAAGTGTACAATTACATTTGAATCCTTGCAGTTTGGGATCTATGTGTAAAAAATAACTACATCACACAGAGCTCTTTCTATATTAATGTAAGGTATGTTGATATTTTGTCTTTTGGGATTACTCAAAAATCAGTAGAGAACAAAGTAAAGTAAATACTTTAACTGCAGTTAGTCTAAAAGGAGGCTGGAAATCATGAAAACATAGAAGGAAGAAATGTTTGATGATTAACTGACTCTGATTGCTGCATTTTAATGTAATTTTAGACTGGAAAAGCAATAAGTATCCCTAACCTCCTCTGTAAGCAGGAGTGCAGTAAACATCCTGAAACACTCTTAGTCTAAAGTCAGTGCTGTGACTGCAGGCGGCATGTTAATCAAACATGCTGACAAGTGACCGGGCAAACCCTCCACCCTGCCTTTCAGAAGAGATGTACATTATGCAAGACCTCATTGTGTATTTAAGATGGGCTGCTTGTTTCTGCCTGAAAAATGAACAGCTCTATGCTTCCTCTGCAGCACAGCATGAAAGTGCAGCATGAGGGCTGGCAAGCCACAGACAGCCACTTGGCCTGGGTTCTTTGGCTCCTTTAGTCGTTTTGATTGAATCATTTCAACTGGGCTGCATGCTAAGACTTTTAACACAGTGTCCTTATGCTCTGCTTTACACTACTTATGGAGCCAATACCCTACAGAGACATCCAATAGCATAGCCCATGAGCGAGCCAACTTTCTTTATGCTCCAAATGGAAAACAGTTAAACACAGCACACACTGAAGGAATAATGATATGCCATTTTACATAATCGCAGATTTATAGGATTAGTGTGTGTGATGGGTAACAGGTTGTAATGAGTATTGCTAAACTTAGCTCTAATCCACTGATGATTCCTATCTTAGCTTTATACCTTTAGAATAAATATTACATGAGGTGTATTAAGCATTTGTGATTTACTTTCCTGGATTGACCTTAGGCTGCAGAGGAGAAAGATTTGTAAAAAAAGTCTTTAGGTACTGTGGCTGCCTTTTCTTTAACCACAGTTTAAGACTTAATCAACAGAGGGACAAGGGACTCTGTGTAAATGCTCAGTCACCCCAGCATCTGTAAAAATATTAACCAAATTCTGCAGTGCATTCAAGTACACTCGAACGTAGTGAACTTTGATATGAGAATTCACACAATCCTGACAGCCCTGACCTAAGAGAGAACCAAAGAGCCCTAAAAGGAAGATATTAGATTAATAATACACCCACAAAAAGCCTTGACATTGTCGTGCTTCCAGCACCACCTTTTCATAAGGATATGTTATTGAGTGCCAATGTGCTGCTCTCTAAAGTAACTGAACAAAGACACGTAATCAAAGTTACACCCAGTAGCAGTGTAATGATGATTGTAATGTAATGATTCTCCATGGTTTGGTTCATCCCTTGAATTTTTTTTTTTTTATGTTCAGTGGTGGGTGGTTGGTATCACAACATAAAATCAAGGACGCTTGTATCAGAGTTTTGTTCTCAAATTCAGCACCCCTAAGACAACGTAAACCCTATTTGACAGTGGTATGACAGCAGTATTGTCTTTCATTGGGCTGCTCTCAATAAAAAACAGTGCTGGGTAGCAGCAGACAGCCCAAGATTACCGTTCACATCGTGAGGATCAACCACAGCCGGCTGCTGACAGGCACACAAACCACATCAGAACAAGTTTGATTTGGTATGAATTATGCAATGAATATGGTCACAGGCCTAGTGGCTTACAAGTCAGATCCAGCTCAAGTGTTTTTAGGGTGTCAGTTTCATACACACATTGTTAGTTTCTCTACCATAAATTAGTGATCATTATGACCTTAGCCCTGAAGGCTACAATGAACCCACTTTGATGTCCAGGCTATAGCCTCCAGTTACACAAACAGGACATTAAAACAGCACCCGCCTCACTCTGCAAACACAAAGCACTGTAAAACGGCCGGTGTGTTTACTGTACCAACTACTAACTACCATGGAAAGTATGACTGAGGTAACTTCCTCACAGTGTCCCAGCTATCAGAAGTTGGACAAACTTGTTTCCTCATGTTGAATCCCTGCTCTACGTCAATTTGCTCTGATATGGTGTTGAGTTGGCAAAATAATCCGTGAATTTCCACATTCTTTGGCTTGTTGCTCACTGGGAGTAATCTTCTTTGATTGGGAGCACAATCCACAAGGCACAATGAACCAACGCTTCACCAGACATTAAAGCAGACAGATAAGCATTCAGTGTTTGATTGACAAGGCTGTACTTTCATGAAGGGAATGGGGCTAATCAGGGGGGGTTTGGGGATTATATTTTCAGTGTTATAATAAATAGTTTAGCAAAATGGCTGCTAGAATAATCTCTGAGTGTGATTTATGTGTGAAAATTGAGGATGAAAACTGATTTAACACTGGATTACACTGAGTAGAAACATAGAATCTAATCCTACAGAAGAACAACGTGAAGATATGTTTTTCTATCTTAACTGACCAAGGCACTGTTGCCTTGTGATCACTGAAGTGATACTTATCTGGGCAAACAAGCAGATATCAATTTAAAAAACCCACCTTTATAAGGCCCTTCGCACATGCGGGTGTTTTCAGTTATTCTGGAAGATCGGATGTCTCCTTATACTGATGTTGGGCAAAACTACGATCAGAAGTATGTGTGGTTAACAAAATCCATGCACTGATTACAATGACAAAGATGCAAGTAAACTCAAAGTAGGTGTGAATCAAGCACAGCCTGTACATCACTAACACACTCCTGAGAAGTGTTGTCATTAAGTCGACTAAGACAAAACACCTGTGTTGGTGGGCTATGACAGTCTAGGGGCTTTAAAAACAGAAGAGCTGATCCCAGGTGACATGAGGCAAGGGCAGGGTTCAGCATGGACAAGTCGCCAGTCTATCACAAGGCTCATATATAGAGACAAACAATCGGTAACGCTCACATTCACACCTACCAATTGACCGAAGAGCAGAGAAGCCAGAGTACCAGGAGGAACGCCATACAGAGAGGCCCCAGCCTGAACCCAGAATCCTCTTGCTGACCACTGCATCACCATGCTGACCTATACCAATACCCATTAAAAATAATTATTCAATGCCGCTGTGCTGCCAGTAAAAGGCAATAGAAAGAACAATGTTATTCCAATGACAACACACTAACTGCTGCATTGATAGCATTCCCTCCTCTCAAAAAACACTATGTTTCTGCATGTTTTTGGCAGAGTCCTCAAACATTACAGCCACCTTCAAGCATCCAAATCAAACCACAAGTGTGTGAAACTTCCCATTTTTGACCATGTGAAAGTCATAATTTATTTTACATTTACAAATATGTTTTCATGGGTATGGCTGACTGAGCTGTAGCCCTAAAAGTTGATCCACTGTTATTGGACTATATTTTACTGACAATTCATCAACAGCTGACAACATGCTGACCACAGGCTCTGGCTCTTGGCCGCTCTCCTGATGAACCAGTGGGGAGACAGGAAGGTTCTGTGTAGTAGCCGTCAGTCTAGTTCGGTGCTGATAACAACCGTCTTATCACTGCAGCAGACAGCTAACTCCTTAGCCTGCCACTACAGAGATAATGCCATCAATCAAATCTGAACGAGTTCCTCCTGTTCCCACATTTCTTTCCCTACTTCCAGCACCAGAACTGTTATTCTACCTTCCAAGCCCAAAGCCTGACAAACCACAGCTGGCTAATGTGGGGAGCACAAACTTCACTGTCCATCACTACATTGCTGTTCATCAGAGCAAAGCGAAAAATGAATCCCTTATTCAATTTGAGGTTTAAAAGTCTATATGCTTATTATCGTACTTATATCTTGTCTAAAATAGATTTAAGTGCTCCTGTGTCCTTGGCCTCAGCACTCTGAGATATATAGCTTTATGTCACCAGTGAGCAAAAAATCAAGCCATTAATTTATCAATTTTCATTTACTATAGAGGCTCATTCCAGAGAATTGAGAGTGGATTTATAAGAATAAGAGCCAATCAATTAACAGTTTAGCTGACTGGTTCATTTCATAATGGAGGTTCATTTAGGAGGTTGGACCAAGGAGTACAAGCACAGTGTAAATAGCTTGGTTACAGGGAACATACACACACACTACTCTTTTTTAAAATAAGTATAGAAAAAAAGGAAGATGGTCCGTAAACACATCTACGCTTATTTCTTCTTTGAGTTAGGTCAAAAGGTGAAGGACTCAAGATGGTAAGTGGAAGAAACATCTGTCAAATGTTTGACTCTCAGCCAGATCCAGAAAGGTTTGTTGTGGCCAAAATCAGAAGTTAGAAGATGTATTTGAAATGTAAACATAGTTATTTGTTTATGCTCTTTGTTAGCTTGTAAGTGGCAGTGGCTGACACAGTATTAGAGGCTGTGATAATGCTAACTCTCACTCTCTGCATGGACCAGTTTTTACTGACCAGTGATACAGCAGTGCTGTTAATATTAGAAGAAACATTGGAGAGACTCAACTAGCACACATATCAGAGCAATTATCAAACATAGCATTTTCTTTGTATGTTGTTAGATAGCAGCTGGCAGTGACTGACACAGTGTTAGTAGCTATGTAAATGCAAGTTCTTGCTGTACTGACAGGGTTTCAGAATTATTTTTCCCGGCCCTCGTGCCCCCAAGTTGACAGGATTGGTTTCATAGGTTATATAACGTATGAATCCCTTTTGGGATCATCAGTGGTTCACTGCAGTTCCAAGGTGAAAAAACTCAGTCATAGTATTTACTGCTAATTTCACTCGTGAAAAATCTTGTTTTATATGAAAAGAAAAAAAAAAAAAAAACACACACAACCTTATGCACATGTAAACAATATTAAGAATGTGATTTTCATCAGAGGGGGTCTTGAACAAGCCACCAAATGTTGCATAGTAACTACACAATAATTACTGACATCAAAGAAGGTATTATTAGACTCCTTTGTTCCTACTTTTTGACTCAGCAATTGACAATCTTTTGTTTTGTGTGTAATGTATTAACTGTGCACTGTATGCCGTATGTATGTGTGTGTGTGTGCATGGAGAAGAAACTGGGAACTAATCTTTTCAAGCATGCAGATGCTTGCTACCAATACCTTCCAATCTGAGCCCACTGTGCTCTATCTTCAAGCAACACATGCCACAGCTATGAAATGATGCAGCTTAAACACCCACTACTGATAAAATACTCTACTGTATTTTTTTTGTGTGTGTGTGTGTGTGTATGTGTGTGTGCATGTGTGTGTGTGTCCATGCCTGTCACCCTAGCAAACCACCTGGCACTGGTCTATCCAGTGTCTATTTTTGTAGGAATAAAAAAAAAAAAAACACACACAAATGTAATCACATGGCAGCAGAAAAATGTGATGAAGCTCTGCATGTACAAATATACTGTATATACATATGGATACAAACATGAAGAGGCTCTGCCCAAATACACAATAACACATATTAGTATGCAAATGATTGTTTTGTTTAAGAAATTCAGAGAGGTTACAAAGATGTGGAAGAGCTGGGTTGTCTTTGGATGAATGTGAAGTTGCTGCTGAGTGCAGATCAGAGCGACTTTGAAATGGAAATCTTACGGAGGCACAGTGAGCTCGGAGCAGTGGAGGGATCGGAGCCTGAGACTGAAGATACCATCTTCTTCAGCAGGTTCCCTCCTGCTTACTGTCAGGCACTCGCTCAGCACTTTCCCCTGCCTGACACTAAATGTGGTACAAAAACACGCACACAAGGAGACCTGTACTGACTGAAAACAGAAAGACGACGCACTAGATCCACATGAACATGTGGACATGCGCACACAAACAATGTCAGAGGAACAACTGAATTACTTCTAACCCGTTTCAACAGCTTCTATAACTCCAGGGCATATTAATCAGTGCTCATCAGTCAGCGCACATCTTAGTCAGAAGTCATTAGTCAGGACATGTCTGTCAGAGATGTACTCAGACATGACATGGAAGGAGACTTAGCTCATATATATTGTATGTGGTAAATGCATGTCTTTGCCTTTTACATCAACATAGAAAGACAGACACAAAGAAGGATAAATGATGCTGAGGAAAACCACGACACAACAGAAGCAGACCTGACTCTGTTTCCTCCTGTCTCCCCGCCTGGTTCCCCATGTTGGTCCACTCCGCGACTCCCACACTCCGCACCGGGGCGGACTAATCCAAGAATCCGTGGCTGCGGGGGAGAGGTGTGTGTGTGTGTGTGCGTGTGTGCGCCCACGCAAGTGTCAGGGTTGTTGTCTTTTCAGCACCCACAACCAATGGCGGTCAGTCACATAGAGAAGAAACCATGAAAATTCTTCTCGTTCTTCTCTCCTTCTGGTCTTCTTTTCCTTTCTCCAATCCTTCCCAGGATTGTGTGAGTGTGTGTGAGCATGTGTGAGGAGGCAGGCTGCGTGTCCTCTCAGTGAATGACGGCGAGCGTGTGTGAATGTGTGCAAGTGTGCATGTCCTCCAGAACAGTGACAGTATGTCACACTGGCAGGCAGGCGGGCGGGCAGGCGGCGTCGTGCTCACTTCATTATCGCTGTGATGACTGGAATCAGCTCAGAGGAGGAGTGGCTTCCCAGGCCACACACACACACACACACACACACACATACACACACACACACACACACACTCACACATTAACACACCTCCTCCCACTGCTGCCAGCCAGTTTACTCTCACCAATACCAGTTAGACAATGGTGAGATGAACCGTTCCTCTCACTGGCAATGAAAGGAGAGAGAGAGAGAAAGGAGGGTGGAAGGAGAAAGGAAGGAAAAAGGAGTACAAAGAAAGGAAAGGCACTACTTTGTATTTTTGGCAGAGGGTGACAGTGCAGCTCTTGTCTTGTTTTTTTTTCCTTCAAGTGAACTTGCAGCGTGGGACCTCTTAAAAATTTCCCATGCCTGCTCCCCCACACAGAATCACAACTGCCATTTCCCAACTACTGTCTTCATAAAGAGGGAGAGGAGATGCCGGGCTGGGGATCAGAGCACACACAGCAGGGGACAATAGCATACGAGTGTGCCCACGTGTATAAAGATGGGTGGGTGGTGGTGGTGTGCTAGTTTAGGTAGGGTTGGGTGAAGCTGGTATGTAGATTGATTTTTTTAAATTTTCTGTTTCCTTTCACATTCACAACGTATGCAAAGGTTAAATATTTATGATGGCAGGAGCTACAGTCAGAAACGAAGTTGGAAGGCAGAATAACTTGTCACTTTCAGTTTCTTTTTGGATCCTAAATACTCACTGTTGTGCATATGTGAACTGCTTTCAGGACATTTAGCCAAAACACAATGAAGTCAGAAACTGCACCACATTACAGGCAGATTGTTGTTAATTATTAAAAAAAAAATAATAAAATCATTTATCTAAGGACCAAAATACATCTATAATATGAGAATTATACCTAGTCACACAAAACCAAAGGGATTTTAAATAAAAAAATTTATAGATTAAAACTGTTCAAAACAAAAGTGATTTAAGCAAAATAATGATTTTTTTTTGTACCCCTCAGCAACAGTGTTTCCATCCACCAGTTTGCAGTAATACCTGACTGGCAGTTTTGTTGCACTTTCTTATACAATCTCCTGCATTGGGATGTAGTAATTAATTCTTACACCAAGGTGTTAAAGCTTTAGTTATGGCCCTCATTGTAAGTCACTTTGGATAGCATCTGCCAAATGAACAAAAATAATACAATGATCTATGGTCTAAGTATCTATGATACATTATGGCACCATGATGGTCAAAATCAATGTGAAGTGCTATTTATTAAAATTTCTCTTGACTCCATCATCACTTTTTTAAAAGCTGTACTTGACACAGATAGGCACTGATATTTTTAGTTGTATGAACATCTATGTTGCATAAGCTCAGAACCAGCTTCTTTCTCTCGTGCTCACTGCTGAGAAGAAACATGGAAATAAAAATGCATTTTGGCTCAGTGTATATTTGAAAATACTTTCAGCTCCAGCCAGAAAAGCCCTTTAAAAATTCTCCAGTAGCTGTAAAGAAGGTCTAGTTTGGTGCTCGATCCTGCCCACATCAGGTTGAATATTCAACACTTTGATATAATCCTGTACATGGCCACTTCCAAGCCTTTCATATAAATGTTGTGTGGACTATTGGTAGACTTTTCTCTTCCTCTTAATATTCTCCTCTCTCCTCATCTTGGAGCAGCACATCCACCTTGGTAAACAAACATGCCTGTAATCCAGCTAAGAATGTTCTCCTCACCACAGGACGTCGGTCTCTGTGAGCCCAACAGGCCTCTTTCAAGATCTGGCAGGACCAGTGCTCTCTGTCTCGCATCTTTAGAGGACTTGCTGGGGTCACAAGAGAGGAATTTCAGACTTGATGCCAAAACTCTGGTCAACAAAGCTAAAAGGGAGCAGGTGTGTTAACCTCTGAGTTTGATGCAAGAGCTGTACATACAGTGTTAATTCTGACGTTTGAAGCAAAACCCTTTAGATGCGCTGTATTGAGGAGGAGTGAAGCTGCCTGCCATAATCCTTTTTACACTGCATGCATAATAAACAGAGGAGTACACTATCACACTGTATATACTGTAATCTAGACAGGACAGGACATTATGGGTAATTACGCATGCATATTTTTGCGTTTCTATCTGCATGTGTAAGCATGTACATCCTTTTACTGTTTGTGCTAGTGAGCATCTGCCATGGCTGAGTGCTTATGCAGGTTTAATCGTCCCAGTGGACTCAGGCATGTTTGATTAATTCATCTGACAGATAGAGGAGCTCAAGGTCCATACTTCTCCCTCCTCCTGCCTCCCAAACACTGACACGCATAGACAGGGCCCTGCTGGGACCACATTACCACTGTCTGGAGTCTGAGTTGTGCATAGTAATACTCACACACACGCTGGGTCCATAATATTCCCAGCTTGCCTTTGTGTCTCTGCTCTATCCTTGACTGAGACTGTTAAGGTCAACTGACACTTGCATCATATATTCATCATCATTCTCTCCCAACTGTGAATTGGCTCTATGAGGAAATGATGTGAGCTATGAGCTCAAAGGAAGTCATCCGGTCTTGCTAACAAACCTCACATATGGCGAACCATCTGAGAGGTAGTGGTAGTCCATCACTGACAACAGACCTCTCATCCAGCAGAGCCTGGAAGGCAACAAAAATAATGGCCTGTGTCTGGATGATGAATATTTAGGGAATGACACAGCAAAAAAATGATTTTGCTCCTCTGTAAAATGCATTTGAATCAGCATGTAGCAAACAGCATGTAATATTGCTCCTTGACTAGTGGTATTCATGACACCAGTACAATTAGGGGACTGATCAAACATCTCTGTATTTGAGACATTGCTGCTCTATGTCCCTCACAGGTCAGAACGACAGACAAGTGAATGCTGAGGCATGAGAGTAACTTATGCTTCTTGCTAAAGCTAAGCTAATCCTGATCATTCACTGTCACCTTGTTGCCGAGTGAGATTTATGAAGTCGACAGTGTTACGATGGCACATGTCACTGAGCAGAATGACACTTTGTGGCAGAAACACACTGTCACTGACAGATGCATGTCCTTTCAAATGTGCAATGTTGGTTGTCAACTTTTACCTGGAGGCAAAAAGTGATACTAGATGCTGACAAATATACTGTGAGAGAGCCTGGAATACACTCTGAAACAGGGCAGAAGCTACAAACCTTCAATAACCCTACTTTTAGGTCTCAGCTGAATTTAGGGTGAGATACCTAAATACTTTTGTGCTACAGGGGATTAAGTATCAGCAGAGATCATTGCAATGTGAATATCAACTGTGACTCATATGATAGCAAAAACAGTCTTCAGTCATTTAAGTGAATCCAACATGGAAAAGACTTGCTGAAGAACTTTAAGGTTAAGTTTCAAACCATTAACGATCAGTATGAAAGCACTGATGGAATAATGGCGAAGGAAAGTGGCTGTCAACGAAGTGCCCATTTATAAAGTTATGCCCTGCAGTCACCCCTACTGGGCTTGTTATTTATAGAGCAGGACAGTCTTATCTCCTTCTGTCTCTGCTCCTTGCACTCTCCACAGGGACTCCTCTCCAAGTGAAAGCTTTACTGAATTATTGATGAGGTGTTTTAAATAAGTTATCAGGATGAGGCTGGGTTTTAACCCATTGTCTGACAGCACAGTATAGTTGGTAAAGTGCCAACTGGGATAGGGGCAAGACTCCATTAGTAAAAATAACAATTTTGACTCATTAGTACGGCATGCTGTGAGGGCAGTCGAGGGTGGGGTCAGAATGTCAGTCAGCAGACCTTTTAGCCAGTACTGTGTGTGTGTGTGTGTGTGTGAGTGTGTGTGTGTGTGTGTGTGTGTGTGTGTGTGTGTGTGTGTGTGTGTGTGAGTGTGTGTGTGTGTGTGTGTGAGTCAGTGTGAGTGTGTGTGTGTGTGAGTGTGTGTGAGTGTGTGTGAGTGTGAGTGTGTGTGTGTCTTGCCATTTTACAGCCTTAAAACATATTGTTACTGCTTTCTTTGGTACCTAATGCAATTATGAAGGTAAAATGTGCCGCAAGATAAATAAACGAGCCGCTGTGGTACTAAAGAGATGCCACAGACTACAGAATTAGATTCTCAAAATCTAAGGAAACATGCAAAAATCCCATCACACCAAACAAAAGATTTGGTTGATTTCATCCAGGCAAAGAAAGTACAGTTTCATAACTGGAGACTGACTGTGGTACCAAACACAATTGTTCTAGAAAATGTTACATCCTCATAGTGCTGGAGTATCTCAGACACATCTGACCCAGTTCTGATGAAACAAATGCTGCATCTCACCACTGCAGCCCTCATTCCTTACATTTAATTATTTAAAAAAACATTTAACCGATTTGCTCAATGAGATGTGACTACAATTATAGTTCATAACAGGACAATATTCATTTCATTCCACTGATGTTGCAGCCACTGAATGCATTGTTTGTGCAGGACAAATGAAGGCGCACTGCATAATAATTTTTCTTACTCCATGTAAGAAAGCCTGCATGCTCAGTGAAGCATGTTCTCACCATTCAGTAATGATCCTGTCATGCATCCACAGTCTAGTCACAAAATGTGCTTTGAGAAAAGACTCAATTACTGCCTGTCAGGTGTGATGACAGTTCTGCTGCACTGTGCCTTAGAGCCCAGTAAGTCCTGATTGCTTCTTGTCACTGTAATGTCATACATCAAGTAGGGAGAAGTGCACCTGTTCATGACCAACCTGTTGGAAGACAATATCAAAGCATGAAAGCACATTTTAGGATTCCTCTGAACATTTTTATCCCAAAATGTCATGATGCAAATTTTAGATTTTTAAATTCTTCTCTTCTCCCGCAAACTAAATCTTCTTTAGAGAGCTGTTTTTCTTCCCTTCTGCGCCAATAAATTCAGAGAATCTTAAGATATTTTTGAGCACGACTTCTCAAAGAGTTCAAAATACCACAGATCACCACCCCAATCTATATTCAAATCATGACATTTCCCCTGTGTGGGTGTTTTAGCAGAGTTCTCAGGTCAGGCACAGTAACTTGAGGGCAGCAGGCTGAATGAGGATTGTCAGTGCTTGCATGCATGGTTAACTATTGCTGCTCCTTCAGGTGTCTGATTTGATTTTCCACTTACTGATTAGCTTGCTTTTATGAACTTTTTGACATATCCACTCATTGTCTATCTTCATATGTCTTGACACGCACATTGGTTCCCAGCCCAGGTGGACAACCTGATGGGAATATCATGTTGAGCAAATGCTTCCACTCTACAGTGTCTACAGATAAAGACAAGGATATTATACACCTGTTACACCAGGTACAGATACAAGTGTCTCATTAAGCAAGTACATCTAATGAAATATCAAATGAGTTCCTGTAAATTAAGTGAAATTAGATTAAATGTGTTTGAGGAGATTAATATAAGATTGTGGTTATTTTTTAATTGGGAACATAAAAGTTAATCTGGATAACTCTGAAGCTAAAATGCAGTGGATAACACATTTTCTTTTGGGAGACACAAACAAGAAGCAGTTCATCTAACAGATGATTTTGCTTCTGCAGTGGTGGTAAATATCCTCTTAAGACCAGCAAAAGGGATGCAAAACAAGCTCAAGGGTTATCTTACTTTACATAAAAGATACCACTCTGCTCATACAAAATGCAGTTTCATAACAGCATCGAAACTCTGCCCTATTTTCAAGATAGCCAATGACTATTTCACAATATTCCTCTCCTCAGCTTTGGTTGGCTACTAGAAATTGGCTACCAGAACTAGGCCAGGCGCAGTACGTTTAGAGTAATGAATTTATCATGAACAGCACAAAGTGGGAACCTGCTCTTGTCCTTGGGTGTGAAAACACTTTGAAAAACCAAACTTTGGTTAATTAGAGACCAATCCAGTGAAAGCCGATCACGGTCTAATTGTGTTTAAAAGAGCCGAGAGCCTCACTTGGCCCTGGTTTCTCAGCTCCTCTGGAGTCTTTTGTCAAGTAGAATTCAATTATCTTTTCTTCAGCACAACACAGCAGCCCTTTGAAGAAGAATTTCACAAGAGCACAGGATCCACACACTGTGCAGATGGGCCTCCATAAACAAACACCGTTATCCCTCACATTTTTCCAAGGGTGTGCTGTGAACAACATTAATTACTGCAACCAAATCCCCGTCATTATCAACCGCCTAATGTGTCCAACATGTAATACTAGGTTTGCAATCAGGACGACTTGTAGTTGCTCTCTTTATCTATTTTATACTTAAGGAACAACAACAACATCTTGCTGATGGTATACAGTGTTTTCAGTGAGGAGGAAGGCTGATAATATACAGTATTTGATTCAACTACAGGAAGTGAACATGGATGTCATAGACAACAAATTCCCAACAGCAGCAATGCGTCATTCACACAACTATAACAAGAGGTGATTAGTATTTATTTCATGTGTCTATCCATTATCATCTGAGGTACATTATCATGTAGCTCCAGTCTGTCAGGTATCTCCACCCTTCTCCTGGCTTTCACATGGCTCCATAATGTCCCTTGAGTTGCTGCCACACGCTTTTACAGATGGCATCAAACAGGTGAACAATCTGATAATAACTCTTAACATAAGTAGGGCAATTACAACAACGTCTCACAGCAGGGAACCTTACACTGTTCACTGTTCACTGTAAGGACAGCAACTAGAGTGAACACATGGAAGTAATGACTAAACATTTATGAGCAAGAGTGGACTGGGACTGTGAGTCACCACCTAGCTTTTTCAGGTGATTGACAACCACATATGAAAAGTTCTGTTGTTTTTTTTTTGTTTGTTTTGTTTAAGTAGGAGGAATGAAGGTCATGGAGGAAAGAAGTTGTGTTTCAGACAATAACAATAAGATTTAATGCTGCTATTCACATTTGAATAAATATGGACCTTATGTTGTGAGGTTGTGTATGTAGTTGAATCTGTACAGTATGAGAGAGTGTAAAAGGTGGTTTAGTACATAAAACACTTCCCATAAATGCTCTTTTGATGCTTGGCCAAATGTAAATATTACACCATGTTTACCAAGAAACACACTAAGTTTTTTATCATTATTATGATGAAGAAAATGTTTAAACCCAAAATAACATCTATATTTTCACTTGACTAAACTTAATACATGTTACCTGCTATAATTGGCCCTCTTCACTCTCACCTTCTCCAACTTAGATTTTGTATTTAAGGTGCATTTACAATAGTTTTTAGAATCAGATGCTCATTTTCACAGCTATGGCATAGTGGAATTTAAAGGTTTGTCTAAAACAATTTGTGCTTACACTGTATTTTTGTGTGTATATATCATAACAGAGCAAACAGTCACAGAAGATCTCTTTTCATTCAGCGCTTTGGGGTGTTTCTGTGTAAGTGATATAATTGAACACACAGAAAACAATACAGCACTGTAAACTAAACCAAAACATAGCAACACTGACTGTACATGTACACAAACACAAACATACCACACACACAAGCAAAATAACATAAAAAAACCAGCCAGTAGCCCCATCAACAGCATTTTCTCTTCCTCTGGTGCATTAAAAACCTTTCATTTTTCCTAATTTATCACCCAAAACACATCCTGCTGTTCACAGGGCTGAGCAGATGTAGACTAAGGAACAGATTATGAATACATCTAGTCTCTCATTTCTGGACCAAAACCCAGAGAACCATAGTCCTCAGCCACCTGCAGCACATCAGTGCCAACTACACAAGAATAAAGAGACTCAGGAAAGAAGAGTGAAGAGAAAAGTGTAAAGAGAAGCCTCTCTCAGGCTGCCAGTCACTGCCGGCAGCTTTAGTGATGTACCAACGCCCTCTAGTGGCCACAACTACTTAGTTGCACTTTTTTTATATTTACTATGATGACCTCAAAACCCAGACACGTGGATCACATCTATAGTTAATTTACAGCTCTCCATCTGCTTCGGCAGAATATTGTCTTATTTTCATCAAACCAAGAAACTAATTATTTGTTGACAGGCTTTACAGTCCCTTACCAGACGTGCTGCGAGGACGGGCCTCAGCAAGATCTGAGATGGCTCCTGTGGTCACAGTCTTCTTCATCCGGGAGCCAGAAGCAGCGGCTCCCAGTGCAGGCTTCGTCAAGGCATCATCACTGCTGGCTCTTTTCAGCTAGAAACACATCTGCTGTTAATACCAACATCATGGCTCTAATAATATTAGAATAATATCCTGAAGACATTTCATTCAAGATCACTGATGTAGATTTATCACCACGTTGGTTTGTGGTAGAGTGCAATGTGACTCACCCTGCTGAGGCGCTGGTCTGAGGCAAGCAGGCTGGAGGATCTAGAGGTCTTCATTGCCATGGAGGTGGTGGTGGAAGAGGTGGGAACCAAGGAGGCTTGCTTGGCTCGCTCCTGGAGTCCTGGCTTGGGCAGCCCCACCTTGGTGGCGCCCGCTTTCAGCATGGCTGCGTGTCAGCTACAACTACACCTGAGAGAAGTCCAGAGAGGAGAAAGGAAACTGTAAAAAGTCAAACTTTGAATGGTTATCCTCTAGAAAAATGACAGCATTAATGTCCATGTGTGTTTACTGCAGTACAGCAGAATAGCTCCATTGGAGCAAGTAGTCTGATTCTTCCAACAAAGACGGTCAGATTTGTCTCACTGAGGGTTGTTTGCTATGAGCACATGATTTTCCTTTAATTAAGAAAAAAAAAATCACTCTCTGAGAAATACAACACAACTGATAGTGTAAAAATAGCTCCTGACTCGCCGAATGGCAATAAATACACTTTACTACTTTTAACTTCTCCCACATGCAACTTGTATTAATTAAAATGGCTACAAACGATCATTTTTTAACAAAGCTGAAGTTTCTGTCTCTTCGCTTTGTGGGGCAGTGTAGTTTCAAATGTTTTACAGGATATTGCCCACACTGACAAAAGGACATAGAAAACATTACAAAGTAGTATATATATTTTAAAATAATCATATTATGAATAAAGCTTTTAGTCGCATATGTGAGACAAGATTTGTACTTTCAAATACCACAGTATCATAAAGCTACAGGGGAAGCACAAACTAACAGGCAGTACCTTTGTTTTGTATTAATAAAACCACTATACTAACACTGGTCTGGTGACATTTGTGGCTCTTCCAAAATATACAAGCTAAGAGCTGCTTCTCATGGCAGCTCAGGTTAATTCAGAAGCAACACTATTGAACTACTTCCTGCTAAAAGGGGGAGAGAGAACAAAATCTCTTATCTGATTTGTTCAAAGCAGCAGCAATGACCAACACGCAGCACAATCTCCACACAGCTAGTGTGAGGTATGCAGACAGCTACACTCACAACTGTCATTCCTCTGTGAGGAGTATAGTCAAAATATAACACAATAATGTCTTCCAACTCCAACAGGATGTGGTTCCCAAGACTGCTAAAGGTGTGTATGTGTTGTCCAGACGGAAATGTACTCATCTGGACAGAGATTAGCTGTGGGAAATGGAGGGATGGTGGAGTGCACTCAACCAAAGAGAGTGTGCACTGCTAAAAGCTCTGAAGCTCCCAGTGGAATGGCTGATTCATTGATCAGAGCTGAGGTAACCGGATCTTCTGCCTCTGACAGACACAGGGAAACCCTCTATTCTCTGCAAGCATGCAAACAAGTTAACTGAGGACAGGGCTGTCAGGGAGGACAGCTTGTATCCCTCTGCTCTAAACTATTTATATTAATGTCTCTTGCTGGAGTGACTGAAATGTTGCATGTGAGGCAGGACAATTCATGCAGCACTTAAGATCTGCAGTACCAATGAGTTGATGGACTAAAGAATAATATGATGGTAAAAGTAGCAGTGTGAGCATGAGCCAACACTAAGACTCATTTTCAGTTACGTTTTCCCTACAGAGGAACCCCAGGTTGTGACAATTTGACATTGCTTCTTGGTGCTTGAGGACTTATCTGGTTAAGAGCACACTGTATGCACTTTGTTTATTTCTAGATGAAAGCATGTGTCTCCCTGCTGCTTCCATCATATGATATTAAGATCCCGTAGGCAGGATCCTGTGACTAAATGCCTGGCCTGGTAGTCTAACGCCTCAGCTGCCATGGATCACCTCACTTAGATCAGCTTTCAAGCCTGAAAGCCTGAAAGCTCTCATTGCCACACACATTTGACCTGCTTCCCAACCTGCTCTGATCTTAGTGTAGGCTAAATGAGGAAGTGAGGCAAAATTGAGGATGTCCCCCTTGAGGCTATATTATTTTCATTTTTGAAATAGAAGGGAACTGAGCAACAACCAAACATTTTTGTGGAACAAATTAAATCAGGTGACTGCGTTATGTGTGTTATGTGTAACCTTAACATAAAGCCTGTACATCAAAGTCTAATCCACCTTCTCTGGACCTCTGCAGGACTCAATTATGCAAATATGACCTCTCCATTTTCCTCTGCAGAGATATGATTCTCAGGAGCCAAAACTGTGTCCCATTTACTTTACAACGACCTAGTTAGCAAGCCAAAATGTCTTTGAGAGACACGCAACAGGATGGTATTTTAAACTTGAACTAGAATTAAGAGTGTGACCTGGGTAGCAACTCACTAGACAAAAATGACAAACCAAACATGTCGGATGACATGGTGCCTTAAACAAGGCTGGTAAAAAAGCCAAATATGGACTAAAACATACTAAATTAAAAAAGCAAATGTAATTTGTATTCACCACAGCCATAAGAAATGGGCCATCATTTGCCTTAATTAAATTGATTCCAAGAACAGGAACATGAATGTTAAGGCAGAACATGGGACAGAAGTTTGTCTTTGTGACAATTGCTGCTGGACAGGACTGCTACGACGAGATAAGGAGGAAGCACGAGGATTCAATACCAACTGACAAGACTTATCAGTTTGAGTCTAGTTGAAACAGTCTCTTGCATGTCGCCTGATCTGATACTACCCTGAGGGAGAGAATGATGACCTTTCATCACACAACCAAAATCAACGATGATACATACTGGGAAAAGCACAAGTCAAGATGTACAATACACAAACAAACATTGACATAACGACACGCCTCCCTTATTCTTCCCACTAATTTAGCAGGAGCTGATCCATTATACACTTAATGAACAGATATGGAAAAGATCACATCAACAATATAGAAGTAACAATAAATTTACTTCTATAAGAAAGTGGTATTTATATTTTTACTAAAAAAAAAGATCACCATGTATAATCATTTTAAGGTGCAACCTGCAGATGAACTACTGCTCAGCAAAAATAGGACAAATGTTGAGACAAAACTAGCAATTACTCAACTTCTACATAACAGTTACAGAGAAAATACCTTGTATATACACATTCATTAGACGAATATGTAACTTAGCCAGTTCAACTTTCTGCAACTGCAATTTGCCTCAGATTGTGGAGGAAAATCCAACCTAACCAGTTTTGACCATTCTCTGACCTTAAATGCAGGTTGTTTTGGTGCAGTGCAGGATGGGCCAACGAGCACAACTTCAAATGTTCGGTTTATATGTTTGTGTAGAAGCCCTGTCACTTCCATTTAGACAAAAAGATCAGCATTCAGAGGGGAAACCACAGACCTATTGCAAAACCTGCTGCCTTCCTGTGGTAGCACCTAATTGAAAAAGTGCATTCAGGGTTGACAGCCCTGCTTTAAAACAACTAATTATTTTTACTCTATACACAAGGGATAATTTTAAACAAATTCAAACATTGCAAGAAATATCTATTTTCAATTACACTATTTCTATTTCACATTCATGGCTTAAAGCAAACCACAGCAGACCAACAAAATATTAGAGCCTGGGTTAAATGTGTCAAGTGTGTCATCACATCCTTTCATGAATATTTAGCAGTCTTGCCTAGTGGTTGATTTGCAGGTTAACATAAACCTTAACATAACACGCTAAGCAGTACATAAACCTAAATACAGTCACCTCTGTTGCAAAACCTTGCGTTAATACTAATTTTCAAAGTCCTTCAAAGTTTAGCCCAGGCCACCTTTTGCTTTCACAACTGTACTTTCAGTGGTTGAGAGAAATGTGAGAAACCTGGCAGAAATATCATCTGCAGATGGTCTCAGTCACTTTCTTCCTAACTTATTATAAAAATTACTTCAGTTTTTCCTATTTCAAACTTTTCTATTTTAATCCAACAGTCATCAATCACATCTTCAACCCAAAATAAACTCCATTGTCCCTAAAACACTGTGAAAAAATGAACTGAAGAAACATAGTCCAGTACCATCTGAGAGCTGAAGGTAACGAGAGCTGGTGAGGTCAAACTAGTGTCATACAGAAAAAGAATGATAAAAAATTGGGGCAGTTGACTCACATGTATAGTCCTGGATGCTACCCCAGAGCCTGCCCTCTGCCTAACTACCCCAAAGTACAAGTGACCAAAAATATTCACCCTTTGCTGAGCTCCACGGAGAGTCCAAGGGCGAAAACGAAGGGTCAGGAGCAACGGCTGTCTGCCTGAATACAGCAGTCAGGATGAGGAAGTACTGCAGGCTGCCAACTGCTGTGCTGTGTGTGTGCGCTGGTGCCTCTTTCACTCTCTCATACCAAGAGGAAGGGAGCAACAGAATCTCAGCCATGGGTATGTTTTTCTCCTCTCACAGTTTTTCCAGACTTTTCTTCACTTGTGAAGAAACATGTGGCACTGAGACTGCTGGGCCAGTCTGAATAAGGCTAATGGTTTTTATTATGACTGATCACACAGACTAAACCCTCATTATTGCAGGTTCCTGGACTTTGTTCACAGGACAGTGGCTTGCAATTTGATTAACCTGAGACCATGTAAGTGTGGTTTGTAGATGAGACACAACAGGATCATTGTTTTCTTAGACTAAAAACCACAGCTGTATAAAACAAGCCCTTGTGCCGTTTCAATGAAATTGTACTGTGCAGTACTTCTGAGTCTCTAATTCTGAAAAATAAAAATCAATAATGACATAGTTAAGAGTTACTTATTTACACATGACCTGTAGGCGGCTTGGGCACAAACAGCAGCTGCCAATGCTAACAAAGCCAGTCTTTGTCTCAGACACACTTCTTAATGTGAGGGGGCTCATTTGTGGAGGGGTTTTCATTGCATGCGCTCCCATACTGCTGTAATTTGGATCCAACAACGTGTGGCATGCCAAGGCCATAGAGCATGTGGGTAGAGCGAGTACTGCACTCTGGGCTGTGATGAGACGGGCTTCAGTTTGTGGCAAGTGGCTGACTGAGGAACTTGGTTTGACCACACCCCTGCACGGCCGCAAAAACAGCTTTTTAAAAGGAGAGTGCTGCATAGGGTTGAGGAACAGTTCAGAAAGATTTTTTTAGACACCACATACTGATTCACACCCTGCTGCAGATTTTTAGTGTGATTCCATGTAGACTGCATGTTTTTGTCTACAATGATTCTATCATGTTACCATTGGAGCCAACGACCACCCCATCCCTGTGACTGTTCACTGCCAGTGCTCACATATATGCATGATAACATGTTCAGAAGATACTTACTGAAATCATTTACCACAGTTCTTGTTAACAGTCTAACTATTGTTTTTTTTGCTTTTACCTAGGATGACTATGGAGACAGACAAAAGTCTGTCCAATGTCCAAGACCCAATGTGTCTTTACTGTTAAACACTTATATCTTATAATAAAGGGCAGGTGTGGTGAACCCACCAGATGCATGAAGAGATTAAAAGGTAGATATTTCACTGGATAATTGAAAACACTGTCCTGCTGGGTCACCAGGTTAAATGTCAGATGATCATCAAATTCATTATGATTCATCCTCTGTGCACTCCAGATATTAGTCACGATATTTAAAAAACAAAAATGTGACTTTAGTACTGTAGCATTGCTAAAAATGATTTATCCTCCAAGAGAAAAACAGTACTGCTTCCTGGGAAGGATGCAGACAGCCTTTTGCTTCCTTTCTTAGGTACAGTGTCACCAGCTGCTTCTTTTTGTCTAATACAGAGAAGTTTCACCAGGAGGAAGTAGAACACGTCCCACTCCATACAGGTGTCCAGAGCAACCTGTCATCACTGCAGCAAAAAGTGCATCACTTTTTCAAGGGTAAGTGGGTGTAGAATAAGAACAATAACATAAATATACTGGGACACATGGTGTCCCAAAATAGAACATATACTTGGGAGGACAAGCAAAGAACCACTTCACATAATGTCCACCTCATTTACTCACAAGCACCACAATGAGAAACTAGTAATTACCAGTACACTGACCATTTCTAAGCCATAAAAATAACCAGCTACTGTACAAGGACATTTTCTAAAAAATAAGCTTCCACACTGCCATGATGTTCTGCATAAATTGAACACTTACAGAAAGAGCGAATTAGTAAATAGCAAACAACAGACCCCTGGAACGTGAAACAGACCAATCATTCATAAATAACGATGGAACATAAAGCCATGTGGCTGGATGCTCACTAGGTGAGCTGGCTCTCAGGGGATTCCTGTCATTGTGTGATACAAGAGGCCGCTCAGACCAAACCACAAGCAGGCACGCTGCAGCTCCTGAGTGTCGCCTGCTACTTGCTCTCTTCCTTTTTCCTCCCTCTGTCCACAGGAAAAAGCATTGAGTCAGACTCTCCACAAAGACACAACACAGGATATGAAAGCAAATGCAACATGTGCAATGATGATGATTCACCCAAGTGTGAGGCTAAATATATTGCTTTTTCCATTCTCTCTGTAATCAGAGCCTACTCTCATTATAAGTGCAAATGTTGAGACAACTGCTCACAAAATTGGAACAAATTGTAAAGATGTGGGAGATTCGGTACAAATTCAGTGTCAGGTTGCATTTCTGTGCAGAATGAAATTTAGATAATGTGATAGTGACTATGACACATGTAGTCCTCCTAAAAATAAACATACAATTAAATATGGATTAAATAAATTCACTGAAATGATGCAGCCTGGCTCTATCTATTTCACAAAAAAAGAAAAGATTCAATAAAGTAGTTTTTGTTGACAGTCATATTGTCACTTTTCTATTGTATAAAACAGTAAATGTCCTCACAAAACATCAATTGTGTCAAAAAGTTGTCAATTTTTGGGAAACAATCTCTAAGAGGACTGAGCATACTTTTTTACAGTGGTAAGGGGTAGATGGTTTATATGACTTTATGAATTAACCTGATTTTTCCCACAAAACAAAGATAAAAGCCAAGCAAATAAACCTCTGCTGAAACGGTTTTTATTATTTAAAGATTGGATAGGAGAAGCACAATTTAATTAGCTATTATTTCAGTATATTTAAAACTAAAACCAGGATGATGACAAGTAACATGATGTGGATACAGATCATAGTGTATCAATAGCACTGAAAATAAGCTTCTTATAAATGAAAGCAGAGATTATACTGTGTCTGGTGCTCCTGCTGGTGTGATGTTGATGTGTTCATACAACTGATCACATTACCATAATAACAGCTGAATATGTAACTGACATCTGCAACAGACAAGTGAGTCCAGAGCAGATTCCTGGTGCTAAATAAACGTATTATGCTGTAGATCTACCATCAAATAGGTGAGTTCACATGAATACGTTAACAGCTTAATTGTGCTTCACCATGTTGGCAGCTCTGAAGCATCTGTACAACACCTGGATCTGGGGAACTGTTGAGCGCAAACTCATTATCTCAGCTAAAGCTAAACAGGAAGAGTGTGGGATTAGTCTGTACCTCATGCTGTGAGACGGTCTCTGTTCTCCCTCTGTGTTCACCCTTTTAGTCTGGACGGATCTGAAACCAGTACACAACAAAGCACAAACCTCCTCCCCAAAAGCTGGATCAGGAAAGTTGCAGCCTAGTTTCATGCAAAACAACGCTGCAAACGTGTGAAATTTTTTGCAGTCAATAGCAATTTGTGAGACTTGTGAGCAAAGTCAAGATGCCAAACACACCAGAATGCCTACAGCTGTACAAATATTAGCA
The DNA here is from genome assembly GCA_038496675.1 of Rachycentron canadum. Classification (NCBI taxonomy): domain Eukaryota; kingdom Metazoa; phylum Chordata; class Actinopteri; order Carangiformes; family Rachycentridae; genus Rachycentron; species Rachycentron canadum. The sequence continues at coordinate 18,104,874 of CM076660.1, read as the reverse complement.
GACTTTAAATGGTTCAAATTGCACTCTGGGAATGGAGAACCTGAATCTCCGGCTAAGATTCAACAGCTCAATACTGGTATGTACTCTATATGTTCCATCCATATAATGTGTTTGAGGCGATTGACAATCATGCTAACTGACTAAATGCACAGAGACACTGATTTGAAATATTGCTTGAAAGAGTAAGACAAGAATCTTAGCAAACCTTCTGGTGTGAGATTATAATTTTCATCCAAAACACAGAAAAATTACTTCTCAGCATCTGAATATGAAATTGCCTAAAGATGAAAGCTTCTGATTAAATCAGCATCTTTTAGTTTCGAGATAAGATGCGAAGAAAGCAGCTAGTGAGGAAAGTGCTGAGTTGATGATTTCCTTTGATCTGGACATAGATCAATAGGTAGTATGGTTGGCCTTTGGGCCCACACAGCAGGAGGTTCCCAAACTTAAACATAATATGTTTGCTATGGAGGCCTGGCTCATTAATTGTGATGCGTCATGTCTCTGAGGAGGGGCTCTGAAATTCAATTCCATATTTTTGGCTCTGGTTTCTAAAACCATAAAATTTGTTATGAAATAATAATAATAATAATGTATAATTTACATTAGCCTCTCTCAAGATAAATTGTTCTGTTAATGTTCTGATGTTGATGATATATGCTACATGTGGAATTTACTAACATAATGGTCACAAAAAGGATATAAGCATCTACATCCTGATCTGTTTGGCCCCATCCAAACAAGGAATTACTGATGTATTAAACAGCAGTCACAGCCATCATCTCCCCAAAAAGCTGCTATAGTGCTACTAGTGCTACAGCATACAGTAGTAGGAGCTGAGATAGATAGTCTTCATGCATATTTTATCTACTTCATCCTCTGTTTCATCTTTCTCAGAGCCAGGCTCCCTCGAGGGCCAAACTTCCTGCTCTGATGGTGTCAAAGTTCTTGTCTAATAAACAGTTGGTCAGGGCCACGTCGCAGAAGATTCAGCTGCTTTCCTGTCTGCCTGCCTGCCTGCCTGGCTGCCTGGCTGCATGTACAGTGAGTGGGCGGATTCCATAGAAACACTAGCATAGCATCCATGAGAACTGTGAGGGAATGAAAAGACAACCACTACACAGAGCTCAGTGTTTTTCCACAATGGAACAACCTAGTATAAGTGCCATTGAGTAGAAGAACCAAAAGGAGCGTCCCCTGCCTTGTTTCTTTTGAGTTTACAACAGTACACAGGCTTGTGGCATGAGAGATATTTGATCTGCACTATGGGTGTGTTCAATTTAACATGTATGAAGAGAGACCAAAAGACATTACAATGAGTTAAACATCTTTCAGCTATCGAGCAAACATTTAAACGACACTCCCCACACACACATCACAGTCGCAAACCTGCTCGTCCTGTTTACCTGTATGCAATATCACATCATCTGTCTTATTCTTCTATCACACTTCTACAAGATAGTCGTCTTGCTCTTGTGCTACAGTGAAAGCAACTAGAAGTGTGACATTTGTGAGTAAAGACCATATCTCCACTTCACTTCAGAAGTGGCCCAGATGACCCATTTACAGAAACAGCAGCATTCCTTGAAGCCAGTGAGTTAGACTGTGATGCTTGTCAAGTATGCGGTCTGTTTCCTGGACGTTGCTGAATTAAAAACAGAGCCACAGGGAGAAAGATGCTTGCCGCTGCCTTCTTTCACAGCTAACACACCTCTCAGACTGAAATGCATTACCAGTGCAATCCATTTTTCTCCACTGGCTTTTTGGTAGATGACACATGAGGGGGAAAAAAAACAGAAGGTCCTTTGCATCTGTGCCTGTGCAGAGCAAAAGCATTGAGCTAAATTATCACGCAAAATTAGCTGCAGCCTGCTCACAGTGCACTGAGCAGCCTCACATTCTGTCAGAAATGAGGAGTGCTGCTATTTATTCATCTGACTGAATGCCACACCAGTCCTCATTCCTGTTCCAATCAGTTCATCTCCCCTTATCTCCTCAATTAAAGCCTCCGCCACTGCAGTGAAGGACGTGCCACTCCAACTGTATGCAGACCAGACCTCGCCTCCTGAGGATAGATAACAACTCTTTCTTCTGAGATCACACAGAGTTCTTGTGTGTGTGTGAGAGGGAGGGAAAGACTGGACATAACAGGCAGAGGAATGTGTTTCTGACCATTTCCCTCAGATCCTCAAGCTGAAGAGTGTGAGAGCTGTTCTTGATACAGGCAGGAGGGTCGACATTCACAGCAATGAAGACTAAATAAATGGTCACATGGAGGCAAAATAGAGTGATCTGGCAAACAGACCTCTGACCACAAAGCTGTAAGTCATGCTACATATATACATAAAGTATATTGGCTGTTTTGATCATCATGTCACTGCTGTGCTGAGACCCAGTGGATAGACCTGCAGCGGGATTCATGACACATACATTCAGTTCTCCTGTCTGGTAAAACACCTACCACACATCAGGGTATATTTACATGTCTTCTTTTCACCACTACTTTAAATCGATACACAAAACACTGTATTTCAATTATATATATATTTTAATACTATAGCTCATTTCAAGAAGACAGCTTGCATCATAAGCAGCATATTGCATCAATTAATTTATTGCTAATAGATTTACCTGATAATGTAAATGCTGGGAAATTGTTGCTAAGTGAATCCCATTACAAGCCTGCACACAGTGTTGGTACTTTCTGTACTTGTTGAACTACACAAATTTCCAAAACTGCACCAACAGGAAATTCTCTATCTAGTCTTGAATTTGTTTAGAGATACAACCATTTCCACCTCAAACTACATTTTCTATCAACAAAGATAACTGCTTATAATTACCAAGTTGAAATTTCATTGTGAAGAGACCTGCAGAATATTTACATGTGAATAATTTTATTGCCCCTCTAACAAAATCAAAAAGACACAATTGTCACTTGACAGTGAGTGACAGGTCATTACTCTACACAGCAACCGATAGACTGGATGAACTCAGCACCTCTAGGATCAGCTGCACCATCGGTTTCAGGGGGACAGCCACTAGGTTCAGACTGGTACAGCTCGGTGACCTCTTTGAACCTCCTGCTCATTGTTGTGGGGAGTGGGGTGATGTTCTGGTGAAGATGGGCAGCCCACCTATATGAGGCCCAAGTTTCATGCTAGCTCAACTTGCTAATAGTAATTTTCAATCTTTTTCTCAATGTATCCTCATCAACAGCCCCTGCCCTGACTCCTGACATTATCATGAGTGGAAGTCATTCGGACAACTCTGACCTGAGAATGACTTCAGCAGCTGCCTACAAGCACTTATTGTTTGGCCCCATAAATTAATGTGAGATGACTGTATTGTTACACAGCTTTTAGACCAGTCATGAGCACATTTCCTGCTAGCTATATTGGGGTACTAGATGTTTGTGCCTTTACCCCAGTAATGAGTGTGTGTGACCCAGGCTGATGTCTTAAGCTAGTGTCTCCGCTCAGTACTCCAGAGATTGATATGGTCCATGTAATATCATTGGAGGGTTTCTACCAGGCTCTGTGAAAACACACCACACAACTACTACTACACAGGCACCGACTGCACATACCCTCCACCAAACTGACTCCAAGACAACTAGAAAGAGGTATAATAACAACGATGCCTGTGGTGTCTGCAGTTGTCTGTGTCCGCCAAGGCCTTAGAGTTATATTGAGTCCACTGGTCATTATTATAGTAGCATCTCCTTCCATAAAGCATAAGTAGAGAGCAACTGATGCACAGTAGAGCTCTACATCACTGGAGTATCTGTCTTTCATCCTTCTTACAGAGCTGGACAAGGTCACTACAAATATTATTGCCCCACCCCCACCCTGACTCATTTCATATGTCAGTTACAGCATGCAGATGAAGGACTCTGTTGCTCCTGCTAATTTTCTACTCAGTGTCCCCTAGTGTGTTATTAACAAAAGTGAATCCAGGACACCATCACTGCTGGGCCACATTCCTGAGTGTGGGGGAAAACACTGAGAGGAGACTGAAGTCTGTTTTCAATGTCACAGTCACATGTATGTGAATTCTTCCTACTGAGCACTGCAGTCCAGGAGATCACCACTGTACAACTGCACATGGGTGCTCCCCACATAACCCCCCCCACCTTGCTATAAATAGTAAGCCAATGGCAGGAAGTGTCTGGATAATGAGTTGAACAGAGGATGAGAGCAGCTACATAAAGAACAAGGGAGATTCAGTGCTCCAGCCTCCACAAGGACAAACACAGATGAGCCCAGGTAAGAGTATGTGTGTGTGTGTGTGTGTGTGTGTGTGTGTGTGTGTGTGTGTGTGTGCTTCCATCAATGATAAACACAACGTCCATGTAATCAATAATAAACTCAAACAGACAGATTGCTAATTTGGACATCATATTAGCTGCTGACAGATGTTGTCATTTTCATTGCAGCAAACACTTAAATTAGACATCATATTCTGCTCTCCACACCAGCTTCCAGCAGTAAATGATGAAGAGGATCAATCCACTTTAGTTGGTCCACTTTAGACCAGCCACCCTTGGTGCTATCTAGCAGGGCCTTTCTCAAATGCAGCCAAGAGACCAAAGACAGATTTCCAGCTATTTCCCCTTGAATGGTTAACCATGCAAAAAACAAGGCTGTAATTACCAACAAACAACATCCACATTGACTACATCGTAAATGACTGGTGCACGGCTCATATTTGAACTCTGTTTCCTCCTGACATAATCACAAGGACCAGAAGAAACTGAAAGCTGTCATTTGTTGCCTATTTGGTTTCTCCCAAAGGACCCGTGCACGTACCACTGCAAGGCCGGTCTCTTCTATAAACACAAAGCTACAACGTAAGCACTGCAATTAGGATATTTTACAACTTTACTTTCCCTCTTGTCACTGTTGAGATGTCCAATTATGCCGCACAGCAAGACATGACCAAAATAGTAATGGTTTATTATTCAAGCAAGTGTTTCTGAAACACTTAGGTAATGCAGGTTTACAAGGAAATGTTACGTGGCAAGAACACAATTACACACAGTAGCTTAGTCAGGCTAGTTTGCCATAATGAAGCATTTAAGGAGCCATTTAAGATATCAAGAACAAACTTTCACAGATAACTTTAGTAAACACAATAAAGCCTTGTTTGACTGCTTCACATGGCACTGACCTAATGAGGAACAAATGGCTGGCTGATCATGTGAAGAAAAAACGCTTGCAGTGCACTGAGGTGGTTCCCAGAAATAACACATGCAGCGCACTGAAAAGGTTCCACATTTTACATTTTGTTGCCAATAGCCGCAAAATGTAAAACGTGAATATTGCACATGACACAGCTGCTAAACAGAGCTTAGCCACTGTCCATAAAGATCTGAGAGGAAACTTTACATTGAGTCAAGTCCTTGTTATGTAATGATAACATCACATATATGTATTTCTGTATCATAGCTTCCATTGAGGACACTGCGGTCAGTCAGATCCACTGTAATTTTGTGGGAGCTTCGTTTTAGCAACCTATGGGACTTTACATTTATAATTAACAATGTTAAAGTGGTATAAGCTTATTCCAATATGTTTAAATGTTTAAGCCAGGTTCTATACCAACAAAATAATCAATAAATACAGGTCACAGCTTTTCTCCTCCAGATATTTAAGACTGTCAGTGTGGAGAGGTTTGGAAGCAGCATTTAAACATCAGATTAGAAGAAAGCTTAACAAACGTCTAACACTGTGAATAAAATATTTTCACAAATACACATCATTTTTTAAAGAAGTATTAACCCTTGTTTTTTGTGTCTGGTTTGATGTTTTAAGGGTGGCGAGGCTACACTGAAGAGACTCCTGGCCTCAGTATTTCTAAAACCCTGGTCACAGCTTTGATTAAGTTTGAGATGCAGCATTTTTCCCTGACCTGCAAAAATAATTTGCCATGTTGTCAGACAGTTGTCGGGACACTACCTGACATCCCCGCTGTCAATGTATTAAAAACATGACTTATAAACATGTAGGAATAGGAAACGAGCCAATAAAATGGATGTATATGAAGCGGATGGAGAGTATTGATCGAGCGAGGATCCTGTTGAACCCACGACTCTGCCTGATGCAACGTTAGCAAAGGAAATGAAAAATTCAAGGATAAATATCGAAAACATATAAACTGAAAATAACATCTGGCATACGTCGATGTTCTTCGACTTTTCTTTTTTTTTTTTTTTTTAATAATTAACATTTCAGTCATACAGCGCCAATTTATGTGAAACCACGTCCTCCGTCTAATTTCATGACAGACGTTGTCGTATGAGGAAAAGCCCCTTTAGCCATTAAATGAAGGCAGCGGAATCGTCCGCTGTGACTTGACGCCGTTAACAAACGCTGTCATCAAAGTCCGTTTGGCTCTGCCGTCAATTGGCCAAAGCAGCTGATCCCGAGCGACACCTCTCTGACACCTTCTTCTATTTCCGCCGACAACACAGACGCGTTGACAGTAAAGTTTACACATTTTGACCCGAGGAACTGGTGGAAATACTGGTGGAGACTGTGGCAATAAGCGGGTGTTGCCCCGTGGCTTCAGCTCACCTGTTCAGAGTCTCTGCGGTGCTGCTGCTGTTTGGTCTGGATGCTGCTGCTGCTGCTGCCGCCACACGCACGCGAGTCATTAAAGTGACACACCGGCCCGTGCGGGAGCCGGTAGGTGGAGCGCGTGAAGCGACTTTGGCGCAGTGCTCGAGGAGATTTCTGGGAAGTGTAGTCTCTTTCTTTTGAGAGGCGGAAAGAAAAAAGATAAAGTTTTATTTCCGGGAATTTACCATGACGTGATGTAAGCTGAGTGAACTTTATGTCGGAGTCGGAGGCAGTGGTTTCTCATCTTTTGTTGGGGTTTTACTACAACTTCGTCGTTTGGCTGAGTTAAAAAAAAAAAAACTTCACATTTTCAACAAAAGCATACGCGTTTAAGATGCACAAATGTAGTTTTTTTTACAGGACTGAAGGGAGTTTCTAGTGCAACAGAGGTTAAATCCTGAAAAATGACTCTAAAGTCTGAAGATGGACATCGTACATGTATGAAGCAGCTTTACTGCAGGGCTGCTATTAGATACATAGGCCGGTTGACTCCGTGTCGAATGTGCTGACACTACACTTTATGCTGAGAGGATAAAAAGGAGCATTTATAACACGGTCAAACAAATAAATGTGTTCAAATGTTGCTGTTGATTTGTGTCGTAATAAGAACATATTTATGTTTGTGTTTCCATCATCTCCGCTCTCATGTAATAGAAATGTGTCGAATCTGCAGAAGCCTGACGTTGACTACATCTACCTAAACGACTGTCATTGAGAAACATGGCCGCCTCCACGGGTCCTGCACACTCTGCTGCCTCCGACTCACAAGGTCCAGCTTCGGCCGGTCCGAGTCCGGACAGCCCAACACTTCAGTACAGTATGATCCTGGACCATCTCGTCGGGGACAAGAGGCCCGTAAAGGACCTGAACCCCGCCGTTATGGGGGGGCTGCCGGTGCCTCCTAAGAGCGACGAGCAGAAGATGATCGAGAGGGGAATGGAGAGCTGCGCCTTCAAGTCTCTGCTGGCCTGTGTGGGAGGTGAGGAGCTGTTCATATAATAACCTGTATACACATGTATGTGTAATATACATGTACATGTGGGGGAGGAGCTGAACTGGCCACTGGGGTTTTGGATGAGGTTTCCATGATATAGAGCCATAAAAATCATTTGATTGACTTTCATATCTTGATGATCGATTAATGTCATATTCAAGTTAAAAGGTCAGACATCAGACAGCTTTGTATTTTCCTGGATGTGCTGCTTTTGTTTGTCTTGACAGCGAACTGGGTGTGAAATCAGTGATGGTCTCTTTTAGTCATTTAACATATCCTTTAAATGATAAAGGATATATCATCCTTACCATAATGCTGCCTGTGGACTCCACAAACGACATCATTTGTTCCTCAGATCTGTAGATGCTTTATTCTAACTGATGTTGCTGTTTCCGTTTTCCACAGGCTTTGTCCTTGGAGGAGCGTTTGGTGTCTTCACTGCTGGAATTGACACTAACGTTGGCTTCGACCCCAAAGACCCCCTGAGAACCCCAACAGCACGAGAAGTCCTCAAAGACATGGGCCAGAGGGGGATGTCCTATGCCAAGAACTTTGCCATTGTGGGCGCCATGTTCTCCTGTACAGAGTGCATCATTGAATCAGTAGGTCGCCCCTCCTCTCTCACAACCACACAGTCATAAACATGGACGAAACTAATGACTTTCACTGAAAAAAAAACTCATCACACAACTGTGTAATAAGATTCATATAATAAAATATAAATGAATAATTTTAAGTTGTGCCATAGGAAAAATTAATTATTCAAAATATCCTGCAGGAGCAAAGCAAACAGAAATAATTTGATAATGTTGCTGGTTTTCTGCAGAAAAACAGCAAAAAATCTTAATTACATTTAGAGGCGCTGCTACAACAGTGGGTCGCATTAGGTGTCATGGGAGATTTTAAAAGAACATGAGATCATTTGTCGACAAAGTACAGGAGCATTATTTTAACACAAAGTAAACAAACACAACAAAATGGCTCAAGTGTGTAACACATCTACAAATGGATCAATATTTCCAGTTGAAACAAGGCTGTTAAATGACACTCACATGTGCTGAGGTGATCTTAATTGTGTGTCTTCACTCATCTCTTGAGTGTTCGGACCAACTGGAGGGCAGGTTTATATTGGCCTTTGTTGTTGAGGGCCCGACAAGGCTTCATGCGTTCTTTGGCTTTGACAGATCTCTGATAGCATTTGGACAGATGCTATAAAGCACTGAGTGTTTCAGGAAATACAAATCTCCATATAGTTATTGCAATTGCATTCAATGTCTTGCGTAGTCTTAGGAACCTTGTGATAGTTAAATTTTTTTAACCTCCTCAAAATGGTCTGATAGCTCCCTCTGCTGTAAAGTTGTGTGCCTGAAATTATTAGAGTTTATCTACTGTATACCAGAACACTAACAGGTTATTCTAACGGAAAACTGTCAATGTTTCTTTTTTCATCTCTTCAATATCATTTCATTTTTTTGTGTGTTTTTCATTTGCAGCACCGAGGTGTATCTGACTGGAAGAATGCTGTGTACAGCGGTTGTGTAACTGGAGGAGCAATTGGATTTCGTGGTATGTAGCCTGGTACATTTACCACACATTGATGTTTGAAGTGTTTGAAAGCATTTTATTTCTGACATACACCTTCTCTTTACTGCAGCTGGTCTGAAGGCTGGGGTCCTGGGATGTGGAGGCTTTGCTGCATTCTCTGCTGCCATTGAATATTATTTGCGGTGAAGCATTTAAGAGCAGCTCTGTGGACAAGAATGTAATGGATGCACATCTGGATGAGCCCCTGAAGACTCATACTGAGAGAAATCTAACTTTGAACATTTACCTGCACATGGACGATCGCTGCAAAAGCAGAAGGACTGTATCTGGTGGAAGTGACAGGTTCCTGTTTGTGTACAGTGAATTGAAACAGACCTGTCTGTATTTTCCTTCATTGTCTCATTACTTTTGTGTTATGGACAGTTGAGCAAAGCAAACCACCGTCATGTGGAGAATCAAGAGACTCAGCAGAGAGGGTCCACTTCTGTGTCTGAGGTTTATATGGTATATAATGATGAGATGAAGATCACTTTCACTCTGGGTCAGGACCACCTCAGATCAGACAACGATGATAAAAAATGATGAGATGTGTTTAGTAACTAATCCACACCAGGATTATTTATATTAAAGCTGTTTTTTTTTGTTAATTCTGGGATTCTGCACTTTTTTCCATGACCACAACACTGCTTAATTAATGTGAGCATTGACTCTACTTTGAGTTATGTTATGTGTATAAAGAAATAATTTACTTGCATGGTGAAATTTGTCATCCACGTTTCACACATATTATATACTATACATAGCACAAAGCTATATATTAATTCATGAATGACACGTGCAACCCAAACAATTGTATGTAGTTTCAGGTCACTGGCCATTTTAAATTTTAAAGTGGTATTTTGTTTTTTTGGTACAAATAAATTGTCCATTACTTCTAACAGTTATAACTAGTATAGACAGAACAAACACACACAAACACTGACATCAGGAAAACTCAAATGAATAAATAAGTTGATCGATAAATTGAAATTGACTTGTTGTACTGGCCTGTTGTATCGAGGCCGGGGGTTAACCCTCAATGGAAAAAACACAAGAGACATTGTGATCACTTCCTCTTACCACTAGAGGTCCTCCTAGTTCCACATTAAAGTGACAGAAGCCTGAGAGAAGTAATGAGTCTTTAAGCTTACATAGAAATTGGTGACTTCAATAATAAACCTATAGTAAAATTAAACTCCATCAGTGTCAATCAACACTGAACTTAATTGTCTTTGGAAAGGTAAAATTTGAAGCTGAGCTGTTGTGTTGGATGATGGACAGGTGTATCTTTGAATAGACCACTAATTTTAGATTTACATTTTAGATTAGTGTTTGAATATACAGACAAACGTGTTTATTCATAGTAACTTCAAATGTTTGTCATATAAGATTTTGCTGATACATCGTCTGCCTCATCGCTGTAACCTGCTCTGTTTTGTCCTCTTTTCTGTTCCCCTGTGTGGAGTATCTGAGGCCTGATGTTGAGGGAGCGCTTGGAGCTAGACAGCTTGTGACTTGAGGTCTCGTACCTCAGCAGGACTGTGAACTAATGGAGTGACTGACTAACAGAAAAATATTTAAGTACCTCCATATATCACCTCAGTTTTTGCATAATATTAAGCATTCAATAGCCCCCCATTACTAGTAATCCTCCTAGACTCCAACTGTCATGGCTGCATCACCTCAATCACCACAGCCTTATAGACATATTATGATTATGACTACCCATCATGCATTGTATCCAATATTATATAATGACAGAGTTTGCATGTATACCTTAGTGAAATGAAATGTCATTTGAAATATTGTTCCTAAAGCTTGAATGTGTTCAAGGAGGATATAGTAATAATCATCTTATCAAACGCTCATGTTTGTGAAACACATTTAAATTGTTTCTTTATTTCTCAAACAGAGGCACTAGTGGTCAACCTAGACTGAAAACATTTCCATAAGAAGTTTAGAAGAAGAAATTTATATAGTTGGAGAAATTATATAGTTGAATTTTAATTGGTTCTGTCAATGTCTTTCAAACTTGCCTGTCCACAGTTCAGCTAATATGATAAGCACTGCACATGAACACCTGGTAAAGTGTGGACCACTAACAAGGCTGAGTTCTTACTGTGGGGTCCTGGGTTCAGATCCAGCTTGGGCCCTTAGCTGCATGTCAATTCCTCTCTCTCTCTCTCTCTCTCCACCAACTCTAGAACCAAATAAAGCAGAAATGCTGAAAGAGAGAATGATACAGACATGGTTGATGCAAATGTGTATTCATGAAGGAAGTGGGACAGACCTTCTATTGTTGATTGATCAAATTTAACAAGGGAAAGCTTTATACATATAGCCAATTATTTCTATGTGCTAATTACCTATTGGGCCTGGGCGGCTCAAGGGTCAGGGGCCCTCTGTGATGGAGTCTCTGAGAGGTGGTTTTAAACTGAAAAACTGACTGTAAAAATGATGTGACATTTCTTTTCTCATGTCATTATCCATCCATGCAGATATCATCTCCTCTGAGTAATGAATACTTTCAGTTAGGCAGGTTTTCTTCTAGATGCTTCAAACTTTATCATAAAGTTCCCATCAGTCACACCACGGGGCCATCTTAGATTTGAAGTTAGTATATCAATATATCAGAGAGTTAAATGCACTAAAACATAGCAGCCATGAGAGTTAAACTTTAATTTGAAGCAATTTACACCAATTTCAAAACTGACCACCAGGGTGTGCAAGTAAGCAATATGTTTCAAGGGTTGGAAACAGGCACTCTTTCTACTAAAGTCTTTGAAGACTCTGAAGTGTATCATAAAAGTCAAAATTAGGAAATACACCTGCACCTGTTGGCTTCTCCAAGACTGAAAATCTGTGTCGGTATCTGTGTAAGTGCTGAAAACTGAACATGGGGGAAAATCAGCTCAGACATATAAATGATGTCAAGAAATTTGATGATGGAGCGTTTCTATCAATTTTAGTTATTGGTAGTTATGTTACTGATCCACTGTTTCCAAGAAGAGCAGACGGACACAAAGTCAGAGTGTTTTGGTAAATTTTATTTTACTAAAAAAAGGGGGAAAAAAGTTCACATTGACATTTAGCCTCAATATTACAGTATATTGAAATTCTTCTCAAAAGAAGTAAAATACAACATTTTTTATTTTATTTTAATCTTATATTAAAAATATCAAATAGTACTCATCTAGCAGTGCTTACAGTATTTTAAGATATGTCGCAGGCTTGATAGCAGAAAGGTTGTTGGCTTTGTACAGAGCAGAGATGGACGTTTGCCAGTCATAGAGAGGGCCTTGCTGAGACAACCTGCCTTTGTGTTACCCGGCCTGGTTTGATTGACAAGCTGAACATGCAATGAGGGCAACTACACAAATCATCCTATAGATTATACCGGTGCAGTAAGACACTTGGAACAGGCTTGCAATGCAACAACAAGAAAAAAAGCTAAATGTTCCATTCATTGTGTTTTTTCTCAACAACCCTCATGTCACTGAGTGGCCTTAACTCCTCTACAAAGTGATCTGAAATTAATCGGCTTGACTTTCTGGTGATCTTTTCAGTTACAGCTTACCAACCATGGACATGGTGAATGAGAAAATCAGACTAAAATTAACATCACTACCTGAATAAACTTCAAAAAAAACAGACTCCTTAGAGCATTTCTCTAGTTGCACAGAACTGTACAGGCACACACATTATATATATTTAAAATAAATAGGGCTAATTTGGCCAAGACTTACTGGGGAGGGAAGTTCTCTCTTGTTTGTCAAGACAGAGAGACATGTCGCCAGCCTTTTATTAGGACGGCTTCCCAGCCACTTCTAAACCTCACAAGTTCTCATAGTCCCTTAAACACACATGTACACTCACACGCTCACTCCAGTACATCCACGTTGTCACTCATACACCACAGCCTCCTCCACCACATGCACAAAGCCAGAAAGACAGAAGGAGGAAACAGAAAAAGATGCTGAACAGAATTATAAAACATGTAAATGCCATTTTTCTGGAATGCCTCTGATCAGGAAAAAAGAGCTGGAGGTTTCTGAGATCATTAAACCAGTGTCTGGAAAGGGCTCACGAGATGACGCCACCACACACACATGGGCATGATCCTGTGCCACTGCGCCAGGCTGTGGCCTCTGGACCTCTAAGCCTTTCCCACTGTGTTCCCAGAATGCCTTGTCGTCTAGTCGGTGGGAGGTGGAGAGCGACTCTGCTCTCCTCACATTACAAACAGGAAATGATGCATGACTACTTAGACGACCAGGAAATCGCCTTCACCACCTCCCTTCATGTTCGACTCCATCTCTTTTCAGGGCAGGCAGGCTCGGGTGGGTGGTTGTTTTGGAGGTGTAACTAGGAAAGGTGTAGGGGTGGGAGGGAAGGAGGGGGGCTGTACAGATGAGATGAGCTGCCTGCTGGGAGGAGAGGTGAGGCAGGAGAACCGAGTGGCAGGGACCAAGGTTTTTATAGAGTCTCCCACTCTTCTCGTCTCCATGTGGCGCCCCTGAGGGAGGTGGGTGGGGATTAAACGTCAGTGGAGAAGTAGAGCGTGTTGCGCTTCAGTTCGGCAAAGGAGATGGGAGGATGCTGCAGGTAGTAGAGCAGCACCTGGACCTGAGAAGAGAGGTTGAATACATTAAAATCTAATCCATATAATTCTGTCTGTCTCTGTCTTCTACTCAGTCTAATACAGAGATTTTAAAGTCCATACTGTTTGTATGGATATTGTTCCAGTTCTGGAGTTATAAAGAAAATCTTTTTTCTATGATTTCTAAGCAGAGTGATGAACATTCATCTGCACTGGACGTCTGAAATAATGAGATCCTCCCCAACAAATATAAAAACGTGTTTCATGTCTTTGTGTTCAGATTTTCACTGACATACAACTACAACAAAGAATCAGATCCCTGATACAAAGATCTGTGTAACCAGATAGAAATATCTTACCAAGCCATTTGTTAGCTTCAAGTTTTTCTCTTTTTAGGAATTTTAAATAACATTTTTTGTCAATATTTGAGTACTTTGGCTCATGAGCTGGCTGCTTTGATGTTGGGAGGTTCTGTACAACTCAGCACTTATGTTGAAGCTTAAGCTTTCTCTCTGGTCAGACAGTTATTGTATTTAGTAGTCTTTATTGTTGCTACAGCTCAGGTTTAACTCCTGTCTGTTGTTTAGCCACAACTCTCATGAAAAGTACTTGCTCCTTACCTTTGTGTGACTAATCTGGTCAAATGAAGTTGATATAAAAACACTTATTTAACACAGAGGGCAGGTATAAACTCATATAAAACAGAAAATCCCTTCTGAACATTTTGAAATGTTGTGTGTCTAGACAATCCACTTTATGAAATCAGTCTAATGCTTTACTCCACAAATTTCTCCTAATCTCCCCTGTAATCAGTTTGATCAGATAGGCATATGTCTGGAAAGTTTCATTTGGTTATTACCAAATGCATATTTGAATTTACAATATTCATTTTACCACTCAGAAAAGGTCTTTTGTGAGTCAACAGAGCCAATCTTTTAAAATTGCAAACCAGTTTTTTATTAGAACGAGGGTAAATAAATCAATCTAAGATGATATGCAGGATATGCTGGCGGAAGCATCTTTCTCTGCTGTTTGACATTTTGTATACTTGTGCAATAAACATTTAGAAATTAAATAAGCCACAATACAAACACTCACTCACAGCCTCACTATAATGGATGGACAGTGTCTCTTACATGTGCTTGCTGTCCCATTTATGATGATTTACTTTGGATGTTGTTTATTCTACCAAGAAAAGACATTTGTGCACAGGAAACTCATCTCTCAGTAGAGACGAATTGATGGCCTGCAGCCTAAATACAGCTGGGAGAATAGACTGCAGTGACATGGGTCACTTGCTGGCGTGGGAGTAAAATTCATCTAAAAACCAGTGCAGTGGCCAAGGAAATGTGCACGTATGCACCAGTCCATCATTTATCACATACTCTCACAGAAAGATGCCTTGAAAGTTTCACACTATCAAAAGGACTGTTCAGTAAAAACCTAATTCATGAACTATGTGTCTCATTCACACACATTTTCCTTGTCTATGTCAAAATTAACAAAATAAACATTTAAAAGAACCAAAAACAAAATTCAAATGTGACTGTGTAGGTACCTGTGCCATGACGTCATGTGACCAAATGTCTGAGGCGGAGGTGATGTGCTGTCCCTTTGTGTTCTCGGACTCTGAGGGTCTGAGCAGAGTGGGGCCAAACACGGTGGCCAGGTTATGGAGGGACATCTTGTTAATGGGCTCCTTCTCAGCCACCCTGCAGGAGCAAACACAGACAGGCTGTCAGTCAATGGAGGGTGGGGTTAATACTCAGGAGAGATTGCCAGGTGCTACTTTTTGTTGCACATGTAGTCACACACACAGTCTGTGGGTGAGAATGTGAAGCTGGAAAGTACTTAGTGGATTTTTGCTTGTGTGTGTACCGTTTGAGGTGCTCCAGCAGAGTGAGGAAAGTCATGAGGTTGGGGTCTGGCAGGGAGCGTAGGAGGTGCATCATGCAGTTCTCCTTGGCTGCTGGGTCTGAGAGTGCTGTGAGAGAGAAGAGAAAGATGTCAGATCCAATTATGGTGAGACAAGTTTTTTAATTCAGCCCTCTTTCAGCTGGAAATTGATAACTCCCTTGTAAAAGTCTAAAAATGGCCTGCTGATGACAAACACTCATCAAAGAGTAAAGGTCACACCTATGCCCTCCATGAAGGCGGGATAGAGGCGGTCGGTGAGCAGAGGCTCCGGCAGCTCCCTAAAGTACAGCTTCAGCGTCCCTGCGATAGCGTTAATGTCCATGTCGCTCAGCATCACCAGGATATCTTTGGTATCTACAGGTCAGACACAAACACAGACCAATTAGAGACCTAACACAAAGCAATATCACAGACCCACAACAACACAGCTGCTCTCTGTCTCCAGGAATGATGTAACCTCTCAACAACCCCACATCCAGACATGAAGACGTTTAATATCACAGAAAAAAATGAAAGGAGATACCAGGCTCTGCTCATATGGATCTTGGTGATATAAAAGCGGCCATGACCAACAGTGAGACTCTTAGGCAACACAAAACTTGAACATTTGACAGCTGCTGCTGCTTATCTGTCCTGGTCCCTGACAGCCAGTTCTCACAAATCTATTCTCTACACAGTGTTAGAGTAAATGCCTCAATTACTACAACCCTGGGCTGCAGTTAAGTTTCCACATCAAAAACTTAAATATACAACAAACACTAAATGACACGGGACAAAGTAGTTAAAAACTGGTAATATCTGGTAGCATTTAATATGACAGGATTGGTGCTTTTAAATGGGCTTCAGTGTGTTTTTTTTTTTGGTACTGCTCCACTGTGGCACATAATCACTGCATAGAGGAGCGTACACACCACTGAGCACATTGGCCAGTTACTGGCAAAAAAAAAAAAAAAAAAAATCTACATGTATTAAAAGATTTTAGCATGGAAATATTTCCTCTTTCCACAAAATAAGTTTGTTTGTTAAATGCTAAAGTGTCCCTTAAGTTTAACCAAAAACAGGTTGTCTATAAGTCTATAAATTATACTTAAATTAGGGCCATTTTTGTTTGACCATCAATATGATTTCTTTCCATTTCAGGAGCTCTTTTCCTTTCTGGTAAATATGTGTTCTTTGTTTGTTTGGTTTTTGCTGTTTTGACAGTAGTGTTAGTTAAAAAGCTCAATGATAAATTGTTAATAAAGAAAATCCATAATCTGACCATTTCACACCCATTTCTTTATTTTTCATTATGATGAATCCTAGATTTCCTTTTGACATGTATCACAGAGCAGCCTGTTTTGTGATTCCCAGTATACATACAAAAATATTAAATGGCTGTTTGGTCTTTGGTCAAAGTGACAGAAGGAAGAGAGTGTCAGGCAGAAACCAGTGGGTGGAGTCTTACTGGTGTCAAATGCTGCTTTGAGGGCCTGGATATCAGTGGCCACCCCTGAGATCCTGTAGATTCCTACTTCGTCAATCCCCCTCTTCTCCACTTCCTCTATGCACTGACGGACTATGTAAGGCACCTTGGAGCGTTCACGCCTGCAGACAGAAACAGCACCCATGTCACTTTTGTTGAAAACATCTGGTTCTTTTTGTTTGTCATTTGTCTGTCCTGACCCTTGTTTACAAAATTGGTTTGTTGGCAAATATGTCTATTTTGCTCTCAATAACAGAAGCGTGCTTACTTTGTCACCACGTTGATTTTGACTCCAAACACCCCACTCTGTTTTTTGGACGGCGTCCTCTTCAGGCTGAGGTCCCGACTCGTGAACTTCATGGAGAACTCCACTTTGATCTGATGATGAACAAACCACACAGCTGAAGTAAACTAAGCTGCTCTAAGAAACCAGAATTGACCTTAAGAAACCTCACAACTCCCTTTTTGTCTTTGTGTGTGTACTGATTTGTAGTGATGTAGTTTTGACATGAGCTTTTAATACAATCATAACACCAACCATCTTCAAGCCATTTAACATTAGAACTTTATAGTAAACATTACAGGTGTTGATATACTTTTTTTTCTGTTAAAAATTCTAATTTATATTACAAACGTTATATGTACAAAATGTTCTTTAGAGGCCCAAACTTCAGTGTTTGACTTTGACTCTTTGACTTCCTGCAGGAATGTAAGGGGATACAGCGCTGTTAAGATACTGACTGATGAATAAAACAAAACACTGGCCAAATGTACACCACCTTTGCCAAACACTACACATCTCATCACAGTATTTATAGTATATGTGTCATAATCTAAAGGGATATAAACTAATCCCTTTCAGAGTAAAAACTGAGTCTCACCCCATTCATCTCAATGACGTCCATGTGCCAGTTCTTTGACTGCACTGTCTGAGGATCCAACTGAAAGACACAACAGAGACACAGAGACAGTGAATGATTAGTCTTTTATCAACTACTTGATTCATGCAGAGAACTGCTCAGAGGACGCTGCTTGATCAAATCATCACATAGGAAAACTCACATTTCTGCATGATAGTATTATGGGAAATCACTGTGGAGAAAGACTGCCTGTGTGTTCACCATGCAAATAAAGGGGAATATTTTTACCACAAAAAAAGAAGCCAGCTTTTACCTTCTCAGTGCATATTCTCCACTCCCTTTGTTGATATTTAAATTAAGTAAAATGGAAATGAAGGGAGACTCAAGAAGGGCTTAGTAATGTTAAACTCCAAGTAACGCAACAAAGTTAAGTGAAAAGTGGATCAGTTGTGGAGGGGGAGATGATGATGGCTCACTGCTTCATATTTCACACAAGATTTCACTGACTTAGCAAAACAAAACTGATCCAATGCCAAGACTGTTGTTTTCAAGCATGACTGCAGCCACAGGAAGAATCAACAAATGTGGTGAGAAGTTTCTCCAAAAAGTTGACAAAACTGAGGCTTAGTGTCCCTTTAATGCTGGACATCATTTGCTTTTATCCAGTAAAGACCACATTATATCTGTACATTTCTGAAGCACTTTTTACCCAGATTGAGCTTTTTGAGTTGAATGAACAGACCTCAACACTTGCTGCTTATTAATGAAGCTCCTCGACTGAAAAGGCACTGTTCCTACCTGATTTTGAACCAAGGACCTTTTGCGTGTTAGGCGAATGTGATAACCACTACACTACAGGAACTGGCTGATCTCTGGCCCCCTCCCTCTCCATACACATGATCTTAAGGCGTGTACCACAGCTGGCCATCTGGCCAGGGGAGCATGAAAGGTAGAGTAACTGACTGAAGTGTAAAGGTGACTGAGGGCACTTGTGATTAACATTCACCAAGTCCAGAGTTCACCTTTGAACTGCTCCATTTTTCTGACCCAGATCACAGAAAGGCTTCCAACAACACAGTCATTAAATCTACTTTGGGAAAGAATGGTGCCACTTAGGTTCCCCACATATGCCCCCTGCAGTCTCTTGGGGGTCCAACTAGGGCTCCATATTGGCTCAGACACTTGGCCTACTTCACCACACACGTTCTCAAAGTCTGGATCAGATGTCCCACGATGCCCTGTGAGATGTGATGGATGGAAGCTTGTTGTTTCTTTAAGTGTCCTAGAGTCTGTGCCTGCTGCGTGAGGCCACAGCAGCTAATGCCTTTTTTATAGACTGTTTGAGCATCTGAACTACACAGTTATGTCATTACAACCCCACGTGGCCATGTGCTCACCTTAGAGGAAAATAATGATTGTTGGATGAGCACAAGGGCAGCACACTTCTCTTATTGTCAGCATTAGGCTGCAACCATTAAAAGTTCTCAGAGTGTATTTCATTACCTCGTTAAAAGGGCATTTGGCACCGGTTTCGTGCATTCCTATTATCGTTAAAGCTTGTTTTCCCAGCAGGGTTTGGTTTGAGATGAGGGACAGGTAATCACCACAATTGGGTCTTTACGCAGCTACTGGCAAGAAGAGGAGTGGGCAGAAATCCAGGAATCACTGACGATGCCTCTACTAGCCCCTCGAAAAATACTTACTGAAAAAACAAAACGCACTCCCCCCACCTATTTCCTCTCTATTACCCTCTGTTAATTTCTAAAAAACCTGATTAAAAATGAATGTACTCAAATAGGGTTGTAAAAACAAAAAGGGATACTTTACAGGCAGTGGTTACACTCTCTGACCTTACTCAAAACTGTATCCTAAATGGGGTTCGTTTTATTAAAAAAATACTTAGAGAGGAACTTGGCCTATGAAATGAGCTGCTCTATAGGGATGACTGCGAACCGCTTGGCTGAAGAGGCCTGCATGAAGCAAACTCAGGCTGACTCATTTTAAACAAAATATTACACTCAGCATACAGAAGCAAACGTCAGGAGAAGGGCTGCATGACAAGAAACAGCTTTCTTGGCGATGAACTGCGACTTATTGCGGGATGTGTCGAGCTGGCTGGTTTAAACAAAGCTGAAGGAGGGATTACAGGCTTTATCCTGAATGACGTCTCAGGAAGAGGAGCAGCTGATAGAGGGCAGAACAGGTAACAGAAAGACTGGAGAAGCAAAGACAGTTACAGGAGAGAGTCATTTTTAATGCAGCCAAGAAACCAAGAGCCAAAGCTTGTTATATTCATTGAAATCTGGTGGAGGTGGACATGTGGTCACCAGGGAATTAATGATGCATTTAAAGCACATAAGCTACACTGCTAATAATGTATTTCAAAGAATTACTTACAGCTGATTTGCAGTATATAAGGACGCACAGTCCGACATCACTTTAATCCCCTTTCATCCTCAGAAAGATGAAAAGCACAATGACCAATTTCCATTCATAGGACTGCTTGAAGCGAATTTAACACATGCGCAACCACTGTATGTGTGCGCTTTTATGCACGTTTCAGAAAAAATAAAAGTCAGAAACCATGTTGTGGTGTTTTTTTCTAAGAGACATCCTCAGGCGAACATGGTTCTGATTAGATTGGCATCACTGTGGTGTCAAAGCTCTCTTTGTAGGACCGTGAAAAGTATGAAGGCTATGTGATTGAGGAGAGGCCAGAGCAGACTGCAGCCTGAAGGGAGGCACAGGGATATTTCAAATCTAATGGACCGTTGTGTACACCGATTTGTACGCATTCCAGTTGCGGCACAAACTCTATACCATAAGTGTGTGCATTTCCAGAGCAGAGCCATTCAACCAGTATCACTGTTATATGGCAATTCATTGTTCTCTAAGTGTGCGTGTGTGACTGCCAGGCTCTGGGCTCAGCTGGTGACTGTGCTGCCCATTTACTTTCTCTTTACCCTGTGTACATACTGTTCACTCATGTCATCTTTGTGTTTGAGCATTTGAAATAAGTGCAACAGGAGGCTGCTGCCACTTGTAGGCCCTACAGGAATGGATGTTTGATTCCAGTGTCTTTTGCTGCTCCTGGTTGCCCTCTCTGTCAGTCAAGCACAATATCATGACCGAGAGCCTTAACTTCAAAAGAAAAAGCAGGCAGCTGTAAGCAAGGATGCACTTACAGCCTGTACTCTGCACCGACTGATCTACAGGGACAGAACAGCAGATAAGATAAGTTGTGTCGTTTTGCTACCGCATCGTCTATTATACAGACAACGCAGGAGAACAAGCAATCAGTTCCCTCTTTCCTTTCTTGCAACATAGAACAAGTACGACTTGATAAAGAAGATTTACATACGTCTTGAATGATAAAATGATATGTGGTGATACAACCTTTTGGATTAAAATGAGCTTTTCTGAAAATGTGATTACTGAAACTGGAGATTTGACTGCTTTCTTGTTCAGTGCTCTTTGTTTAAAATCAGGAGGATCCTTGTAATAATCAAGTATAAAGATGTTAAAATTCAAATTAGTTAAATAAAAGTCTTAATACATTATCTATACTGATAAGATTAATAAATGGGTCACTATCAAGGTCATTGGTAACCCGTTTAATGTTTTTTTAATCAGACTTTAAATTACTACATTCAATACTATGTAACTTCCTTGGGTTCTATTGTTTATTTATCATTTATCAGACATAAAAACAGGTTGTTCCCGCCCGGTTTCGAACCGAGGACCTTTCGCGTGTTAGGCGAACGTGATAACCACTACACTACGGGAACTAGCTCTCAGCTGATCCTCCCTCCAAAGATAATCCTGCCATAATAATAATGATCCTCACCAGCAAGTGACATCTGAGTCACACTGCTGCAGCCGTTACAAGACTGACAGCAACAACAGACGCAGAGGCAGACACAGCAGGACAGTCAGGGGTCTGCAGCCCACTGGGGCTGTTTACATTTCCTACACCTCACACAGGAGACGTGCTTCAGCACAACAGCCGGACAGTAAACACATGCAGGATGTTGATTTGTCAGGAAAACAGCACCTTTGGATTAGGTTAGGGTTCTCACTGGTGAGAAACTGTAAACATTCACAATCATATGTTACTCAGATTTAATTGCCTTGGGTTTTGATTACATTTGGAGTTTAGATACTTGTTTGTTCTGTATGAGTATAATTTCCTTTAAAAATGGGCTGCTTTATGTAGATCTGAGACAAAAACCATCTAGGTGAGAGTGTTTTAAAGCAGCAATAGACATTGTGCCAAACAGAAACTGCAATGATGTGTAAAGCCTTTAATAATAAAATCCCTACACACTTAATTAGCCCATTTCTGATGTGCAGGAGTTAATGCATGCCACCGACAATATTCAAAACACTCCTTCTTCTGATATGCTAAATTAATGAATTTCTGTTTAATTTGTCCTTTGTGTTTCATCACAGTTTTCCATTGCTGCTCTTTGGCTGATTAAATATTCATTCAGCTGCAGGAAGCTTTTTATTAGAGCTTTAATTAGAACGTAGCTCAAACTGCATGGCTCCTTGGTTTTAGTAGGATTACAGGAATTGTCTGAGCAGTGATTGAGCCTCTCTTTCATTTCTAGCTAACGTCACCCTGCGGTATATTTGCCTCTTACAATACAAGTGCGCAACTATTTTTAGACTCATGAACCACATAAGCATAATGTTTAAATGTGCACCAGTGAGAGCATTTTTTTCTCAACAGCTGCTGATGTCGTCACGGCCATGTGAGGTCTTTGACTCAGTTGCCATGTTGCCTCGTCCCTAACTTCCTAGTTTGAGCCAATCGGCGGGAGTTTTCAGGCGGCGGAGGGTTGTGATTTGCAGAGTAGTCTTTCATCTCTGCAGGCAGTGTGCGAGTCTCATCTCGGGCCCGTAAACAGTAACACACAGGTCTGTACTAGACTTATGCAACACAACCCTGCCTGCAGCCTGGGTGAGCAAGAGCGTTGATGCAGAAAGAATTTGAGTTATCCTACACTTAAGAACAGAAAAAGAGAGAAATAGCCCTTTAAAGCCTTGAATTCAAGATTTAACACATGCATTTTCATTCGTTCAAAAGTGCTTTAATGTTTTTATTTCCATTAAAATGCTCCATTCTCATACAATTTCCTCATCACGTTGTTACTGTTTTTGTTTTGTTTATACTAATACCAGTGTGACATCAGTCTAAAGATGGTTTTAAAATGTTTTTCTGCAAATGAAAAAAAAAACATGAAGCTCTCCTCACTGCTTCTCTGGATGTTACCACCCAACTTCCAATAAAGGCCTCAGCTACAATATAAAACCCACACAGATGCAAACACTGCTTTGCTCCATAGTTATACTGACTAATCAAATGTCAGTTTTAAGTAGAGCAGTGATTTAATGTAGACTGTATTCGTAAGTCACATTTTTGTCATGTGATGAGCCCTCATGTTTGTGTTGGACAGAACTGCAGTGATGTTTTTCACTCGTCAGCCTCGTGAGGACATCGCATAGACGTTGGTTCACTCACTGGTCAGGTCATTTGTGATCTTTACCTCGAACAGCATGTATCATTTCCAAAGCTATTAGATCATCTCTGTGTATATTTACTCAGTGGAGACAAAATAACCATCAGTGCTAAAGAGAAAGAGTGATGTGAAAATGTGAAGCTGGGGCCAGGACAATGATCAGAGGGGTCCAGCTCCAACTCTGATGTAACAGCCACCAAGTCTTTTGGGAAGTTTTGTTTGGAGAACTTCGATGAGCTTGAGTTTGAAATAAACCAGAAAAACAAGTCAGACACTAATTATCCTCAACTAAACCAGACAAATCATTAATTTCTCTCAGTTCATGTGGTTACTCACCCTCTTTATGTAGCACTGACGATGTCTGAGCACAGACCACTGTTAAAGCATGTGCTGAACATACCAGAAGCCCACATCTCTTTACTCTCACCACCTAATTACACGATTAATGTCTTGTTGTCACCCTACTGAGATTAAAGTCATCCTACATGCGGCCTGCCGAATGGCCAGAAGCGAGAGAGACCACTGTGAGTATCAAGCTGAGAATGCTTTACTGACCTGCCTTGTGTCTCCTGGAGCTCATTAACCAATCGCAGATCCTGCTAACTGGGGATGGATTGGGGCCAATAAAAGGCTATGCCCTCCGGTAGGGACAGACGGAGATTTATGTGGCCTATATAAAAGGCCATTAGGGGGACTGCCTGGCATTTTAGGCACACAGGAGGAAGGGATGAAACCCTAATATCATCTGCACTAATCAACATACTCAAATGGAAGAGCATAATTTCGTATGTGGGCTAAATACGGCGGGGGCGAGAGGTGGGATGAGCGAGGCAGAGGGCGGATGATAATGGTTGGATCTGATTCTCTTCCACAGCTAAGCCGGCACGACAGCTCCATTGTTCTCCCCGCTAAGCTGGCTGAAAGTCCACAAAGAAAATAAAACCAAACCTGCCCAGCAAACAGGTCATCAGCCAAAATAAATCCAAACGTTATGTTAAACACACAGCCAGAGAGACTACACCCGGTAACAGCTTAATCATCGTTTGTTCTTTTGCTGGGACACATTCGATACATTATATCTGGGTCCAGGCCAATTACTGTTCCCAGCCTCCTATCTCATCACACTGTGTCTTAATTAGCTGCTGCTCCAGGCACAAGGAGTGAGGACAATTCCCCGGTGTGCTTCCATACCCTTCATCCCTTAACATCCACATTCCTCTAAACACCATGTGAAGAACACAATGCATGTCACAGATGCACATTAACAGAAAAAGCAATATGCCCTGAAGCCCGTTTTCCTTGCTGCCTTCAATAATTCTTTAGAAATACCACCCACATTTGTTCTTCCTCATAAACTGCATGCTTTGGAAAGCTAAATTCAATTAAAAAATAAAAGTCTCAAAGTCAATTTGATCAATTTAAAAAGCTAAGATAAAAAAAAACAATAAAAAAATGTATAAAGTGATGAAATTGCAGATAAGAGAAACAAATTATGTTGAATTGTTATAAATCACAACACAAAACGCACTTTTTCAAACCTGATTATTCTGTTTAATTTATATTTAATTATAATTATTTCATGCAATCATATTTATCCTAATTTATGTGGAATTTGCCCTGTGCTTTTTATCTTTTACAGTGTGTTGTAAGGTGTAAAATAAAATTTACCATTATTATTATTATGATAATGAAAAAATTCTGCCCTGACTTAAACTTAAAAAAATATATAAATATAAAATATAAAATAAAGACTTCAGTTTTTGTTGTTTTCAGGCCCCTGACACATTACTGTCACAGATGATTTAACTTTATCGCTTCTCCATCACCAAACAGCATTCGCCACCATGTAGAGGCAGAAATGCAGGCATGGGGGTCGGGGACATATAAGAAGAACTGATAGGATCTAAAGGCAACTGAGCTCAGAAAAGCACAAGTTTACTCATAAAACCTGGTATTGAAAGGGACATTCAGAATGAACGAATGGATGAATGGGACTTCAGAGAGAAGTTGGGCGACCGGGGATTTCTGTGCAGGGTGGGAGCTGGGAGGCAGGATCACATGCAACTAAATGAAATGCTGTCATTTCTGGACGGCAGTGAAACACAGGAACATTCTTTGACATGAAGACATGCGTCTTTGTGTACAGAGAGGAGAGGAATGAATCAACACAGGTCAGTGCACTAAAGTCTGGGCTTAGTATGTAATTCCCAGTTCATCCCACTCAGTATAACCAGTGGTCAGGCTTCCTCAGGCCTATTGAATAATGTAAAGCAGTGAAGCAAAGGTCAGTCCAACTCTCAACCTGGATTCTTTGTTCTGAACTAGTTCATTACAGCTCACAGTACTGACATTGCAACTTAAATCAAAATAGAAATTAAAAAAGAGAAATACACCTTGAGTTCATATCTTCACACATTTTGCATAATTTTAGCTGCGTTAGCAGAGCTATGTATAGCAGCAGCACAGACTCACACGCTTCCTCTCTGTCGTCCATGCATAAAAAGCATCTGGATTACCTCCAGATGCTCCAGGTACCACTTTCCTGCTCCCACGCATGAGTCAAAATCCAGAACCTGCATTTAAACTCTGCCATACCAAACCTGTGTGTGTGTGTGTGTGTGTGTGTGTGTGTGTGTGCGCGCACTCATCTTTGGGTAACAGATCCCTCAACACAAAGGTCATTCAGTGCAACCTGAATATTTTCACCACATGACAATAATTGGCCCTCCTGAATGATCCTCAATCCTATAATAGCACAACACAGTGATCACAATGTTTTCCATCTAATTTCCGTCCAAAACTCAAGTGAATTAGAAGAACTTGCAAAAACAATGACATGCCAGTAGTTTCTGTGTAACAAACACTGTGCAGATGATTGGCTCAATACTGGAAAAAATGATTAACCCAAGCTTTACCTTTGCAATGATGACCGCATTAAAAAAAAAATTATGCACAGATACCAGACACATGTTTCAGGAACAAGTGAAGTAATAAGTGAAGAAAAAAAAAAATAAATAAATAAAAAATCTGTGCTTGAAATTCCAAAAGTGTCAGATCTGTTCAGGCAGAAGATGATGATGTTCAAAATGGACAGCAGAGGGAGCTGGTCTGATACTGAACCACAACCAGCACAATTCTTATCTGGAAACACCATGTACTCATCATCAGTACCTTTAAATGAGGACCAACAAAGGCTGGTGGATGCAGGAAGTGAGAGGAATGACAATAGAGAGGAAGAATATTACAGGAAGTTGTTATTCCAGACACAAACACACAGGTCTCCAAAGTGGCTGACTGTAAAATTGAATATTTCATTATTCAGGAAATTGATCAAAAATTATATTAGTATTTTTTTTATTAGATTTTAAATCAAATATTTATTTTAAATATGTACAGTTTACATTATAGTTATTTAAGGATATGATTATTTAAGGAGGAAAAAAATGAATAAAAGTTCAAAATTATTTTTGTTTGTATTGTGTTAGGTATTGCTGCAGGTCACTGTTCAGTCACTGATTGTCTCACTGCAGTCAATATCCCCATCACATAAGAACAATAGTCAACTCTGTGCTGAAAGAAACAGAGCGCACGCACATGGAGAGAATGAAAGAGACAGAGGAAACAGATGGAAGTGTCAGAGTGATAAAGAGCAGAGAACAAATGCAAAGGAGAGAAGATAAAAGAGAGGAAACGCAGCTTGTGTATGTATGTGACTTGTGTGTGTGTGTGTGTTTGTGTGTGTGTGTGTGTGTGTGCATATGTCAGCCAGAAACCTTTTGTCTGAGCAGCTTGCTGCGGACTCGGCCCCATAGCTTGGCCCCGGTGTTGGTGTGCCTCTTAAGCACAGGGGTCTGTGGCTGGCTGGACAGATTGTGCTGGTTCTGGTCCACGCAGCAGTGCTGCTCCAGGCGCTCACACACAGAGTTCAAGTTTACATCCGATACCAGGATCTCCGTCATCCCAAAGCCACTGATTCCCCCTCCCCACCAGAACACAGGTGGACGAAGTGCGCCGCTTACAACGAGGAGGGAGGGAGGATGGATCCTCACGTAACAGATTACGGGACCAGGTGCTTGAGAGCAGCTCCAGGAATTCTCCAGCAAAAACAGGAGAAAAAAAGTCTCCCACAGCTGAAATTCAGTTCAAAAAAGAGAAGAGTGATGAAAGGGAGAAGAAGAAGATGCTGCCATGGCTCCCTTGATAAGCCTGATAATAATTCCACGTTGGTGCCTCTCTCTGTGAGCTCATTCCACAGTCAGCTGCCAACATCTCCTCACTGTGCAATCTGACTTCCACAACGGCAAACACAGAGCGCGAGAGCGAGTCAGGCAGAGAGAGAGAGAGAGAGAGAGAGAGAGAGGGAGGGAGAGGAGGGGAGTGAATGAGCTCCCGTTGTCACCGAGTGGCCCTGCTTCTCCAGATGTTGATGGACACACCTCCAAAAAGAGGAGGGAGGGGTGGAGGGAGTCATAAACAGTCAATGAGAAATGTGGAGAGGGAGAAGGAGAGAGAGAGAGAGAGAGAGAGAAAAAGAAAAAGAGAGAGAGAGAGGGAGAGGACAGAAGGAGGGAACGACGGACTGCTAAACACTGTGCTGTGTTTTGTTCAGTGCTTTGACCCCTTGTCAACCTTTCCCAGAGCTTTTCAGCTCACTCAGGAAATGACTGGAGATAGGGATGTGATGAAGAGAAAGAGGTAAAGAAGGTAAAAGGGTAAAACTAATGACAGAGGATATATTTACATGTGGATTACAATTCAACAACTATCTCAAAAATTTGATCATCTTTACTGCAATATCCTAACTAAATACGATAAAAGACAATTTTTTTCTTCCCCCTCTTCCTCTGCAGATGTCTCTTCCTAACCACACTCCTACAGTTGCACCAATTCTCCTCCTCTGCGAATGTGTGTGTGCATTCTTCCACAACAATGCTTAACCCTTTTTCTCTAAGTGTGTCTGTTGACACTGGAAAGTCACTCAAAGACATCGACATGCACACAAGCTCGCACATCCTGGGAGACGCACAGAGCGAATCAGCATCTTTATTCAACAGGACAGCTGGAGCTGGCCGCTCTTAAAAGCTGTATTCCTCTGTATAATGGATCGATCGTGGCAGGGGAGTCTGTGTATGCCTGTCAAACTCCATCTCCATCAAGCATGTCCCATCCCTGTTTGAATTAGATGGTGGGGGAAGTATTCTGCTGGGGAAAGGTTACACACACCAGGCTGCATTTTAAAACCCTCAGACCAGTAAACCACACTGTCTGCAGGGCTGAATGGTGGCCATGATTGGCCATGAGTCGGTGTGCACTGGCTGGGAGTGTGATGCCTGCTGATTGTCCGGTGATTCATTCAATAGGCTCAGATAAGATGAGAGGAGTTACGCAATTTCCTTGATCTAGAGAAATGTTGAAACACAGCTGTGTTTACTAGGACGGCAAGTGAGATGCATAAAAATCTACACTACAATAAACAGCTCCTCTGCAAATTCTCTCTCTCTATGGAAAAGAATTAGATTTCATCACTGAAGAAACATTTTCAATACCTTCTATACTTACTGATGATACAGAAAGATCATTAAAGCCAAAGTGATTATTGATATTCTAGATGATGATGTAGCATAAATTTCCTGTACAACAGCTACAAACAGAGAAAGTTAAATAATATTTTCAGTGCTTAATTTTAAGTCCATGTTAGACCTGAACACAGGTTCACACAGTCATATGTCTCAGATAGCAGCAGACAGTCTGATACCATGGTGCTATGGGTTAGTGTGTTTCTGTGGCGAAGATAAAACAGAGAACAGATAAAAAGGGTGAACAGGGCAGCCCATCTGTCTGACTTTGTGACCGACAGTGGAGGAAGATGGGGTGGGCTGATGTAGAAGAGACCTCAGCCAACCCTCGCCACAGAGTATTTTTAACTCCCAGTGTTTTCAGCTATGAGATATACAGACTCCATGCGTCACATCTTGGAAAGAATGTCTGGGAAAACCATGTTTTGCAAACGGGGGGGGAGAAAAAAAACCCATGAGGAGACAGGAGATATTTTTGAGCAAGATGAGAGAGAAGGGGAAGACTGAAATAGAGTATGTTTTAACTGTGTTTATGTTCATTGTTTCATATGTTTCAGACAATGTTGTTGCAGGAGTTCTGTTGCCACAGCATCGACCGAAGAGACTAACATAAGCAGAAGGAAGAACAAAAGCATAAATCATCATCATTGCATCAATGACTTCAAATGTTCACTTCATCAGTCCTGAATGAGTCTGTTTATCCTTCAGGTGGATGATCCAACTTTTTCTCTCATGCCTCAACTCAGTGTATTTGCCCACACAGAGGACCAGTCTGTCTTTGTCTCTGCCAACACTGCCAGTTTTTAGTGCCACAGGAATCCACACTGAGGTGAACAGTGATTCTGGGTTTGGACAGTGAACTGCTGTAACTGAAGGCATTAAAACTGAATTTTACAATGACATGAGGATACATATCTGAAGTCAGTGGATGCGGATCAGTTGCATTGTGGCCAGTGCTAACAAAATGCTAATAAGCTGCTAATGATTTTTGTTGGTACCACCTTTCTTGGTCTTGTAAAACAGCCAGCCTATCGTAACTAGTCTTAGCTAATCTTGGCAAAATGTAGGTCAGTATTGCTGCTAGCTGACACAACTGAGTGGCGTTTACTGACTTCTTTTGGTTCTGTCACACTCTTACACTATGTATTAGCCCTAACTGTTGTCATTTCTTCTTGTGGCCACTGTTCAACAATCATCTTTTTCTCATGTTCCAGGAGCGTGACATTAATAGACGCCCACAGTTACACATAGCACAGTTATAGAGCAGCAGCAGCAGCTTCCTGACATCTATATGAGCAGGTCAACCAGAGTCCAACATGTCACAACACATCACATCGACAAAATCATGGAGCAAACGCACACCATCAAAAACATATGGTACATTCATATATCCGGTGCGCTACTCTCTCTTGTGTTAACTTCTAACTTATTTATGGCATAAAAATCATTCCTACACACTGTACATACAGACACGTTAACCCAGAAAACTGTGGGTTCATACAAGTCCACAAACGTTCAAACAGTCCCAGCAGATCTGCACAGGCTGCACACAGACTGCCACAGTTCACAGAAACCCACATTTACTCCATACGTGACATTTAAATGCAAAACTAATAACAGGATAGCGATGTGCCACAATAATATTTGTCTGTAACTTGTTGGAAGCAAACTATTTCTGCTCCCTGGTTCTGTTGGTTGGATGGGTTTTGCTGTGCGTAAGGAGAACGAAATAATGGCCCCTTATTTTCCAAAAAAGGTCCTTGCATAGATAAAAATGTGCTGTGGAGATAAATGAACAGTATGAGAAGATGAACTGCGTGGGGCCTTGAGCTTGGGAGACATAGGAATGATAAAAAGAGGAAAGACGCAAGACGAAGAGGAGGAGGAGGAAGGAGTTCAACAGGGAGATAAGATTAAAAGTTCTTGTGGGAATAGGAGACTACATGAAAGAAAAGAGAGTAATTAGTAAAAGTGGTAATCCTCAAGATATTTTTTTGGTTCCAGGTTTGGCGCTAAGCACTCATTGCTGTTTCATGTTGGCTCCAGATTTTTCCTTTTCTAGTGATTGATTAAGCTGATTTTGCTCTGGTTTTTGTCTTCTTTTGGATCAGACCTACGATCCTGTTTTTCTCCTGTTTAAAAATTAGCCCTTGCTGCTTGAAATCTGTGCACAAAAGGTCAAAGGGACAACCTTGTCAACATCCAGAGCATTTGAAGACATCTTATTTTAAAATGTATTAGTATTTAATTTGAAATATGTAGATAAATCACAAAAAAGGTGAGAGAACAGATGGTTCAGGACTGAGTGCCTGTGCTCTGACATCAGGACCAGTCCTGGCTCTTAATTATAGATGGGCTGGGTGGCACAGCCCCTCATAAAGCTGCTCCATATGACCAGTCAAGAGGGGGGGAGGGAGTGTTGAACAAGGTCCTGGTTTCCACTCCAAACTCCATCTGTGGAGAACGGCCACTCCCTGAAAAGACCGTGATTCTGTTGATTCTGCGATTCTTTGGCCTTCACTCCTGCAGGGTTCAGCACTGCTCTGCCAATCACCCAGACCACAGAGAGCCAGAGATAAATTAATGATCAATTTAACAAGCACGCTGCTCTGACATGAATATGGAGCAGCTCTGAATCCATGCCTGGCTAATGAATATGGGATGGTCCTGGCACTTTAATGAAGTCAGGTGTTTGCCATGTAACAAGCTGCTGCGACTGTACAGGGGCTTGTTACTCATCTGCCTGTAAATGTGTTGGAGTTGACCTTTACTGTATTCCTCCTCTCTATGAAACCATCTGTGTCATGCAATTTACCCATAAATAAAGTCAGAACTGGAATATTTGACATTAACAATATCCTGAAACTACAACTGTGATTTTTGAATAGGAAGTGTATCCCCTCGCTGTACGAAGATTCAAGGCTCAATCCTTACTGGGGAGTTTCCATGTTCTGTCTTATTCTGCCTGTATGGGTGGCTGTGTCTTCCGCTGTTAAAAGAATGTTTTTAATATTTTGCTATTGAGCTTATTTGCATTTTCTTTTTTACCACAAGTTAGAGGAAATCAATACCACTCTCATGCTTGAGCTTTAACTATAAAGCTGCCGCTGGTAGTCAATTAGTTTAGCTTAGCATAAAGATTGAAACTATGGGGAAAATATAGCCTTGTCCAACCAGAGCCTCTAAAGCGCAATAATAACCACGTCTCAAGCAGTACCTAGTAAATAAACATAATGTTATGCTTAGCTACGCTGCTCTAGCTCCATAGTTAACACACCTAACTGTGGTTTTGAACATTTTATCTACTGTCAGCTACTTAGTTGACAACCCCTATAAGATATCATAAGTTATCACACAATACATAATGAACAAAAATGTCAAACTATTCCTTTAATACAGAATATTTAGGGGAGCTAGCAAAAATTGAAAGAGTGAGTTTGATCTCTACCAAAGTGCTGTTTGTACTGTTGCACTCTATGGTTACTTTGTATTTTGACTGTCATGGTAGAAGCAGGTTGCACAGTTTGATCCACAAGTTTTAAACTGCAGCCATGTAACACAATCTAAGACTGAAAGCGTGCGAGTGCATTTATATTCCAGGCCTCAGCTCTGTACCGCTCCCACTGTAAATCCCTGTGAGAACAGAGGTGAACATTTGAGACAGGGTATCAAAAACAATGAAATTAAAAAAAAAAAAAAGGGGGGGGGGGGGTTATTTAACTTAGTCATCAAAATTAACAGGTGCTGTGTTTTCATCATGACCACTCTGCTGTCTGAGGCCTGTGATTGGCTGACGTGATGGGCTGGGTGACACTGATAACCGCAAGCCATGTTGTGAGCGGATAATTCAATCAGATTTAATTTGAAGCGTCTCTATAAGTATGTTTATGGGATGACCCACTCCACCTCTTTGATCTTTCCTGCTGCCTTCGCTACAGCTTAGGCAAGAGGAGGGGGAATGAAGTGAAAAAAGAAGGTGTGTGTGTGTTTGAGGGGGTATTTGAGAGCGGGTCCTTCAGGGTACAGTGGGAGTGCTAAGATGGGAGTACAGAGATGGGAGGGGGGGTTGTGTTTGGCAGGGTGGGAAATCACCGCCTTAGGGTGCTCTACAGATTATTCCTGCTTCTCTTTCATCTGAGCTGATGGGGTGTGGGGGGGTGTGTGGGGCATCTTCTTCCGATTAACTGCTCCATCACTTATTAAGCACTTTGGAACAAAAGTGGTGACGGAGGGTGAGGAGGGAAGAAAAGAGAAGCAGCGAGGAGGAGGTTTCATTAGCATGTAGCTCGAGTCTGTTGTATGTTGTTGGGTGTGGTTGAGATGAGAAACAAAGCATGTATCCTGACAGACAGAGAGAGGGTGGAAAAACAAAGCATCCAGGACCCGAAAAGGTAAAAACACAACCAGACATTTAAAGCCTTGAAATGTACTTACAGGCGAAATCTAGCCACAACTCAGCAGAAAAGTCTTTCATTACTGTTGTGTTTTTCACTACAGAATATTTCTGAGTGTGACAAGCACATTTGGATGCAGGCAAGGGCAGAGAGAGCCAGATAAACCGAGTTAGAGCAAACAAAAAAAAGGTTGAGAAGCAGAGTGATGCAAGAGCGAATGGTGAAGCAGTAACACTGCAGGTTCTGCATGACAAACCTTCATCCAAACACTGAGGTCACTCTGTCTACGTCATGTTCTTCACTTCTTTAATTAGTGGTTAATTCTTCCACTTTATTTGCTATAACTACTAATGGTTATGTTTGTTGCTCTACTTTTGATTTATTCTTTTTCCTATGCCTTGATAAAATTTGATTAATATTATATTATATATAAGTTTCATTGATGTCGACCTGCACAGTGGAAGGAAACAGCTGGTGAAATCAGAGCTCAGGTTGCACCAACAATGTGAATCACGGGTAACACTGAACAAGTGAGCCCAATATTGGTAATCTAGCAATCAAGTCAGTGCCTGTTTGTGGCACAGTCACAGCTGAAAAAGACACAACACTATATGCAGAATCAACAGCAGAATTCAAATGTGTCTTTCCTTGGCTCAAAGTATATTTGTTCACTAAACAACAGAGCCTTCTCTGTGAAGATAATTACAGCTAAACAACACAATGAACTTTCTTTAATTACAACTGATCCACCCATCTCTGGCAAACACTGCAGCATATTAATTCAGCCAAGATAAAACTTGGGTTTGCTTTAAATAAAAACCCAAAATGAGAAACAGAGTCAAAGCTGCACAAGTCAAATGTGCATTTTTGAAAGCTGAAGAAGTGGAATAAAATAACTATAAAATTTAAACACCATAACGTTATGAAACTACATCATCATGAATGTTTGGGTTTATCTTTTCATTGGCAGCAAGCAGAGAAGAAGGTTATGATAAGAAATCTTTCCATGGCAGATTCAGCCATCATTGTTGTGTGCAGGTATTTCTAGACAGACCACCTACTTGCTGTATTTTGCTCTAGATTTGTGGGCGCAGACAAAACATTAGTTTAATCCATATAAAAGGAAAAACTGAAGTTGTAAGACTTGGAGGAGGGCGACACATTGTCTTTTAACATCCATTTCTGATGTCGACGGGAGTTTCTTTGTATAAGCCACCCTGTCCTTTAGTGTGATGTATATGTGAGCCCACTACATTGAAGTTGTGATCCCTGCTCGACTGGGACAAGGCTGTGTTACATCTGAGCAGTGTGACCCAGTTCCAGTGATGAAGAGAGAGCAGCGACAACACCGCTGACCTGCTTGAATAATTCACTCTGAAGTGTAAACCCGCTGCTGCCTGGATGCGGCCACCTGGAAGATTACATGAGCAGGGAGGAGGGAGATGGGACTGACAGTGAGGAGGAGGCGACAGGATGATGTTGAATGACACCAAATAAGATGAGAAAGTCTTATGCAACTGGAGGTTACAGTGAAATATGCTGACAGAAAACAAATTTGAGTGTGACAATCTGAATGTTAGAAAAGGAGACGACCATGTTTTACAGAAGTGAACTTGACTCTAGCAGTCACAGTATATGTATATAATCTGCGTCAAAACCAATGGATGAAACCAAGTGATATTTATTTTTGGTAAGTTTTTGGAAGTGGGTTCACACTTTTCCTAAGACATCCCACGAAGCGGGGGCTGGGTTTGATGCCAATACCCCAAACTTAATCTAACATTTAATATCACCATGACGTTGCCAGGCAACCAGCAGCACAGAAGGTCACTACTGTGGGTCAAGAAGCAGTCCAGCAAATTACATCCTGTAAAACCATTATTTAGACTAAATAAACAAGATAGAATGTGCTCATTTGTGAGTTTTATAAGATATGCCCACGATGGGCAGCTGAGAACACTCCTCAATAAAGGACACAACATCACCATCATCAAAAAAATCTATTTCATAAACTCTGACATTTTCTTTCAGCAGCACAATTGGGTCAGTTATTCTGTTAACTAACTCACAGTAGCAACCACATCCTCCCACTCCCTCCTTTCCAACACTGATAACGAGTATGAAGAGATTTTTTTTTATTAAAAATCAGTGGTGGGTCAAAACCTCATTAGCTAGAAGACAAGTTAACGTGTAAGTGGAAAATTCAATCAACAACGACTCCACTGGCTTCAGCTCCTAACAAGAATCCTAGTGATTGGGTTTGTTCTGATGACCAGTCTCTGTGTAACAGCACAGACAAACCACCTCAGGCTTTATGAGGAGGGGCTGGAGCTGTCTGATGTACCACACTACTCCTGGAGCTTTCCTCCCTTTCTCTCCCAATTCACAAATAAAACAAACAGTAGAGACTAAACTAAACTAAATTAATTATCTAATTATGATTAATACCAGTGGCACCATTAGTGTGGCTGGATCACAGTGGCTTCTGCCTATCAGAGGGGACCTGCCGTCTGCATGCTGGCTGTGGGAATCATCATCACCTCAAACTGGAGGGAGAGGAGGAGATGAAAGTAGGCAAAGATGCAAGCAACTCCTCCACTGCTCCTGGAACACACACATACAGTACACATCCCTCTCCCAGCTATTATACAACGCACATTACATAATTCAAATTTGTGACTCTATGAAATAGACTTTTTAAGGTGCCCTCCCTCATAAACACCCACTCAGCTCTTTGAAAGCAGGACCAGCACAGGGAACAGGTACACACTTGGGCTGGCGCCCCCGCCAGATCAACACATTTAATACTCCTGCCAGGGACGTTTTTTGTTTTTAACGATTGCTCAGATGAATTCAGCACGACACACTGGTTATGCAACAGGCTGCTTCAAGCAAAGCAATACACCGAGAACATTTGTCATCTGAGAAACACTAAGAGCTGGAGACAGCAGTGTTGGTGTCCAGGGTTATTTAAACTGGTGCATCTTAGTGGAGTATTTTATAATGGCTACTTTTAAACTGTGCCTGAATCAAGTTTTGTATGATAACATCAGACCTTAAAGCAAGTGTATGAATCACAGCCATTATCCAGAAACACTGTTGTAGATTAATCTATACACTATTCTTCTCCATAGAGGTTTAACAAACCTTAATGTGTGAATAAGGCAGTTTGATCCCTGTCATGCTACATGTGGTGTCAGCCCGCTCTGCAGCACCAGCACTGGATCTGCTGAGGCCATAAACACTAGTTAACTGTACTGGCAATGATCTCATCTTTTACCCAGCTGACAGGTTCAAAACATCCTCGTGGGGTGTCTGCAGGGACCTTAGAAACTTTTCCTCCACATGAAAACAATTACATCATCATTAGACTAATTTGTGGTGGCAAAGAGGGGCCCAATGCTGAGGTCTCAGGACAGAAATTCAAGCAGCTGATAAAAAAAGCCTTGTTATTAAGGTGCCGGAAAAAGATACACAAAGTGTAGAAGCACTTTATAACAATTAGTGTTACATGTTTACATCATTTTAAAAGTGAATGTATATATGCAAAGTGAGGAATGCTTTATCTTGTTAGCGATGATAAACACCTGTCAGGGTGGCTAGCTGTCAACCTGGCTGCACATCTGTAAAGCAGAAGTGGAAAGGCCTGTTCATCAGCTATGGCTGGGACTATAAAGACATAAATAGAACAAAATCTGATTGACTAAATCTGAAGTTTTGAACTGGGAGAGAATAGAAGGAGCTTTAGATATTGACTGATTAAAAATAACAAATGAGATAAAAGATTGAGTGACTGGCACACCAGCAGCACTCAGCATTCATGCAGATTGTACAGTCCGAACAGGAAACAGGCAGTCTCCCTCCCTCGCCCTGGGACAGGAAGTCATAAAGAAGGATCAAACGCCTGGCACTGTTCATGGACCTACCATATGAATAGCATAATGTTATGGGAAGTCATAGACTCAACAACAACTCTGAGCCTTTGCAATAACCAAAGTAATGAAAAGTTGATCCTCTGAAAGTAACTGGGGGTTTTCAGAGCATAGATCTTGTGCATTCATGATCAGTCAGGTTCTTGTGCATTTACATTAAACATGGAAAGGCCTTTTCCCACTCAGAAAAGTGGAGTGGAAGGAATATGGAAAGGTCATCAGGACTTTATGAAATGTGAAAAAAGGGAAATAAAACACAAAAGCACCAAGGTTTGAGACAAGACCTGAAACTGCTGAGCCTAATACCTTGGCCTATTTATATGCAAGTGTTCGTTAATTATTCCTGTGAAGCATTTAGACAGCTACCATTAAAAATTTATTGAGCTAACATACTAAAACCTTATGCACTAGATAGGGTTTGCTTAAAATCTGGACATCACATTTCTGCCACCGTACATCAGCCCATGCTTACATTAGGGTTAAGGTCACAGTCTAGATAAGGCTACAGGCTAAAAGCACTATTTTAGGGACCTTGCACTTGCTCTGAATCTCCCTTCAAGCCTGAGAAGATTGCTATTAATAACTGCATTTTCCTCAGCCAGCAGTTTATAAAGTCCACTCATTTTATGTGAGTATGTGTGTTTGTGGCTGGGGGCTTTCGCTCTCGACTTGAATGCAGTTGGATCACTACAGCAGCCAAGCAGATGCCTCTGCACGCAGCAACCCAAAAATAACAGCTGCAGTACCTCAAGCTACTGATTAAGAGTCAGCTACTGTTTCGGCCTCGTGTGGCGTGGATGGATCACAAGCCAAACATGATGAATCTACCACAGAATTGTGAAATTGACTGGCTTGGAAATTTTCGGGGAAATGAAGAACACTCTTCCTTCACAAACTAGCAGAGGCATTGTACACCTTCAAGAGCACAGATTTGTTGGTGCTTTTAGTCACTGATGGTGGCAGTGTGAGAGCTATTGGGGCTTTAGGGGACCAGCAGAGCGTATAAAGACAGATCTGACAGCTTACTGAGGCATACACACAGATACAGTATATAGTTACTTCAACAAAGGCTGTAGGGCTCAAGGACAAGGAGCACCCTAGGAATGAGAGCATATACACACATACACACCCATGGTTCTTGGCAGACAGAAGTGGTGAGGCTAATCTTTCAAACATTATTGGAATTTCCAGCAGGGATGTGAATGAACAATAAATTGGACAATATCAAATTCTCATATGAGCATGTTGGTGAAACCATTTGCTGCTTTTCAGCTGTTTCTCCCATCTAACTAATAGTCTGATTTGATCTGAACCACTTCTGCTGATACAAAATGTTGTCATTGGATCATGGATGTCTCTCAAAGATTCTCCTGAGGTTGCAGAGTGGAAAACCAGGATGTCAGTGATGCCTCTCACAAGCTATACAACCTGACAGATTCTTGTGGACGCTTCTGGAGAAATGTTTGCACTGAAATGCCTACACAGAAACAGGATAAAGTGGGGAAGTGCGGTGGAGTGCGAGGTCACCCAGCAACACGACCAAGGTATCAAATCCTGCAGAAAAAAAACTTCCCTGAACTTCCCCGAAGTCATATAGACTCATATAGACATGGATGTACAAAGTTAGAAAGTTTAGCATTTCCTAGCATGTGCTTTAGATTAATAGCTCCACAATTCAGCATTAAACAAGAAAGCATTCTGCTAGTCATTATAATTCCATTTATTCCCAGTGCAGACTGTTGCCACACTGTCCTCTACACCCCATCTCCAATTCCTTTAAGAAACCAGACCTCATGCAGGCCCCACAGCCCATCAACCATCCTGCATAATGAGGTGCAGAACCACAGTGGGTAAATACTTGCTCAATTGCAGACCCCGGCTCTGGCCACGTGGAGAACATTGTAGTTTGTCGCAACAAACAGCTGAGAGAGGCATTTTAGAGTTGCGTTTGAGTAAAGGCTACATCTTCATAACTGTCCAACCTGATCACCGGCTTCCCCAGGGTACTGTGTGGGGTTCTACAGACAGCTACAGATGGATATCCATCATATCTTAATGTTGTAGAAACATCTCTGGTCCCCTGACTGGCCACTTGAAAGCCAGAGCAGGCTCTCCACGCTGGGACACAGTGTGTCGCTCAGGCCCATTTACTTTAATATTGGCCGGAAGGCTGCCAACAACAGCAAGAGGAAAAGGGGAAGGGAGGTGGAGAGGGAGAAAGTATTCTGGTCTCACTCTCAGAGCTGCATCTAGTGGTCAGAGACTTGGTTCTGGCAGTGATGTGAAATCTGATTAAGAAAGAAGAGAAGCCAGAGAGACAGTGAGGGGTGTCTCTGCTGAGCTGTGCCACCAGTCAACCAAGGACGAAGGAGAAAAGTGTGGAGGAGAGAGGAGGCTTCTTTAAAGGAACAGGTTCACATTTTTAGGAAAGATACATATTCACTTAGTAGCAGAGAGTTATATGATTGATGCTGCTCTCATGTTAGTTAAAATAAAGGTGACAACCTGCAACCAATTAACTTACCTTAGCATACAGCTAGCATACCATATTTGACAGAGCCATCCAAATTATTTCTGTTTCTTTGTCTGTATGCTAAGCTATGCTAACAGGCTGCTGGCTGCAGCTTCATAGTTATTGGGCAGATATGAGAGTACTATCAGGAGGAAAGAATCACCAGACCACTGACAAAGCAGCTAATTTCTGATTCAAATTCAAAATGCCAGAATAAAACTTATGTTATTAAAAGAGATTTTAAAAAGTCTAAAACCAAAGGTAAAACCTGGGAATGGGTCACAGAAGACTGTGCATCTCCACAACACAGCACATTCATCCATTGACCACACAGGGATTTCTCAGACCTACAGCTGAGGAGAGACCTGGACAATCCTCAGGGTCCAGCCTCTTGTGCAATTGGCAGACAGAGCCAAGCATGAAATGAGCTTTACCCCTCAGGGAGTCAGACTGGGACTGTGATGAGAGGGATGAGGTGACTCTCTTCCCCTAATGTCATCTGTTGTCTATAAATCCACAGCTTGAGAAGAGCCAGGAAATGTGTGCATGTAAATTGAGTTAACTTGTTCAAAGAAAAAATACAGTGTGTCGTTACAGTGCTCAGAAAAGACGGAAAACAAATGAAAGTGTGATTTCTCTTTTAATTAACAAAAATATACTTTTAAGTCTTTAGTGGTCCTCTACTGTGAACACTGGGTGAGAGATGATTGTTTTAAACGCAGAGGTTGTGTTGTTAACAAAAAGTCTACTTGTCACTATTAATGACCCCCTCTAACTTCTCTCTGTGTTCTTGTCTCCAGCTGCAGAGCCTCTGTATTATTCTTTTCCACTCTCTGACTCCAACGCCACTAAGCAGCTTAAATATAACAAAGGCAGAGTGAAAATTTAAAAACAACTGATCCTGATTGGACTAAACTGGAGCTCCTCTGGCTGGACAAAGAGGTTTTCGTCCGTCTCACAGTTTTATCTGAACACACAATTGATGGCCTCTCTGTTCAAATATGACACTCTTTGTATTAGCTGACCCCCCCTCCCCCTCCCTTCAGACTCTTCCACGAGACGAGAAGGGCGTTAATAAATGTGTGGAGAGATTCGCTGCGTCTCTCTGGAGAGCATTTCATTTGTCAGGCTGTGATGAGCTCCTTTGTTCTCACTTTAACTCTCAGTGTCACATAATTGGCCACCATCTGGGGCTCTCACTCCTGTTCTCTTTCTCCACCTCCTTCTCCTCCGCATCTTTCTAACTGCCCTCTCCATATGTGCTACATGTAAATGCTCATGGCAGGAAATCATACATCTGTTGTTGATCCCTTACACTTCCCTGAAAGATTATGTAACATTATAATGAGGACCAATTACAGAGAGGCTTGCTCTTGGCATCTTGGAGGTTCATGGTAGAGCAGTGTGTTTGGATTTCATTTTGTAGAAAAGACAGAGAGGGATACATGGTATGGCAAAGAGACAGAGAGCGTTGTGAAGGAGGTCACACAGAGATCCGTTGGTCTTTAAATGGCCTTTTTATCATTTCATTTAATTCTTTCACAGGGTCCTCAGTTATTCTACAGCTACAGCAAAGCTTTGCTGCTTTGCTCTTCCTACACGGTTCAAAGTTCACTGTTTAAACTTGAATCAAATGTCTGTCCAACGCCTCCAACTTGTACGGAGTCCAGCACTGATATTTTAACCAACTCTGGCATCCCTTCACTCACACTGTGACTGATTAGATTCAGACTTTAGTTAGATTTTGCTCATCACTTTCCAAAGTGAAACGTATTCCGTTTTTAGCCAGTGTGGCTCTCGGGGCGACGATGTCGGTCTGTCGGTTCAGAGTCTGAGGATGTAATTGAGGCAATAAGAAGCCTTGAATTTCCAGGTTTATTTCAAAGATTCTCTTTTCTGAGACAAACTTTGTTAAGACTGGATCAGCTAGATTGGCTCTGAAGTTTTAAGTAACAATGGACTGGACTATACAGACTGAGAGCATAACAAATTCAACCAACTGTACCAGATCTACACGATTAACATCATCCCCCTGTTTGTGCCCATGTTCAGATTGTAAAGACTACAACTGTTTACAAGGTCAGAAAAGTCCACTATACCAACATCTTTTCTGTGAGAAGATGGCATCATCACAACACATTATAATACCTTGTGCTTTAAACCATGACAATCTGATTCCAAGAAAAAAAACAAAAACATTTGTTGGATAACAAATGTTGATCAAATGTGTGAGGGGTTTTTCCTATTCTACTCACAAAGAGGAAGAAACCTGCACGTTTGCATGATCTAGGACTGCTTACAGGATCGTGTGTAGTTATTTAGGGCATGCATATCCCAAGTGGCAGGGAGTGGAGTGGATATTTTGAGTGGGAACAAAGGCTGTCTGAGTGAGAGTTGTGACAGAGGGGTTTCTTTGAGGGAAGATGACAAGGAAAGTCTAAAAATCCATCAAAACGATGCTATCAGCTCCACTGATCAAGGATCGTTTGATGAGGAAGTCGGCTTAATTGGGGCTCATCAATAAAAAAGTGGTGTATGCTCAAACACAGACAGACTATGAGGGATGAGCCTCATTAAAAACCAGGCTGAAGAATCTGTATAGAGGGCGTAAAGTATAAAGTAAGCAGCTTTAGGAGTAAAAGAGCAGTGTGGACAATCTTTGCTCCTGAATGGATGTACACATTTCATCCTAATACAACCCCCAACACACACACACACACACACACACACACACACACACACACACACACANCACACACACACACACACACACACACACACACACACACACACACACACACACACACACTCACTTAGCCAGACAAAGGAAGCAGAAGCATAATAAACACCAGGTAATGTAGCAGGCTGAAGTTATTGATATCATTTACAATGCATTAGCACATCACCCATTTGTGTGTGTATGTGAGTCTGTGGTTTTTCCTCAGGGGGGTTGAACGCACACAGCAGAGACCCATCTGTTAGCGTTGTTGACAGCTCTGTATGTGTGAGTGTATATGGCTGCAGGGGGTGTTTAGGATGCAAACATGACAGATCACAGCCCTAAATGACAGCAGACAGAAAGAAAATAGATGATACAATCTATCAGACACTAATTTACAATAATACCTTCACACTGAAACATGAACACGCACACACACCCCACACACATACACACACACTCTTATTAAAACCACTCTGTTTTATATTCTAAACAAATACTACATGACACACCACCACACTGTGTGCCCCAGAGGCAAGATTTTTACCAGAAATTACATTCCAGAAAAAATAAAATGTTAGGAGTGCACAGCAGCTCCCATTAAAAACAAACCAGAGAAAAACCTAATTTTGTTCTCCTCAGTGTAAATTATATGTCTAGTCTGCAAAAGAATCTAGAAATTGTTTTCTTCTGATGCAGATTTCCTGTTCATTTGTCCGCTTACAAATACTTTCACTGGTTTTCTGGTCAAATTTTACATAGTGTACATATTTCTAAATACACTCACCAGGCTGTATTTCATTCTCATGACAGCCTGATATTGGCATGATGTTTGATCGAGTGCTGAAAGATTAGATCGAAGTTTGAGGCCTGCACTTTTTGCACTGGCTGAGAGCCACTGGTACACAAACTTCACAGCTAATTCTCCAGATGGCCAGTCTGGTCTAAGCACAAACACCAGCACTTTTACCAATAAACCCTTCACATGTAAATGTCAAACTTTGCATCTAATGCTTCATGTAGAGGAAAAAGCCCTGGCTCTTAAGTGGGACTGAGAGTGCACATAGATGCTCGCCTCAGACTTTACAACCCCTCTGCACCGGTAGTTTTAGAGCAACACCGGTAATGCGTGCACCCAGTGTCCAACTCTTTGGCTTTGGAGAGGGAGCTAAGAGCTCAGGAACAAACAGCTTCATCTGCCCTTTTTCTTTTTGTCCCTCATACCCAACTTCTCTGGCTCCCATTATCTCCAGGAAACAGTTCAAAGCTATCAGGTTACGGCTTATTGAGGCATTGTAACACTGTCAAGATTGGGGGGGGGGTTGACATGTACTCACCCCAGACTACAAACCAATAAAAACAACCCCCAGTGTGATGCAGAGGGAGTTGAGAGAGTCCCAGG
Source organism: Rachycentron canadum (assembly GCA_038496675.1). Classification (NCBI taxonomy): domain Eukaryota; kingdom Metazoa; phylum Chordata; class Actinopteri; order Carangiformes; family Rachycentridae; genus Rachycentron; species Rachycentron canadum. The sequence goes on along the minus strand of CM076660.1, from coordinate 18,060,771 downwards.
GATGATGGGAAGAAAAGGCTGAGGTGATGTTCTTTTGCTGGGAACTTTACTGGAAATGTTACATGAGTCACTGAATAGCAGACTTCTAACACACGGCTGCAGCAGTGAGCAAAATACCGGACAGGACACTACAGAGAACATGTAGCTCCACTACAGACGCACAGTATGAGATACTCAACTCCGTCAGCAGTGCATTCAGTACAGAGCCACATGGTGTTGGCCGTGATCTCTTAAGTGACAGACTCAACAACATGGACGCCAACAATGTGCTGGTTCCAAAGAATCTGGGGGGGTGTATATGTAGTTTAGACTATTTGAGCCAATACTTGTTTATATTTTAGCGAATTGGTTAAAGTAAGGTGAATTAGCTTTTAGCTGTTCCTGTTGTAGAAATGCAGAAATGAAATCACTGGGCCACTTTGATACTGAAGAAAACTTAATAGGCAAGTTCTGAGGTTGTCAGGGATGTGAGGATATAATGTACGACACTCAGAAAGTGGCAGAGCAAGATTTTTGGGGCTAGTTGCAGCACTAAGGATTCTGAAGTACCTTAATTGTCACAATGAGCTGTTCCACAGCTGCACCAACTGCTGACTGACTTACAAAATACAATATCTAACTCCCATCTGTTTTTAAAACACCTGTCGCTTTCACCTCACACTTGAAAACCTCTGCTCTACAAAAAGATCTGACAAAAAGTCAGTCTAGAGCTTTGACTTGTGTTATCCACAAAGGGATCTCATTTCCTCTTTTAAACCAATCGTCAACAGTGCAACAGCCAACAAAGATGGACTTAACTGCTGAAGGTGCAGATGTGTGTGTGTGTGTGTGGTGTGTGTGTGTGTGTGTGTGTGTGTGTGTGTGAGAGAAAGTCTCTTCCCCTGATAGGACAAGAATTAAAGCCCTGAGAGGTGAGCCCAGGGGAGGCTGGAAAGGGGTGTATGCGGGTGGAGTTACCACATGAAAGCATTGCTGACGCTGGGCGATATGATGCGTTGCTGTAGCACAAAGCAATGGGGCTGTTAACCTAAACAGTTACATAATCAGTCCTCTGAAGACAAGCTATGGCCGGCACACAAGGGTCACTTGGGAGAACTTGCACATCACACGAGGCAGATTAGGAAATTGTTTGCACTTTCCATTAGTAACCAGTTCAAGACGTCTGGACTGTCTCTTCGTAATTTGCAAGACTGAGCACAAGCTCAACATCTCAAGATTTTTGAAACATTACACAGGCAGTGAATAATCTCTGAAGTAGCCTTATCCTAAAGAGCAACATCTAACTGAACTTTCAAAATGTAGTAATCTCTGAGTCTTTGGCTGTAATTGGGGTCACACTGGGGAACAAAGCTTTGTTTTTGCATCAGTGGAACAAAAATATCAGTGACAACATGCCAAGGAATTTCATACTTGAGGCAGTGTCAGCTGATACTGATCAATTTTCCAAAACGCCTACTTGGAGACATTTAAGAATCCATTTGTGTTGCCAGTTTGAAGGACAGGGGAAGTGCAATCCTGACTATGTTGCCATTTAATGGAGGATTAGCAACATGACCTCAGAGATCAGAGGTTATCTGCTCAGGGGGTGTCAGCGGGGTGAATTGCTGGAAATAAATAGCTGTATTTCCCTGTGGACAAGCAACTCAATCTAGCTAACTACAGTGTTACTGTTGCCTTTTTCCTCTGCCTTTTCCTTTGCTGTATTTGTGCGTGTGTTTCCGTGTGCTCACTGGTGGACACTGCTAACAATCTCCTGCCCATAAAGGTACAGCATTCACAGAAAAGACTGCAGCAAAAATCCTGCACATAATCCTCACTCAGTCAAAATAAAATCTCTGGCCTGACTCATAACATAACTTCTGATGACAGAGGCAATCATCTTTCTCATCAGTAACATAGTGAAGTAACAGCCGTGGGTAAAAGAAAGAAAACTCTGGGCCCAATATGCCCATGTACGGTCAGTCAGTATTCCACAAGCTTGTTAAATAAATCAGAGGGTCTCCAGAGAGGGAAGCAAAACACTGAGAGCTCCTTCTAAACTCAGCAAAGCAAACAGCTTGGGTCCAAGTGAAAGTCTCTTTACATATGTTTCCTGTACTGTAGAGCACACTGACAGCCACAGAGCCAGTCCTGACTGGTTGTCATAACTATCTGACATGAGATCTCTGTTCAATGTGACAAAACATCAGGCCTCCTCAGAACTTTAGTTCACCAGGCCTTAGTGACAATAATCCATCTTTACAATAATGAGAGTGAACCTTTAACTTCTGTGGTGAGAAAGACAGTTTCATTACCAAAATTATCCACTCCTTCCTCAATCCCAACAAACCTGTATATAGGACACACTCACAACATTCCCACCATCTCAGAGTTTGGGACAGAACATACCATTCTCTCTCTCTCTCTCTCTCTCTCGCTCTCTCTCGCTCTCTCTCGCTCTCTCTCTCTCTCTCTCTCTCTCTCTCTCTCTC
>CM076660.1:17877352-18053360 GCA_038496675.1 Rachycentron canadum | reverse complement strand
ATATATATATATACACACACACACACACACACACACACACACACACACACACACACACACACACACATAAATATATATGAATTCAGTTTAAACATCTGTGGGTGTTGCCTGACGCACTCATACCATTCACACAAATGACTGCAGCTGGCCTCACTTAAGATGCCTGTGTGATTTCTCACAGTCTGAACCACTGTCCCAGTTCAGATCGGATCTGCTCTGACTGTTCACAGGTAGCAACTGCTGTTTTATGGCATCAAGTTGCAGCAGTTGTTGAACACATACAGGGGGTGAGTCACTCACTCACACTCACACATATGTAAAAATAAACCATGAAGAAAGTGACAAGTTTTGCACCTCTCTACTGGGTCATGTTTCACACTGATTTTTTTTTTAAGTTTTGGGAGATGCTTCACTACAGGCTCCTTCTTCTATGACCCAGTTTGACTACTTTGCCCAGGGCTGAATTTAAAGCCCTTCCCCACTTCTGTGTGTATGCGGGGGGCATAAATAACACAGCCCCAATAAGAGAGTCTATTGTTGATGATTACATATCTGCTGTACAATCTGAACCACCGAATAAAGACTATTTCCTGTCATTACACATTTCCATTTTGATATGATAATAATTGCCATATGCAAAAACAGAAATCACACACACGCACACACACACAATTATGCAAAACAGCAGCAAATAGTTTGAGAATCATTGTACAGAACAGGTGGCTTGCAGGGGAAAAATCAAGCCAATGACATGTGTTGAGCAGAGATAGTGAAGGAGACATCGACAGTGCAACTGAAACCACCGTTGACCATACAGAGGCCATACAGAGTGACATGACACATAACCACACAACAACTTTATAAAAAGGAGAAATTTGACCTCATCGTTAAAAAAACTACATCTGCAGGAAATGGAGTAATTTCAGTCATTTGTGGTATTGGAAGGAATCACACAGACAGGAGAGAGGATCTTGAAAACTATGTTCCCCCCCATCTCTACAATCACTGGGCTGTTTTCTAAACATCTTTACTAGAGAAAGAATAGTACTGGACAAGTTTCAGAAATTCTGCAGGGATACGAACATACTGTCACTCACCTTTAACTGTCAGAGCAATTAGAAGTAAAGAATTTCTATGTAAAATATGTGTAGGACACTGAGGGTTTGGTGTGTGTCAAGGCTACAGGGAAACCAACTTTACAACTCATCACTACTTTAAACCAGACTTGAAGTGCCCCATAATGCAACAGAAGACAGTTAATAATGTTATCAGAAAAATTATTGTTAATTAAGTGCTGACTAAGGGTTTCAGAGCCTATAATGTAGATACAGACACACCCAAATACAAAAGCTGACACTTTCACTCTCCTGTACAACCCTGATCATTAAAATCAATTACTTTCTGAGCCCCATTAGGTGGGACAATGATTCTGTAACTGCAATCATCAACATCTGTCACTGTGATCACGAACAACAGATGCATGTTATCTAGCCCACACTACCTCAGTGGCTTGCATGCCCCAACTTGGCTCTGTGCACACCACTGGACACATTGGCATCAAACTGTATCAGTGAAACTACCCAACTTCCCTCAACACACACACACACACACACACACACACACACACACACACACACACACACACACACACACACACACACACACACACACACCCACACCCACACCCACACACAGAGAGAGAGAGAGAGAGAGAGAGAGAGAGAGAGAAACACTTTCTTCATTTTTAAACCCCTCAGCTCTCTGCGCTCCATCGAGGATCAAACAGGCTTTCAGAGGAGAGAGCTTTCCAATCCATTACCCAGGAAATTTTAGAAGGCTGTCATGGTAACTGAGGAAATCATATTTCTCCCTCTGTATCTTTTCCAGATATTTGAACTGGTGCTTGTGTAACAGGGCACAAAATGTACGGAGCACCAGCTGTCCACTATAGACACATCTGAAACAGCCTCTGCACGGTCCTGCCAACATCACACTCGGCTGATAACGAAAACACACAGACACACAGACACACAGACACACACACACACACACACACACAAACACATTGTTATACAAAGGAACATGTGTATGAGGTGAGATGGAAAAATTATGACTAGCAGTTGTTTCAGAAGCTGCTGTGATGTTCTTTCTCTTTCCTTTTTTTGTGCCTCGGGTGTTTTTGTATCATTTGTGATGTTTGCAAATGAAAATAACCACAGGAATCCCACTGTGGCTCCCACTATTCCTCAGAGACTCTCTTTTTCTCTTTTTCCCCTATCCTCCATCGTGCTCTTTTCTTCCATCTATCCATCCCTCCATCTGGCTGTCTCTGCATTGGCTGAGGCACGATGGAAACTGCATGTGCAGGCCACAGTGACTGACTGAATCATGTGTTTTGCTGGCACACACGTATGTGCACAGCAGTGATGTGTGAGTGGATGCTGAGCCAGGGTGTGTGCACATAATGCTGTTTCTGGCCGACTTACTGGCAGACTCCTTGAATCCTTTGGCAGAGTGGACGATCACATGCAGAAAGCCGTACAGGCCAGGAGTCTCCTCATCTGGAAAACAAGCACACGGAGCAGTTAGTCAAATTCCTGGTGACAGTATGATGACGTGCTGTATTTAACAGTCATTCAGAAGTGTAGAGCCTGGTGTATCATGGTGTGACCCTATCTGTAACTCCACATCAACACTATGCAGTTCAGACACAGATTCATAGACAGAAACAGAGAGAAACGTCAAACAAGACACTGGAGCTCATGAACTGCTCATACAAGCAGATTGTTTTTAAGTTGCAGTGACTTTTGAGAACTTGTAGAGATCACTAATTCCACCATACTTACAACCATACACATTTCATACATACTCCAGATTAGAGATGCACAATATGCAAAAAAAAAAAAAAAATTTAAAGTAAATTTGCGTTTACATTTCTCCGAAAAAAAAAAAAACTATTAAAATGATGATGTGTTTGTTGGGTCTTGTACCAAAGAAACATGTTTCTATATGTCTGGAGAATATGATTTGTAGGCCAGGAAATCTGTGTAGCAACATAATGCTTATATAGCTAACAATGCTCAAAAATGTTGCAACACATTTTATCTTTGTCAAATAAATTGCAGCTCCTGTAATTTGGATATTGCACTTGGTCATACAGTGATTTCAATTATAGTTTGATTAATTGTGCAGCTTTACTCCAGACCTGTCACACAAGTCATGTAGAGTCTGCCTTTCATTACAGGGTAAAAACACCCACTTCATGTAAGTATCATAATTTGATTTTTGAATTAAAATATTCTGTTCATCATCATGGCTTGTCAATTTAATGAGACATTTATTGCCTTATTGGCATATTTTGACACAGCAACTTACACAGTGTAATAGTTAATGGAAAATGCTCTCAGGGCAGAGTTGATGTCCATTGTTTTATGTTGAATCTGTCAAGAAAAGATCACCTATTTCCTTCATTTTGTGTACTTTGGACCACCCATATATCAGTCACAGACCATTTTGCATCACAGATGGGGTTTTTCTAACTTTATATTTCTTTTATGTATGGTAATGTTTTTGAGAATGGGAAAGCAGGAGGCTTTAATCGGGCCGAAATGAGCAGTTTACTGGATGACAAGAACAAGAAAAAGTATCAGAGAAAAATACAGGAGATTTAGAATAAGATTAAACAACATTTACACGTAAGGCCCATTGTATGGACGCTGCCTTAACTTTATCTAATCGAGGTCTAATCAAGTTCAAGGTCCAAACCATTTAAAGTCTTTAAAAAGGCTAATCAACACAAAATTGCTCAGTGGGAAGCATGTGTGCTTTTCCCACCTCTCTGGTTGGGTGGTCCACACTGTGGTTCAAACTGTCATTATTAACTTCCACAATACAATAACTGTTCTCACCCTCCAACTCCCAGTTAGTGCTTTATGTTTAAGATGAGACGTCCAAATTTAAGTAGCTTGAAAATTTAAACAACTTGAAAACAGTGCACAAGAAAAACGGCTGTAGAAAATGACTTATTTTAGAATGTGGGTGAAAATGAACTGTTATTATAACCTTTCAGATCAGTATCAGACCTCCCTTCAACAAGCACAGTCTTCTGCCATAACAACTGAGCTGGCTGCAGAGAGGAGGGTCGTGGGTGGATGTTTTTTGTGTGGCCTGATGTACCCCCCTGTCCTGCCGACAGACACATGAGGGGAAACACTCTTGCTTTGCTTAAGGCCTGTGAAGGCCGAATGTTTCCAGGTAAATAAACTACGATGGAGGGCTCCAGGACTGTTTGGAGCTCCACTGTAGGTGGCTGAGAGGAGAGCTCTCAGTCCCTGGGGTTAACAGTGTATGCATGTGCATGTGTGTGTATTGTATGCAAGCGATAGGGGAGTTTCACCACGGGATGGTTCAAAGGTTCAGCTTCGAGGTGGCCTATGTGCTTTCTTTTAGAGCAATACTGAAATCTGTTCTTTCAGTTTGAATCTAGATTAAACAATAAACTGAGGAAACTCAGAGAAAACCATCCACTAATATATAATAATTCATAAAGATTCAATGAAAGGAGTCAAATAAAAGTGTGAATATTTCAGGGTCTTTGTCATCATCCCTCCTCTTTGTTATGAGAAACATTCCTCTGCCAGCTGGTCTCCATTTCATCCCCCCTACTGTGCTCCCTGCACCTCATGTCACTGAGGTGTGTGTGTGTGTGTGTGTGTGTGTGTGTGTGTGTGTGTGTGTGGATGTATGTTGTGTTTATGTTTCATTTATAATGAGGAGTGGGTGAAAAGTCTAAGACAAAATGTGGGACTCTGGGCTCTATGTTAACACGCAGGGATATCACCACCCTGTGAAAAAAAAAAAAAAGGAAAACATCCACAAAGGGACGGACGTGTTGCGCGCAGGGAGCTTTAATGAAGTTAGCAGAGCCAGCTAACACGGAACTACTGCCGAAGCAGCACCAAACTACTTTAAGAAGAAGCTCTTATATTGTTGAGGGGAGAATATGAAGGAGAAGTTAAATCAAATAAATTCTGCTGTTGAAAAAATTCAGATCAGTTATTTGGATAAAAACAAATCTCTTATTATTTTCTCTTATCGCTTATCTAAACAAAATATTCAAAATGCTCTGAACAGAAAATAAACATTTAAAGGATTACTGGCATATTCTTGATCTGGATTAGATCCTCAGAAGTGAAATATCAATGGATTTTCTGATTAAACCTGATTTACCTCTTCCTGCCTCATCACAGACTCTTCTATCTCCATCACATTTACACCACTAACAGGATAATGTATTTTATCATATATATGATCATGTAAACTCAATTAGAGAATAATTTTGTAGAGGCAAGTCCTCCAATATTGTTTTTCTTGAGGAGAGAAGGAGACAGATTATCTGTTGCTAAGAAGGGAGGCCTACTGGATTCATTTCTTACACAAGGTCTGCACCCGGGGCCTGAACGTTCTGAGACATCTTGTAGATATTTTGTTTAAACGTCTATTTTTTTTCTTTTAACAATAGACAAAAAGTCACAATCTCCCTCAAACTTCATGAACAAATCAGGACATTGGCTTTACTGTTTGACTGGAAACTGACTTCTGGGAAATTCAGTGCAAAAACACTGTAGTAGTTTGCTCATGTTTGCCCCCAGAGTTAAAATAAAAACCATGAATCCCCATGATCACTACTTTAAAGGTATTGAATTTCAAAATAATGCATCATAGAGATACCACTGTACATGCAGGATACACAGATCTTTTTTCTACATGATATACTGTCTCTCTCTGTGTTAGCTCTGTGGTCAGGAGTGTGTATTGTGTGTGCATGTGAAAGCAGAGACCCTTGTGCCATTCGAGGAGATCAGAGTGGGTCGGCCAGATGGCTTTAATGTCACCAACAGCCTCACTGCAACATGGAGATTTGGAGCAAAAACAAACATATAGGAGCTGAGAGCTCAGTGCGGGCCACCGCCGACACACTGCCTGGCATTGACTGCTACGAGCTAGATAAGAAACATATTGTAACCTAGATCCCTCTCCTGCACGGCCCCCCCCTCTCATTATGTGGCTGTTTTTATGTGCTGAGAAAGTAATAGATGCTTTTGTGTAAATTCAAACTCAAAGCAGGGAGGAGAGGAATGGGAGACTGTGTGTGTATGATTGTGGGGAAAAAGGAGGAGAAAGCAAGAGAAACAGACAAAGCATCCAAACATTAGACAATAAAAGAGATATTGTGTTTCTTACCGTCTTTGTTACTGGTGACAGGAATGTTGTGGACCGTCCGGAGTTTGAAACAGGAGCTGGTCAGGACCTGGAGCTCCACAGAACTTAATACACAAGCCTGGAGATCTGAAAACCAAACGGCAACCACACAACCATGGTCACGCTTTCGCTTTTCTGTAGTGCAGTGGATGAAGACAGTCAAATTCTGTTTGAGGTCGTGTTACCTTTCTTCTGGAGCTTCTGGATGCTTTCCCTCCACTCTGACCTCTCGTAGTCGGAGGAGAGGAGAAACAGATAGCTCTAGATACAAAGAAAAAACACTGTGAGCAAACACATCAATGATGTCTCCTCTACACTCACATCATGACAGAAAGCGCTGAAAAAGAAAGAAATTCAAGCAGATTTTTATTGAAAGTACAAATGTATACAAAAACCACTAGAAAAGCTGTGGCGTGAAATTATCTCACAGTCACTAGACATGCACATGTCTCCCTCTAGTGGTAAGAATTAAGTACTTCAGCTTCAAGGAGACACCCTGAAAGGACAGATTACCTTCCCATGTTTGTTGTGAATGCGGAAGGGGATGGTGGGGGAGTGTGTGAGCAGCCACGACTCCTGCTCATTCATCTTCTTCCTCAGACGCTCCACGCGGCTCTGACCCTTCGGAGCTTTCTAGACACGCACAGGGAAAAGAAAACAGACACATAGAATTTCATTTAGTGTTGGAAACAATATAATAATAAATCAGTCGTGTGGTGGAGAGAAAGATTTATGTTAAGTTCTAGACATTACTGTGCAGAGGTTTTCAAACTGTGGGGAAGGCTCTGCATGTTATAAAGTTAAAGTTGTTGTTATAGAGTTAAACACACACAATAGACATATTTTCAGATTCAATGGGATTTTTATCATTAACCTTGAAGTTCATAGCAAAACACATCAGTAAAATCCAGAATTCACCACATTTATGAGTTTTCTTCAGCATCAAAGTCATGTGTACTTTCCAAACATGAATTGTCAATATCTAATTAAAATAAAGTGTAGAGAAAAAAAAAGGAAGGTTAATTTGTGGCCACAGCTAACTCACTAACTCCAACATTACGCTTCCTATTTACACCACCCAAAGCCTCCGAAATACAGGAAGTGTAGTTCCATAAGTTAGAGCATAGTCCTCCCATACGCAAGAGCAAAACAAAGAATAACAATTCAAATACATTATAATATGGTATATGACAAGAAAATAACTTTTCTCTGAAATATGTATAAGGTTTTTTTTTCCATTTTGAATGAAGCAAACATTTGTGTTACTGTTTACTATTGGTTTTTATTTTTCTTTAATATCTGTGTGCATGTTAAGTTCTCCCCAGTCATCATAATCTCGAGTAATAGCAGGAGACTGAAATGTGATTTCAGTGTGAACCGAATATTTGTGGATCCATACTTGTGCTTTCAGACAGAAGAAATCAAAGTTCAAGCTGTTCTCGGACAGACAAAGGAGTAGAACAGATAATAAACATCTATAGAATATTCTGAGATAAAACTATGGATTTGGTGCTATTACTATAGCACATTATCACAATGAATAAATACAACTTTAACTTAATGACTAAAATTACAACAAAATCATTAATCAACCTTGTTGTTAGTTCTTATCAGCATGTAATCAGCTTATTTTTCAGGAAAGACTGTGGATAAAACTGTGCAGCAAGAGTCTCTCTATATAATTCAAGGATCTTAGTTTTGTGTGAGTATTGAAAGAAAACAAATACACAAATCCTCTCAGCCCTCACCAGGAAGTCATGAGTCAGAGGCTGGATACAATCAGCTGAATCTCTCTCTGCTCTGGCCTCCTCTGACTCTAAATACCAGCCATGGTCACTCACTGTGCTCCGAGTGGGCGAGTTTAACACTGTGAGAAGGGAATAACAGGAACTCTCTTTGCCTGAAGGGTACGGTGTGTCTCAGCCAGAGGCGCGGGCGTGAATAGAGGTGCATATTTGTAACTGCCAGAGACTTAAAACATTGTTTTTTTCCCCAACCCCTGTCAAGAACTGTTTCAGCACTGATAGGAATGGACGAGGCAGTCTGATGTGATGGCAGACAAAGTGTTTGTTCACTGGTACAAATCACAGTGATTTAAACCATTTGAGGAGGGGGAGGAGGGAGAAATTTTCTTAACTGTATACAGTATATTCAACGGTACAGGGCATGTTAGACCTTATTGTACCTTGATCCTGTCTAAGACAAACAAAGGTGTGGGTAACAACAACTAAGCTAAGGAGGGTGCGGTGGTTCCACTAAGCAATCACTGATATGGGTGGGGGATTCCATGAAATCCTGTGGATGCCATGATAAATAATAGATCGCTATCAAAGTTTGAATGAACACACAATTGAAAACTTCCTGCCAGCGTCACGTCTGTGTTTGTGTTTCTTATGTTTCTTTCTTCTTACAGTAAGAGCTAAAGATTCATTCTAAGAAAGCCTGAAAGGACACTCCAAGTAAAGAGAAGTTTCCTACTTCAACTACTCTGTCAAGTCCAATAGGACCTTTTGAATTGAACCTTCTTTTGCATTAATACAGATTAAAAGTGGTTTCAGTCCCCAGTCTCAGTGTTAAAGCCAAATTTTCTGGCTTAGGCATTCTAAGCCACGGGAGTACATTGGATTTTACTCCACATGCCAATATCAGGATTAAAGAGCCAAAAGGATTACCTTCTCTTTCTGTATCTCACTCTTTAAAACCGAGATCTTGATCTTCATCTCCTCGAGCTCATGCTCAGGCAGGACTTGGATGCTGGGGCAGGAGTCTGAGTCCTCCAGGGTCTGGAAAGTCAAATCCGCCAGAGGGATGTACCACTTGCACTCATACTGCTGGTGGCGACTGCAGATGGGAAAAAGGATTAGGATGGAAGGATGTAGGAATAGAGAATGAGGAAAATATGAAGCTAAATTAGTCAAAGATAAATACAATAAACTTTACACTTATGAAGACACAAAAACATGGACATAAAATACACATCATCCAGACAGCCTTACAGATTGTTAATTGGTCTTTTGAGGGTCACCTCCCTTTAAAGTCATACAGATATATGAGTTTCTTTTCTATTCAGCCATGTGCTTGTTTGACCCGAGGGATAATTGAGTGTGAAACACATCAAGATAATGATTCCTTTTCAGGCTATTAATGTCACAAAGCCATAATTGAATGAAAATGGTGCACGCTCAGCAGAGTGCTACTTCCACCAGGGTGGAATTGACTGATTTTCATTGTCACTAATGAGACTTTCATTCGCTGCAGAGTCGTCTCAGACTCATATGTTACTACCACCAGTGGTGGAGTGTAACAATTAAATTACATGAGTAGAATTTTGAGCTGCTTCAATGTGTGTATCCGTTTTATTCTACTCAACACTTGTATTGACCGCTACATTTCACAGGGTGATTCTGCACTTTTTACTGCACAACAATTAGCTGTAGTTACTTTGCAGGCTATGATTTTATATACAACACATGTAAACATGTATTTAAAAATTTCTCAACAAAGGCAAAAATGATCAGGATTTCACCGTAAATGAATTTTGTCTTCATCATCAGTGATCAAGTTTGTGGGAAAAGGAAACTGTCTTTGATAAAGGGTAAGACTAACTGGAATTTATTTCAGATATGCATTTCCACTCCAACTACCCACCTCTTTTCAGCCACAGTAAGAATAACTCAATGCATCACGTTCACTAAAATTCATTTTTTGTATGCCCAGTTTTGTGCTTCTATTCATATAGTCACTCATTCTGTGAGTATAACAGCACATGAAAGACTGTCTATTCATCTCTTTATGATGCTTGTACATTCATTTTACAAGCCTCAAAGACTCTTCCTTTTGTTTTTGTTTGACTGGCACGTCTCCCTCTGCTGGTTCTGGGCATCTGATTATTAAACACTTTTTGTCTCACAGCTCTGTGGCCTTTTTTGAAATATCTTTATTTTGCAGGCCACCCATTCATTTGTCTTCCAGTCACACCTAAACACAGCCTTGTAGGAACAGCACATAGATACACAAACTGAAGGCTGAAGCTAAACTGGATCTATGACTGAGTTGAAAAACAATTCATCATCATATCCAATCTTCTGGCTGTTTAGTACCAATAATAAGTGTGTAGTATATGTAAAGGCAATGAAAAAATGTTCATGAACATGTGGCTGAAAAGTCAATGTAAATATGACTAATCCCAGAATGAAAGAACAGAGATAATCATAGGATTCAACAGGATTAAGGATCCTCCGTGACTTAACCAAGGGTGATGGGTGGTTGTTTGCTTTGCTTTTACTGTGTCTATGTTAATGTAGCTGCTGAGCATCTGGCTGAGATAACACTACAGACCATAATAGTCTGATTTACAGGTCCAGTAATTACGGCAACACTGTATGTGTTCCTCCAAGTCAAGGCGGCTGTAAATGGCACAGACAAATATTGAATGCCAACCAAAACAAGATCCAATTAGGCCAACAGCCACCAACGTGGTGACATGGCAATGACACGCATTCCTGTATACGTGACAGCTAAGCTAGGGACATGCATCAAGCTTTTAAAGGTGGCATCAGACACACACAAACACAAAACACAGCCACTCTGTTAACGTCACCTTTCTGCACTTTGCCTCCATTTCAAAGATATTGTTACATGAAACGCACAACCCTCCATCTGTACTTACACATCTTTCTGAAGAATCATCCCCACTCTCTTTTCACTATGAATATCTGCTAGTTTCCTCCACTCTATAAAATACCAAAGGCTCTCTTTGTTACAGTGGCTTCAAAAAGCACAACCAGGAACAGAGAGAGATGGGTATTGGGGCCATTCATTCTGTTTTACTGTCAGGGGTTGATGTGGAAGATGACATATAGGTAGAAAGAAAGATGGAGAGGATAATCCTAAAAGAGTGGATATTTAAAGGATGTGTTCATTGCCTCTGTGTTAAATCTATGTTTAGATACTCTGCATAGAGAGGAAACAGTCAAGTAGACTCACCCCACAGCCGTCTTCTTCATCTTGGCACAGAGCAGAAGGTCAGTGAAGAGGAAGACATGCCGTAGCTTTCTGGAGCTTTCTGACACCTCCACCAGGAAGCCATCCTTCACCAGCTGACGAGCCTAAGAGATCACCTGAATGTCAAGTCTTGTTGTGTGCCACCAACGCAAACAACACTGTTCATAAACTTGCCAAAACACAGTGTGATAAGTGTGGAGTTTTACAAATTTGGACCCAAGGAGGTGGTGGTATGAACAGGAAGAATGATTCCAATAGGCAAACCTATTTCTATGAACATATAACACTGTTGAAAGGGAGACTTGTTTTACACATTTAATGTACATGACACGTTTTTCTTTTTTTCCTAAATGTTCAACCTCTACTTGAACCCAACAACATAGCACCTGGCTTCAAAGTGAATTATCTATTCACTGGGATCTGTTTTTGGCTCTATCTGCTAAAAAGGAAAAACTGGAGGTTACTGAGAAAAGACATCAACTGCAACCATTGCTATTTTAATCATTACGGTATGTGGGCCCTCTCTAGTTAGTTATCAAAAAGTCATTTATGAGCCACAATCTCATTCATATTTGGAGTTGTGATTCAACACTGAACACAAATAATCCCGCACACACCTCTCCTTTAGGCGTAGTGACAGCAGTCCTGCGAGGGTCAATCTCCTCGTTGATGGAAGAGAGGAAGTTCTGAGATATCCTCAGAGCGTCCTGCAGGAGGGGGAAGTCTGGGTGGTCCTTGGGAGTATGTTTCAGCAAGTCCTAAAACAGATGCACAAAAACTGTTACATAGATATATATATATTACATAGACACAGTTAGGGTGTGTGCTATGATACATAAAACTTAATTCTCTTGTGAAAGCACAGATATTATTATTGGTGCAATAACAAAGGAGTACTAAAAATGCTTTTGACAACTAGTACATTGTATTTTCCATTGTGCATTAAAGTAATTTTGACCTTACTCTGTATCTCACACAAAGACACCCTCACTTTCTAATAATTGTGGGCACTGTTACTTTATGCTTTTTAAAATGAGCATAAATTCTGATTTCACTTCATGTTCTTAATGAAAACACAACTGTGCTGTACATACACAGCTTTCTTGAACATTGCAGTAATGTCTGAATAATGAATAGTGTCAGTGTAGCAGGGTAATGAACAGGACAGCCAACTTGAGAGGGTTGAGCTTCTGTCTTCCTTCCAAAATGAAAACGGCCAATTTTTATTTCTTACCACCTCTTAGTTTACATGAATGACAGGAACATGACCTTTGTAGACACCCTCACACTAGCCTTGGATGCACTGGATATGTTGTTGTTCTGACAACTTCATGCAAACTTATTCATGCAATACAAGCCTGCAACCTAACCTAGGCATCTCTACACGCTCGATCTGCAGTTTCCACTTCATTATTAATCGGGCAGAGAGAAAGGCTTATTTAGGGTTGAGTTCAGTGCAATAAACAAAAAAGCAGGCTTTTCAGCCCTTGGCAGCTGTGTGTTAAAACCTTACTCACAAGGATGGCTGAAAAGTGTTTTTCAGAATGATGATATCTTTTTATGTAGTTTATTCTGGTTAGAGTGAGTATTAGAGGCATTCAACGATTCAGTTCAGGAACCTCTCAAATGAAGCAGTTTTTTTCTCATTTACTCCTATAAATATGGTGATTTGGTCATTTGTGTGAACTGATCCTTTAAAGCTGTAAGCACACACTGTGTACTCACATGAAGAACCAGGGTGCTTCTGGTGACTCGGTCAATTGGCTTGTAAAGGAGAGCTGCAGGGAGAGAAGAGCAGGGCTCTGAGTCAGTGTTGCCCACACACACACATCAATACAAACAGACATGCACACGTCAATATACACAGATACACACAGGAGGTCACAGTTCCAATGCTCAGACAAGGACAGACACTCCCACTCAGCTCATACTGAGTTAAACACGGCACCTGAAGTCTGACTAATGATGAAGGGGAATGCAGCAGTTTGTTCCTGCACAGTGAAAGGATGGACACACACACACACACACACACACACACACACACACACACACACACAGAGGTCTGTATACGGGCTGCTTAACATGCAGTCCATCTCCAGGGCTGATGCTTCAGCCTCCTATTGGTTCCTAAACAGTTTGCTTTCACTGCATCTTTAGGCTGCTGCTAGGTAAACTACAGCGTCCATGGACACTAGAAGGGAGTCACACACAAATACCAACATACAAAGCACACATGTATTTATAAAAAGTGCAATAAGCCCAGACACGTGCCCACATGCCACCGTTCCTGTCTCCAATTCACAGTTTAAATCTGCACCACCACACTTGGCTGGTTTCCCGTGGGACGGCTTTGCTGCTGAGGTAGTGTGAACAGCAGCAGGTCTGACATACATGACAGCTCTAGGTGAGAAACTCCCACAGACAGACAGAAGGAAAGATGGGAAAAAAATGACAGACTGGAGATAGACGTCAGGAAAGATGGCAGAACCCCCAGGGAGAAACAAATAAGAGGTAAACACACATATAGATGTAAAGAAAAAGGGGGGGGGTCGTCGAGGGAGAGGACTTTTATTGTGGATTTCTTCTGTTAGAACAAGCAGTTGTGTAATGAAATGCCAAAAACATCTCTAGGTCTCAAAATAATAATGCCGCTATCGTCGAGGTACTGTATAATAAAAAGTCAACCTGCACATATACTCAAAAGAAATAAAGTAAGGGTATGTGATAGACACAGACCTGACCCACAAGGCCATACAGATTTAGAAATCAGATGACAATGTTCCACTCAGTGATCAAGCTAATCTCCATTTATTATAACTGTATTTCAAACCAAAGGGCAGACAAGCTGAAACAGAGAAGTGATGTGCCTTCTGTATGCAGCACGGGTTGTCCCTGACACACTGCTCTGTTCGCAGGGAGGTAGAAATACAACTACACTTCCCCTTGAATGTTACACTTATCTGTTTAAACCATTAAACATTGCTCCCTTCAGTGGAGCGCCAGTAGAGTTGTATTATCTCTCTCTTCAAATCTCCCTGTGTTCTCTCACTTTTAAGTGATAATTCTCTTTTCTTCTCTATCAAGTATAAGAAATGAAAGGGCAAGAGCAGCAACCCACAGGGAGCATGTTGAGATGGACTAATAGAAGTTGTCATATTAAACTTTACACACTCTCACAAGCTCATATATATATATATACATACATACATACATACATGCTCAGTGACAGAGACCAAAGAGAATCTTCAAGAGGGCCTTGCTGATGCACTTTGAAGTTTCTCCACCCTCTGGTCATTAATAATGCGGCCTCCATCAATGGTCCTGGCTCAGCGAACCGTTACCTCCTGGAGGATTTACTACAGGACCTGCACTGACTGCAGGGGTAGTGAACACCATCTAATTATGTGTGCAGCTTTGTATTCACCTCAAGTCGAGGTTCTTTAGAAAAGTTTACGTGACTTGAGATTACTTTGGGTACAAGACAAGTATCAGATGTCAGCACTGTACATCCAAGTACTTCAGTTGTTAATATGTTAGCAGTGAGTGAAATGCAGTACATATTTTATGTATTGATTATTTATGTCCCATGTAGCTCCCTGTAGCTCTATTTGGAAACAAGTGCCATCCTCAGAGGATCTTTTAGAGGATGAGGACCATGAATTTCAAAGCAATTCATCCAATCACTTTTCAGTCTGGACAGTCATATAATAGTTAAAGAAACCTGGAAACAAACAGTTTTTACACCTGTAAAAGCTAACTTGGTTCTTTCAAAAGCTTTATATTTTTTCTTTTTCTCTATATATATATATGAATAATCAGAATACTTGATGTTTCAGGGAAACATCATATCCTGATTAATGTGCATGAAAACGTGTCTGTAGGATACACATTTTATTTATGTGCATTTTACAGACAAGGACAAGGGCCAAAGTTCAGTCAAAGTCAGAAGATGGGAGGATAAGAAGACAGAGAGGAGGATTATTGGAAGTCGATGACCTGTCACAGCGAGGTGCCTTTGATTTGTCCAGTTCTCAAGGTCGCCTTGATGACTTGGCTGACAGACATATAGTTCATCTTCGCTAATGAGGGGATAGGCCATGTGGGCAAAGTCTTTGAACAAGCACAACACACAGACTGCTTCGGGTCTACAGCTAGGACACAGGCACCGCCAGCTTTCAACCCTCACTATCTGGCAAAACATTCAGCTGCCTATGCCAGGCATGAGCCGTGAAGGAGGACGAGGAGGACAGACCGAGACCGATAGGAGAGGGAAAATAAAGAAGGCAGAATGACAAACGGGGAGATGGCATATAAGGATTACAAAAAGGGCAAATAGCAGCAGTGTGGAGCAAGTCCCAATTTACATGTAAAACAGGGTGTCAGATAGTTTGTTTGATTCAGTACTTGTGTTGCTATTTGCATCCATTCATTAGGAAGTGTCAGATGAAACAGGCAAGCTTTATGATATGCAAACAACCCTGACAAACAGATTTATTTCAGTCCAGAAAATGAACAAAGCCTACGCATTTTGTTTGGCTGTGGTTCAATTAAGGAAAGGCAGGTTAAGAGAAAGGTTGACGACATGATAAAAGACAAACGGGGGGAATAGAAAGAAGACAAGGTAGTTTCACAGCTGAGGTAGAGGAATCCCTCGACTGCCTCGTCAGGTAATTAAGGAACTGCAATGCAAACAGTAATCAAAGCAACCGCCCCGGGTGCTGGTTGTTGAGGGATTATGAAACTAGTTTCATGCTTCTTGGTAAAGCAAACCAATCATAGTCATTGTGGATAATATATAGTCTCAGGAGTAAAAAATGAGAGAAGAATGGGCTTAAAACAACAAGGATGTCTTCTCCTCATCTACAATGCATAAATTAACAGACATTTCACAGGTACATGCTGCTAAAATTAACACACATATGAACATCACACAGGCTCACTCAGCCTGACAAAGCCGCACCATTTGCTCATTACATTTGCTTATCATTGCATAATTTGGACAGTTTACAATTTTCCTCTGTCCCCTGCAGCACAAGGTCTACCACCTGGTTTAGTTAGATGCCAGCAGAGTACCGGCATGTAAAGGCTCCCTAACGCAACCACACACAGGTCAGACTTGTTCTGATCTTCAGGTGATAAGTATTCTGTATGAGGAGCAGCCTGGAGCCAGTCGTCCCTGCACACACACAAAAGGTGGGTTGCTTTTAAACAAACACGCACAGATAGAAGATGCTGTCCTGCTGTATATTCTGCATGATAGAAGACATGAACTGCTGGAGCCTGTGAGTGCTGGTGAGTAACATATTCCAGAGGATCATCTCTCAGAAACCACACAAAAGCTCTCATGCTTCAAAAGAAACCAATTGTATCACAGCGATATATCTACAGCACAAAATACAGAAATAGGCAAAATCCATTTGGTGTCAGAAATCATTAGCAAGCAGACAGCACCACTACATAATGAGCATCAGTGCTAAAGCTCTAAATATCAATCTAATATACCAGTATCCCAAATCAATATCTGATAGCTTATTAAGTGTTCCAACTTTACAGCAAAAGTAGTACGCTATTATCTAACAACAACAACATTAAGTTGTCTAACTCAAACGACGGCAGCTCGCATCATGCAGTCATTACCGTATGTGCAGTTACAACACAGTCTGAGGACCAGAAGCACCTCCATATCCCTCTTCTCCTCTCTCTGTTCTCCCGCTCACTGCCTTCCTTCTCAGGCAGGGAGACGGACACAGAGAGAGGGAGGGAGAGAGAGAGAGAAGGAGAGAGAGAGGGAGAGAGAGAGAGAGAGAGAGAGAGAGAGAGAGGGAGAAAGACAGAGAGAGACAGAGAAAGAGAGACAGAAAGAGAGAGAGAGAGAGGGAGAGATGGGAAGAGAGAGCAAAAGTGTGTGTGTGTGGTCACACATGCACCACTTTGCCTCCCAAAGCCCACCTCGGCATACACAAGTAGAAGGGGCAGGACCGGAGTCTTAAAGCACCAAGACAGCAAAGACAGACACACATGCTTATTCATACACAGACACACATATAAGTATGTACACACACAGACAAACACAAACTTACCCTCCATTGAAATAGTTGTGGTACAATCTTTGGAGTCCTTAGGTCCTTTTACTTTGAGGTTCTGAAAGAAGAGTGGATTGATCAATTTGATTCATTAATACACACAACCACGTTCTCACTCCCCCCCGCCTCACACACACACACACACACACACACACACACACACACACACACACACACACACACACACACACACACACTCCCCTGTACTTGCTCAGCTGAAGCTGGCAGAACTAATGAAAAAGTATTGGGTCATTGCAGCAGACTGACACAGTTGAAGGAGGCTGGACAGGGCAAACGTCACCATTTTCAACCACCAACACACCTTCACAGTCTAACAATGAAATAACATCATTTATCAGGATGTTAAGTTTTTGATTAAAATCCCCAAAACAATGACAGAAAAGCCAAAGTGTAATCTATTGAAATATATATATATATATAAATATATTAAAAACTCATATGAATCAAACTTTTCATGCTCGCAGTTTGTTGAATTTCTACAGCATGAAACCGGGTGGTAAGAGGTTAAAAATTTAATAGGAAATAGAGAGGTCAACGGTAGCCATGTTCTAAAGTTCTAGCTTTAAAGATGCTATGCAGATAGGTTAGTAGAAACTAATAGAGGAACATATTTTTTATTTTGTTAATGAAGTGAACTTTGAACACCATTTTTTTAAAGCCCCAGAACAAACCTCTCACCAGCTCCTGATGCTAAATATACCCACCTTTCTGTTGACATCCACTAGATGTATGGTGGTCAAAACCTTCTGAAGGGAATTACATTTAAATGTGCTATGAGTAGCATGTACCTGTTGCAAGACATTTTCCTTGAACACTTTCTGTCAAAAAGAGGTTATTGTGACTTGACTGTCCTCCCTTATTTACTGTAGCTCCATGTGCATTTGTTTTCTTCTCTACTTTACTGAAAAGGAATATAGTGACACTTGAGATAGTTGAGTTTGGGCTTTTGTAGTTTTTCTCTTTTCTCTTCCTTAGCAAATGTTTGTAGAGAAACTAAATCTCACCCAATGACAATTTAAAATAAAGAAACAACACTGTCATCAGCAACTGATTTGTTTCTGGCAATTATGCTGGAAACTAAAACCTGATTTTAGAGTGACACCAAATCCTCATATAGTAAAAGCCTCTCTGAATCCACTGAATGGGGATTCGCCAAGTCTCTTATTATTGTCATATCTTTGGACGATGAACTTACCTCAGATATCTTCTGGAACTGGCTGTTGGCTTGGCTGCATTTCTCTGCCGTCTCAAGTGCCACCTTGTAGTTGTCCACAAAGGCCTTGTATACACCCAACTGGCTGGCCTAGGTCACATGAAGGAGAGACCAAATCAGACATTAATACATTAAGGTGAGGTAGAAACAAGCAGGACTGAGGGAATTTGAACTAATTCATCTGAACTGATGGATAGAAAAATGGATGGATAGAGTGAGTACAACATGCATTCACCTTTAATTAGCACTTCCATAACTCTGCATGTCACACAACTATATTAAAATTCATATACAGCTCTGGCACATTAATTAATTTCTATTCCCATCAAAAGTTTGCCTTTAGTGGATAGTTGAAAAGAGCGCCGCATTCCCTCCTTTGCTCCATCAGCACCGCATACACAGTATTGTCAGTGAACAAAAGCTAATCACATTCCCACGATGCCACTCCCCTGGTGGCTCTGTGCAGTGCCTCTGATGGAAACAGAGTCAGTTTCTCTTTTCTCTTCCCTTTCATTAACAGCCCCTATCTACAGCACTGTATGTGCATTGTAACACAAGCTGCAGACCAGCAGTGCATGAATATGCATCCTGCTACTGCTATGCTCGAATAGCTGGGCTGAAGAGCTGAATGTGTCCTATTAAAGCAAAGAAATTAGATTCAGCTGAATAGAGTGAATGAGTAAGCGTTGTTACTTTTGTTCTTAAATCCTCCTCCTCCTGCACTATTTTCATTTCCTCTCCCTCCACTTCCTCTCAGAGTGGCCCTCAAGAAAGGCGCAGTGAGGGAATCATCTACCTTCATGACATTTAAGATGTTGTACATCTATACATTTTTAGTAAGAACAGATGACAAAATATAAATAGCCAAAAGCTATTTAATAATACAGTCATCACAGCACAATTCTGACAGAAATGTTTCACCACATAATGACTTATATAGACAAGATGTGAGACAAGCATCAGGTGTCTGTACATGACCTCTTCATCACTGCTGACTTTATTATGTCAAACCAAAACCTTGGATGAAACGAATAAAAGTGTTATCACAGAATCTCCATAGAAATACATTTTTTCACTTGGGTGCTATTCCATAGCTCCAAACATAGTGCCTACACTTCAAACGACAAGATCTCAGGTCAAGGTTCTGGGCGGGAAAAAAACAGAGAGAGAGTGGTCTGAGCTGACTTGACTAGAAACAGACATTTTCTAGACCAAAATGCCTGTCTGATGTGTTGAGGAGCTGTCATTTCTAGCAATGTCATTTGCATAAATGTCTGAAACATACAAGTTATGAGTCAACATACAACACTGAATTCATTATTTCAGAGGATACTCTGCCCTGTTATCACAGTTTATATGGTGAAGATAAGAAAGAGACAAACAGCAATGAAATGTTTAGACTCTAAAGCATAAGTAGTTTGACATTGGCAAAATGAATATTTAAAAATTTGTATTATCTTATGTATATACTGAATGTCTGCATTTTTCAAATAATAATCCCAGTGTATCGTCACGATAATACAGTGGACGTGTATCAATCTCCTATGTTACTTCTGTTGCTGAAATGCACTGCTACTGTGCACATGACAGGCACAAAACATTAAGATTTCACTGCAATAACTCACTCTCAAATCATTCAGAAAAGAGCATCTCAGCTCCACTGCTTCATTTAAATATAATCTTAATCTTAAATACAAATGGGTTAAATTAAAAAGACAACATTCTGATCATGATTTTGTCATGAACAAAATACAATAATCTAGTAATAAGCCTAAACCACAGAACTCTGCAGGGTCTTCGGGACATGAACGAACCAGACTAAGACTCGTTGAGGCATTTCTGTGCAGCTGTATTCAGGCACAGCAATGCTTTGAGCTACATGCTAAAAAATATGCTAAATGCTGAGGGAGGCTAATGGGAATGCCATGGCCAAGTTTGAAGAAATTAAACCATTTTCACCGTTCATCCTGAAGAGAACATGAATCTCTTAACCAATTTCATGGCAATCCATCCACACGTTGAGATATTTTACTAAAATCCAAACGTGTCAGCATTATCCTCTTGGGAACATGACTGTCTGTATAAGATTTCATGGCAATCAAACCAACAGTTCTTATAATTAGATGGAGGCATGTCTACAGAAATGTGCTTTAGAATTGCCTTCATTTATTTTATCTTAAATCCTCCGAAGAACCATGTCCCTTCCAAGATTAGGGACTTCCCACTTCATGCCCCCAGGGACTCTGATAATTTGGTGCCGTCCTGGTAGCCATAGGATGCAGCTGAGCCCCTCTCTGGACTGAAAAAGGTGAGAAAAGTTGGAAGTGTGGCTGGCTTTTATCCTGTGTCTGCCTGCTTTTGTAGCTCTGTGCCACCACGTTGCGCCAGCGGCCTCCGTGCTGCTGACAAGGAGCAGTAGGGAGCAGACCGGCTAATTACACTGCCATCTGTACTCTCACACTGTCACTCTGACTAAATGTTTAGCTGCCACATGACATGCTCATGTACGCATATATACGCAGCACAGATGGAGATGATGACTACACTAATAGGTGTCACTTGGTGGTGTAACTCCTGGTGTCCCCACAGAGGAGGACGA
This sequence comes from Rachycentron canadum, assembly GCA_038496675.1. NCBI lineage: Eukaryota > Metazoa > Chordata > Actinopteri > Carangiformes > Rachycentridae > Rachycentron > Rachycentron canadum. The sequence goes on along the minus strand of CM076660.1, from coordinate 18,032,179 downwards.
GCCAAGAGGAAGTACTTAAACTACTAAAAAAGAAGCTACATGAGAGCTCTATTCATTTTCTCTACTAATAAACATAAGCTCATGAGTGCATTGCTAATCAATCTCCCTGAGTTACTGATACATTTTCCCTCTGAATGTTTTGTAGAATTTTTGCTGAGTAACTTTCATTAAATCCTAATTCCTATATGAATACTGGCTTTCCATAGGAATGTTCATCCAATTTTCACCCCTGTCAAATCTCTTCATCCTCATTGTGTCTTCATACATGGTGGCCTATAGGTGTAGGGGTTATTGTGCCAACATTTATTGTGTTAAGAATTTGAGTTAACATTATGCTTGTTAATACCCACTGAATAAACTGGAAGTTGCACTCTTTGAGTCATAGCTGATTACTGCTGACATAAGTCAAAATACACCTGAAACCAAAAGTAAAAGATGTCAAAGAAGCTTAGTTTCATATCAAAACAAGATAGACATTCTCAGCCACTTCCTCATAGAGATGGCCTGATACTAGTTATTCTAACTTGAGTTTATTTAATTTATACATCTGAGGTTGTATGAAATTGTAATTTTACATGATCTACAGGAAAAATGTGACGCCTTAGTTTTGTTGAGGTTATATGGACACAAACTGTGAGTTGATAAGATTGGGTCGTTTTACTAAAAAGTACTCTACTACTAAACTAGTCTACTACTAAAAAGTAAACATGCTTCGGGTTCTAAATGAAGTCTGCCAGCCCACAGACACAAACCCTGAATCACTGGAAAAAAACAGATGTTTTACAACTTTGTAAAACAACATTGGAGGACTAGATAGATGCCAAAGTCATCGTTCTGAGGTATTTATTTGTCTGAGCTGACATGACACACTTCATCTTGTCCGCTAGTCAAAACAATAGTGTGCACATAGCTTAGCAGCAAACTGTCACAGGATCTCTCATCATGGGAAATCTAATTCATTCACAGCTCATTGCAAGAATAAAATCCCATTAACTATAATCCAAAAACATGGCGTAACTAAATGTGGGACAAACTGTAGCTGGTTTAGTTTTTTTTACTTTTTAAAACTGCACATACCTTTATCACACATAATTTTTTCCATGACAGTGAAGTCCTCTGTTATTCATGGCAAGTTGCCTCTTTCTAAGAGTCTTTTGACAGTGCTATTATTTGAAAGTACAGCCTCAGAGGGTCTACACACATAGAGCAGAATGACATTAGGGAGAGTAACATGAGTTAATTAATCATAATCCTGATAAATTAGTCAATAAAAGTAAACACTAGTAATGCAACACCCTACATAGAGAACTGCTATGCATGATAAACAATAATTGTATTCTCTGTCTCTGTAGCATCTGCAGGACTCTGATGCTACAGAGACAGATGCTACTGATGCTGATGCTACAGACTAGAGCAAAACCCTGTGGTTACCGTCATGTGGAGTTGGAGCAGTTCACAGCCACTAAATGGAGAGTGTTTGTTTTTCTGTCTAGTTTCCAGTCCAGGAAAATTATGAACCAGAATATTCTGTTACTGCCTGCCCACAGAGGGATGTACTCAGGGCGAACTAACAGGACACAGTGTGCCAGGGTTTATTTACCTCAATCACACCAGCCACACTGCTGCTCGTAACAGCAAATGAAATTTAAATTGGCCACTGTAATTAACAATTTTTACTCATGATTGCTTGTGGATTTTATACATTAAAATGACATTATCTTGTAAATTAAATTTTTTGGTTGAAATTAATTTTCCTACCAGAGGTCCATCTCAGTCAAAAGTCTCTATTACAGCATGTTGCATCAACACTATGTCAAACAAACATACACAATACAGAATATTATTTGTAAAACTGACAATGTATGGATCTAAAGTCTACACACAGAACAATGATGCTGTTTTGTTACGTACTGAGACTGTTTAAGGGACATAATCTAAAGTAAATAGGATGAGCACAACATTACTGCTGCATACACAGGGGTACAAACACATTCAAACCTTATCATAGATGACTTTTGGGGACATTACATAGATTTACATTAATTTCTTAGAGACTAACCTTAATCTTAACAACAGCCTACGTAACTGTGACCTTAGCCACTGACCCAAAAATCTGCTTTTTCCAAAGTGGAGACACACACTAACACAATTAGACAAGTCGTGCCCAATTGACTGGTCTTTAGTCAGACATTAGTTTCCAAAGGTAGCCTATGACAAAAATACACACACTCACTCACCTGCTGGCTCAGTCTAATTTAAGAGTGACTCACTGAGTTGAAATAGCAAGAGGACAACTCCTCTTTTAGTACTAATCTCTAAACGATGGAAAGATGATAAAAGTCCTGCAGACTGTTATTTCTGGGCCTGTGTCAGACTCACCAGCTTCTGAAACAAATGTCCCACAGTGACCTTCTCATCCCACTGCTGTATGTTGGGTAAGAGAGCGTCATAGAACTCCTTGTGGATCTCAAAGATGTCCTGGATTTTGTAGAAGATGGTCTCTATCTGCTGGATGGTCAATACAGGCTGGGAGGTTGTAGCTGTGGCTTTCAGAGGACGCATTGGCTATGAAATCAGAGAGAGAATGGACAGTCATGAAAACAACTCACAAATGAAAAGGCAGCTAAGGACCAACCTCACAGATATTTTTCTCAGGCTCAATGAACATATCGAGGAGGCATCACACCTAAAGCCAGTTAATGTTTCTCAAATTTCACACTTACTGTAATAACTATTGTTGTACAACACTAATCTCATTTCACAACAGGCTTTGAGTATAAATTAATTGGGTCAGTGCCCAAAAAACAAAAAGAAAAAATATTTTTGAACTGGTGGTGTGTCACACATTGATATGCAATCTGCCTCTCTGCTCTCCCATCGGGTGACCCTCTTCTCCACTGTGTTGTGTCTGACCAGTCAGGTTGCATGCTGCTCTGCCAGCCCAGTTAATCATGGATATGTGTGGAGTGGGTATGGTAAGGGAAGGGAAGGCAAGGGAGTGGGCATAAATTACACTGAAAGCATAAAGGCTTCACGTCATGGAAGCAAAAGTTCTCTGGGGAAAATGAGTCAGTCTCCCACTGATTGCAGGGGTTGTATGACGGCTAAACAGACTGGCCGGTTCATTTAAAAGCACAAACACTGACTGCAGAGACAGTTAACACCCCCAGCCTGGTCTATATGTGATGGCAAATCAACCAGTTGAAAAGCCCTCATCATGCTTGACAAATGTATTAGACAGATGAATGGATTTGCAGACTAGTTATCCTAAATTATCTGAAATTATTCATACCCCTGGCAAAATTTGACAATTTTTACTAAACCAGCAAGTTTTTTCTTGATTGGAAATGACACAGGGGTCTCCTAGAAGATGTACAAGAGGCATCATTGTGGAAAAAATTATTTCTCAGCTTTCAAAAAGTGGCATGTCCAAAATTATTCATACCCTTCTCAATAATCAATAGAAAGGCCTTTATTGGCTAATACAGCAATCAAACGCTTCCTATAATTGCTGACCAGCTTTTTGCATGTCTCCACTGTTATTTTTGCCCATTCATCTTTAGTGATGAGCTCCAACTCTTTCAGGTTGGAGGGTCTCCTTGTCATCACCCTGATCTTTAGTTCCCTCCACAGATTCTCAATTGGATTAAAGTCAGGACTCTGGCTGGGCCACTGAGAATCGTTAATGTTTTTGTTCGCTAACCATTTCTTCACCACCTTTGCTGTGTGTTTTGGGTTGTTGTCGTGCTGAAATGTCCACTGGTGCCCAAGGCCAAGTTTCTCTGCAGACTGATGTTGTTGTTGAGAATCTTGATGTATTGCTCTTTTTTCATGATGCCATTTACTGTGATTAGGTTCCCTCGTCCATTGGCTGAAAAACACCCCCAAAGCATCAGGTTCCCACCACCATGTTTGACAGTGGGGATGGTGTTCTTAGGCAAATGAAGGATACATCAGCGTTGTTTCATCTGACCATAAAACAGAAGACCAGAAGTCTTCTTTGTCCAGATAAGCATTTGCAAAGGCCAAGCGGGCTTTTGTGTGCCTTATCTGGAGAAGTGGCGTCTTCCTTGGTCTGCGTCCATGGAACCTAGCAGTGTGCAGTGTCTGTTGGACTGGCTGCCACCAGCAGAGCCCAGATTCACCAGGATGGCCTTGGTGGTGATCCTTGGATTCTTTTTCACCTCTATTACTATCCTCCTGGCCAGCACAGGTGTCACTTTGGCTCCCGACTACGTCCTGAGATTTTGCACAGTGCAGAACATCTTGTATTTTTTAATAATACTTTGCACTGTAGCCACTGGAACTTGAAAACATTTAGATATGGCCTTATATCCCTTTCCTGACAGCGCAGCCGCAGGTCCTCAGTGAGCTCCTTTGTCTTAGCCATGGCTGTACACAAACCAACTGCAGAGAGCTGCTGTTTCTCACCTGTTGAGTTGATTAAAATAGCTGTTCCCAATGAATCAGGGTCATTAGGATGCTTTAGAACAGCTGGGACTATTTGAATGGTACAGACCTTTGGATTTTCCCAAAGACTATGACAGTTTGCAAAGGGTATGAATAATTTTGGACATGCCACTTTTTTTGTTCAAATGTAAATAAAAGCTGAGAAATAATTTTTTCCACAATGATGCCTCTTGTACATCGTCTTATCTTCTGGGAGACGCCTGTGTCATTTCTAATCATGAAAGTAAAAATAACTAAGTCAAAATTTGCCAAAATTTGAATAATTTCGGGCTTGACTGTATGTGTGTATAGATAGATAGATAGATAGATAGATAGATAGATAGATAGATAGATAGATAGATAGATAGAATGTGTAGCAGTAACAAAAAACAGAAAATATCTGAAAAAACAGCTTCCATAGTGTTAATTAAGTAAGAAATAAGTAGCAGGAACCTGGCTCTTAAACCTAAATGGAATGAACCCTCATTAATGTCAAGGATAAGTCAAGTATTTGTCCTATTTCATGTCAAAATGATACTGTGAAAAAGATCCATTACACCAGGTTTGTGCAAGATATGCTTGAGCATTAAATACACATGTTGTATATGGTTAACTCACTGGGCGGGGGGGGGGGATAAAAAATAAAATTATATATATATATTTATACACACACACACACACACACACAACAAATCACATCAAAAGCTGTGTGTGATTATGTTCTCTCAAAGACAGAGGAAGTGCAGAGGGACAGGAACAGTCTCTCTTAACTAAATTGTAAAATGACTTGTTGTGTCATCAGTTGGGACAAACAAAGAGACAGAGAGAGAGAGAGAGAGAGAGAGAGAGAGAGAGAGAGAGAGAGAAGGAACTGAAAGAAAGTCCAGATTTCTGCCCATGTTATTGTAGCTTTTTGTCCATCTCACTGACAGGTTACTAACAACTGTTTTTTGTGTTGTAGCAGAGGTTTTTAATTACAACTGATGTGTGACTGAACAATTTTTCAGTGTTGCTTGATGCTGCACTTGATATCTAACTGACTACATGTCGGTCAGTATGTGGCAGCAGGATACGATATAGAGGCTGAGCATGGGGAAGTGTGTTCAGCTTGTGTTTCAGGAAATACTCTGGTCCTTTTTTCAGTATGATCATTAACGACAAATAATGTCCTGACAGTTGAAATGGACTCAACAATGTCTTCACAATGGAAAAATATTTGTGAATTTATCTTCTTTTGTAGGTCATTTTTGTGTGGTGTGCGTGTGCATCAGTGTGTGTTAATGTGTCTCACCAGTAGCAGGGCCTCCAGCTGGTTTATGTAGATCTCCTCACTGGCCAAGAAACCAGACAGCACCAGTTTCTTCATCTCCAGCCCCTTCTCTATGTCTCCCTGGAAGATAAAACAAACCTGACTGTAATCATTATATGTCTGACACACACACACACACACACACACACACACAAACACACACACACACACACACACACACACACACACACACACACACACACAAAAGACTCTTTTCTAGATTTTATTTCTAACCAAAACCATAAGGCACCACCGTGACACAAGCTAATTTCCTGCCTGATCCCACTGCAGTTAGCAGATCAGGCAAACATTAATTATTATAGTATTAATATACACACATATTCAATGTGTGTAGGAATGAGCAGCGGTTGTGTGTCTTTGCTCATCTAAAAACATCTAAATTGCTTGTTTCCTCTGAGGCACGTCTTACACCAAGAGCTCTCAGGCATTTATTTTCATTCTGGCTTCAATATCAGGAAAACCACCACCCTAATTATGTTTGAGAAACAAGCCGGTGCAGAACAAGACACACTATTGCTTTGATTCCTGTGCTGAAGTCTGACTAAAAATTCTCTGTTTGTGTAATCATGGACCATAAACCTCATGTAGCTTAGAAAACTGGATGATAAGTCACTTCAAATGCTGCAATTCTCAAAAGTACAGCTCATATAACTCAAGTATATTCACTACAGAGAAGAGCAATGCAAATTATTGATGGGCTGATTCAAGAGAGGATACCCACAGACTGTTTATCAAATCAATGGTGGTAAAAGTGAAGGATTTGGTTGAATTCAAAACTTTGTTAGTTGTGTTTGAAGCCAGGCTGATTCCTGCCTGAGAAGTGACACAACTTATTTGTGACATCAAAAATGTCATACCAAACCTCAGATTGCACATACTACATCAGAACAGATGTGAGCAAATGTAAAGTATGTAAATGTAAAAAAAATATAAATGTGAGAAAATTAATTAAGACTGCGTGAATATCTGGATGTTATGAACATATATTGTTGTTTATATTTCATAGTCTTAAAATGTAGCCGCCAGATCATCTACACAGGTTTCCCTCCTCCTTTTCCATCAGGGACAGTCTATTTAGACTGAAGCTCATATTTTATGACATTTTAAGTCATCAATCAAGGATTTAAAAAATGTAATGAAACAAAATGAAATCAATGTTGACTTTATTTATGAATGTGAACTGTCATGACAAACTGTGCATGACAAAAATATTCCAGACGTTTGTCATCACTTGCTATTTCATCCAGTCAGAAATAAAACACACACACACACACTGTGTGAAGATGTTGAGATGATAAGGCTTGGTACACTCATTCACGAGCACTTTATCAGAAACATCTCTCGATCAGGAGCTTAATTTAATGTTCATATCAATGTGATGTCAGTGACTTTGACTGTGGCATGATGGTTGGTGCCAGACGGGCTGGTTTCTGCTGGGCGGCTGAAACTGATGGTTTTTACCCAGAGTGGAACCAAAACAAACAAAAAAATAAATAAATAAATAAAATAAAATAAAAATACATCCAGTGAGCGTCAGTTCTGCCAACTGAAACACACTGTTGATAAGAGGTCAGAGAACAGCCAGACAAGAGTTGACAGAAGGCTACAGTCACTCAGATAACCACTCTTTAAAAACTGTGGGGGGCTGTGAAGCATCTCAAGACGTCAACCCTTGAGGTGGATGGTCTATATCATCTGAAGATCATGTCAGGTTTCACTTCTGTCAGACTAGAGCAGAAATCTGAGGCTGCAGTGGACACAGGCTCAGTTGATGACTGGAAGAACAGAGCCTGGTCTGATGAATCTGGATTTCTGCTGAGGCACAGCCTTCCTGCCTTCTGTCATCAGTCCAGCCTGGTGGTGGTGGTGGTGTAATGGTGTGGGAAATCTTTTCTTAACTCCCTTTGGGCCCTTAAAACCAATCAATCAATCAATTAATCATGGTTTCAAAGCCACAGCATGTCAAATTGTTGCTGCTGCTGACCAAGTTCATTCTTTTATGGCCACAGTTTACCATACCAGTTTCCAATTGACTCAATGACACAAAGAACTGAGACTGTTCCTAATAAAGTGCTCAGTCTCTATAAACCAACAACATATCAAACACCATGATTCAAACTGTACTGGAGATGGCAAGAATCTACAGTGGTGTTAATAGACTGCAATCTAAATAAGTCAGCTTGGGTCCATTTATTTATAGTTTCTTTTGTCCAAACTAGACAAAGGCAGACTTTCACTCTGTTCAATACTGAAAAGACACACATCAACAGTTAAGCAACAATAAATCGCTGAGTTGTAGACCAGTAACACTCAAGTGTCACATATGTGCTTTAAGAAAGGCTAAAGAACAACCACAGGAGTAGAGAGGAAGATTAATTATTAACACAGCCAGATCCTCACAATGATATCAGCACAGCAGCTATGCCTGATAAGACAAGGAAGGAGCCATGACCTCATCGCTTTAACCCAATCATGACTAACATCCACCTTCTGACGCTGATGTTCTCCCTCAAGACACAAGGCATACTGCACTAAGCTACTGGATCTGCACATTACATCCTTGAAATTACTGGATTAATTGGAATTAGATCACTGGAGAACAGTGGACATTTAGCAGAGACTACTAAACCATTTTTATGAGTGCAAATAGCCTATAAGGTATAAAATAGGCTCTATATTAAAAATCAAGTGACAGTGAGCAAATCAGAAAAAGAACCAGGATTATAATATACAATAATATAATAACTATATACTATAGTTATATATATACTATAACTCATCTCATTATCTTGCTTCTTTTTCAAAAAGAAACCATATTAGGACAAACAGTTGGTCATCTGTTCAGCCATACGGACGATACACTGGTGGGAATACATGACAGTTCGCATAGCAATGGATCAGTGATCAGCTCATGAAGGTCACAGTCCATTTTTCACAGAATTTATCAGCCTGTGGATTTAGTGAAATGGTCATTCACTCCATACTTTTAACATCTGTCACAATAACCATCAAGTCTGGGCAGGAGGTTCAGTCTGTCACCATTCTTGTGTTACCGCTTTCTTGCTGGCTGCTAACAATATCTAAGACCAATATTTGTCTTGCCCCAACAAATGAACTGTTATATTGCCCAAACAGATTGTAGAGATGCAGTCAAGTCCATCATTCGAGATGCTATGTAACACTTGTACCACTTCCTGCCAGTTTGACAGCCAGCTTCAAAACTAGAACCTCCAGAACCCTCCTCAACCTGTTTAAAAGCTGATATTCCTTGAAGAAAATGAAAGGCATTTTCCCTCTGACTAGCACTCAAACCTAGAAATGAGTCACTTTCTTGAAAGGCTTTTTTATGTAAGTGCCACTGAAGTGCTCACCACTTATTTTAAGCACCACATATAAGATGCACAACCAAAACTTTTTTTTTTTTAAATAAAAGACATTGTGCTTTTATTGAAATGACATGCCAGATAAACTTTGTTCAGGGCTTCTTAGCTTTTTATGGTCAGAGATAAGACGCCAGATCATTGCAGTTGCCCCAAGAGGCATTTCATTGTAAAAGTAAGCATGAACTCAAAGGCTCTGTGTGTTTGTTGGTGACGTGTTAAGCTTGCTCCTTCAGTGACAAATATGTAACAGCAGGATGAAAAAAAAAAAAAAAAAGAAAAGACAGGACAGGAAGGGAAAAACTATTTTCTCCAGCAGCGGGAGTATTTTCCTTCTGCTGTACAAAGAGCTACTGTGTGATGAGAGGACAGGATGATTTTTCCAACCTGCTCCTGAGTGTTCACCCGTAAGTTACACTTTTCATACATTCCCTTCTACCGTGCCCTCTGCTCTTATTACATGTACTAAGCTGAGTGATGGTGAATGGTGCACACAGTCCTGCTTTCTGAGAAATCATCTACTGCGAGGAATGCACACAAAAACACACACAGAGGCTCCTTTATATGCAGAAGTTACCATGAGAAACAGAAAGCAGAGGTCATTAAAAAGCAGCAGAGTGAGGAGACGTGCTTCAAAGTAGCCGCCTCATCAGGCCACGCTCAGACACCCAATGGCTGTCACACACACTTGTACACACATGCTTGAAGCACAGATGGCTCTGAGGCACACGTAGCAGCACATGACGCCACATCATGCCAACACACCAGTAACACTTTCCACTTTGCTATATTTGATCAAGCTTTCAAGTCCAGTCACTTTGTTTGAAGTACTACATGTGTATGAGTGTGTGTCCCTGCATCCAGCTGTGCAGCCGCTGTCTCACCTTGAACTGTCTATGAATCGGAGTGATGGGATCCAGCTCCCCATCTCCATAATCAAACATCTCTTCCTCCTCCTCCAGCACCCTGTCCAAGTAGCACAGTACCTCCTCCTCTTCCTCCTCCATGATTATTCCTTTCTTCCTCTTTCTTCCTTCCTTTTGCCTCCTCCTCTCCTCTTTCTGCCTGTAATTCCCCTCTTCAGGGTCTGACTGGACACATCAGTGTTTTCCCTTCAGAGCAAGTCGTCTGGACACCGAGAGAGAAAGAGAGAGGACCCCGCCTACACAACCCCACCCCCTTCCTCTGCTGGGCTTCCTGGTGTGTGTCTGTGTGTGTCTGTATATGTGTGTATGTGCGTGTGTGTGCCACTGTTCCACCTCGGTCGATGAGGTCTGCCCTCCCTCTAGAGCTGCCCCTCCCCTCACAACAAATGCTATCCAGCCATTTCCTTGATGGCTACATTGGTTGTTTCTTTCCATGCTTCACTGGAAGAGTGGGTCTGCTATATTCTCTTCATTTCTTTCTTCCGTTTACTTGAAGCAAAAGCCACTTCCTCTCTTTCTCACATCACTGACTGTTACATAGTTCATGTCTGTCTCCTCCTCTCTGGCCATTGTCTCTTTATTGATCTGCTGAGAGCCTTGGATGTTGAGCTGAGACCAGCTAATGTGCTGCTGCTGCTGCTGATTCTGATTACAGGTCACATAGTTCACTGGAGTACAGCAGGTTCACACAGGCAGAACACATGGTTAAAACATAAACTAGCATTCATGTGCACCAAGTCCAGCTGTTAGGAAAGTCATTAACTCTGAATGCTTGAAATAAAATTAATATTATTAATATTATTATTAATAAGATGATTTATTTCTTTGACACTTTGATTCCTCTGTACTTAATGCCGACTAATCTTGCTAACTCAAGGCTAGTCCTTCAGGTTGCTCACCATTTAGGCTACATTATGTAGGTCAAACTTATTTTACAGGCCACAGACTTGGAAGAGTGTTGCGGAAAGTAAATTTTGCTTGTGGCTTGTAATTCTGGGTCACCACGAGGATTAGTAATTAATATGGGCAAAGAAAAGATCAAAGATGTAGTGAACAAGCAAAAAGACAATAGTCAGACCTAAAGAAAGACAGAATGGAAAAAGAAAATGACAATAAAGAGGAAGAAGAAAAGAAAAAGCATAAAACGAGTCAACCCACTTTTATTTGTATACCTCAAAACCACACCCTCCCCTTAAATAAGGAAAAACTTGATGGAGTGGATGAAGTGTAGGGGACTTTTACATGCATGCTCCTCATGCTGAATGTATGTATCTTTACGTGGAGGTGTCAGCATTGGCGCTCTCATGTTGTCAGTAGATGAATGGGCCTGTGCAAACTCAGCAGAAAGAAAGGGTGACTTAACAAAGCGGTGAGGAGAAGGCACCTTCAGTGGAAAGACCTTAGGAGTCCATGAGGCTGCAGCATTTGACATCAATTCTCCAGAAACAATCTCTTGAAGCATCAAACAATGGGGAAAACCATCTGACTCATTTTACGACTTTTATTTTAAGCTTTCAAGGTCAAGAGACATATAAGGGACAGAGTGAGTGGATTACACCAGAATACACTCCAATACACCAGAATTAAAGATCTACTTTGTGTTGTTCAGGACCTTGATGAAAAGCCTGTGAGGTCAAAACAAGTTGGCATTTGTAACAATGTAAACTAATAATATACTACGCTAACTAAACATCGTCAACATACAGTTAAAGTTGAGTGTTTTCTCTGCCTAAAAGTGCATGAGGAATCTCTCCTTTTATGACCAACTCAATTCATCTTTAAGATCAACCTAAGGTTCATGAAACCGAGTGAGTGCTTGCGCTGCATTGACTGTCAAGTAACAGGTCTTACATTATTCTTTCAAATAGTTTAACATGTGAAAATGTTCTCTTCTTACCTAAACATGCCACTAGATGGAGACACATTGTCATCTACATGAGCTGACCCTGCAGACTAGCAATGAATGTAGCAGAACATTAAGCTTAATAATTCATTAATTACCACTATTACAGTAAGATCAATGACCAGGGTCATACTATATATATAATAGTGTGATCATACAGTGATAATAAGGCTGCCTTGAAAAGAGAGCAGGCAGATTTGACTGTGTGGGGACACAGTGTGGGGACGTAAACCACATAACAAAAGTTGAAGCCATCAACTGATGACTGCTGCCGTTTTCCTCAGATTTTTATGCTGCAGTAGTGGTGTCTTTGTGTGTGTGTGTGTGTGTGTGTGTGTGTGTGTGTGTGTGTGTGTGTGTGTGTGTGTGTGTGTGGGTGCGTGTGTGTGTGTGTGTGTGTGTGTGGGTGCGTGCGCATGTGTGGGCATGTGTGTGTGGGAGGGTCGGTTCAGTTCAGGTCAACATGACTCCCGCTGAGTGTCCCCAAATAGCTGAAGCACCCACTCACAGTGTCAGACACACAAGTGGTCACACAGGATGCACAATCCCAGTCACACAAGCACATACACACAAGGCTGTGAGTCATGAACAGAGCACTGCTGACCTCTGACCTACGGATATGACAGCACCACAGACACTGAGACATACAGATAAAAACATTCACCACTTCGAAGACAGTAGTACACATCTGAACTAGAATGACAATGACATAAACCCATTTTATCACAACCTTTACATTAGCTCTTGTAAATGCCACAGAAAATGGATACACTAGAAAATTGCAGCGCACTTCCTCCTCCACAGTATTTCAGTTCTACAGAAATATTACCAGCACTGACCACTTAGTGCCAAAGACTGAGGCAAATTTAAAAAATAAAAATAAATTACAACCTTGTGCGTAAAGACTCAGACATAATCTCTATTCACACACAGACTGGCAGATTGACGCTGGTGGCGTCAAACCCCATCTGGGTCAGTGGTCACTTCCGTCTACAGTGAATAAGACACCTGCAGTGCACTGCTGGCAGTCCAGCTGTTGTGGCTAATCGTTAACAATTACACCGGGTCAAGATCCGGAGGCTAATTCAGGAAGAAACAAGCAGCAGCCCAGAAAGACTATGAGACCGTCATCACAGAGTCATAAGAGCCAACAGGAAGACAGTGGCACTCCCACTGCTATTAAAAAGGAGAAACACTAACTAATGATAGATTAGACTTAAACTGTTCTATACATAAACAGGAAGTCAGGGTGTCACACAAGTCTACCATGGGGCTAACGCTTGACTTTCCAGTTGCACTTAAAAGCATCTTCAGGTAGTCTTCCAAATAGTTGTTGCAAAGATGATGTTTCATGGTCAACATAAATAAATGAATTAGGTGACAGGTCACAGAGGTGGGTGTGCTGACTTTAATGCTGTAATAAGATACACTTAAATCAATAGTTCCCTGTGATGTGGGGAATCCATCTAACAACTCAATGAATGCTGTGAGACAAGCTCATGGTTGATGAGCTGATCTACAAAAGCACCAGACCTTTCCGGATCTTTACATACTGTGCTGAGGAAACAAGACTGGAGGCGTGCTGCTCAGTCATCTAGCGTGTAAGCACAAACTGGAACATCCAGCCTGTGATTTATGTCTCACGTCCCCTCTCTCTCCCATCTGTCACATTATTCCACTGTCTAATAATATGAAGTCGGCTGTAGAAGTTGATACATGGAGGACTGTCACTGATTTTTACCTAAATGTGCATAAATGTGAGTGTGTGTGTTCTTACCCCAGCCAACAGGCCCTCTGGTGGCGTGGGGGAGACCGTTTCTCCGTCAGGCCCTTGGGGTGCGCACAGCTGGGGCGACATGGTGGGCGATTCATCAATATAGGGCAGCGTCTCCGAGCCATCCTGAGACTTACCGTCCTCGGCCCCGTCCCCCTCATAGCCATCTGTGTTGTAGTTGAAATCTGGAGGACAGATAGAGAGAGAGACGTGATAGAGGAAGAAAGAGAGATGGAGACAAAAAGAAAGTGCCAGTTAGCATTTCACCACAGACCAAGGCCATTGCTAAGCTCCAATGACTCACAACCACCACTCAGTGAGAGCAAAGCACCATTTCCTCAATGTCATTCCCAAGCATTTCAAATTTAAATTCATTGTATTGATATAGTGACAAATCATAACAAAGTTACCTCAAGGCACTTTACGTAGAGAGCAGGTATAGATCAAACTCTTTATAGTTTAAGTATGAAGTAAAATTGACTTCTCCTGTTACTCTGTTGGCTGTGGAGAAACCAAGTGTGGAATAAATTTAACCCACAGGGGAAGGGGCATATTGTATGGCTTCATTTCAAACTTTGTGGTAATTTACAGTGCTACAACTGTGACAACACAAAGAGGAAGCAAAACAAAATACAGGCAGAGGTAAAGTAGAAGTTTCATAGTAAAAACCAGACTAACCCATAACTGTGGGCTGTAGACATAGAGCTTGAGGGCATTAACAAACCAACAGCATGAAGGAGTCTGACCTGACACCCAGTCACCATGTGTGACGAGGATGCTACAAAGCAGCAGTATAATTTTGTTTCTGTGTTATCAGTCTTGAACCTTTACATATCAGGCTTAGTGTCTGTACTGAGGTTGAAATGCATGTCCTGTGGCAATGAAGGTGTTTGGCTCTGAGCAGCATTGACAGCTACACTGGAAGGGAACAACGTTGACTCTGAAACAACTATTGCACTAACTTCAAAAGGACACTGGTGAAGAAATCAGTAGAACAACACAAATGCATGGAGAGATATAAAAAGCCTGTGTAGGAAATCTGTAGTCTTTTTAGAGAAGCGTAAATATGATGGACAGTCAGGGCTGGTGATCACACAGGCTATAACGAAAAGGGGGGATTTATTATAAGTAAAAAGTGCATACACAGAAAATAAAGATGTCTGCTTACACTAGGGCAGGTCTTTCTTGAAAATGAGATATGTAATCTCAGTGGGGTTGGTTGGTTAAACAAAGGAAACTGAATTTCTAGGTTACTTTTTAAACCCTGATGGGAAACAAATCCTGTTTATCTACCTGATACACTAACTACATTCCTGTTATGGAACAGGAGAAGTGCATAAACACAAAGCTTGTGCAACTATCTGCAACTATTACAAAAAGCCAAAAAAGCAGAGGGCTGGTCTAAAAGCAGAACCAAATGCTTCAATGACAAGAGAATCATGTGGGAGGTTAGGGTTATCAGGCTATCAGCTGGATCTGAGCTCAAAAGTCCACTTTAAACAACAACTGTGTAAAACCATGGGCTCAAGAGCATGCACATGTGCCAAAACACTGGACAAATCTGACAGAACTAATTGGAAAATGAAAGCAGGGGTCAGTCCCCACTGGGATGACACACACGATCAAGCTAATGTTGATGGGTGCCTAGAGTAGCTCGCACAACACCGTCTGTCACCTACTGACACGCACCATAACCCACAGCCACTGCACCACCCACCTGTCAATCAAGAAAAGAAATTAGTAAATAAAATCCCTCCATCTGTTAGTTGCATGTGAGTATGTGGACCATGCAGAGTCAAAGCTAACATATGGTTTATAAGTAGCTGATGGGCAAATAGCTGACAAATGGTGCATTTGGGCCTCAGCTGACTTAGTGAAGCATGAACAAAAACACTGAGTGTGCGCCAGAGCGCTTCAAGATGACATGTGTAGAGAAATTACAGTGAAGAGGGGGAGAGGTGAGGTACGGCCATTTGTCCAACTCCAACTGTGCTGTGATGTGTGTGTTTGTGTGCGTGTGTGAGCGCATTTATTTGTTCTCTTTTCCTCCATCTCTCTCTCTGTCCCCTCTGTTTCCAGGCTGACTCTTCCATACACCTTCTGGCCTCCTGACAGGCTGGTCTGCCACAATCTGCTCAAGTTACACATGAGTGTGCGTCAGATTGCATGTGTAAGCATGAGGGAGAGGAAAGTGTTCTTGTTGTCTCAGATGTTTAGCTGATGTTGCAGCTCTCTGTGATAAAGAGAAAAAAATCTCCCAAATCCTCACATTTCCTCACATTCACAGTTGATGTTTTGAGAGCAGGGAGGACATCTGAAAGTGCGGCTCAATGTTCCCACTGATGATCGCACGCTGAGGGCTTCATACCAGGTTTCTGCATGGGTGAACTGGAAACTCTGAATTGCCTGGAGGAGTAAGCTTTATTTTGAATGTCTTTGTGTTTCTTTAGTGTGTTAGTCCTGTGATAGACTTGTTCTCGCCCAATGCATGCTGGGAGAGGTGCCAGCCCTCCATGACCATGAACGGGATAAATAGGTATAATAGAAAAACCAAACAGATGGATGGCACAGAAAACACAACACAAGGCACACTCAATAAAAGGCTCATGTCTAGACAAGCAGCAAGGTCCGTTACCCCAAAGATGATTAATTTCTATTTGCAGAAACATCAATAGGCAGCAGAAACCTTTCAGAAATACAGTCTCCACTGTGCTGAGCAGAGAGCAAGTCCATCATGGAGGACGGAGTCAGAGCAGCAAAGCCTAAGCAGAGCAAACAAGCTGAATCTTAACTCAGCTCTTTGGCTCTATGTGTGTCTTTGCTACTTATAGTTGCATGAGCTCTCCTGCATTTGTTGTTAGTGTGTGAGTGGGCATCATTTATCCTCATTGCGTGTGATTAGCCACATTAATGCAAGACAGAGATACAGGGAAAGAGGTGGATACAAAATAGAGGCTGATGGGAAATGTCTCTTTTGCCTGGTTGGCTGCTGCTGCGTAGCCACTCAGTGACAAGACCAGACCCAGACCTAACACAGCCACAGAACAGAGGAAATCAGGGACATACTGTGAATGTTTATTCAGTTAGCAGAAAATGCCTCATACACTAGATGAGATACTAAATGCACAAACTGCTCCTGTGTTGAAGCTGGGTACCTTCATCATTCCACAGTTGAGTCTCAGGACCTATCAGCTACCATCACTGCACATTATCTGGACACACAACCATGTGCTTAAGCTGTTTAAGGTCCGGTTTGTCAGGCCCTCAAACACACAACAAAACCTGTTTATTCCCTGAAGCACATGCTTATTATGGTGCTTCTATACTATGCTTCAATATTCCGCTCAATCAAAATTAGCATTGCACAAGCATCTGCACTATTATTGTGACTTTTTACAAAATAAAACATTTATTCTAATGTACCCTCAAACACTTCAGTTTCAAAGTAAATGACTCACTCCAAGGTTAAATGTCTGAGGTTTGAACCACAGTATAGCTTTCATCCACCTTGAGCTACAATGAAATTCCAATTGTGTCACTTTTCTCAATTTTCTGCCCCTGAGCTGTAAAGGATGGAGTTCACAGTCATGAACAATCACGCACGGCAGCTTCCATTTTGCTAAGTGCATTAACAATAACCAGACTCAGCGTATTCATTGATTTGTTTGCTGGTGTGTAATTTTACAATATGTCCTCTGCATAGGGAACTTGAGTGTGTTTACAGTATAGAGGCATACAAGCAGCGCACTTCTGTAGAAATGAACCAGCTGTACTGTAGAAACCATTTTATAAAAAAGAGGATGAGGGTGTAATAAAAAGGAAGAAATAAAACAATACATGTCAACTAGCTTATTGTTTATGTAGCAGAGAGAGAAGAGGGGACCCACAGTGTGAAATCAAAAAGGCAGATATCAAAAATTAAGGCTGTGAAGCTAAAAGAGGATGACTGTGAGAATTCAGTTTTTTAATACAAAGCAAGAGACAAAATGACCTGTATCAAATTTAATGACAAAGGATTTAACAAGAACATGATCATTTTATAACGGAACAAATGCGACATGATAATTGTTGCTCACACAACAACACTATGAGTCTGCAGCCACAGAGATGCTTCAAACTAAAAGCGCACATCATCCTAACATGCTCAGTGTTGATACTAGGATGTTGACCTTACAGTACAAAGCTAACCATGTGTATGAGCTTGGTGTAGTGTGTTAGCATGCTATGATAGATGAGATGCTAAGGTGCCATCAAAGTTAGCGGCAAGTACATTTAATAGTCAGATATGAACTGCAAATATGAATTAATATTATGTCTTATAATGGCACCTTATTACTACACAATGATTAACTTGACTCCATTGTGCCATTATTTCTGACACTGCAGGTCCACAGAGTCGACAGAGGTGGCTCCAGCTTTACCTTACACCTTCAGTGACCCCTTCACTGAATTCACTATCATGATCACAGACCTTTCTTGAGTTCAAAGGAGATTTTAATTCTACACATAGAAACACCCCACCTTGTCACGAGCAGCTGAGACAAAGTGTGGCAAAACTGTGAATGTGTTTCCTCACCTGCAGCCAAAGTGCAAAAGAAATCAAACCAGCTGTTGAAGCTGACAGCAGTGTGGCTGAGTGCATGTTTTGAATGTTTTATTCAGTTGCACTGGAGCAGCAGGTCCCAGGTTTCTGAGCTTGTGCCCCCTTAAAACAAAGGTATTTTTAACGAGACCCCTCCTCACATACTGTGTATGTCTTGGGGCTTGTGACCAGTTTAAGTGAAAAGACAGGTTTGTTTGAATATTCTTTAGAGACCTGAAAAGGTAAAATGGCCCATAAGTGAAGTCACTGGTGTAGAGAAAACCTGATCGCTGTGATGTCTATCACAGCACTGATGTTCTACTGTCCTATTTAAAGACAGCAATCAATGATCAAGAGATACATTGAATAATTGAAACTCACTAAGAATAAATATATTATCAGATTTCTTGGTGAAATTGGCTCAGTAAGACCAGACAAGTGCACATTTAAAACTACGAAGCAGAAACTCTGGCATCACAAACATCAAACATCACTCATTTGTGTTGCTGTATTGCTGTAAATCCCAATGCTCACATGTACGTGAGCCAATGCCACAGCAGTCCGCACGTGCATGTTTCTCTGCACACTGACAGCCTAAAATGTAGGCTGCCTCGGTCAGCTAATGCGCCCTGACAATCCCCATGCGTGACAAGCAGGAAAATCAATTCACTTTCAGACCACCAAGTGGGGGGCTGTTTTGTTTTTTAGTGGAGAGGATTCATTAGCCCTAACCTGTTATTACTGCTCAATAGAGCAGTCTGCACACATACACACACACACACACACACACATATATTTTACAGGGTTAGAATGGAGACAGGCTCAACATGACATGATGGTTAAACAAGAGACAATGTCGAGTAGAAGGATTGACGTGCAGAGGAAGAAGAGCCTATTGATCAACCACTCAGTCTAGGTCTGGCACAGCACTGCAGTGTGAACCTATATAAGGTTGTCACAAACACGCACGCACACACACACACACGCACGCACGCTAGAAAAACTACACAGTCAAATACAGGGTGGCCTGACTTACCATTACTGGAGAGGAGAGAGCGGATGACACATGCTGCCTCAAAGAAAAAAGCCATGAGTGTGTCGGTGTAAGTGAGTGGTATGTGACTGAAACACCTTCACCAGCAGTCACCCATGTTGCTGAAGCCAACGGACAAACATCATGATACGACTAAAGTCCCACTGGTCCCATTTTTTCGACTTAGACTGAACAACACGAACTGAGAAGCTGGCAATATGAAAATAAGGATTGGAGCTGCTCACGGTTGAATACTTCCACAGTTATAAATCTCTCAGAATGGACTCATTCAAATGAAGGCAACAATGTTGTAGTGATAAACTGTGGAGGAAGCAACAAATAAATGCACACAGGAAGAGCAGTTACTGTATGGAAGCTATAAAAGGCGTCAATATGTTTCTCTGGGCACTGAACATCGTCATTTCCCAGCTAGCCAATGAAGACTGGCCTGTGATGGCTTATAGGTAACGCAGCCATTAAAGTCAGCAGTATGGATGTATGTGGATGCCTTCATGTTGTATATTTTTAAATGAAAAACAAGCCACAGCTTCCTCCCACTTTTGGCACAGCTTTGACCTAGAGTTTAGAGCTGCTTAGGCCTGAAAGATTGCCTGTTGCCTGTTTACCAGCTCACCCCACTCCAACCACTCTGGGTGTGTGTTTACTGCTCCTGCATATATGAAAATTTATTTGGCAAAATATCTGAGTTTCAGTAAACCAAATGTTGAAACCCACAAGCTGCTGCCGTGATGCCAGCTGTGGATCAGTGCAGTCTTTATATTTGGAAATTATTCAAATCATGTTGTTGTTGCGAACTAACACAGTAATCCATCAATTTATGTCCAACTTCACATCAATGTTTCTATTGGATTGGATCTCTATTGCAAAAATGTGAATGTATCATTAAAGTCAGCTGGCATCCCAATGACACCTCATAGATCATCTTCAGTGAGCATACAAGGGTTCAGCATCTGACAAATGAACACAAAGTTGACCTTTTTTTGTACCAAAGTGTCTGGCCTGAAAGTCACTGGTAGGACTCACAAATAACTGAGAGCCACCCATGAAAACATATTCCTCCATGGCCACTCAAAAGAGCCAATGGCCATTAGTGTCCCATTAGCTGAACAGAGAGAGTGTATAAACACACCACCGGTGGAGACACCAGACTATGAGGAAGATAAAAAGCACAGCTACATTGTTCATATCCTTCATGTGCTGACAGAGGCAGGAATGAGTTGCATAGAGCTTTGAAGGAATAAAAGCTTTGATTAAAATGGAGATGTAATGTTGAGGTAGGATGTAGTTATTGTTGATACTGCAAGTGTGTAACTGCTGCTGCTCCCTAATAAAAGCCAACCACTTCTTCTACTCTAACAGCTCCTATGTAAGTCCCATTAGTAAATAAACAACTGCCTCCACTGAATAAATTGAGACAAAAGAATTATAATTTCTTTGTCTTTATTAAACACAACCATTAAACCTGCTCAGTGCGAAAGCCCTTGGATTTAATAAGTGGTCGAGCCTCCTTCGGCAGCAATAAACTCAAACTAGCTCCTCCAGTCTCCACTGATCAGTTCAAGACCAGCACAATGTTCAGCATGTTCATCCTATAGGTGTGCTTCTCTGTTGGGATGATGTTCTCATGTTGGCCTGCACCGTCTCGTTCCTTCATGTTCTTCCTAAACAATTCAACCTCTGTTGCATCAGTCAACAAACCACGTCCTCAGTAGAGCTGTGGAGTGGCATGGTGCTTTCTGGCAAACGGCAGGTACAGTACGTGATGTGCTGCCATGCCCCATGATTATTTGCATGAGGCAAATTCATGAACATGATGAGATGTGAACCAGCTCTAATGATTCCTTTGAGCCTCTAACTTTTAACCTGGACCCCACTGAGTGTCTGAGTTGTACCTTTGGAGTCAACTTAGCTGACTGTAACTCTTTGGTCTCTCTTTTTGTTTGTGAGGCATAGTTCACATCAGTAGATGCTTCTTGTGAACAGCAAACTCAAAATGTTCTCTATGATTCAAAGTCGCTCTAACCAACACCTCCAATCAGCTTTCACTGATTGGACTCCAAGTTTGATAACTCCTGACAGTTAGCTTTTATTAATGTCATTAGCCAAAGGATTCACAAACTTACACTATGCTTAGCCTACACTTTGAATGTTTGAATTATGTTTTCAATATGGACAATAATTATATAGTGATTTGTGCTATTAGTAAAAACAGTTTTGTTTGTTCATCACTGTAACTCAGATGAAGATCCAATCTCATTTGAAAATAATTTATAGACCGACACTGATGATTCCAGATAATTCACTTACCCTTTCTTGCCATTGTAGAATCTGATGAATGATAAATTGCATCATCATTTTGGCAGATATTGTGATATACGATATGATTGTTGAACAGTTGAATTGATCATTTTTGCTTTTCATTATCAGTGAAAACATTTTTTAAAATGATTATGTTGCAATTTTTATTGGGCCTCGTACCAAACAAGAAAAGGCCACTTCAGTTACTACACGATAAAAGAAATAATACACCAACAAACAACAAAATTGGAATCACTCAGATTATGTGTTTAAGGAAGGTTGAATTTTCCTACATCTACTCTGATCAAACATGCCAGTCGGTATTTCTTGTGTTGGATGTCACCCTCTCTGTCTCTCTCTCTCTCTCTTTGGACCTCCAGTGTGCTCCACACAGTGCTTGGGGGAATTAGTGCAGCTGATGAGGGAACACAGACACTTTCCCTGTGTCACTCTCACCACAGATACATACTCCACACAGTTACTCACAGGCTCTGGTGTGTGTTGATGGGGTTAGCTCAATGAGGCTCCAGTTAATGAGGAATAGCTTGTACCGGAAAACCTTTGAAATGGGGTAAAAACACACACACACACACACACACACACACACACACACACACACACACACACACACAACTCCAATTGTAGCTACTACATGAGTGTGTGTGACATTGTGTAAAAGAGTATGGATCTGCCCTGGGCGAAGAAAACTGACTCAGCAGCTTCAGAGCAGCTAGTTCCACATGAACTGGAAGAAAATTTATTAGTATCGGATCAAAGTAAATGAAATGAAACGAATCTGAACAGTAGTAAAGATGCCAAAAGCCTGCCAATGTTCTCATCAGAGCACAGAGCAATAACATAAACGGCAGAGCTTTACCTTTTACCGCTTTTTGAATGAAAGATACATGAGCCTGAATCTCTGATGCCTATTCTACTTTTCACTGTTTGATCTTGTCCAGCTTTGATTTGTGACTGTGTGGCTCTATTGATGATGTTGGTCTATTAGTCAGTCCAGTTGGTTCAGACTGAAATATCTCAAGAACGACTACTGAATGTAATACCTTGACATGGGGTACTCATGATGCCCAAGGATGAAACCCATTGACTTTAATGGTTTGTGATCACTCGACTTTTACTGTGACGCCACTGTATTGTCCACATTTGTGGTTTTGCGTGAAATGTCATGTAATCTCTTTTTGAAATTTGGTACAGATTTCCTTGTTCCCCTTAGGGGTTTTGTAATGACTGGTAATCCCTTCACTCTTTATCCTGTGTAGCATTGAAGTACCTGGATTTTATGTACTGATACTAAGTAAAGTCTCTTCCTGGGACATAGAGAATCTAAAATACCATCATATGCTTCAGGTGATGGCTAGGAGTAAAGCAATGTGTAGCTAAAGGGATGAAACATGCAAAACCTCCTAAGTGACCCAAGTGGGGTGAAGGCCTGAATGGCAGGCTAGTCTTTAGACGGCACCATAATATAACTAAATAAACTAAAATATAATAATGCAGTGTGTTTTATCAATACCCAAGTACCCTCTGGTGTGATTTCCCCCACTGACACCGAGCTAGTAGCAGAGAAACAATGGACCCCAGTGATACAGGAGGTAGAGTGGCTCTCCAGAGAATCTCTGCTGTGGTGTGTGTGGCAGTACAATAGTCCTCCAAGCCTGCTGAGCTGCTGCACACCGTCACCCATCCAGTGACCTCAGCCCAGTGTCAGCTCACATCAGTCTCACTGTTAACCTCTCTTGATGGACACCTCTAAAGCCACCTAACCAGCCCTCATTTCCACAGTAAGGACGAAGGCTGCCATGACAGCCGGACAGGTTGTTTCAAATGCTTCCTGCTCGCCAATAAGCTTTTTGGTTGTGTCAGATAGGAGCTGCTGTTCCATTCAGGACTGCACAGTTAGTACCAGAGAGAAACAAGGGAAACTTTTAAGACTGAAGACTTCACTGAATGATGAAGTAGCTGAAGGCTGCACAGTGAGGTAATATAACCTGCTATCCACCCCCACACTGTACTGCAAACATCTGCAGTGACAACACGGCGTACTGTCTTCTAGCTAAGCACAGTGAGCCCGGCTCAAATAATCCATCATCATCAGACCAGATCTACATGTGCATTACAGCCCACATTTCAGCTCTTATCTTTATTTGTTCCTGTCATGTCACCCCTGATGCAGTTAAATAATGAGTTTTCTCTAATATGTGTGAGGTTAAATGGTAAGATTATTATGGCACAAGGCCAGGTGATGACATTTAAAGTGTGGCAGTGGCAGCTATACAAAGTGCCTTTTTTTTTCTAACACACAAGCTCCTATTGGTCACTCACCAGGAAGGCAGCTTTACAGCAAGAATACAAAAAAAAAACAAAACATAACTCTCCTGTGACCCACCACACTGCACCAGGCAGCTGAGTGACAGTGCCACTACCAGGCAACATCACAGATGGACAGACCCCTGCTTAGAGCCGCTGTGGTGGACAAGCCAGTCTCCAGCTGTTTGACCACACTGAGCCTTCAGGCGAAGTGAGGCCAGAGTCAACAAAAAAGGCTGCTTCTGTAACCATCTGTAAACACACCTCTGCGCTCAGAAACAAACTGTTCTCCTATCTTTCTTTTTTCAGAGTGGGCTGCTGTGTGTGCATGTGAGTCGGAGGGGAGCTGAGCAGTGTGGGCAGTGATGTGTTGGGTGAGTGGGACTAGAGAAAGCTGGTAGGGCATACATCACACAATCAACATGTCCACTGCGCTACTTCAGAATGACAGAGGCATCCATCACACAAACATACAAATACAGCAGCATTGACACACAAATATGTGTGAGACAAGAAAATACACACATACATAAAAGCATCTGTGAGGAAATAAATAAACAGCAAAAGCAATTTCTATCAAATGCTAACCATTCTACTATATTGGAACGTGAAGCTCTTAGGAAATGTAAATGAAGCTGCACAGCTACTGTACCTGCATGCTGAGATAATTCATTTCACCTCTGAATCAACTCTAATACATAATGTAGAGGCAGTGACAGCAGTGTATTCTTTGTGGGTGTGAGCAAAGCAGAAGCAATAGTGTGTGTCTGTGGTGCTACAATACTATGTATTGACTCCTTGACAGGTGAGTCAGCACTAATGCAAACATTTGCATTCGTCCTCTGTCAGTGTGTATTTAAAATTCCTCTAATGGCAGAAATGCTTAGAGCAGCAACCAACCACTCATTATTTCATTATCAATAAATCTGCCAATCATTTTCTTCACCAATCTCTCACTATAAATGACAGAAAACAGTGAAAAATGTGAAAATCTGAATATATGAAGCTTTTGTGGCATAATTTGAGCCAGAGGAAAATGAAAAAAAAAGATAAAAACATTGAATAGTAACTTTGTAATCAGATGCTCCAGTAAAAAAAAAAAAATCTGAGCAGTTTGACATCTCACAGTTACTGATATAAATAAAACCAGTAATCCAGTGATTAGAGAAGATGACTTGAAAGCACATTGCTTCTCTCGCCCTCTTGCTTCACCACTGCAAAGTTGCAAACTAATAAAGTGAGAGGAAGGAAAGTTGCTGCTGCAGTGTGAGAATTCAATCAGGGAGTTGTGCTGCCTTGCTCAGCAATTTTTCTAAGAGGAGAGGGATTACATCATGCCCTGCAGCCAGCGAGCACTGTGTGGGCACAAAGAGGCAGGCCTGCAAACTGCCTCTGTATAAGGAGCAGGGCTGCAGAGAGTGAGCGCGCACAACACACACACACACACACGTTGTGCATCTTAATGTTCACCAAGGGAGATAATTAAAAACAGGAGAAAATGCATAAGAGAGAGTCTGAACATGTCTGTACCATTTTTACTGTGTGTGCACACTGTGTACAAGTGTGTCCTTGTGTGTGTGTGTGTATGTGTGTGCGCATGCGTGTGTGTGTGCGTGCATGCGCGTGTGCATGTGCGTGTTCTAGGTGGTGTAAAAAGATATTCCTCTGCGTCCTCGGTGCCACTCTCAAAAGATGTGAGGGAGCTCAGCCGTAACGTATCCAATTCTCTGAAGAGCAGATAAAAGACAGAGAGAGGAGGCAAAACAAAAAGACGGAGTCCTGGCTCCTGCACTCTCCTGCTCTGCTACCAGCCTTCCTGGCCCTGTGGAGCCATGACAGCATGACAGCACATCGGAGGCATGACAGATGTGTGGTCATTGTGAGTGTGTATATGCGTATTGACGGTGTACATGTAAGCTTTTACATCCCCTTGTGTTGTAGTCATCAATCAGGAGGTGGTGACACTTGGGAAATTAAAAGCCTTTATGAAGGTCTATCTTTACAGCTGGCGCCTGTGTTTGCCTCATCAACTGAAAGTTTTTAACAGCAGCAACATGACATGAGCCTCTGAGGACAGAGCCAGCGGCAATATAGCATCACTGAAAGCCAATTTCATTCCACATTATGCAAACGCTTCAAATAAAAAGCTTTAAAATTAAGACAGGAGCTTTAGTGAGCATATAGACATATATGAGGCATGAACATTAAACTGCAATTTTAAGCTGCTCTTAAGCTACAAGGACAGAAACGAGGCCCCTGAAATGATTGCACCCGATTTGCTGCTTCATTAGCTTTTAATGGAGTCTTTTTTTGTAGACCAGAATCATCAGGTGCTCTAAGGTCTTTCTTCTCTTCACACAATTACTGTTCAAAAACGATCCAGAAGGCAAAAGCTAAACCTGTTGGCTGACAACAAACAGCCGCTGGCCAGAGAGACAGATGTGGAGCGACAGATTGCGTTCTCTGCTGCTGCTACTTCACAAGAGAACGAGCTTTGGGAGAGATCGATATACAGACGCACCCACACCATCTTCCATACGTGCACACACATGCTGCTCAAACAATTATACTCAAAACAAGTGAAACGCGTGGCCACGTGCACACAGAGACGACTCAGCAGATGTTTGGAGAGCGAAGTGTCCCTGCACAATGACAGAGTCCCGTCAAACCCATTATTTCAGCATTCAAGTGGAATTGTGTTTGACAGGGAAGCTTCGGAGATGGCTGAGGTACCAGTGAAGAATTTTGTTAACAGACGTTTGCTGCACAGTAGTCGGCTTATACAAGGAATAGTCAAGGTTGTGTTCAAGAACATACGTCACTTAACCACTTAGGTCCACTGATGAGATGAGCCAAGTGTATATTAATGAAATATCAGATTTTAAAGTAAGTTTGTCTGACTCACTGCAGCTCCATGCAGTGAAAGGAGGAGACTGCAGTCAGAAAATCTTACACTTTAAACACTTTAATCTGACAAGCAACTGTTATCAGTTCAAAATCCAACAATTCAATATTGTGTATGACAAACATCATCATTTTAGTTTGAAAAAAAGATTAATGAACTATTTGTTACTGCTCTAAATGGGGGTGAAACAAATTTCCAAAAAGGAAAACAAACTAAATTCACTCATAACAATTCACGAAATATCGCTGTTGCAAACAAGCCCTGCAGGCTGTTTGCTTTTTTGTTTTCAGTTTCTCCAACATGAAAAGAGAAAAGGAAAAACAGCAGCACACATTGAGGCAAACTGTCCCAGAAACCTCACAATCCCACAAAACCATCAAGAGAAAATTCTGACTAATGAGGACCTGTACACTGATGGACTTCACTTGAAAACCTCTCCAGCTGCAACCAGCCACCAGTGACAGCCTGTATCAAACTATCTATAGATATATTCAGAAAATGCTGGAGATGTAAGCACTGCTGTGTACAAGATGAAAGCTCTTACAGCTTAATGCTCTAAAAATAACAACATGAATTTCATATGAATGCAGGAAGTGGCAGGTAGCAACAGCAATAAACACAGATTACTGAGTCTAAGTGAGAATGCTGTAGTGTGGCGAGGTGTGAATGATTCATTGCCACCTTTAGCACATCCTGAGAGCTAATACAACATCAGGGTGATTGAAATGTCCCATGTGGTTGAGCGTTACAACTTTGTTTAAAGAAATCAGAGAGACAGGACATTTTAACCTCTCACTAATACTAATTTACTTTCCAAGGTAATTCCCTGTTAGAGTAATGAAATATTCCCTCTACTGGTCTTAATCCAATTCTGTTCTGTTGATATAATCTATATATTATGTGTCATTAAAGCAGCATTTGTAATGAGTTTTAGTTAAATCTCACCTTCTATTTAACCAAAGAAGACATACAACCATGTAACCCCATTGCTACTGTCTGATGTCACAGTAATGCTAAATGATGCTAAGTAAGTCAGTGACAAAAGCTGTGAGTAGCTGAGGTCTGACAGCCTGCGAGTCATACCACTTAAGCGGGGGTCTTTGTTCCCGGTTCCCGCTTCCCCTCATCCAGCCTGTTCAAGATGATAATGGGTTGGGTCTTCAGATAATGCTAACCACTGTGCTCAGGAAACAGCACACTTTTAAAGGTCAGCAAGCTGCAGGACTCCCACACATTAGTTACTGGAGCGAGAGAGAGAGAGAGAGAGAGAGAGAGAGAGACGGCTCCAGAGCTTTAATGGAAGATGACAAGAGAGCTGCCAATCCAGAATCAAAACAGAGCGAAATACCTAACGCAGGCAGACAGATGAGACGTTCACTGGCTGCATATGCATTCCACTACAAATGTACCGAGATTATGCTTGTGAAGATGTGTGCCCATTATCCACTCCACAACCTGTGCGCACACATCCAGAGCCAGACAAGAGTCCAGTAAAAGGCAACATTGTCCCCTTCTACCTCAAATGAATGACAATTTCACTGCAGCTGCATATCTTCACGTGCCATATGCCCGTAGGCAGCCAGAGATAAGAACCCCCCTCTGCTGCAGACCCACGTCCATGAATTAGTTACCCCCATCGCTGTGGCCCCCAAAACTAACCAACCAATGTTACCATGGCAGCAAAGGCACTATACATTGTAATTAGCTGTCTTAAATCCCCAAGGCTCAGGCTGGTTGGATGCAACCCACTGCTTCCATAGATTAGGACAACCACTGACATACATGGGGCCCCAAGCCGTGTCTGTCTGCACAAACACACGCGCGCACACACACACACACACACACACACACACAAACAAATACAAGAGGTTAGATTCAAGTGCAGACACACCAATGCATGCAAACAAAGAGACAAAAACATCCACACAACTCTTGCTAATCCACTGTCTCTTACTGCCCACTTCCCACCTTGCCCTCCCTCCCTGTGTTTGAAGCAGGTATGAGGAAATCGATCCTTCACACATACTGCAGAGCCATCCACTGCCAACACACTCCCACGTTCGGCACAACAACATGCAGTACAGCGGCTCCACTGTGTGGGCATCTATGGCTCAGTGTGCAGCAGCACCCTCGTCGTTTGTTCGTGGGCATGTGCTAATACAAAGTGTATCAAACCATGCAGTGAAACAAAAGCGCCACAATGAGTGAAGCTATTAAAATGCAAGCGGCTGCTGATTGCCCTTGGGGCAACCCTGGCAGTAGTTGTGGTGTCTATCTATTACACTCCACAGCCCAATTAGGAGAATATGATGCAGAGTAGAGGCAATGAGTTTGATATGCTCTAGGTGTGTGATAGAAAAAGATGCCCTGAGCAGTGGTGTACAGCTTAGTCAGGTCATATAAATGTTTCACATTGCGGTAACACCATTAAAGTAACTTTAAATGAAAGGCTGATAGAACTACTCACTGTATCAAAAGGAGAGACTCTCTCCTGTGGGACAAAAAAAATCAATGAGACAGTTTGTGACAAAGAAAATAATCTCAAATCTGTAAAATATCTGGGCCAAAAACAGAGATGGAGAACTATCTGGCAGTGTGTGGGTGTGCACTCTGAGTGAGACTGCATGCAACTTTCTGCTAGATTGAACTACTTAAAAGCACATTTTGTCTTTTCTTTGAGCAAAGTAGGTGGATAATTTGAGGACAGTTTACAGATTTGTTGCTTTACAGAGAATATAAGATGTTAATAAAGTTATTTTGAAAATTAGTGTAGTAATCTGCCTCATCAGTATGTATTGTCATTAGTGATGTGAAAGCTGCTACACATGGCTGCACCATATTGAGTCTCTGGGGCCAGTTAGTACAGAGACAGTTGGTTTGAACCGAACACTGTAGCTGTTTTAGTGCCAGCTTGTCAAATGAAATTCTTTGGAATACAATATCAGAATAACTGCACTCCACCAATCATCGCTGAATTCTGACAGTGGGCTTCGTCTGACTACAAGACGAGATCTAAGCTGCGAAAATACCATTTACCAGTGAGGAAGAAAGGAGCTGGAAACACTCCCACACTGAGTCAGCTCTTCTGTCCCTGGAGATCTGATACAGGAGCGCAGGTATGAAGAGAAGCACCTGCATGAGGAAACAAAATGAGGAAACTACAACTAAATGTGGCTGCTCAGGAAAAATAGTGAATCTAATAAGGAGTGGGCCTTTTCTGCAGATCTATCTGACTCTCACAGGGCTGTGCAGCATTGCATTTTCTCCTCTCCTCTCATACCAAGCATTAGCCAACTGTTACTGGTGTTATCTGCCAAGCTGTAAAGGTGTACAAAGTGTCTCCATCCTGTTGTTTGCATATTCACAGACATGCACGGATGCAAAATTATGTGAAGATTTCACAGACAATGAGGTTGCCCCTGAGCGTTTGTTCCCGAAGTTTATTTTAAGAGATTTCTATTGAACGAGACATTGGGAAGAGTGACAGGGGGAGATAAGAGAGAGAGGGGGAGGCAGGATGATGCCTGATACACAGAGAGCACTCACAGCCACAAGGCCATCTGGCATGAGTGTGTTGGCACAGTGCAAACACACAAAGACACACATGCACAAAGAGAGACCTCCACTGATTTTGAGTTTTGTCCATCTAGAAAAGGTCACAGTAAAAAGAAGTCAGTGATTTTAAAGAATGGATGCCACAGTAATCAACAACAACAAACATCATATTTATATTACAGCGAGACAGGTAATAGAAAACAAAAAATATCTGTGAGATGATGTGCAAACATGAATTACTAAAGAAAGTAAAAAAAGCATGTGCTTCTGTTATAACTGTGAGTGTTCCACTTATCATTTTATTCTAGGTGCATGTCAGCATCCCAGAAAATGAACACTATTCTCCCTAATATCAAAAATATTCTCCTTTTTATACTGTGATCCCAACAGCTCCCATGAAACACAACTCAGAGGCAGTATTAACCCTTCCACCTGCCTGGATGTTTCTATTCCACCTGTTTATTTTTCCCACAGAGCGTCTCTATAATGCTGAAGGAACCAGCCTGAACATGAACATCCCATTTTGACCCCAGCAGAAATTCGACCTACTGAGAACAGAAGGGCAGCCCTTACTGCGGGGCCTTAATCTTTAATGATGCACACACCAACACGCATAAAAAAATAAACACACACACACAAGGAACGAGGGGTGAATATGCAGGCTAATTGATAGCAGTTTGACAGTTTCTAATACAGGTTGTAAACAAGCAACCACACATTTACACTACCAGATTTATATCCACAATTCAGGAATGTGTTATGAGGCCATTTAAGAAAAGCTGAGGTGATATATGACCCACGTGTGTTTGTTCACCTGCGTGTGTCTGGGTGACGTGTCGTTGCTGGAGTGCATCCATCAGCTCTCTCGAGTCATAATGGCCTTATCTCCTTTTCCTGTCTCCCCCTCTCCTCCCCTCTTTTTTTTCCTCTCTTTTCTTCCGCTCGACTAACCTGAATGCTTAATCACGGACCCTGCCTTCCGGGAGCATGTAAACACACCAGCCGCAGCATTGGTCGGGACGGTGGTGTTACTGTGTGCCGATTGGCTGAGGGGAAGGGGGGCATGGGTGGCAGAAGAAGAAGAGGTCGGTGGTTTCCATAGCCCTACAGGACGACTGCTGTCCATAGTAACACACCAGACACACACACACACATACACACACAGCTCTCGCCCCTCAGGACATGGCGAAGGTCCCCACAGACTCACTGAACACAAACACACTCAGACACATGACACACCCTCTAACATCAAGCACAACATCTAACATCAAGCACAACAAAGGATTTCCAGAGCTTTCACCCATGTGAAAATGGCAACAGATTTGAATCCAGCTGATGTTGCTGTTTATTGCTAGAAACATAGGTTTAATCCATCTTATGGTGAAATGTTTCATGGGATTTAACTATTATTTGTCCTTATATTAAAGTGTTTAAATTTCAGAAGCTTCATTATCAACAATGTTTCACTTAGATGAGATGTCTTTTCCTCAGAAATGTGAGGGTGTTCAGGCTGAGTACAGCTTTTCTAAGCATTGTATCACCTACATATTATACTACTAGTTATTAAGTTATTATAGAAATTTATAACTGATAATATTTAGTTACAACGGATTATTTAGCTAGTTTAGAAGCTAACATTAGCTCAAGCAGCTAAAGCGCAGAAACATCATTGAGCTGGCTTTTTTCAAAGTATCAGATCATTTGTAGTTTGTCAAGTGACTATAGAAAGACAACTGTGTGGTCTGGAATTTATTTTGCAGAAATTTTCTGGATGTTCTTCCAAAATCATTCAATCTGAGTAATATATGAAATCTAGCTTGTTTGCTGTGTGTGAAATAGCTACAACAACATACTCAGCTGAGCCAAACGCTTCATCTATTATTCACAAGGTTGTCATTGAATGAACCCAAGCAGCCTTGGTTCAGAGGAGCCCCAGCAGGGATGTTGGTGAGTGAGCTGCAAAGTTAGCGTTATGACTTAACTGCCAAATCTCTCCTTCACTCCCATCAGATGGACTCTTGGAAGGAGGAGAAATTAACCATGTCCACATTTTAACGTGGCTGCCTCTTCACTGTGTGGCTGCACAGTTACTGTAGCTGTGAATGGCAGCATGTGGCACTTGAAGTTTCCACAGTTAATACCTATGCACCAGTAACGTATTGGAATTACTACAATAATTCAGCCCCATCTGTTGTTATGTACACAATGTAAGGATGTTCGTTTTTATTCTTAATTTTCCATTTGTCACTTGCTTTGGCTGAAAAATGACATCAACAAATACCAGACGTCTTTCTCTATTACAGCCACAACATGTAACAGGTGTGTTTTTACTTTGAGTTTACTGTTATCTGACATGCTCCTGAAAAACATATCTATAGTACAGTCATAAAAATATCTTTAGTGGACTAGTTTCTGTTACTAAAGATGGGATGTTAGGTCTGTGGGTAACAGCATCAGTTAAACTCTTTGCTTTTCCATCAGTACCTTTCAGTCTACTCATGTCAGACAATCAACAAGGGAGAATTTGGTTCAGCAGTATCAAACTGTTTCCTGACAGTTTGGGAGAAATGAACATGAAGTCCATTACATAAGCATGAACCCCACAACAGGCCCAATGGGAGGAAGATGCTTGAACACAAAGCAGAGAAGCATGGCATGGAAGATGATGGCATTACATAACAACACTGCTTTGGGCTGACTCAGATTCTTTCTCACTCTCAGTATGTGAGTGAGGACAGATTTAAATGTCTGTTTCTATAGTTACGGTTCAGGGGAGGGAGGGAACAGCTTCATCTATTGATCAGGATAATGGAGGAGCTTGTACAGTGGGAAGATAATGATTTAAGATTTGACATGCTGCACAGATTACACAACACACCGTTCCATTCCTAAAAAGTAAAACCTTATCCACGCTGGCCGCATTTATTGCAATTATTATTCAGGCATCTATAACCCTCCTTGTATAGAGATCCAGGTTTGCACTGGTGATGGTACCTCCACTTCTGCAACACAATTACTGAATGTGAGCAACAATTCTTGTCCTTGTACTAGTGACTCCTCCCACTCACTATATTTCAAAAATATTAGCTAAATGGCCCTGACCTCCTAAAGTCAAGCAAATGGTCTTGCACTCTAACTTGGTACAGTGTGGTCAAGACACAATTGTGGTGTTGGAAACACTATCAGATCACAACTGGACTTGTTTCTGTTGGCACTGAGGGGTAGAGTCACAGTGAGACAGAGAAAGACAGGGGGAGAGAGGGAGGTGGGTAGCTTGGTAAAATAGATTTTGGGGGGTGTGATAAATGAGGAATCCCTGGTTATATCAAACTCCCCTCCAACACTCTGCTGGGAAACTATCCAGAATAACTTTGCTGTGGCCCTGTTTGCTGAGACAGGCCACGTGACAGCAAACTAACTACTAACATTAAACACTTAAAGACAGAACTGGGACTGGGTCGAAGTCTGCCAGGAGCAGCCAGGAGCAGCCAGGCAGCAGCAAAGTGTGCTACATTTATTAGTTCATGTGCTGCGGAGGGGAACCAGACCAAGGGTTGGACAGCCTGGGAAACCCACTACTTTGTGTTGAAAAGTGGCAGCATTACCCAAAAACTGTTAGTGAGGCATTATATGAGCCTAAAAGGTTAAGAGAGCACATCTAATACCCCAAAGGTCACATGTTCACTGACACATCAGCCAGTGTGTCCATCATACACAGGTCACACCAAAGCTCTGCTTACTTACGATTGTGCCACATAAACATTACTATATTATGGAGTCTAAAATCTTAACTGTCACACTTATGCAACTCTCAAAAATCATTGACTGTTAACAGAAACAGTCATTAATGAGTGATGAAGCCAATCAATAGACTCCTCAAACAGACTTTGAATGCATCCTTAGGTGTGTCTCAGTGGTGTTTCAAAGACCTTTGCTCCATACGATGATACAGAGGTGTTGTTTGGAAGCATGTTTGCCCTGAATCACAGCACCTTTACCTTTAACATGTGTGACTGACCTTCATCTTTCAAAATGTAATTTTAGAAATCTATGAGTGATGCCATAAACACAACATTCATGTTTTTCTGCAGTTTAGCATTAAAGCACATTCACTGCATGGCAACGGGACAGACAGCAGATTAATTCTCCCCGGAAACATATTGGTCCATATGACTATCTGCAGATGCTGACAGCAGAGTCCAGATTAGTCAGCACATATTAACCCTTTACAAACTTGGGAATGGCCCACCATTCTTTCCTGTCTGAACTCAAGTACCCTCAACTCTTTCTTGACAGGATATATACAGAAATGAGGAGGATAGATTTTTTTTAATGTTCCCTCAGTGATGGACATTAATTTGAGTCATCCTCACTGTGACTCAGATTAGGAAAAATCATTTTGACATACATGCATGTGTGAGTCTCTGCATGTGC
This sequence comes from Rachycentron canadum, assembly GCA_038496675.1. NCBI lineage: Eukaryota > Metazoa > Chordata > Actinopteri > Carangiformes > Rachycentridae > Rachycentron > Rachycentron canadum. Next base: position 17,997,264 of record CM076660.1, on the reverse strand, counting down.
ACGTGACACCTCTGCTCTGCCATGCCAAAATTCCCATATTCTGGCTCTTACATAATCAAGCTTTCCTTTGATGTTGCTTTAGCATCACGTGGCACTGAAGCCCCACTGAAGGACTGAGGCTAACTCTCTCAAGGTTACTGCACAGGCTGCCAGAGTCGGAAGTTAGTGTCAGTTTGCCACTCAAGATGTGGACATGGCATTAATAGTGCAGTGCAGAAATTATGACATGGAGGAAACGTCCATTTTTTCCTTTACTTGATTCTGTGATTTTACTCTAAATCAGGACAGAAGTGTAATAAAGATCCATGTGGTTTTTAAAGAGCAGTGCAGAAAAACCTTGTGATGCAGTTAAGTGGAACAAATGTGTTCGACTCAAAAAAAAAATAAAAAACTGAAAGACTCAAATCAATTTTAATTAAGCCTGCATCTTTGTTAGTTTTAGCAATCCAAACTCACTGTCATTTAGTCAGCTGATGGGAGTATTACCAAGCTGCAAGTGGCTTTGGCCTAACGTCATATTTCTTTCTTTTCTGAAATCAGAATTTTCAAGGCAAAGCGGCCAAAACTCAACAATAAACACCTTAAACACCTTATCTAATCAGTGAAGGACGCAAATGTATAAAGCAGCAAGAGATAATTTCCAATGTAAACAAGCCACTGAATCAACAGAGAGATAAAACAACTGATACGATACACAACACAGAGCAAACTGATGGACTGGTTAGAGACAGAAGATGGAGACAGTGGCACCAGTGAAATGCTTCTGAAATCAGATCATGGGTGAACAAAAAACCTTTTATCCTGCTGCAGATTATGACAAAACTGATTAACTTTGTGTGTGTATGTGTGAGAAACACACTAGAGGCAATAATAATGAACCACTAAGATTAAGACAAAAAAAAAGAGAGAGAGATGGGAGAGCAAAGATGAGAGGGAAAATAAGAGGGTTTTGTTGAAGTTAATGTATTTGTAACTAACACATGCATGCACGCACACACACACACACATACACACACAAACACACAATAACAGTCATCTGGGAGTCTACCACTTATGCTGCTGACCAGACAAATGGGGCAGGGGATGACTGATGAGAGGTCTGGGACGGTGATTTTGTTAGGGAGTGTCTTTGTGTACTTAAAATGATGTGAGTGCGTACAGCTCTGCACCTGGACGTGCAGCTTATATGTCATTTGTTGAATCATTTTGAAGGCACTTGCCTAAATGCGCATTTTGTCCCCTTAAAAATTAAAGTCTGTGCAGCAAATGCAGTGCTATGAGAAGATGCAAAGTGAGGCCAAACAGAAAGACAATGTGGCTTCGAGCTTACACTCCCACTTCACTCAGCGAGTTAAGGATGTGTGGTCACTACTTAACATTGAGCCATTAAGACAATTTTAGTGGATGAAGAGACAAAATGCAATTTGAGCCTCATGTTTGGTAATCCACTACATAACCAGGGAAGCTTTACTGCTGATGGAAGGGTGGGACTGAGCCGTCACACACCATTAACAACTAGGTATGAGTCATCTTCCACAGTTAAGTCTGCTGTGTCCTAAAGTGTTACAGCCTGTGAACCGATGAATGGGGCTGTTTCAGGGTCAGTGTAGTGGCATTACGGAGGCCTACTCAGCGGAAGCCCTCAAAAAGCTCACAAAAGTGGTGGTATATTTTTATTCCCCTGAGTGGCAAAGGCGAGTTCAGCAGAGCTAGACGCACCACTTTACTTATACAATACATGCACAGGCACACAAAGTAAAGCAGGATAAAGGATGGTGGGAAAGCAAAGGGATGATGAAATGACAGGTGCATAAAAGGACTGTGCCCTTTTCCCTCAGAACAGCTCACAGTAAAGCCTGATTTCAGCCTGTTGTAATGTTAATAGACAGTCTCCTATTGTACACATGCAGACTCTCACAGAATTTCAAAATATGTTAAAGCAGATTAGGTGCTAAATTATGATGTATTCTGTTTCTGTTCACATTTTCTGCGATGCAAGAACCAAAATAGCCACATTAAAATAGTACACAGACTAAGTATAGAGTCCCTGATGATCAAAATTCATTACTTTACAGTTACATTGACCTGATCCATTTTTTAAATGTGGACTAATGCCTGCATTGAGAATTCAGTACTGACATAATCCAGTGCTATGATGCATAGTTCCCAGTAAATTATTTCTTTTATTAAAAGGCCAATATTATAAAACATTGCTGTGCCATCAGACAAAGAAAACAAACAATAGCTATTGAATAGTCAACATCTACGGAAACATGCTAATTCGTTTTGTGGCTGAGATATAAAGATCAGACCTGCTCCACTATCTGTACACTAAATATGAAGACAGAGCCAGTTAACAACTGTAAGGAGAGACACAACCACAGACTTTATATAAAAGTGGACAGACTCTGGGTCTGAAAAGTGGAGCCAATGCTGAAGACCCTTAAACCTGTTTCTATCTTATGACCATCATAGGGCAACTCCACTGCTTGTAAAAAAAAAAAAAAAAAGTCAGATTGTATTGAAGTCTATGGGAAAATGTCCCTACTTCTCACTTCATTTATTAGCTCAGTAAACATTTTCCTAATGAGTTTATGGTCTCAGTCTCTAGTTCCATGTCTTCTTCAATACAACATGATGTTCATTTTTTAAATTACAAACTCAAGCCTTCAAAGTGTCAGCTCACAAATCAATGGGTGGCATCATGGTGGGTTGACACTTGGGTTCAGAGACTGCTGAGTCACTTGCAAGGCAAAGGTCACATGACCAACAGGCTAACACTGATGCTTGCATGCTGACCACAATGACAATGTTATCTAACACCCAACAATGTTGTTTTATGAATATTCATCCAAGTAAATGTTCAGTTGCATCCTCTTTAATTTTGAACATTTCTATAGACATTGTGACCAAAGGTGAGTTTTATTTGGCTGGGAAACAGACAACATTTCACAATTAGAGAGAAAACTCTATGCAAACCCTATGCCAAGGGTTCAAACCCGAGCCTTCTTGCTGTGAGGCGACAGTGCCAACCACTGCATCACAATTTGTCCGAAATAAATGGTGTGTTGCTGCTGCCACAAGGTCCAACAAAGTCCATCTCGGACAAGGTTATGTTACTGAAGCTGTCTAACTGTAACTGTGTTTTTCCCTCTGATTTAAGGAGTGTTGCTTATTTTCCATAAGCAACACTGTGCTTCATTGTGCTTCTTCACCCCTTTTGCTGACGGTCATCGATGTCCATTGAGTCTTGCTAGTGAAACCAGAATGAAACAGCAAGCCAGGAAATTACAGTGCTGGGCCAAAAAATAGTCAGAATATCAGCTTTGGTTTGGATGAGGATTAAACAGATGAGATACAGTGAGGTTCAGAAGTCTGAGATCACTGTCTCTTTCAAGCAAATGGGAAATCATGTTAATTAGTGACTTCAGATGTTCTGGCAGGCGTTTTGACTTTTTTAATTTAGGAACAGGGTAAGACAAGCTGTTCCTCTGCTTACAATCCTTATGCTAAACTAAGGTAATCTGCTGGTGCTAGCTTCATATACCATACAGACATAAGGTGTTGAACTTCCCATCCAACTCTCTGCAAAAACACAACTAAGTATATATATAAATAAAGTCAAATAAGTCTTTTAAACATTTTCTTGAAACTAAATAGGTATGCAAAATATACAGTGTGTATCCTGAATATTGTTACACCACAACCAAACATGCTGCATGTATATCCTGTAATTATTCATTCTCATACTTCATTCAGCAAAAGGATGAATGAACACAACTTTGATAGACTATACTATGCATTGATGTTTTTGTAATTAACCAAATGAACAGGCAGATGGCTTTGCATGCATCACTGTTATTGCGTTGTGTTAGTGAGACCCCAATGAACAGCAGCTGCCCTCCAAATACACTTGACAACATGTTGGTACTGTGTGTTTCTTTGTCACTAAAGTCCCAAACACCCCGTCTCCTTCCTCCTCTCCTATTCACTCCCTCTCTGTAGATTAAGGCATGGTAACAATGGTGACACAGCAGAGCAAATCCCAAAAGGCTGTGTCATGTGCCCAAAACTTAAAACACACACACATACACAAAGACACACACAGCACAGGAACAGGGAATCACAGCTGCTTGGATATGTGCATTTGCTGCAAATTGGTTTCCACTCACTGTTCTGAAATACAGCATCAAAGCCATTGTTCAATGTGTGTATATAAATCATCCTCACTGAAATATTATGTTTACAGAAAAAGTTGCACTTACAGATAAAAAAAATATATAAAGGTTTGGCTAATTTAGAAGAAGGGAGAGCAGAGTAAACTGTTCCTAACCTGGCAGATCTGAACACGCAGCCAAAGTGAGACAGCGTACAGTAGACATGTCAGGCTGTATCTACATCGCAGCATGAAGTCCACAATGTAGAGATGATTAAATATTCAGCATCAGACAGCTTGTGTCCTTGATAGGATGGAACATAAAGTTCTCCAGGTTGTAAGCATGACTCACTCTCTCCCACACCATATATCTCCAGGCATTCCCCAGGCTTCTGCGCTCAATAGTCAGCAAAAAGCCAGAGACGAGTTCTTACCACTATCAGGGAACGGAGGCAGAACAAGGAAAGGGGAGGGGGTGGGTGGGGGTTAAGCATCTTGTTATGGACAGCCACACTGATGCACTGTAATTGGAAGTCCTGAGAAATTCAAAGTGTTCTCTGTGTGCACAGCGCCCCAGCTGTAACGCGAACAGGGAGCCCATGAGATAGAGAAGAGAGGGGGGTGGTGTTGGGTGAAAATGGCTAGAGGTAAAAGACGAGCGCAAAGATAAATGGGAAGCGGAGCGAGGAGGGGAGTAAATAGATGGGATGAAGGGACGGAGGGATACATACTGCTGTAGAGGGTGTCGATCCAGGAGAGCCGGGGCAGGCCACGAGCACTGAGGGGCTCCATCCTCCTTTTCTCTCCCTGTCTCACTCACTCTGCTTCCTTCTTATTTCTTGAGTCCCTCTCTGTTGCTGCTGCTCACGTTGCTTCTTTCCTTTGCCTTATCCTTGAAAAACAGCAGTCATCTCTCAGGAACATGCAAAAAGAATCATTTGGAGAAAATGTCAAAAGACACCCCGGGTCCAACAAGCAGACGAGCCAGTGAAAGAGCTGAAGAAGGAGTATATGACTGAGTGGTGTGTGTGACAGAGAGAGAGAGAAAACAACAGGCTGGAGACGACTACCTCCGACCGTTGCTAGGGGAAGGGAGAAACACTCCCTCTCTCTTTGGCTTGCTCGCTCACATTCTCTCTCTCTCTCTCTCTCTCTCTCTCTCTCTCTCTCTCTAACAGCTCATCAGCCCCTCTCTCTCTGTGTCTCTCTCAGAGGCAATGCATAATGACTGTGAACCAATGGGCTTGTGTCAAATGTGAATTAACTGTTATATTGTCTGTTTCGTTAGATAGTGTGGACACACTTTAAAGCTTCCATCTTTGTCTTCAGTCACTGTTTTTCTTTTATTTCAGTTCTCTTTATCCAACCCAATGAAAATCATACTGAGATTAAAATATTGTATTCAAGCCTTTTTTTAAGAGAAACTGACCAAGAAAAGCTTCAAAACATTGTTATACTGTAGCAGTAAATGAAAATAACAAACAAAAATTCCTGCCACATGCTACAAAGGACCCTAAGCAGTTTCCAGCTAAATGTATGTACAGGTATCAAGTTTTTAATCTTTATTTTAAAGATCAAACAAGCTTTAACTTAGAGCAAAATTTTATGTTTTTTTTAAATCTGACCTAAATGCACCTTTGGTAAGGTGGTGCAGGGGGAACAGGCAGTTTACTTTAACCTATTCCAGCTCTGAACTAACAGAAAACTGAAATCTTTACGAGCCTCGGAGGGGCTTTGTGTGAAACAGTATCAGCCTTTCAGTGAGAGAGAGAGAGTGGCTGCTTCAGATGTCATGTTTTAACCTACTCCAGTTGGCTGTTCCCGTGGCAACTTGCCGTGCACCCCTCATCCAGACAGACACACATTTAAAAAAGACGCAACGCGCGAACACCAGCAGGTGTCAGGAAAGGATGCAGGCCCAAGCTGACACAATACAGGATGTACCAGTGAAGTAGAAACCAGACAGAGCTGATTTTCATTTCTCAAGAAACAAGTTTGTGATTATGTTTGGACAATATGCACCATCAATGGCCTGGAGATTTATTAATAGAAAATAATGGACGTTAAAATTGCAATTGTAAAACTGAGATAATAAATTTTAAACATCATCCAGACCTAAAGGCGTTTGGCTACTTTCAGGGCCATCAAAACCAAGCCATGACCACATTTTCAAAGGTTACAGGTTACAGATCAACTTCATCCAGCCTGAAAGCCAACAAATCAGCATTTTGTTATTATGCAGCTAAGGGTTTCCCAGTTTTATTTTATTGATTTTCAAATTATCACTCTGTCAGGTTTTAATTGGCACATTAGCTCATTTAGCACATTAGCTCTCCTGTTGCGTCCTGTTCCCAGAAACAGAGCTGACAGCACAATACAGCCTGTCCTCTTCATCAGACACAGCTATTTGTGTTTATGAACGCATGTGCTACAATCAGAGACGAGCATCATGCCAGCGGCAACAAAGCCTGATATGAAACCCTCCCCTCGCACCCCTGTCAGGTCCACTCCTCCCCCCCTTCATCCTCCTCTAACCAGCATGGGGGAGGAAAGATGGGATGGTTGAGAGGCAGAAAAACTTCAATTAGGACACAAAGGCTGACAGGAGGAACCCCATCACACCACCCCCCACCCCCTCCGCCCTCAGCAGGCAGAGCACCAGGCCCGGAGCACCGCTCTTTGTCTGGCTACAGAGCTCTTATGTGCCAGCTGGAGGAAGCGACAGGGCACTGAGAGAGCTCATCTAGCCAGAGGTCATATCTGCGTGAGTGTGTCAAGGCATTTAATGCAAGCCCTCATAACTTAGTCTTTATTGTTGGGGTTAGTAATGAATATAAATGTGTCATTATAAAGGAGGAAAATAACATTGGTATGACACACACACCCACACACACACACACACGGGTTTGTGTGAAGGGAAAGCCCAGCAGAGGGAGAGGAACACAGGGTTGGTGAGTGGCAATTCATCAAAAATGGATTTATGTACTGTACAGTCTTACACATCCTTTGTTTTGAATCTGGGACAATAGAGTGGTTCTCTATCACTCACAAAGACACACAAAAACACACACACTCTCACAAAGTTACACTAATGCGTACAATTCTGTGTGTACTTACCTTTCTGCATGGTTTTGGGAGCAAAGCTGCCCCCCCCACTCCTCAAGGCCTCATCATTCAAGGTGCAGAGCCAAACAAAGAAAACACACATGTGCCATGCTCAAATACACACACACACACACACACACTATGCAAACCTGGAGCATCACAAACCTACATTTATCAAATATTAATATGCAGTCAAGCTGTGTAGTAAAAGGGGCCATTACTAACTGTCTCTACAACATTTTGACACACACAGCTAGCAGAATTGGTTTAGGCACAGTGAAAGCAGATGTAGTATCAGTCTGCCTCTGTGTAACACAACAACAAAGCTCAACACACCATCAATGGTTTATTCTCCATAAAGGTCAACATTCAGCAACAGCCGTCCACTCTGTGTGTCTGTTGGCAAAAAGGCTGAGCAGGTGGATTCAGTGGACGGATGAGATCTAGACTTCAGACCATCAGGATCTTAAATGTCTCCATATGTGAAATTGGTTTTTCCCAGTCAAGAAGGTTCCCCCCATCAGATCACCTTCAGAGGAGGTGGAGTGTAAAATCTACTTGCTCAGTCTTTGCTCTTGTGTGTAAAGAATTGTGTGTGTGTGTGTGTGTGTGTGTGCATGCAACTAATGTGAACAACGGAAAACAAAATGCAGGACATCATTTGTTAGTAGAGCGAGAATATATGGACTACAACACAAAAAAAGCTGGAAAATCAATGCTTGCCTTTGATCATGCATGTCATGCCACTGTGGGCAAACACCATGTGAACAAAGGACAGCAGCAGATCATTGTACTGCATGATGCTCAAAGGCATGTTCAGGCTTCACCAAGTCAAATTTGAGTTGGAGGCCTTCTGCACCACCTACTCACACAGTAAATGAGATTATTCACACCACTGTTCCTATTGAAAAACTGTAATAAGCCATCTTTAGTGGGCGTAAAGAGGCTTTATGCTCTGTATTAAAAATACTGCTTCAGCGCAACGGATGCAAAACTAAAAGTAGATAAAATCATCACAGATCTTGTCTGGATTCTCTAATAGCAACAAATACAAAATGATATTTGTTCATTTCAGAAGTTAAATATTTCCTGTCATCTACTCTAGAGGGAGACTGGTTGGTCACAGGTAGACCAGTGTGTGTGTGTGTGTGTGTGTGTGTGTGTGTGTGTGTGTGTGTGTGTGTGTGTGTGTAATTAGGCAGCATACCATCCCACCAACCAATAAAACCGCCACCCACCACTCTCCTCCCCCTCCAGCCTCTCTGTTCTACCCAGATACCCCTGCCCTGCCTCACCCCACCATCCTCCCCAACACTCTGACCCCAACCACAGAGGCCTGGTGGATGATTGGGGGGTGGTCTGTTGATAGCACTAATTTTCCAGTCACCACCCAGCTGCCTCTCTCAGGGGCAGTGTGTGTGTGTGTGTGTGTGTGTGTGTGTGTGTGTGTGTGTGTGTGTGTGCGCGCATGCGCGTGGTGCCCCTCTGCCCCCCCTGCTTGGCAGTGCAACACTAACTGGTAGATGAAAATAATGTAAACTGGAAATGTTAAAAGCCTGATCTGCCCACCCCCACATTTCAAAACATTCTCCAATGCTACTGGTTTGAGTGTGTGTCTGTATGTGAGAGTGAGTGCGGCTGTTCACACAGGAAGTAGACAGCTGTTTCCATATGAGTGGCTTCAGAGGAGCCTAATGAAGCACTAGAGCGAAAACACAAGCCACAAGTGTACAAATTATTTAGGCCAACTGAAATCGTTGTGGTTGTCATCGGACTAAAAACTAAAAATCTGCTGTCGTTGTGATGGTAAAACTTGTCCAGAATAATGAATTAAAATGGGACTTTTCAACCTCCAGTTTGGAAGTGAAACATAATGGAGTCACATTTAAAACGTACCTCCAGAAAAAGGAATATGACAAATATGAACATCTATTATCACACACTATATTTTAATACTGCCAGTGTTTTCTTCTTATTAAAAAACAGACATTAAAATGAAAAAAAAAATATTGTAGTATACTTAACACCTATTGAAAAAAAACTGTTTTTGTGAGTTTTTGATAGGCAAAGGGAACCAGATATGATGATAACAATTCTAGGAGTATCTCGCTCTATAATATGAAAAAAAATGTCTTACTTGAGGTGCTAAATGGCACATTCAAATTTGAAATTCAAATTTATTTTATTTATATAGTGCCAAATCTGGACAAGGAGAGATGCTTTCAGGGGAAGAATTAATGTAATGAGTCCAATGTAAAGCACCATGCTATGTATGATGTATGATGTGTGCGATGTGTATGTTTGTTTGTAGGTTTTTTGTTAGTGGATTTTTCTTGTTTTATCTTTTTATTGTTCATTATTCTACTGTTGTGAGCTTGCGATTATACATAAAAATAATGAAGCAGATCTACACAGCAATAGTAAAGTTTATAACTGTAGAAGGTCAAATGGCAACTACAACCATTGATTTCCTAATTTTAGAGTTAAGACTGATCAGCCAGGCCGATGAATGTGCCAACACTAGACTGTTGTAGATATATGGCATCATTGTGTATGTTGGCCTGTAAATAACATGAAACTGCCATACAGATTTTTACACTGCTATGTCCCACTTGGTGTCCATCTATAACACACTTTAAAACAACAAAACAAATATATTGGACACATATAAGTATCAGTTGATATCTGGCTCCCAAATATTGAGCTCAGTATAGATGAAGCAATACCTAATGTCAATGGAGAAACAAACACAACAAATCCCTTTTTAAAATTCAAGTTCAGCTTCCTGTCTAACAAGGCATCAGAAACAGGGTATTTGAATCACCACTTCTACCTGTGTGAGAAACTCTTCAAAGTGCGAACACACTCCTTGGAGATGGATGACAGTATTTTCTGGCTGTGTGTTTTTCCGACACATTGCTTTGTTTTGGGGGTTGGGGGAGATGGCAGCAGGGACGAGCAATGACTATGCATTATTAAAAAGCCCTGAGTGCACCAGTGATGAATGTCTGCTGGTGAAATGGGAATGCCTTAAAAAAAAAAAAAAAAAAAATCTTGGGTTTTTTTTGTTTTATTTCTTTTATTGTTTGTTATTGTCTGCTATTTTCAGTCAAATGGTGTGAAAAGCCTCCTGGGTTTTGTTATTTTTTTTATCTCAACATAAGTCATTTGTCTCTCCTCTGTGTTTGTCATAAGCAATTTTTTTCTCCAAGTTTAATGTGTGTGATACATTAAGAGACACAGTCGTCCAACAATTAAATCAACACATGCACAATCCCCCTCTCGCTAGTTATATGTCTGTGTGTGTCAGAATAAGACGACTCTTTATTTGACCTTAATTGTTCTTGTAACACTTCACTTGACAATTAACCTTTCATCAAGCTTTTTATTTGCTTCATGTGTGTCTGTGTATCACAGCATGTGCTCTGGCACATGCCCCCCCCACCCCCACCCCCGCTCCCTTCCCCAAAACTCCTTCACCATCCAATTATGTGGATCGACCCTGTCTAGCTGTGTATGTACCGCTGTGACATCTCTCTCTCTCTCTCTCTCTGTGTGTCTGCCATTTCTATATCAAACCAGCCTCTGATTTATGGTAAGACAGAACTCCCTTAAATATAATTCCTAGCCTATTTGTGTCAAGGAGAGACTCAAGGAAATTGTGTGTGTGTGTGTGTGTGTGTGTGTGTGTGTGTGTGTGTGTGTGAGACCCATGGACAGAGAGAGTATTCATCCCATTCCAGCTGAATTCACTTTGATCTATTGAGGTCAATGTGGAAATCATCTGAATCATGTTGTGATTGGACAGACGCCACAGAAGGAAAACACTCCTTCCTTATTTGTGCACACACACACACGTACACATAAATGTGCACACACTGTAAAACCTCTCTAAGTGTTGTTTGTTGCTTATTATTGGAGTTTGTTTCTTGCACAAAGGGGTCTTCATTTTTCTCTGTATCACAGATAAACACTTGCACTGGGGACTTATCTGGCTTATTGAAAGAGAGGAGATAAGACATTTTGTCTCTGCAGGCATGCAGGCACGCTGGTAAATGACGTTTGCACAATGTACTTGACAAATTGATTTCTGCCTGTCCTACACTGCAAAGCTACAATCGGTGTTAGTGTTAGTGACACACAGACCATTCACAAAGTGGACAGGCAGCACAATGAAGGCTGTGATGATGTCTAAATAAAGAACTACTGCACTCTAGTGTTTCATTTCTGCCAACACAAGTGAAGAAATTAATCTAGATACAACAAAACCATGAATCATGATGACTTTGGTGTGTGTCCACAGTAAAAAAGATTTTACCATCAAAACAAAACTTAACATTTGAAAGAAGTGGGCTGACACTGACTTAGCTACTCTCATGTATCCTTGTCAGACAAGTTTTATTTCCACTGCCATACCTACCAGAGTGGCAGTAACAGTCTATTATTGGCTGAGCTACAACTGGTAACTGATATGAATCATCCCCAGCTATTTCAATTTCAATACAAACCCCTCAAATTTCCCTTATTCTCTCAAGAAGCAGAATAAGAGAAGAATGATTAAAATAAACTTTCATGGGCTGAGTTTTGTATGTGGGTCAAACTCTCACTACGACATCATCAGGATTGTTGAAAAAGCTTCTCCAGAGCCACAGACGTCATTACACAATGTCTGTCACAGGCTGAGTGAGTACAACTTCCCATGACCAGTAAACTGAACTTCATGTGTAACACTGGAGGACCGTCTCTTTAAAACTACACACATATGGCATGAAAATGTTATGGGGAGGGACACAATCATATTATTGATAACAGTTAAGCAAACACAAATAAATAGAGAGCACAATGAGCACAAATACACCACAGTGTATCTGTCATTGGTACAGATGTCCACATGAGGGTGCTGTGTCAGTGTCCTCACAATCCCACCATCTCTCTGGATCCCCTCCAGTAACAGTGAGCTCTCTGTAGCACTAAGTAACATGCAGCATGCAGCACCGTTCACCTGTTTACCTTTGGGAAGTATGTGACGGTGACAGGGACACAGTGGCATTGGGGAAGAAAGACAAACCAGCAGCACTCTCTGGAGGTATGAAGAATCATCAGAAGATCTGGTCTGTTCCTTGTATTTTGTGTGATGCTCAAATCCTCAAAGTCAGGAAGGAAATTAAAGTCATTAAAGACAACACAATTCCTATCCTGATTATTTGTGGAAACAAAAGGCTCCGTAAGCTCAGCGGCTGATAGATGATGTTGCTTGATGCTGCAGCAGCAGAGGGACTGGTTGGCCAGTGACCACACCTCCAGTGTCAGGTTAACTGTTTCATCAGGACAAAAAGCCATGCACGTACTCAGACACATGAGATGGACGCTCACAGGAAAACAGAGAGTGAAAGCTGTAGAAGCTCTCTCCAATCATCGCTAGAGAACATTTCACACTCTGGTTTCTGGTCCCTACAGAGGATATGTATTAATATCATATTTTCACATACCACCTTTCTTATCACAACTGAGAAACAGAACAAACCAGTGACTGATATGAGTGGCTGGGAGGAAGACAGATGTAAAAGCCATTTGAATCATATGACACTGTCTTCTAATATGAAATCACAGTAAAAACAAAACAGAAAATACAATGAATACAATAAAATAAAGGCAATAAAAGTTGAACTATTAGTGTGGCTTTAAGTCATATCCTGTGACCAAACGCACCTTTTCACAGTGCTCTCATTTCACCTGCTGATAATTTGCAACTAGGAAACAATTGTGTTGTTACCAATGAACTAACAAGCGTCTGATCATACAAAGTATCCTGTGCAAGACCTGATCGTAGTAAGTATAATGCTCAGCCTGTACATATAACCCTTGACTTAAAGTGTATCTACCGCATCTATCAAACAGAGTGACACCTATAGCAGGAGTTCCAATCAACAGAAACACTTCCTCTCTTTGACAATGACAATCTGATAACTCGCAAGCCTATTCTTTACTCTGTCTACTACAGTGTGAATTGTTACAATATTTGTTGAGGTAGAACCACAGCAAGTAGCTTCTAATATGCAATTCAAGTTAAAGTTTTACATGTCTGTTTATTTGGCCATCTGTCTCCATTTCCACTTCAAGGAAGTGAAAGTGATGAGCACAGCAAAAGATATCCTGAGGACAATAACCAGATGACTGAATAATGTTATTAGTACAGGTGTTCATATCTCAACATAAGGTTGTGCAGAAGTGGTGCAGAACCATTTTACTTCATTGAAGGCCTATTTTTCATTAATTCCCCAGTGTGCAGCCGACAACAGAAATAGCTTTTTTAAATACAACACAGAAGGGAAGGCGTGACAAAGACTGGCAAGAAATGATTTCTTATAGCGCAGAGAAATAATACCTGTGTTGGGGGGGCACAGAAAGTCAGGTCACATCTCCCGCTGTGACATGAAAGTCAAAAGTCTAAGCCAAATCTTTTTAAGAGGTGATGGTCCAAGAAAAAAATATTTTTCCTCTGGTCTGACATGGCTGCCATCTGACACAGCAACACTGTCACCATGAGAACTGCATACACCAGCAGGAGATAACAAAGCTGACATTCAGGGACAAAAAGAGTGCGATCACAACTTCTTTACTGTCATCCTACATGGTTTGAGATTTTGGTGGCGTGCAACAGACCTGCTTGTGCTTTCTGCTCTAAGCCATGTGGAACCAATGTGGTTGGCACTGATTCATTTTTAGGTGTAAGGAACTTGTGGTTATCTCTTTATACTGATATCATGTGAAACTGACATTTAATACATGTTTCTTACATGTATTCAAGCAAGGAACATGTTACGAAATAAAACAAAAACAAACAGATGTCAAGATTATGTGGTCCCTCTTAACCAGCCTGAGTCAACAACTGGTGACCACTGGAATATGCATCTCACTGGCCAACTGTATTCATGTGATTACCAAAAAAGAAGCTACATATTAATAATTAATCTTGACAAAAACTTAAGTTGCACGTAAACATAGACAAGGAAACTAGACATATGCAAAACATTTATTCAAAACACCTGATTTATATTTCCTCCTCTCTTTATTGTAAAACAACAAGATAAGTTTGAGTCTGATTGCATCCATTACCATTTCGTTACATAGTTCTCACACCTTTTTAATGAGTTTAATTAGGTTAGAGGCTCATACTTCCAAAATGAGTAAAACATTGATAAAATATTTTGATTGTTGTAGTGTCTGAATTTGCACTTAAGACAGCAACAAATTGACTTTTAGTGCTCAGTGACCTGGTGTTGACCAACTCGGTGTTCTAAAATGTTATTTCATCATTTTTATAATAAAAGACTTTTCTAGTTCATATCAAGGCTACTTGAGTTTCTAATTTATTAATTTGGATTATAATTATAAAATAATATAATTATTTTATTATTTATTTATTTTTAAAAGTCTGATTTTACTTTATAATGGTTTATAATGGCACCCCCCCCCCCCACCCCACCCACCCACCCAAAATAACATTTTTATTTTGTCTCACTTTTTATTACAGTGTCACCTTTATGAAACTGGCATTGGTGGTCATATGCCCCTGCCCTACAAAATTAGCCTGTTAGCTTGAAGATGTCCAAGTAATTCTAACTGTCCTGCTGCTGCTGTAAATAAAACAAACTAACATCTTTCCATTTATTCTGTTTTATAAGGCTGCTCATGCTACTTCCCTTGCCAGTTAATTAGCTAGCTGGGGCTGTGCTTGGTTTATAACTCAGTAAGGAAGTGAAAAAACAGTGTAACTGGCAGCAGCTAACATTAGCTGGTTAATTCAGAGTTACTTTAGTAGGATATATTTTAAACATATTTCAGTTCTTCTCTGTGGACCCTCTATACAAAAAGGAGCCAGCTAACACTGCTAAAAACTGATTTGTTTTCACTCACAACCTAGCCTAGTTACTCAGCCAGCTAGGTAGGTAGCATTAGCAGCCTTGTTAAGCTAACAGTTGTTCAGTGTTTGTGTACTCCTTATTTTTAGCCACTTCCTTAGCTACTTGAGCTAACGGTTCCCTGCAGTTCCTGAGCAGACAGAAACCAGCCTGTAAAAAAAAGGTGTAGCCCAAGGCCCCTAGTCAGCATCCATACACAGTCTAGACATGAACCAGGTTATACCCAGTTTGTTTGAAAAAAAAAATCTCAAAATTTAGCAGCAGCATGCTGTGTTAGCAAAACTCGAGACTGTGAACACCCCACTAATAGAACCTGTTTACACCAGAGACTACAAGTCAGTGTCAAGGCACTTGGCTTACAAGTAGTGGAAATATCATCAGGCAGTCACTCAGTCAGTCAGAGACATACCAGGTTATAGAGCTGGCCTCACTGTTAGGTTCTGCCAAAAATGCCATTGGAAAACAAAAAGCTAATATTAAATATTAAATAAAAGCTGACTTTGAAAAAGTCATTTTCAAATAAAAAATATTTAGAACAAAAATAAACACAATACCCAATGATAATGAATGATGAAATCTCATTTCATAACAATGAGTTGAGTTTTAATAATCTTCAATTACTCTCCACAAATTGCTGGTTGATAACTATATTTTGTAGTTAATTAATGCAATTTTTTTATTTCATGGGTTTTTCTTTACATAATATCAAACACATTGGGAATATTTAAGAATTGAAAGCAACCTCAAATGTTTTAGGAGAGGAGGGAGGAGAGTTATGAATCGATATATGACAATGAATACCCACCGATGCTGTGACAGATTAATCCATAGCTCTGTGTGCCCATATGTACTACACAAACCACAGTGGCCATCTCCATGGCAGCCATAGCAGTCAGCCAATCAGACGTGACCTGGTGTTTCTGTGATTTAAGCGTTTCTAAATTTCAGTAATGAGGAGTTGAGCTGTATGTACATGTCTGCACATAAGCTGCACCTGTATTATGCCTACATTATTAATAGAGAGCAGATAGAAAAGCATAAATGACTTTACTTTTGTGCTTTAAATTGAGGTCAAGTCACACAGTTCTCATCATAAATGTGTGGCTCAGGCTGCTTTCCAAAGAGCCTTACAATGAGTGGAACTGTAAAAATACCAGCAAATATTACATAATATAACCAATAAGTATTAGACACAGTCTTAGCAACCAAAAATTGAGTGCTCTGCTCAGAATCATAGTGTCCTGAGGGGAAATATCTGAACTGGAAACCATACACAGAATAGGATGAAGTGAATCTCTCCCTCTTCTGTTTGGAAGATGAGGGGGAGTCATGGAGGAGTTATTTTCACTAAATGTAACCTGTATTCTACATATTCTTTCTGTACTAGCCTGATAGTTCATGTGATTTTCCTTAATTTCTGTTAAGTTATGATCAGCAGCAGTGAGTGGATTTGCTGTCATCAGTTGTAGAACACGTGGGGGATTTGTTCATTTAGCAGGGCTGAATCAGTTAACTGACAGGAAAACCACCACTCTCAGAAGTCCCTGTGTCTTGCAGCAGCTCATCTCAACTTGGTTTGAACTGAGAGACTTTCACATAAAGAAAGGAGCTTGTGTTTCCTGTGCTTCTGCACTCCACAGTCTAAAATCCTAGCTCCAAGCCAAAATCTGAAGGAAACCCAGTAAGTGAGCTCCTTCAGTTTGTTTGTCTAGCTTTTCTTTGTTCAGTAGGTTGACTCAGGGCACAAGGGAGTGAGTGAGGGGTAAAATCCAGCTCAGCCCTGTCTCAGGGGCTATAGAAACAGGGCTTTTGGTAATGGATGGCATGTGGGGCTTTGTGTCTAGATGATGATCACTTCTAGTCACCTGACGCCTTCCCCTGCTTCTCTTAATGGGAAACACTTCCCAGCTTAGCTATGTCTCTAATCATGAACCCCTGGGAGGTCCACGCCTTTGTTTATTCTAGGAATGGATAAACACACGTACAAAGAGCAGTGAGCCAATGTCCCATGAACAGCAAGATGGTGGGAAATCAGGTACAGTCAACAAAGCTCTACCTTGAATTCATGTTGTTAGGATCAGACTCTACTTAAGTACTGTAACTGTATTTAACAAACTTCAGAGCAATATTTATTTATTTTTTTTGGAAAACTGTTTTGTAAGTTGGAGTCATTTCCTAGTTTCTATGTGACTTAAAGCAAATACTCATTTTAAGTCACATTTTAAATTTCTGTATTATTTGTCAACTGCAACCTTAACCACTTTTACTACTCATTAGTTTCGTCAGTACAAGATAGTAGGAGTTGACGTCAGCAGACTACAGGAGGACATTGCATCACAGTACTGTCTATGTCTGTCTCTATAGGTGAGAAGAACACTTTGTGTCATAAAACCTCAGGATTGCCCTGAGGGACTACCTGCTATAATGAAAAAAGTCCCTTTCAAGCAACACACTTCTGTTCAAGTCACCAGGTCAAATCATGCTTATAACTGTTGATTTTCATAACAAACAGAAGATGCAGGTATATACAGTCCGAGCAGAAATTATTCAGATTTTAACATTTTGTTATGTTGCAGCCAGGATCTCTGGAGCTAAGCCGAAAAGACCATTAGTCAGGTCTCTTACAACGACCCTTCTCCGCCGTATTGCACAGTTTGGCTGGGCCGCCAGCTTTAGATAGAGTCCTGATTATTCCAATCCACTTCCATTAAGTAATTATGGAGGTCACTCTTGGGAACCTTCTCCAGATTTGTGGCTCAACACAATCCTGTCTCTGAATGCACTGTATACCACATGTAACTAACTCTAAGAAGGACTTGACCTGTTTTTGTTTTTTATGCATGCCCCCGTGCACACAATGCTAGATGCATGTAGCATGAGGCTGTAACCAAACGCAGCCAACCAAAACTTATTTGCTTTGCAAGTTTGCATTTCACACCTCTGAGTTAGAACTAAGGTCAAGGCCTCTGCACATACATATATAAACTCTTGCATTCATCTATAAACAAGCAATGGAGCTGCTAAGCCCACACCTCCCCATCATAGACATCCTGCCTGCCTCCCTGAACCACAGCCACTTTTCATCACCTAGGCAACACAGACAAAATCAGACCATTAATACTATTTTAGTTTTGACTGCCTTTGAATGCCTTCTCTTTGAAGAGATTTTAGATTTGAAGAATGTGGAAAAAATGTCCCATTCATCTCACTACCACTCCACAGAAGATAGGAGGCAATTTTTAAAAATTACTACTTACTAGAACATAAAGGAAATGGACTTCCATTCATGGAGAGCATGGAATAAAGAAAATAACTCGGTGGGGACACAATCCCTGTATAAAATCAAAGCTTTCCAAAGGGGCAATACATCAAGCACTGCAACCAGTTGTTATTTTCATTATCAATTAAATCATTTTTTTATATTGCTAGATAGTCAATGTTAGCATTAACAGCTGGTAAGTTACCAGTCTAGAAGAAACGTTGCATGTTCAGCATCAAACAAAGCTGTTGTGTTGCTTCTATTTCTATCACCCTTTCCCCTACTGATGTTTGCATGCTAACCAGCTAGCCCTGGCCCAGTCAGCCCTGAAGAGATAACCATGCTCCGAGGATTTATCTCTTGTAAATGATGGCTGACGTTCTCAGAATCTCTAACTGGTTAGTAAACAGCTGTTAATGCTAAAATTGGCTATGTAGCAAAAATGGCAAATAGCTCCTTTAATAATCTAGTCTCTCAAATGATTATTAAGTCTATTAAGTCTATGAGAAACACAATGCCTATCACGGTTTTCAGACCCCAAGGTGACATCTTCAAATTGATTGTTTTGTTCCAACATCCAGTCGTAGACCTGATGATATTCAAGATACTATCATGTGACAAGAAAATACATCAGAACCTCAGCTTTGACAAGCTGGAGCAATTAAATACTTGGCATTTTGCTTGAAAAGTCAGGTTGCTGATTAATTTCCTGTTGGTCAACTAACAATTATAATCAATTAATGTTTCCACATCTACACAATGCCACACCTGTCTAAATTTGACGATTTCCAGCTTTGTGCCTTTTTCAGTCTTTATGTGGCCACATTGTTCTGCACTTTTCAAGCAATCTCACCAGGAGGCAAACAAGCTGACAGACCACAGCCGCAGCCATAGAGCAGTGTTGCCAGAGTTCTGCAAGAGATGGACACTGACTTGTGGGGATTTCTTTCACATTCTCAGAGGCCACAGAGTAAAGCCTTCACTTCACAGTTAGACAGTGTGGTAACTGAGCTGTCAACTGTCCAGGAATAACACACACAAACCAGAAGTGAGTGTAGCATGTATAGTGAGGCCTCGGAGCCACAACACTATAATTCACTGGTTTATGAGAAAAGCACAAACATAACAAAGAGTCTGAGCTGCCATTTACACCGCTGGGTGTTAAAATGAAAACAGTATGACAGGCTCATAGTTCCCCTGCTGCACATGCTGTTCAGTACAGGTCTGGACAAGACCTGCTTATCTGAGGGAAGAGACAACCCTAGGGAAAAGAAAAATATGTGTCATACTCTGGTAGAGTGACAAAAACTGGTTTCTTTACCAGTTTTTCTTTCTGGGCACGTGTTGACAGAAGTGTTTGTTTCACTTTTTCGTCACAACAACTTTTCTACAGTCCTCAGTCAAAATAATCAGCATGTTCTTTCTTCCTTATGTCTAAAACACACCATGACATGAAAACTGAGCCTATTAGCAGGATGATACTGCACATGCTGCCAAGCCTGTCTGCTGACACACTTTTATCCATTACGCTACAGCAGTAGGTCAACTGTGGAATCATGTAAAAAAAAAAAAAATACTTTCTAACCTCATGAGATAATTTCAGTCAATAGGAGGTGGTGAGTGCTGATCCACACTTCATCACATGTTGCAAAATGACCAACAGTCTGCACATGTACCCTGTGGTTTCAATAAGGCCCACACACTGCTGTGTTAACGTCCAACATTTTGTTGTCTGATGTTTTGAAAGCAGCTTCTCTCCTAAGGCTTTAATTCCAAAATGATACCTTAACAGTCCAGAACCAAACTACCTATTACCACAAAATATTTCTTATTAGTGTTTTTATTTATGTGGTGACTCATCTTAATATGTTGTCTACAATGTTTTTAAAATACTTAACAAGTTAGGCCTTGTTTATGTCAGTCATACAGGATATTATATTTAGATACAGAAATTCTGATTTAACACATTTGGATGGAAATGAACTGTATTGAACTCTGTTTTTTGCACTTTTCTGAGCTACCAGATGTAGAACAAAGAAGAGCGTTAAAGGTTCATGAAACACTTAAATTACAAGTCAGTTTCCCCACTGACCTTAAAGTAAATGATCACATTTCTGTTCTAAGCTGAAACTTTACCACCTGCTTAACAGTGAGTGAGTGATTTTTAATGTGTGCTAAAGTGGGGTATAACACTTACACTTACTTGCACTCAATAAAAAAAAGAGATATTCCTCCGTTAAATGCTTTAAATAGCTAGGATAGCTGAGAACTGGTCTATCACTCCTAACAGATGTCTGCTGCATGCCTGCATGACTGGACTGGACCAGTGCAAAACAAACACCAGGGAAAACTATTTGATTTTCAGACTAGCTCAGTGAGATTTTTGAATCAACAAAATCATTAAAGAACAAAAGAAAGCTTATTGTAGTGCTCTTGCAATAACAGTGGCTATTGAACCCAGCGCTGCTGTGAATCCTAGGTGAATCAGGAACCATACAGAGAGGCAAGACCTATGGCTTCAAACTCACATGACCCCGTGGACCACCTCTTCCCAGCAGACGCATGTTACACAAAGGCATCAACATGACCAAGACCCCTGGCATGAGCCCACTGCTGGTGTGTATGTGCATGGACAGAGGCCCCAAAAATGCCTCTAGCTCTTCCCACTGCTCCACACACCCTCTATTGTGTCCAAGTATAATCAAGTCTTTCCACTGATTACTCCAGCTGTCAGAGTAAAACATCAATATCCTGTTGGTCATTATAGATGCACTAGACTACGAGGCTTACAGTAAGTGACCTTACTGACCCACAGAATTATAGGAACATGCACCTGAACTGTTACAATGGAAAAGCAAGAAATGCACAATGATTAGAAAACATGTGAGGTGGCTTTCTTGAGTCATCCAGTTTTCTATTTGACTACTCCCTTTCTATTCCTATACAAAAGAAACTCCTAAAACACAGAGTTATGTCCAAAGTCTTTCTTTTAGAGCCATTCCCCACATGTTAATGTCTCTGTGGTAAAGTACAACATTTCAAAAAAGGTGTGTCTTTAAATTAAAGTGCCTCAGTCCTCAGTCATATTCACATGAAGAAAAGGCCTTAGTGTGACTCTTCAATGCCCTGGTCCCAGGTTGGTGCTGATACTTTTTTGTTTCGGGGTCCTCACCTAAATATTTAAATCTATCACTTTCAGATCCAGGAAATCACCTTCATCATTGAGATCCATCAAAAAAATTAAACCATGTGTTCTCAATCAACATTAAGCTTCCCATAATCCTCATACACTGCAGTGAAGGGTAGAACAGACCAGGGCACGAGGACCTGGGACAAAAAACGTTTTGTCTGCTCTAAAAGCCTTCCTCAATCTATTCTCATGTCAAAGTTAGTCATTCACTCCTGACTCATGACATGCTGATGGTCTCACTTGGTATTACCACACTTGAGGAAGTGAATGTGACTCCTGCTTCTTGCATTAGCCTCCATATAACTTTAACTTTTTGATTTTGAGAGAGAGGGAAACAGTTTGCCTGACCATTTCTACTAGAGGTAATGTGCTGGACTCTTTCTAGGCCAGGAGGAATAACCGTAGAGTCCCATTTCTGGTCTTGTAACCTCTCAGTCTCCACTAGATAACATGTCATGAAGTAGTCTGGCACATAACGCCCTGAAAACCACAACAAACTACACCGCCACAGTCAAGCTAAACATCAAGCTAAACATCTCTACATGGTTCCACTTTTTGTGCCAAGCTTGTGCTGGTTTCATATTTACAGTTCTGAGAGATGTTATCAATCTTCTCATCTAACTCAGGAACAACTCAGAGGATGTGACCTCAAGCAGCACCTATGTGATGCATTATCGGTACGATGAGTATGAGATAAAGGACTTTTAATTTGCTAATTAAAAAAATGTTTCACATGACAAAAGATTCAAAAGACCATACTGGAAAGTGGCAGTGCAGGACAATTTGTACCAAAACCCTGAATTTTCTCTGTGTTAAAGCCGTTTCACATCCATGAGCTCAGAACATCAACTACTTCGCAGTTCCTTTGGGTCTGGTCTAACACAGACACAGACCTCTTCATTTTTGTCCTTAATCAACACGAGTGACATCTATTCCCATACTTCAGCCCTGGTCCCTGTAGCCTTGGTTCCTGGACACAATCAATGTGGAAAATACACATTGATGCAATCTCGTCTCTGTTTTCATATTGCACTGAAAGTACATAGAGAGAATTCCTTGGGCCCAGTCTGAGGAAAACCACTAATCCTTTTCTTTAAAAAAAAACAAAAGAAAACAAAAAAGAAAACAAAACTCAATGGATACTGTAGCAGGGGTTTACACAGGAAATGACCTCTTTATCTGTTCTGCAGTTGTCTCCTGTTTTGCCCCCACCTGAACACAGTGATCTTGCAACATACTTTGTGGTAATGGACGTTAGTTCCCTCATGTCACGTCTATGTTCAATACCACATGCAGCAGGTTATTTACTTTGGGTCTGGTCCAACTTTCAGGATGTCCACTACGAATGGAGGTGAGTTGGAAACAAGATTACAAAACACTGTCAAGTGACTGTGCACTGCAGGACAGTGAATGAGGCTGTGCTACATTGACCAGTGGCCAGTCTGTGTATGAGGTGATTGCAGTCAAATGCAATGCTTGCATTGGCTGATACACAACATTCAATAAAAAACATGACATATTCCATTAAATCAGGGATGTACCTTCATCTTTACAGATGTACAGTGTGTCTGAAGTTCAGGCCCTTTGCCACAATAATGATGCATTAGCTCATCTTCAGAGCCTCAGCCAGGGCCTGTCCGACTCCACTGTCTGGTGTCAGGACCAGAGCCACTGTTGAGCCCTGTTATGTTCTGTGATGATATGCTATGTTGTCATCTCATTTTATTTTCTGAAGTGGTAATATTGTGTTTTCATATCTGCACTTCTCATCCCATTGGCTGTAACCGCAGCAGCGGTGGTGCTGACATTACCTGCAGAAGAGGAGTCCTCATGGTCGGAGCTCAGGTACCCATCACTCCTCCTGTCAGGGGTGCTGCATCCGGAGCCTCGGGAGGCTCTGCGGGGAATGTGCGGGAAGGACGGGGACAGCCTGCCGTCGTCGCCGGAGTCAAAGTCCCTGCTGTGACGGAAAGGCCTCCGGGCGTCCCGGTTGGTCCTGTGGCTGTCCCTGCCGGTCTTTGGTGCCAACAAGTTATTCCTGACGAAATTCTCATTCAGCTCCACATCCTCGTATTCCCGGTCGCTGCTCTCGTCGTTATCATTGGGCTGAGGGACGGCGGTAGGGGCCGTGCTCCCTCTCTGAAGGCTGGGTTTCTGAGGCGGGACAGGGATGGGGACGGGCTTACCTCTGTTGCCGCTGAACCTGCTCCGCTCTCGGCCGAAGGAGCTGTGGAGCCCCGCTGTGTTACCTGCCGCGTGGAGCCTCACGCCTCCAGGGTCGGACACCCTGGTCCTCTCCCCGTCTCCCACATCGTCCCGCCGCAGTGGCTTTCTGATGTTGCCAAATGTGTCCGCGTTGAAGTTTTCGTCTTTGCCTTCAAACCTTTCTGGGTCGCTTCGTTTCTGACGAGCCACGGTGGTCTGCAGGTAGATCACCTTGAATTTCTCCTCCGCCAGCGCCTTCTGGAGCCTCTTCAGGTTGGATTTACACGTCTCCAGCTCCGACTCGATGTCCTCCACGGAGTTCAAGTCCATCTGAGGCACTTCTCCCTCGGGAAATTCATTCCTCCAGTGTTTTGCAAATTCCTCCTGTTCCCACATTTCGATGTTCGCGCCGGGCTCTGTGCCAGCCGCAGCCCCGTAATGCAACCGAGAGAAAGGTGGGAACCAACTGTTCAGCCTTCACCGTCTGCGAGCGGCGCGTCTCCCCGTTTCCTCGGAAAGAAAAAACAACAAACAGGCTGTCGGTGTTATCTAAAGCACTTTCTGACCATCTTCAACCTCCCACACATCCAAACGACAGACTACGCGTGCGCTTCGAGTCGTGCGTGTGATGCGGACACCAACTTTAACAGTACGCTGAAAAGTTTAGAGACTTCCTGTGTCGAGACGTGGTGCGTTCAAGTGCTGCCTGGACAAGTGCGCCACACCTCAGCAGCACATTTTAAAGCAGGTGCGTTTGGCGTCGACTGGAAAAAAAAAAAAATCGTAGCGCTCCAGCTTTAACATTTAAGGCCATAAATCTCCCGCAGTACTATGTTGTAAAAATGTGTCGCAATTTGTAAGTGACAGTTAAGAGGCAATAAAAAACACAATGGTTGATGATGATGACAAATGATTGAAGAGTGTATCGTAGCCCATGACCAAAATTTTACCATCGATTCATACAGCTTCTATCCCGTGATAAAATATTTAATATATGACGAGTGCCACAGATTACTATTACTCACTAAATCGCCTTGGATGAACGCGTCTGCCTTATGAGTAAATGTAAAATGTAAATATTTGCTGTTGCCCAAAGATTGAATTAAATTCTGACAGCACTTGAATGCAACAACTATTAGTGAAGTCAAACAGTTAATGATTGCATGGAGTTGATCTGTTCACAATCAAAACTACCAGTTTTACCACGTGCGCAAAATTCACCTGCAAATTAATCTGTGCGTCTAAATGACGGGTGAAACTGTGGATTTTCACAAATCACAAATATGACAAATAAGTCTTTTTTGTAACAATGGAAATGTTTTTGACTCACCAAGAAGAGTTGATTTTTATGATTATAATTTTAAATCAATCACTTTCATTCAAGAAGCTGAAAGTTTCAGACATCTCCAAATATTGTAACAGTCATAACTTAGTGTTGTGTTCACTGTTCACTGAGCATGAAATTCTGTTACTGTAAAATGTGTTACTGAGTGCCCTGATCAAGTGCACACCCCCGGGGTGGTATGTGTCTCCACTAATCATCTGTTTTTGAGTCATTTTGGTAAATTCAGATTCAAGGGGTCTCGTTTATTATGTTATGACATAATTTTAAAACAATGGGCTGGCAAATCTGTTAAATCTGCCAAGCTTCAAAACTTTAGGAGAAGTTCCACTGTGTGTCCTTCCCTCCAGCTGCAGGTTTCAGTGGTTTGACATGAAAGATAGGGATAATTCTGAATGTGTGTGTTAGTTTATCAGGCTACATGCTATCAGGCATCGGAGGAAACACTGCAGAAAAATGTTTGGGTCCTTATCCCAATATATGGAACGACTTGAAGAGAAACACTCATGCCAGATATTCTAAGATATCCTATCTGATCAGCAGCTACTGGAAAAGCTTGTTTGAGGTTAGTGGTGCCAAAGGAAGTTTGACCAGGTATTAAATCCAAGAGTTCACTTACTTTTTCCACCAGCACTGTGAATGTTTAATGGGTGTGTTTATGACTAATCAATGCAGAAAACCAGGTAATTCCAAAGATTTCCCATACTCTTTCCTGCCACTGTACATTTTACCATTGCAAACATTTGATTTTCATATTAATAATCATCATCTCTGGCCCGTCAGTCTCCCACAAAGGAGTAAACCTGAAACTTAATCACCTTAATCTCAGCAGGATGGAACAGCTGGGTCCAGATAAAACTTGGTAAGCAGCCAAGTTGTAGACTTCCAGTAAAACAGAGTTGTAATGCTATACAGCAGAAGAGATGCTATGAGAGACACTAAAGAGAGAGAGGGAGGGTGGCAGCAGAGATGGACGCTTGGTATTTTCGAGTGCCTGTCTGGATCCCTGCCCAGAACTGAAAGATCATTCTCCTAAAAGCTTCCAGTGGCCAGAGGGGATCATTGATCAGCACTCGCTGCAGGTCTGAGAGCCCTGATTGGGTTACTGTAATGAATAGATGAGAAGGGCTATGGCCAGCCTGTAGTCATGGAACTAAATTATTACTCACAAGCTGCACATGAAATGACAGGAAATGTATGGACTACAAGTGTTCAATACAGTCAGCTTTTGGAACATTTAAGTCTCAGCTGAGTCCAGCAAAGACAGTCACACCTCTCATATTATACTGATAAGACTGCTCCATATCTGGTTTTGATGACTTTGAACTCAATGTTGTTTTCAGTCCAAAGATAATGCCATAACTGGGGAAAGTACTATACAGGCTGTGTAGATGACAGACATCCTTCACGCCTCATTCCCAGACTCTTTTTATTAATCAGGGATCTAAAACACCACTGTTTTGATCCAAACATACATATACAGCATTTATCAAAGGTGCAGGATATTGCACCTGTGCAATGACATGCAGTGTTCTGCTGAATGTGTATGTGGTTGTGTGATATCTTGTGCATCATACTCAATCATGTTCTTAAATGTGCTTCACTCACATGCAGCTCCAGATCTCCTGGATTCCTGTGATGTCTAATTTAATTGTGTGAATGGAATGAATAGCTGTGAATGTCCAGTTGTCACTGCAGCATGTGTTATTATAAACACATCTGTGTGTTCTCTATAAACACTGCACATGCAACATACAGTATACACTATATGCTCAGGATTGCAGCAACTGTGTAACATGATCTGGGGTGTGTCAGCAGTGTGTTTTGTGCCAAAGATGACACAGAGTCTTGTTTAAAAAATATATATATATATACACATTGAGTAGAATAATTAGAATAAGGTTTGGTTAGGATTTTCAGCACATAAAGGAAAATGTGTTTGCACAAATTGGACAGAGGTCAGGATTTGAAATAGTCTTCATAGTGGCATCTACCCCTTATTGGCTCCATAAAGAGTTCTAATATGCTCTTTCTGCCTAATATATAAATCATAATAAAAGTACATATACATAAGAAATACGGCCACAATTTAAAATTGGGTTGTATATTTAGGCTATACTTTAAGTCTGTGTTTCCGAGACAAGGGAAGTAATACTTTAAAATGATTAGACAGTAAATTCCTTACACGACAGCATTGCACTGCACCAGTGACAAGCTAATGAGAAAAAGACCTGACAGTTTGCATCTGGCAACTCCAGTATGTTGTCTGCTGCAGCAGAGTGAGTCACAAGTAGAGGGTGTCAATCAGTGGTTGCGTGATGCCCTCTTGTGGCTGCACAACAGATAAAGCATGATGGGGCCACAACAGCACAGTAAGAGGGCTCCATCCACAAGCAATAAAATAGCACAGTGTAGCACAGTACTAAATTTATTGATTGGATCATTTCCACAGGACCTCAAGGACAGTGACCTTCACTAATCATATAAATGGTGCTACCAAAAATATTGCTTGATGAAAAATGAATTACTCTAAGTGACACAGTGACACACTTTGAGACAACAAAGACATAAAAACATTAGAAAGTACATAAGCTTTCCCATGATTCAACAAGTCCTATACATCACTTAAAACCAAACATACAGTACAAGTATATCAAAATAGACACAAATATATTATTATAAAACACGTTCCAAACTGCATCCCATTTGGACATATACCATTTCTTATCAAAATAATATCTTGTTATTCAACACATATATTCTACAAATTCCTCCCCATGTTTGCTGTGCATTTTTAACGTAAATCTTCATTAAGGCAACAATAGGACAGCACCACAGATGCAACCACTAGAGTTACAGGTAGGTAGTATCAAAGGCCACAAACACCCTGCTAAAGATGTTACAAATATATTTTCAGAGGAAGACAAACAACTACAGTTTTGGGTCAAAAGTTGCAGGTTATGATCCTCATCGGCCTTCCTGAGCAGCAGTAGGAAACTTACAGTGTCGCATAATGATAATCATAAGCCATCAATGATTAGGCCTGGCCTTTAATATTATAAAAACTTAATTGATGTAATGTAAATATATTTTTAAATAAGAACAGTATCGTATATACTTACCACAACAATATACCAGTCTTCAGATCAAAGACTTTCACAGTGACTCTTTGCAAAGCTTCCACAAATATTCTTTGCATAGTTAATTGATTTTCTGATAATAAATGCATAAAAAATTAAATCAGTGTGTAAAAGATGGTATCTAGTCATTATGTGAGGAAAGTCTGTTCAATTGCTAACAGAACAAAGTGCAAAATCTATACACAGATTGTTGTTGTGGCTAACATACTGTATATTCACTGTCAGTCTCACAAAGCAGTTTTCATGCTTTTCTGATGGCGCTGGCTACCAAGGTTTCTCTCCTGGTGGTTACAAATGCCTGTTGTTTTTCATAATAGGCTGCCTCATTAATAAAAGTGGGATAGACGGTGCCGGAGCCTTGGTAGTGGATGGTCTTTCCGTCAAACGTTTGGAACATAGGGTCACCAGGGTTCAGCGGCTCCCAGTCACCATCCTGAAACAACAACAAGCAATAACCATAAGGAGAGTAACTTGAGTGCGTTGCTCAAACTAAAACAAGATATTCCCACAGCAGCCAAAGATGTCTCATTTCCTATTTCATATTTACTCAAATTTACAGGTTCACTAGGTCAAATATATGGCTGGGAGAGTGAAGGTAGCTATGAAATACCTGCAGATTGGGGTGCACCATGGCAATGATATTTCCATTGGCATCTCTGGGATAGTCGATGCGCTCTAAGACCCGGAAAACTTCCACCGTACAGGGAGGGAACTCCATGCCTGAACAACATAGAAACAATATCTGCAATATTGTAAATGTCCTTAGAAATCCTTTATACCTAAAACAAATAAGAACACTGATGAAAAATGTGTGTGAAGACACAATTATTTTCCAAATAGCAAGAGAGGGGGAAAAGAAAGCAGAAATTGGCATCTGAATCCTAAAACAATACCTCCTCAAAATAAAAAACAGTAAAGCAAACAAGAATAAAGCCTCTGAGTGTGAAAGAGGTACTATCAGTGCACTAAAGGAATACTATAGTCTATGTGAATTTAAGTAGCAGTTGTAGCCAATAAATAAACATTTTTTTCATAAACAGCAATCTATAGATGATCCGATCCTCGTTATATCTAGTCTACGAGGACAATGATTTATTCTCTGGGTCAATTTGAAATGTATATAATGGTGGCTGGGATGATGAAAGGAAGAGTCGTCATCTTCTTCTTTATCATCGTCGACAAGCCAGAGTTAGAAGACTATCCATGTACCAAACAGGTGTTTGCTATAGGCTTATAAGAAACTTAATAATGATAAAAGATTATCATGAAAGACAATGAAGTTAGAATAAATGCTGGCAGAGGGAATTAAAACTAAATATGTGCAACACAGAGCTCCTGAGGGAAATTGTGAAGTTTTTTTGTTGGTCCTGACACGAGCAAAGCTATGAAATCTATCATGCATGTTGAAGAGGCCAATTCAAGATCCAACATTCAAGGTAGAATTAATTTTCATTTTCTCCACATATAATACCTAGTACAGAAAGGAGCAACACTGCATTTCTGTAGTGCTACAGTCTACACAACAAGAATAGACAGAAAATGCAAAAGCAGCAGTAGTAGTAATGCATGTTGTATTAAATTAATAAAAAAGAGCAATGAATTAATAAAAAGTGGTTCCACATTTATAAAGATGTGTCTTGTTTCAATGAAAACAATAAAATGTTTTGACGGATAAAAAATATACATAAAAATGTAAAAACTACTCATTAAGTGCAGTGCAGCATCAGCTCCATGGCACTTGGATCCATCCAAGCTGCAGTAAATCCACCCAAAACCCAATATATCAGCATGAGTTTTAAAAAAGAGATAAATAAACAAAATGAATAAAAATAAGCAAAAGTTGAATTTGTGTATTGTATATGTGGCACCATGATGTCATGAGAAAAAAACAGTGGAGAGAGGCAAGCTAGATTTACTTCTTGACAAGACTAATATTACCTACACAGACTGAAACACAGATTCTGTGTATAATCTAACTGCTAAGTAAACTGATGCCTCTAATATAATATGTTTAAATGTATATTAAGCTAAATTATAGTATGATAGCTGCACAGTGCGACACAGTGTCAAAGTGACCTTACTTACTCTCCAGAACTCAACAGGAAGTGAAGTGGTGTGGCAGAGCTCAGCCACAAAATAAGCAGATGCTCAAATGAACTTGTAAAAGACCACTGAGCTGTATTGCTATGCAAGTGGCAGCACAGGGTAAAAAGGAGAACAGTTGAGATAGACTCTAGTTTTCACGCGAAATCTATATGACGGCTGATCTTCAGAGACAGACATTTTGAACTGTAACAACAACGTCTGGTATTGTTAACTGAGTCGTTTCTTCATGCTGCTCAGCTTCAAAATGCAGGAATACCAATTCATCACTGTGCCAAAGCATTCATCAGCACCAGTGTGGCCCCACGACAGAAGATTACAACAGCATTGGCAGCCAGACTCTAACGACATGGAAACTGACCAACTCCAAACAAGCGAGCCATTCAACAGCAGGCCAGTCAGGGGAAACCAACAGACTGCAACTCACACTTGGCACACACTGCTTGTTTACGTAAAAAGGGGAAGGAAAAGCTGCCTTGCACCTAATCATTGCAAACACTGTTCTGTGCCTCAGGGAGGAGAGCGCAGGCGTGATGAGCCAGATGCAGATAAATTTAGAGATCTGAGGGGATGCACATCTGGATGAATCAGATGAGCACCCATGGACATTTTGTCACAAAAAGTCTTGTCACAATGATGCTGATAAGCAGGCAGACTGACTGTAAACAACTTATCTTTCCATTACATAACACATTATGATTCATAATATGAGTCATCCCCAAGTCAAAGCTTTAATACCTTAGAATACAGTCTGCTGTTGAATGCCAAGATCTGTACATGTGGTATTTTATAGCTTCAGATTTTAATCTGCTGTGGTACATCTGTCCTACCTTCATTAAACAGTTCAATGAAGTCCAGGGCATGTTTCAGTATCACCCTCATAGCTTCAAAGATGTTACTCCTCAGCACACCTTGAGGCTGAGGACCCACTTCCAGACCTGCAGTAGAACATCAGAAGACATTTTAACACATGTAAAACTGTAGTCCGTCAAATGAAAGGAGGAATTAGGACTATATCAAATATTATGTTCTTTGTCCATTGTCCAGTGTTGAGGCCATGTTGGAAAGTCAATCAAACAAGTACAAAGAGACACAAAAGGATGGCAAACATACAAAAACAACCACAAAGTGATGAAAAACTTGAATAAATGTTTTCTTATAATCTGTCCATGTCTGAAAAGCAGCTATTTTATATTTCTTTAAAATTTTCTTTTAACCTTTAATCTGGCATTAATTTGTGACAGTGAATGACAATCTAACTTTTGATAATGCAGTTTACAGGAAAGAACCAAAGTTGAGTCACAGCACATATTTATTCATTTTACAACTGTGCCCCCCCCCTTCCTGAAACTATGTTCCTGTTGCCCTCACCCTGACCCCCGACCTGTCCCTGCTGGTGTCCCTGGACAAATTTGGCTGGACTTGAGAGACTCACCCACAGGGTGTTTGGCCACAGAGCGTGAAGTGGAATATTTCAGAAGAGGATGTTCATTCAGCAGAACAAGACAACTGGCTGGAGCGATGGCTTTCTGTAACACAAAATCAACAAGGTCTCAGCTTCAGAAACAAACAGACCTTCACACAGTCACATGCTGCAAACCAGCCGGCTGTCTCAAACAGACCAACCTGTGAACGACTGCTTTAAGGTTCTGCTCGACAGAACGGAAAATTAAATCTGCAACAACTCACTTCAGAACAAATATGACACACACACAATGGCAAACACAGTGAGCATGTGCATGAGTCAAGTGTAGGTTGGTAGGCTCTCAGAGCTACTGGAAAATACATCTTTATTCACAAAAATCATTTTCTGCACCACTGGCACTGACAGTGATTTATCAGGAGAATCATTGTCACCATTGTGAATGAAAGTCCATCAGCGTTTAAGCTGTAAATGGTGCTCATGACACAAGCCTTTTACTGTTGAGACTTACTAGAGAGTCAGTCAGAGAACTCAAAGTTCACTTTGTTATCGAAACACAGGGCCAAGAATCTAGTCATTAAACAACTAATGTCTGGTAACAGTACACTGGGCATCCAAGTGGGTGATTTCTGAGGTCAATCTACTATCTGTGCATCTGTGGGATTATGTGTTTCTAAAAGTTGTTAACACAATTCCCGCTAGATTTGTTGCTTACAGCAACAAAGAGTGTGTCTCTTTTGCTCCCTGGTGTTGCTCTGCTGCTTTTGGTTTATGTTGAAGAGCAAGAAATGGAAAAAAGCCATAGACTTACCATGATATCTAAGATATAGGTAACTATACTAATTTACCAGATCAAATGTTATAGATATCTATTGTCGTTGAAGGAGGCTCCAGGCGTCTGGTGTGTTTGGATGGTTGAGCCTTTAAATGAGTGGAACGGGTCATTCTTATTTACACAGGTTAACTGTATATCTCCAGAGAGAACTAATTTTAGGAAAACATTGACTCAGATAGAAGTGGGGGAAACTGTAGACTTAGAGAACTGTATCATTTAGAGAAGTTGTTATGTGTCTTGAAGTTCTGCATATTGTGCTGCAGAAACACATGTTACATATATTTCCACTAATGCCTGGTGATACATTTTGCCTAGTTGAAAATGTGACTGCAGGTCCTCGGGACAGCTTGTGTTACA
Source organism: Rachycentron canadum (assembly GCA_038496675.1). Lineage (NCBI taxonomy): Eukaryota > Metazoa > Chordata > Actinopteri > Carangiformes > Rachycentridae > Rachycentron > Rachycentron canadum. Next base: position 17,964,227 of record CM076660.1, on the reverse strand, counting down.
GGTCGACTGGCCTGAACAGCTGCAGTGCACACATGTATTTGTGCCGTAATGTTTAAACATCCCAGTGTGCTCCTCCAGGCTGTCACCTTAATATAATTCATCATCTGCAGATTGAAGTGGTCTTTGGAGCTTTCCAGAATCAGGGTGCAGCCCATGTTGGAGGTCGTATTGTGGAGGTCAAAGATTACATCATAGGCCTCTGGGCTTCCTTTAGGTCCAAATATCCTGTTGATCTCCTGGGCTCTCTGAACCTCATAGGGCAAGTCATCTCCTCCTGGGGCACTGCAGGGAAAACATGCGCATGCGCACATGCACACAAACACACACACACACACACACACACACACACACACACACACACACACACGTCAGACAATCAAAAACAATGATGAAGGAAGCTGTGAAGCATGTTAATGATTTACACCAGGGCGTCTATCTGTCCTACATGCTCTGTAACACTTTCACTGATCCGTTGAACACAGTGGAAAAATCTCTGTGGGCAGCGACCTACAAGTCAACATGGTGAATGTGTGGAGTGTATTTACTGCAACTCTTTACATGTGAATAACAGGAAAATTTAAAAAATCCTCTAATGATCTCTTGATGATTACCATGGTACAACCTCATTTATATGGTAGAAAGTCATAGTAGCCATTAACTCTCTAGTAGAATACAAGGACAGTGGCCTCCTTTTGTGAGTGTTAAGAAATTTAATCCACTTTCTCCAAGCCATGCATGTCTGCACAAGGGATCCTTGAGAACTTTGTTTTGACCCCAGGCTAAACTTGCTTTTTCCGCCCAGACAGATATTCTGTACACTATGAGCAGAGAATGAGAGCTGCCCTTTTTTCTCTTAGCTCTTTCAAAGCATTTCAGAATAACAACTAGTCTAGGACATTCTCCAAGCTACTGTAGAATAGTACCTCTGCTGCACATATTGTCTCACCTCCCTCACATCTGCTCTTTAGACCCCATTTTCAGCAAATATCTACTATTGTCTGGACGACAGTACACAAGCATAGTGTGAGCCACAGCTGATAAAGTGGGCTCCTAAATACTAACTTCAGCTGAGAGGCCACACAGGCACTAAATATGAGGAAGAGAGGAGCTGTCTGTCTATTTAAGATGAAGAAAAGGACACCACAGGCTGTTTTTAGAAAAAGTCTCCAAGTGGTTAATCTTCTTATATGTTGCCTTCACAGAGGTCAAGCAGTTTCTAAGATGAAGTGGTGAGAAGATCTTTAAAGTTCATTAAACATTTGAAGCAGTAAAAGTAACTTCACCCACACGATCTGAGCTCTCACAACCATTTCATTAAAATACAGCCTTTAAATCCTGTAATAATAATAATACTGTTAAGTACAGTCGGGGTCACTTCTGTGTACAGTCACCACTGTTGCAAGTAACATTCAATTTATTTAGCACCACACTATTCAAATGTTCCAAAACAAGTAAAAGTTCTGCATTCAAAATGTTACTTAGTTAAATATATAGAATTAGAAACAACATGTACTTTAAGTGCCAACTCATTATGTACAAGGCCCCTGTCAGGATTATATTATTACATCACTGGATTATTATTCATGTATTAAGAACTAAATGGTGTAATTGTCCAAAGAGGCGCTAATTACAGTACAGTATGGTACTTTAATCTTTAAATGGCCTCATATTATCTAAACAGTTGGATGCATGTAGTCCAGCATAAAAATTGTAAATTGTAGGAGTATGGTGCTTGAGTAAATATACCTATATTTAAATATACTTACAGTATCACCATAACATGAGTATCATTTATACCATAGTAAAAAGATTAAGCAAATAAATAAGCACATCCACTACTGTATCATGGTGATAGGACTATAAACATAGTAGTATTACAGTTCTCCCACTATGTAGCACACACACACACACACACACACACACACACACACACACACACACACTACAATAACCTTGGGGGTGTTATTGTAGGACTCCAGAGATGATTTATGAATAGTGGGAGACGATGTTGTTACCCAACCACATTAGTAAATAGGCTGTTGTGTGTGTGTGTTCATGCGCACTGAATGTATGAGCCAGCGTTTGCATAAGACCGCGTTTCCACTATAGTGCACACGAAAGAGAAGGAATAATAAAAAAAAAAAAAAAAATCGTCTTAAATCATTTGCAGCTCGGTCACGTTCCGCTCACGTTTTTCCTGCTGGCTGACAGTCAGCTGAAGCCCGGGAGGAGGGGACACACTGCTCTGCTGTGTGGGCAGAGGGGCGGGGGGGGCGGGGGCATGATGGTAAACACACACTGCCCACCTACCTACCTGTTATAATAACAGACTGATGAAAATGTCCACGAGGCTGTTTGCTGTGGGAATATCTCTCCTAAAGTCCTGTTTTAACAGATGCTCGTGGTTTAGTGTGTTACCTCTTCACGTGTATCCATCCGAGCTGTGTTGTTCTCAGTCCCATTGTGTAAACCACATGTTCACTACACAAGAGATCCTGTGATATTCTCCTCATTTGTCCGACGGAGCACAAACACGTAGTCAATTCTGTCGATACTGTTACATAATTAGTGTTGTCATTACATTTCCAACACATATACACCAACTGCGGACACGGCCACCTTGAAGAGGCCCCAGCGGGGCTCGGGTACAGTAATGAACCTAATGTTAATGGATGTTCTCCCAAAGCGCAGCCACCATAACAAACTGTAGCGACAACAATTAACACAATTAAGACAATGTCACGATGTATAGTGTGTGTGTGTGTGTGTGTGTGTGTGCACCATGAGCCACCGAGCTGAAAACCAAACTAGGACATTTAAATAGGAGTCTGAGTCTGTTTTCTGGATCCGGTCCATGAAAAAGTTTCCATTCAACAGGACAGCATGAAGAAACACAACAACAACAACAGCAGCAGCAGCAACAGCAACAACAACAACAACAGCAACAGCAGCGACTCTGTGCCCGTGTGTTTACCTGAGGTTTTCCGGGGTGAAGGCTCGGTTCAGGTCCGTGTCCACATACCTGGTGCACTTCTCCACAGCCTTCGGGTTGGTGATGAAGGGTTTGGTCTCGACCTTCTTCCTCTGTATCTCGGCCTTGTTCTTCATCCACAGGTTCACGAGCGTCACGCCTGACATCTCGTTCCCGTGCGTCCCGCCGAAGATAGCGACCCTCCTGGCCTCGGTGAAGCAGGCGCTGTTGTTGTAGGAGGACATGTCTGGCTGCCGTGGACAGGTGTGCGGGGAGCGGCGGGAGACACGCTGGTGTCGGGCTCGGGCTCGGGCTTCAGGAGCGGGGGAAAAGTTTCTCGCTGGAGCTTCACAGACTCACTGTTTAAATGCCTGCTGTGGCTGCGCGCTTACGTAACGTGCCCGCTGGCTTGTTGTGGTCAGTCACTGTGCGTAAAGTGCGCTGAGGTGAACAAGACATCTCGAGCTGCTGCCCAAACTCCGGCTAACGAGCCTCCTCCCATTGTTTACCTCTCACCATGACACTCACACGGAATATTAACTACTCGTTTCCGGCGAAGATCTTCCAAAATAAACTGTATGCAAACATCGTTGTTTGTATGGTGGTATTTTCGGCGGGGCTGTTAAAGCTAGAAATGACGGGATACAGCACATCCGGCTATTACCTTCAAAATAAAACGGTGGGACGTTTGACAAATGAAAAGTCCGAGAGAGATCTTTTTTTTTTTTTTTTTTTTTAAATATAAATTTGTCAGTATGTATATCTAAATAATCCTCTAGGACCAGGGCATCAGATTTCCCCTACACACGGCCAGAATAATTCAAGAACACTACATTATCGCAATATCTATACAATTTTATAAATTATAAAATAAAATAAACAAACAATGCAGTCGGTTCATGGTGTGTTTTGGCTCTTTTTGGGGGAAATGAATCAGGTGAGGGTATACAGGGGTTTAGACACACACGGCCTGATGTCTGCCATCCTCATATTATCACACATTTTTTAATACAATACCAATATTTCTTTCTTTTTTCTTTTTTTATATCAGTTATAAATACCAGTGTATCCTGACACCACTATTTAGGACTATAATACTTTGAGAGAAGTAAAAATAATAAACTATAATACATATGTTGGTTACTGGTTGGTTATTTTACATCTATGGTGTCATGCTATAGGAAAAACAAGTAGACTAAAATGTTTTCCAAATTTGCCTGCTAAAAGTGTGCTGTGTCTATCTATCACACATATCAACAATTGAATACCTGTTAATGCAGAGACTTTTTTTGGAAAAGATCTCAAAATGTTTAGCAGCAGCAATGGCACATTAACCATTTTAAGAAGTTAGAACTGTAGAAACCCATCTTAAATTCCCAGCATAAAAATCTACATTTACACCATCATCACAAATTGATTTTGACAAATTAAATTAAGGCACCATTAACAGGGCAAGCACCAGTTTGTGGTGTGGCTGGTCAACAGACCAACCTCTGATAAAATGACATGAGAATTTTCCCTCACTGTGAATTTAATTATCAAATAAAAATGTCTGTCCTTTCTAAAAGGTACAGTAGGATGCTCAAAACAAGACAAAGATAAGGGAAACTGACAATCATTAAACATTAAGCATTTTTTTTCTCTTAAATGCCCATTAGGTGACAGGCTAGGTGTTCAGATTTATGGAAAAGAGAACAAGTAATCCTTTTTCATGTCAACTTCAAAATGGTTGGGAGTTGTGTTATTAAAAATGCTTTAATACAAAACCTCATAACTTACTAGTCATGTTTTAACTTGTAACTTTGACACAGTCAGTCTTTTAAAAACATCAGCAGCTTCATGTCATTTGTCGCTGAAACAGTTATTTTGTGTGCTTGCGTCTTTGTTGGGAAATTCTCCACAACAGGTTCATACTAACAATCACTAAGGAAGTCTTCACTTGTATTATACAGTCTCTTCCTTGCCTTCTTCTGCTTGTTTTTACTGATACAGTCTGAGGAGGACAGTTCAGACCGCGACAACACAGGACTGCAGGACGTGAAGCTGAGGACACTTGTTGGCTTTTTTCTCTCCTTTTTGGGTCGATGGGTTTCCATTTCAGCAGATTCAGTCGACAATTTCCTCTCAACCAAAACATCATCAGTGCGTTTGACTTTTTTCTTGTTGTTCTTGTCCCCCATTGTTTTCAGTGCTGGACTTCCAAGTGTTGCTGAAGATGCTGAAGCACTTCCAGCCAAGTTCAGCAAACAGTGCGACTGTTTGTCTTTTCTCTTGTGTGACACTGAGCTACAGGTTTTCAGTGTAGTTCCCCCTGATGCAGTATTATCGGTGGCAGCTGGTGGATTCTCCTGTGCTGCATGGCCTGGCTCATCTTTACACTTTTTCTTTTTCTTCTTCTTCTTCTTTAACGCCACAGCTGCATCAGTTGGAGGATCTCCTGCTTCAGATGCACTTTCTAATCTTTCCATGGGGGTTACAGACTCCCTTTCACTTCTCTTACGTGTCTTTTTTCTCTTTACCCCTATGTCAGTGATTTCAGGCAAAGAACTCTGACAAGTTTTGTCTGGTTCTTCAAAATCTTTCTCCACACTCTCCTGCACTACTGACCTCTTTCTCTTCCTTTTCTTTTTCCTGACCCCATCATCCAAATTTCCAGGGATTTCTGCTGATACAGTCTCAAAGTCAACAGAGCTGACACCAGGCTTTTCTGCACCCCAGACAGGAACAGCTACAGGTTTTGAACACAGAGAACTTTGTTCCTTGTGTGTTTGAGCATCTTTTTCCTCTGCATCAGCAACAAGGAAGGAAGAGGTCCTCTTCTTTTCCTTTTTCTGCACAGACACTGAATCATCGCTTTGTGTCACAGCATCTTCTGAGACATTTCTGCTAAATTTTTCACTCTCTTTCTTCTTCTTTTTTTTAGACACCAGTTCAGCATCTTGGTCATGAGGGCCTGCCTCTGTTTTTTGGGAATTTTCTGCTTTATTAACTTTTTTGTTTTCATCAAGATTGCAAGAAACATCTCCCTCCTCAGAGATACTTTCCCTCCTTTTCTTCTTCTTCTTCTTCTTTTTCAGTGCATGTCCTGTGCTTCCTCCCAAGGTTGCATCATTAGAGGAGCTCACATCTACATAATTTTCTGCTCCAACTTCAGCATCAATGTGAGAAGCTAACAGCTGCTTCTTTTTCGGCTTTTTCTTTTTCCTTTCATGACTGGATTCTGTTTCCTGAGAAGCTCCAGTATTTCCTAAACAATCCCCCCTTTCTTTAAATTGTCCCTCTGAAGTCATATTCAGTGCTTCCCCTTCTTTATATTCCTCCATATTTACAATCATCTTTTCTTTTTTCCTTTTTTTCTTTTTCCTGTGTGTCTCAGCATCATCATTTACAGCTTCTGAAATATCACTGGGCTCCAAATGCTCAACACCCTCATCACCCTCAACTCTTCCTTTCCTCTTTTTCTTCTTCTCCTTGTCAACATTGACAACATTAAAACAAAACAGAGACTTGTGCTCCAGTCTCACATCAGATGGTGAGCTTCCATCCTCCTCCTGTACAACAGTCTCTGCTGCCGCCTTTTTCTTCTTTCTCTTCTTTTTCATTAGTTTTGAATCAGGACTGTGCCTCTCCTCCTGTCTCAGTGTGACGACATCATGTGACAAATTGTCTTCATTAAGCTGCAGCTCATCACTGGTCTGCGATGCCAAAGGCTCTGCTGGATTGTCCTCAGACAGACTGGGAGTCTCCCCTGCCCCCACATTCAGAGAAGCTGTGGCGTGCAGACCCTCTGGCTCTTCCTGACTATGGCCCTTTTCTTCTTCTGTACTTTCATGATCTCCTCTTGTTTTCTTCTTCTTCTTCTTCTTTACCCTTTCATTACATACCTTATCATTATTAGTGTCACTTATAAGGTCTGAGAGACTTTGGAGGAGACTTTGGCTTTCAGGTTCATCCTCTTCCTGTTCTGTCTGCGAGAGATTGTCTGTGTGGAAAACATCAGCTTGAGGCTCTGTAACATTTAGTGCCTCTCGGCCAGTTAGTGTGCTTTCCCTTGAACTTCTCTGTTCAAGTGCCTCACAAATTGTAGCATCACTGTCCTCACACGGCTCCTCCTCACTTTCTTTTTCCTGAAAAAGCATCTTTTTGTGTCCTCTGGTGAGATGTCTGTTTGTCTTTGATGTTTCAGTTTGGGCCACGACACTTCCTTCACTTGTCACTTGTTTAGCACTCGTCTTCCTCTCTGTCAGAGCTCTGTCAGAAGAATCCCCACATTCAGAGCCGTCTGTGTCTGAAGACAATGCTGTAACTCCTGATTTGGACACCTTAGCTGGGATTTCATGCAAAATTTTCCTTTGTCTTGTTTGTGACATTTCCCGTCTGGCATTACTAGCTCTCCTGCACTGGTGTTTTCCCTCACCATCTTTTTTATCTGGAGTGTACCAAGGTTGTGAGCGCTTTGTTTTTGAAGGAGCAACAAGACGTTTCCTTTCCTGTAAAATGACACACACAGACAGACAGACAGACAGACAGACAGACAGACAGACAGACAGAGTTCACATTCAAAAAGTGCTTTGAGGTGCATTCATTTTTCTTTGTGGTGACAGAATACTTACCACTACTTTGATGTCTTCATTTTCTGCTCTCTCTTCTTCTTCTCTATAACAAAACAGATGTGTTTTATTATCAGTTAAAATTAATCAAACTTTATTTACATTGTACAGCAGCTTTGTGGGTGACTGACAAATTGATAAGACAGATCAAATGTAAACATTAGAATAATGTATATAATTAAAATATATTAGATTATTTAAAAGAGAAATAAACTGATGACAATGATACAATAATGATAAAGAACAAAACTGTATAAGAGGTAGTAATTAATTAATATAGGGAGTAAATAATTAATATATATTAATTAATTGATAAAGGAAATTGTTAAATATTCAAATCATAATCAAAATCCAGGTTTTATGTTTAAAGATGTCAATACTTGAGCTGCTCAAAGTATTAAATCTCAATTAAAAGACCAGAGGGGTCGTTCTGGTTCATACATTGAAAGCATGTTTGACAAGTATCCTTCTACAGGACATTGAAGTGATTTAAAGATAAGATATATATACGTCTAAAGACTACAGATTTAATGTGTTTACTCCTGGTCCTGGTCAGTAGTCAGGCAGCAGAGTTCAGATTCAGCCGGAGCTGATTTGTAACTTTTCTTTAGGGTAAACAGGAGACGGTCAGGAGATTGTTATAATAGATATATTATAAAAGCAGGTGTCTCAGGGAAAGAAATGGCTGCACTGTAGTCGCTTGACTAAAGAGCAGATTTGACATATCCAACACGAGCCCTAAAGTTGAGGTTTGAGTCAGACACAATTCTGAGCTCTTTTATCCACCGGATGAGGGAAAGTCCTAAAGAATTTACTGGCCCAGTTTCTCTCTCAGAGTCTAATAACCTGTAATTAAAATTTAAGTCTTTTTCTGGTTGAGCTGCAAAACGTTTTGTGAAATTCAGGCACTAACATCTAAAAAGAGCCTCAGTTGGTCCTGTGTTGTCAAGAGACACATAAATCTGTGTTTCATCATATAGTGTAATTCAGACCCCTTCACTTTCGTCCCATTACAAGCAATGTTATGCTAAAATCATTTATATTAATTTCTTCTACACTCAAAGCCCCATAATAACAAATATCAGATTGATAAAAAGTGGCCCTAAGCTCGACCCTTGGGGAACCCCTCAAGATAAAGCAACAAATATTTCCCTGCCAAAAAATGGAAGAAGCACTGCACCAGAAAAGCCAATGTGTCCAATGAGCATCCTGATGCCATCAACTACTTTTACTAAGGTGGTATGATTTCTAACATTGTTAGAAATGGCAGGATAAGAGGTTAGTTCATAGTCAGTAGCTGTGAGATTTAAGCTTTTGAATTAAACTGTGACCTCAAATGAGCATGATTATTGATGAAATTAAACTCACTCTGACAGTGGGGATATGTGCCCCCCCCGCAGGTCCACCGTTGGTAAAGATGACAGCAGGTCATCTCTTTGATAGTTCTGCCACAGCTCTCTGACACATTTAAAGAACCCTCCCATTACATAGTGCTGCAAAAAGAAAGACTTTACTACTAAATAACAGTAACATTTGTTAACATTTACAACAACAGCCAGCCACATAAATGCATAATGAAGCATTGGTTGTTCTTACATGAAGGGCGGTGTTCTGCTCCACAGATAACAGGGTGCTCCCGGGCTTACACCTCCTGCCTTTGAGGAAAGGGAAACTGAACTCTGGCAGTCTGCATTTCTTTCTTCTGCTTCTCTTGGCAGTTTTGGACTCTCCATAGGATGCAGACGATGAACTGTCACTGTCTTCACTTTCTTCTAGCCCTCTGGGAGATGCTGGGTCCAACCTCAGACTGAAGTGACGCCGTCTTTGTTGCCTCACAGCCTCAGGTACTGGTTTCTGAGTTATGAACAGGCTGTCTCCTGAATCACTGCACGCACACGCACACGCACGCACGCACACACACACACACACACACACACACACACACACACACACACACACGTTAGTCAGTCAGACCGGGGCATCTTCAGGCTGATGCTGCAGGAGGAGCTGGGTCATCCCTGTGCCATGTGAGAGGAGCCCTTACCTTTCTGCTGCAGATGCCTCTTTGGATACTTCCTCCTCTCTGCTCTGTCCCACCGAAGACTCCAGGTACCGCGATATTTTCTCAACATAGTCTGGAGGGTTTGTTTCCAGAACTTGGCACGACTTCAGTGAAAAGGCATCAACCGTGGCATCAGGCAGAGTCCACTTCAGAGATTTACGCACCCCCGTCATTGTGGAGCTTGACGAGAGGAAGTGATCAAAGAAGGCGTTTGGTGAGAAGTGGTAGGAGACACATCTTCTTGGTGTCTCCTGCCAAAGGTTGCTCAAACCGCGTGGGACCTCTGTGATTAAAGCTCCGCTGTAGGCGCATAATTATAATGATCATTATAATATGAACTGACCATTTCCCCAATGTCCCGCAGCCACGTGCAGCTGCGCCCAAACAAACACTTGACATAGAGATACAACACGCGCAGTTTTAGTACAACCAGGAAGTGAATATACGTCGTGAACGTGACGAAGATACATCACCTGACCAATCACCAAAGAGTAGGAAAAGGTCACAAGCAGGAACAAGAGGCTCAATCCTTTCTACTTCCGGTTTCGTCTGTACCGATTCAACTTGTTCTTAATCAATAATCCTTATACATAGACTGTTACTCACTCTACTCATTTTTCAAATCATAACCCTAACCCTAACCATTTAGAGGAAAATAGACCATAAAGCAAGGGATGAATTAGGGCATGGTAACAGTGTGATTCACAGAGTGTACCACACAGCGACCAGTTGGAGAAAACACAGAGCAGATCATCTGATTGTTAAATTTATGAATTAAAATATTGGATTACCTAAACAAAACAACAATTTACACTTATTATTACTATTTTATCATTTTGTACTTACATTTTTATATCTTAGATTTTATTTTATTTATTTTACATTCTATCTGTATTATATATCTTAATCTGTGCATGTTTCTAGTTATATTTCCATTTCTATTGTTGGAGCACCTGTAACAAACCAGATTTCCCCTGAAGATTAATAAAGTATACTGATTCTGATATAACACATATACATGAGCTGTTTATATTAAACTGATTTATAGACGAACTACGAAGTACCTGGTATAGGAACTATCTTGCTAGTGTTTACTCTTTGGTTGTACTTTAAACGCAGATTGGACGGGCCCGCTTCAAGAGTGTTTTCCTGCACTGTCTGCTGGTAAGAAGTATCCAACAATGATGGCAGATGTCAGCAAAACTGAGAAGGTTCAGCTTCACGCCCCAGATCTAGAGGAGCTGCGTGGTGGTAAGGACTTGGATAACCAGCCAAAGTGGCAAAGGCATGGTTATAAAAGAGCGTGTTCATGAAGGGAGAGTAATGTGCATGTTGTGGTTGCAGTATTACAAGCAGGACTACAGGACAACTTTGCAGAAGTTCAAGTGAGTGTTGTTGAGTGTCCTGATCTCACTCAAGAGCCATTCCAGTTTCCTGTCAAAGGTAAGAGCCACAACCTCATTCATAATCCACCGTTTCTGAAGCCTAGCTGGCAGAAAATCATGGACCTGAGGTTGAGTTGACCTCAGCAGAACTTTGATTTAACAAACAGTATTGCATATGTGGGACACTGGAGCTCTACCAGATTTGTGTTACGTAATGTTTTTTTCTTCATGTCACTTGTGTCCTTGTGCTGAAGGCTTGTGTGGGAGTCCTCGCATCACAGATGTTGGTGGCGTACCGTACCTGGTTCCCTTGGTTCAAAAGCACAAGGTACCTTTTCGTGCCACACGCAGTGCAGTGTGTGAACATACTGCATGGTGATAATGTGAAATGACTCGGAGTAAATGGGATTATTGTGTTGGTCTCCCTCTTCCTCCTTCTAGGAATATGACATGAACACTATATCTAAAGAGCTGGAGCTACCAGGAGCTTTCTTACTGGGTGCAGGAGCTGTTTCTTCCAGGGTTGTTGGGATGAATGCAGAGGTTACTCACCTTTACCACTACTATACTTTATGTTTCAAGCACTGAAAAGCAACATGTTGGCATCATTGTGGATTTCCCTACAGTATGGTATCATGTTGTCATTGTGAGGTTTGAGAACAGTTGTTGTGATGCAGTAGCTGATGGAGTAAATACTCTCACCCACAGCTGATGCCTCTGGTTCTGACAGAGGTGGAGGGAAGGCCTGCAGTGAACAGCAGCTACTTCTCCTCCATCAATCCAGCCGATGGCCAGTGTCTGCAAGAAAAATACAGTGACAAATTCTCTGGCTGTCACTTTGGACTCCTGGGTAATCTGTATGCTTGTGAAGGGAAGGCTGGAAAGGTAATCAGTCTTATTTGACCAAACAAGATCTGTAGCTCTTTGCCTCAGAGAATAAATGGAGGTGCATCAATGGGAGTTCCTACAAAAATGCATTGTCATTACTGAGTTTGGTTTTTGGCCAATAATGAACTTCTCTGGTTATATATGAACTTAAACACAATTATCTACAAGTTAATAACAAAGTTGTTGTGCATGAACTTTTGCCCCATTACCACTTGTGTGCTCCTAACATTTGAAAGAATAAACATTAACAAAAAGCTGACTCACTGTGGCCTCTTCAACCTTGTGTCTCTTCAGGTCATTGAGGTTCGTGCCAAGAAGAGAACAGGAGGCCACAGTCTTGTGACAGCCTTGAGGAAGAGTCTAGAGGGCCAGTACCCTGATAAAAGCCTGGCTTTAGGAGGCACCTTTGTCATCCAGAAAGGGAAAGCAAAAATCCACATCATGGTAAATAATGGATGTGACACAGATCACTGTACTGATATTTACTGACAGTTACACGCGTTGATTAATCTTCTTGTGTTGGCTTATCGATAGCCAAGAGAGTTCTCTGTCTGCCCCCTCAACACAAATGACGATGTCAACAACTGGCTCAAGCACTTTGAAGTCAGGGCTCCACTCATCTGCCAGTCAGTGCTCGTCTCCAGAGATCCCGTAAGTAAAGCAAACACGAGTTTATGGTTTGAGCACATATTAAAATTAGCTGTCTTGTAATTGTTCTGTTCATTTGTTTGCTGCATGTTCAGGGTTTGGACCTGCGTGTGGAGCACACCCACTGCTTCAGCCACCACGGAGAAGGTGGCCACTACTACATAGACACCACGCCGGAGAGCGTGGAGTACTTGGGTTACTTCATGCCTGCAGAGTTTATCTACCGCATTGACAGGCCCAAAGAGTCCCACGGAGTTGGAAGAGATTAAAAAAACTGAATGAATTCATAAATCATGTTTTCATCATAGCATCTCTTGATGATCTCAGATTTATATTGGGTGTTCTATGTTATAATATGCCACAAATGATCTAAATTTTATAATGTACTCTATAATATAATGTTTTAAAACAATTTATGTTTGCTCTTAAATCACACTCTCTCCAAACGTTTATATTCCATATGAACAAAATCACTGCATTTCATGAAATAAAAGCAATGTAACAATGATCTTCAGTATTTTGCATCGTCTTGGCTGTTCACTGTCTGCAGTAGTAAATGGCAACATATGTCACCTCTAAATAAATAGTAAATTTGGGACCTTGAAATACACAGGAGCCTGTCAATTCTATTGTGATTAAAAATTGCGCAAGGCAGAGCAAGCCACACAGCTGCACTTTTTTCACAGGCAGCGAAAACAAGCATTTTATTCTTGAAAGGCCTGGTACATTGTACAGTCCTCCTGAAGTTCCCTCCGATAACTAACTTGACTTGGCAACATGGAAAACAAATAATATTGAATATAATTTGAGTAGCAACAGAATTGATGACAAAATTAGTTATTGTTATGATGAAAATATAATAATTTAGCTTTTACAGTCACCCTAAATGAAATATGTCCCAAGATGTACATTTGAGCAAAACATATACCTTCTTTGAATGTTACATACAAACTTTAAACACTCAGTTGTGGGTTTAGTAAGTACACTAAATAATAAATCCTTCCTTCATGAAGGTTATAATAGTGGGCTTTTTTGTTTCAACTGTGTGTGATCATTTTGGAAACTGCAATTTGTGGTGCTGTATTTGACCCAAGTGAACAAAATAACAGGAGCAGCTGTCAACAAAACACAGTTCAACTGGATCTCAATCACAATCACAATCAACACAAAATAACACAATTAAAGGCTTTTTATTTGAATTAGTTTAATTATTAGATTTTTACTAATGGTAATTATACCATACAGTACATGAAGATGTAATAAGCAAATTAAATATATTTGTTGTTTTATGTTTTTGTCGAACTGTTAAAATGACCTCTTGTAGTTACCCATTGGAAACAGCGCCCTCCTCTGACCATAGGTGGTCACACACCATTTCCCACAATGCTGCTGCCGCACCAGCCCGGAAGTAAGACGTTTATTGACAATATGGCCGTTGAACTGGGCTTGGATTTGGAGAAAATTGTAATTTGACAGCACTCCCCGGGGCAGCGATAACAACCCGTTTCCATCTCAGGAGTGTGAGGAACAGATGCAGTTGAATGAAGGGAGCCGTGAGTGCGCGGGGCGGTGTCAGTGAGCTGAGGAAACGTCCAGAGAGACAAACCCGTCATGTCGTTTTTCAAGAGGAAAGGTGAGGAAGAAACTCCCTCTGAGGGCTGCAACGTCAACGGCAGCTAGCAGCACACAGTCCGGCTGAGGAGAGGCAGTCTCCGATGAGATGAAACCACTGTGGTCGACACTGCGGCCACAAGTGAATTAGCCAAGGGCAGGATGGTGTGAGTGGAGGAGCGCTGCTGCCGCCGCTGCTGCCGCCGCCGCTGCTCACAGTGACACGGTTAGCTTAGCGGTGGCCTCTCTATCCTCACTGCCTGATCTAGCCCAGTGTTAGCTCTGGCGGCAGGGGATACACCAGGGGGGATTGTCAGTCGTATTCGGGCTATACATTATGATTGTGTCTGGTCAAAAATAATGCTTAAATAAAACAGTTAAAACACCCACTGAGCAGCGCTGACTGTGGGAACCACTAGTGTCGCAACTGTGCTATGGCTGCTAGCTAAGCTAGCGCTATTATTTTCACACAACTTTAACGATCGAGAGAAAAATTTCACACTTGTCCGTCGTGTTTGAACTAGGGTCGCTAGCTATCTTAAAGGAAATGTGTGTGGTCTGCAGTGAGACACGTTGGTCAACAAGGGATGAAGCTGAACGTAGGACTCACTGGTCAGCATCACCCAACACATACCAGCAGGACCTGGCTGAAAGGTACCTGCCTGAGCAGTGTTGGTTAGAAAGCACAACATGACCAGGCATTATTTCAGGACAGATCTTCACAGTTACATCAAATAAAACAATGCTCTCTGACTGACATAAAAAGCATGTCATAGAAATGAGAATCTATCAGCTTAATATCTTGTATGTCCTTGATGATGTGCTGAGCCGGTGGTGCAAAACCCATATGGTTATATTTTGATGCCCCTCTGTTCAACTCATTTACTAGTTTATCAGGTGCAACTAATCAAAGCTGATTCAGTCTCATGTTTCAGCCTTGTAACAACAAATCAGCATTTATCTAAAACAAAACTATTATATCCTATTATATCCTCATGAAGGGAGGATTTCTTGCAGGGATGTTGTATTAGAGTGCACACGTTTTAGTCACTGAACTGACAATGGGAAGTATTGAAATAGGAAGCACTATATTTATATACAGCGCCATGCTAATTCGATCACAAGAGGCATTTCTGTTGGTCCAGCTCTATTTACTATTATGTCTGATTTCTTTGACAACAAACTAATAGAATCTGATAGGATGGAGAGGCAGTGATTGTGAAATGGATTTCAACTGAAGTGTGCTTTGTTCAGGAAATCAGGGCTACATATGCACATTTTGGACATTGAGTTTAGTGTTTTTTCTTCCTTGGCTGCAGTGGTCAAAGCAGCTGACACAGCAAGGCTCCAAAATGAGGAAATATTAGAGAGAGTGCTCTTGTATTATCTGAACTAGGATGACACAGGAGGTAAGGTTTTCTGGTAATGCATTCTATTTTTTTTATAGCACAACATCCTTTCCAGCCAACCACCTGATGAATATTTATTTAGAACAAAGACATCTGCTGTTTTTTGTACTGTGTTTCACTTCAGCACAACAGAAATTGGTTGGATCTTAGACCATTTCAAAATCACAGCTTTTATCTGTATCAGACAGTTTACCATTGCCAGTCGACTCTGACTCTTGGCTGACACATGTATTCACAAACAGCTCTATCCAATAGGACTTGCTCAAAGACCATTGTCTGTGCCATTTGCCCAGGCTCCTCAGTCCATTTTGTGATGCCAGTGCTTGAAATTGATACTTGGCCCTTGTCTGCTCTTTGCAGCAACAGCATAATCTGAAGATATGAATGGTAAATCACTCTGATGAGTGCATACCACCAGCCGTAGTGTAGTGTCAGATATTTGTAGTGTTAAATAGTTTTGCTTCAGGCCACATAATTTTAACTCTGTCATTATCTTATGATACCATGCACTTGTTTATAAACTATAAGTGAGTCCTCAGTTGTAAGCTGTCTGACAGTCTTGGTAAGATCTGTCTGTAAAATGCCCACCAGAGCTAATACACCAAGGTCACACGTGTCAGGAAGGAGTCAATGCTGACATCCCGAATGAAAGCCCTCTCAGTTCTGCTTACTATATAATGAGCAGAACTGAGCCATATCAGACTACAACTTCCCTATTTATCTCAACAACCCCCCCCCTTTGTCTCGCTCTATATTGTGTCAAAATGCTGTGTCCTTCTCCAGTTACAACCCCACTCTCATCTTTCTTCTTACAGCCAAAAGCAAAGAACCTGAGAGACTGACAGATGCTAAAGTAAATAGAGGTGAGTTCATTATTACTTCTGTAGGTTGTGAAACTGTGACACATTGTGGAAGTGGAAATGCTTTGTTTTAAGGGCTTATGATATGAATGTGCAAGGTTTATTAATACATGTAATTAGTACATGTGCTTTGATACTGGTTAAAAATACTGCATCAAGTACATCTCTGTCACATCAGTAATTTCATAGCCGGACAAAACAACAGTTTGGTAAATAGTGTAATGTTAGCTGTTTGCAAAATGCTGCCAAAATGTAAGAAACATGACCAGATGATACTTATGTTACTCCCTCCATTAAAAAAGCAATATGTACAGTGTATGAGGCTTTGATTACGAGGGGCAATACTACTGTTAGGATTTCTGTAGGCTTTCTTATTATTTAAAAATTATCATAAAGTTATTTTTTAGGTTTTACAGTCAAATCAGATAATAAAAGAAATATTCTTTGGCAGTTGTGTATCTATTCGTGGTTTACCTGAGCCATGTCAAATTACAATGACGACAACCATATCACATTCATACAGGGTTAGTAGTATACAGCTGTTGACCCCACTTAGAAATGTGAGACAGATGTTTCTGTGTGCAACTACAGATCTGAGATTAGCCTTTTAAAGGAAGGATTCAAATAGCTGTTTATATAACCTGTTTGCTTAAGATGGCTCTTAATATGTTTTATCACTGCTGTTTTTTTTGCACAAGGATTCAAATTGTGACCTCCAGCTATAATGTAAAACACATGTAACTCACAGTCAAACAAACACTGAGCAGTCTGATGTATCAAACATCTCACACACCCTGAGGCCTCTGCACATTAACTGTGAGCTCTTTCAGAAACTCTAAAAAGATCTTTTCACGAGGCCACACTGACCTGATACATTTAGGCCAATCAGAACTTACTTAAATATCATTGTACTTTTTTTTTTCCTCCCGCTTGTTTTGCTGTCCCTCCTCCTCTACCCCCAGCTCCAGTCAGCCCTCACTCTCCATCACTAGGACTAAGGAACCACCATGCCATCCAGGAAGCTGCGGGGCCCAGCAATGTGGCCATCAACGCCATCTCTGCCAACATGGACTCCTTCGCCCGCGGTCGCACCGCCATCCTCAAGAAACAGCCAAGTCACATGGAGGCTGCACACTTTGGCGACCTTGGTATGGATACATTCATGTGTTTGTGTAGTGGTTTTAGTTATGTGTTATAACTGAACGTAGTTTAAAATATAGGTCTGTTTGTGTTTCTATTTTTTTTGTATTTACAGTTATATTAAGTATAAGTATAAGTTGCTTTATTATCTTTTATTTTTCTGATATTGGTCTGTGATCTGTCAATTCAGGAGCTGTAGCCTGTTACATTTTGTGTTCTCCTTTTGATATACAGGGCTATCATGCTGTTCTGTTTTCATTTAGGATAACCTTTAATTTACAATTATTTAGCTTAGATGTGGTTGAAGAAAAATTGTGTTGCAGCAGCAAGTGCAGTTGTTTAATCTGCTAGAAGTTTGCATCATAAGCTCCTGTTTCACCTTATTGGAATGATTTAAGTTTATTGTAGTAATGTGCTTGAGCTACAGTGTGCCTGAGTGTGACTCTTGCATCACTAAAATGGTTTAAACAGCTATCTTGTGCAAGTGGCAGTGTGAAGCTTTCACATGACCCAATGCATCAGTTTTTTCAATGAGCAGCCAAACTTTCCAAAGCCTGAAGCTGGTGAAGAAACAGCTCCTCCTTTCATCATAAGGGGTCTAAAATTAGATTCAGTGTATGAACACTGGATACAATGATGCGTAGTGTGGCTGAAATGTTGAATGACAAGTGACACAACCTGTACAAGCAGGTTGCTCAGAGAATAAATGGGGTGAGTCAGGAAGAGGTGGAAGAACCTGTGCTGCAACCTTGGCAACAAAATCAGACTGAAACATGGCGCCAGTGATTTCTGGGCTGTGGTTTTAACTAAAGGAAGACAAAGGAAGGAAGTGTGGGAGGCTTCAAAGCAGCAGGAGACTGATAGCAGTTTATGTGGCGCTTGTTGTTTTGATTTGAACAGCTTTCAGTATTAACATGGTCTGAAGGAATGTGAAGTGGCTGATTGATAAGCACCACAACTTGGGCGACACCTTGGGAACCACTATCTTGTTTTGGAAGAGCAAACACAACACCTCAAAGCTGCAGCCCACGCGTCAGTCTCACTACAGCTGATGTGCTCTGATTCATAATCCAAGTGTCGGGTTTGTAGTCAGTGAGCGTGCTGCCTTGCTTATTTTGTTCTCAGGGATTGTGTGTGTTTTTTCTTGCAGTCCTCCAGGATGGTGTATGTTATTCAAACAGAGAGTCTATATTTGAAACATTGTGACGTCAAATAATATGGCATCCCTACAGAATCCGATTTTTTTTTGCCAGTGTCTAGTTTGGAAACTAAAAGGTTGATGTGAGAGCCACAGGTCACACGTCACACACACATAAATAGCATCATGGACACAGGACACAAAGATGCTGTTGTGTGATTCTGAAAAAAGTTTGTCTGTGTTAAATCATCTGTGACATTGCATAGTCTAAGGCCACCTATAGACAGACTGAGATCTTGAAATTCTCAAGACTTCAAAACAAATATCCAGGAGTTTGAATTCTGCTCACGGCAACCTTCAGTCTGGACCTCAATTTCAGGTGAAATGGGAGTGCTGAACTAAGAAAACCCACAGAAAACCAACTTTTTTCATTTCTAGTTTTCAGCTCCCATCAATATATAGCACCTTTTAGCTTCCATCTAGTTTGAAAGCCCTAACGAATAGAAAATGTAGTGCCCATTCTGTTATAAAGTTATATTTTTGTGTCCACTGTGCACCTGCCATATGAACAGCAGGACCACTTGTTGAAGTCTGTCAGTAACAATGTTAGATCTGCTATTATTGACCCTTTTGAAGTGCATTAAAGGTAGGTGTAGTTTGCTTTCTTTGAGATAAATTATATAAAATTGCATAGTGGTAATGCAGGTTACATGCAGGTTTGTAAAGCATCATATAATCAGTCTTCAAGATTGCATTACTGTTTAAAATGTCATACATTACTAAAAATACACTGTTTTGATTGAGAAATTGTGTGTGCATTTGTATGTTGCAGGTCATTCCAGTGTGAACTACCAGCCCCAGGAGACCCGCTCTCGGCTTTCCAAGACGGTGGACCAGGTCCTTCGGGACAATGTGGCGATGCCCCACTACATGCATTTCATGGAACTGCAGGGTGCTGACCATCTGGTCCGGTTCTGGTTGGAGGCTGAGAGTTTCCGCTCCACCAGCTGGTCGCGAGTCAGAGCACACAGTCTAAATTCTGTCAAGCACAGTTCCTTGGCTGAGCGCGTCCCTGCCTCCGCAGATGGCTCAGAGTTCCCCGAGACAGCCCCCCACACACCTAATGCCCTTGCCCGGGACAGTAGCAGTGAAGGTCCTACAGTGCCGTCAGAAAGGCGGGACTCCTCCAGCACAGAAGCAGGCCTGAGACCTGGCACCCCTCGAGCAGAAACCCCCAGCAGACAGGCACCCTCCAGGACAGGGACTCCTTACAAGGTGCAGTCGAACAGCACCCTGCGGGACTCTGACAAACTCATGAAAAGTGAGTCAGTCTTTTTTATAATTGATCAATTATATACATGTTTTACATAATCAGTTGATTACATAAATACACTGGTGGTCAACACATCTCCTTATTTTATTTACAGAAAAATGATTATGAAAGGCACCTTTTTGTAGCTGCTGCTATAGAACTAACAGGGATCCTAATAAACTAAAAAACAGTTTGACTGTTTTTTTCAGTGTTTTTAACAGTTCATCTCAATGCACCAAGCTCATGTAACATTTGCATCACAACAGATGTAAATAAACATGGAAATTTGGTTAAAATATATCCTACGTTTGGATGGAAACTTCTCCTGTTGATGGTGGTGAGAAACTTATTTTGGTCGCTGTTTATTTTTCCTCTCTTCTCTTATTTTTCTGTTGTTCACTCCCTGTGCAACAAACACATCTTTCACCAATGTCCGGGAATATTTGGGTTAATGTGACACAGTGTGAGTCCATTCTGATGTCACAGTCCAACATAAACTGTCCTTCTATAGACAACACTGTCCATAGACGCCCAAGGGAATTTCATACAGCTGTTTGCCTCTGTGTGTTTCAGGTATAGAGAAAGATGCGGTTACCATCTTCACAAAGTACATCTCTCCAGATGCTGTGAGGCCCATCCCCATCACAGAGCAGATCAGAAATGACATAGTTGGTAAGATACAGATGCTGCTGGTAGGAATGTAATGTATTTTAAAAATCTTTCATCATAAATGATATCTTGTGCAGTAATGCCCCTGTCCTTCCTCTGTGCAGCTAAGATATGTGGAGAGGATGGCATGGTGGACCCAAACTGCTTCGTCATTGCGCAGTCTGTAGTTTTCAGCGTCTTGGAGCAACAGTAAGTTTCTCTCTATCCATTTTTCAGGGGAGTTAATACTCACCTGGCAAAGCTTACCCATTGCCATGTATTGGCATAAAGATTAAAGTGTAACTGGTGTTCTTTTTGTCATTCTAAAACCTTTACATCCACAACAGCAGCTATATTCATCTTCCACTTGCCCTTTCATTTCCAGGCACTTTAGTGAATTCCTGCGGAGCCATCATTTCTGTAAATACCAGATTGAAGTGTTGACTAGTGGCTCTGTGTTCCTGGCTGACATTTTGTTCTGTGAGTCAGCTCTCTTCTACTTCTCTGAGGTGAGTGGGCTCAGTGGTTCTCAGAACATTATTTATTTGTGATGGCGAATCACAAACAGGTTTATACAATGATTCTATTAAACTATTCTCTCTCCTGCCACTGCTACAAAACAGGATCTGTTTATCTATTCTAGGAGGAAATTCTATTGTCAGCAATAATTAGCTGAGGACACAGTCAATATAATGAAACAGAAATGCTTGTTTTACAGTCGCCTAACCTGTTGTTATAACATAGATAATTAATAATTAACAATGTACTCAGCCCTTTATAGACAAAGAGAGTCAGAGTTTGGCGGAGTAAACACTTTGCGGCAGAATTTCTGTCATGATATGTACAGCATGTTCAGTTTATCATAAACCAAGGATGTGGTAAAAACACACATGGCCTATCAGTTATTCTGTACTCCATATCTCTTTCCCTGCAGTACATGGAGAAGGAGGAGGCGATGAATGTACTGCAGTTCTGGCTGGCGGCAGACAACTTCCAGAACCAGCTAGCAGCTAAAAAGGGCCAGTATGACGGCCAGGAGGCTCAAAATGATGCCATGATCCTCTACGACAAGTAGGTGTTGTGTCTGCTACTTTACAATCCGTTAGTTATTTTGCTATAAGAGTGTGTTTGTACTAGTACTTGGAAGCAGCCACAATGTTAAAATGACTACCTATTTAGTATCAGAATAGATTTTCTTGAAGAAGTGTAACACTAGTTTCCTCTCCTGGATGTAATTTTCTTTTCATTCAGTCATTTCTTTGGAAATATTGGAGGCAGTAAAAAGTAAAAAGTTGCTCCTTTCCCCTTTCACTATTAAACCCTGAGAGTTTACACAGACAGATAATAATGACAGATAATTGGAAATAGAAATGATATCCATTGCTTTCTTTCATGAGAAAAATAGTCCACACACTGTTAATTAGCTGCCATGACTATAAATGCAACATTTGATCTGAAAGACCCCGGCAGAAACTTTCTTTAACTCTCCTGACAGCAGGAAGTCTTGTTCTACTTTTAACATGTGCACAACCCATTCATAATAATTTGTACATTGGACTAAAAAGCAAGAACATATATCCATACGCTTTTCTGTATCTTTAGCCTTACTTTAATATCTGGAAACCATTTCAAGTCTTTCTTCTTAATTTGTTCTAGGTCTGTGATTATATTTATATTTTACTTTGGATGCTGTTGCTATGGCTGAATGATCCCGCGGGTGTCACTATTTCATCTTATATCTTTGTATCTATATTCTTGTGTTAACTGAGCAACGGGCTTCATTATGCAGGTTGTTCAGAGAGCTAGACTATGTTAAACTTGCTTGTTTTGTATGTGTGTGATTTGTTTTGTTAATCAGTTAGTGAAGTGCTGGCAGATCTGGTGTGTGTGTGTGTGCGTGTGTGTGTGGGCCCATAGAAAACTGATTTGTGATTGCAGTAACGGCAGCAAATTGGATTTTGTTGATATTTTTCCTTGAAAGGGAACAGTTGATATGGGAATGTATAAAGAAAACGGGTCTTATAATTAATCGCATTAATGATCTCAATTGCACCTGAACAGGTGGTAGGACTGCACCGTTTTAAGTTTTCCTTCATGTAATCCCTGGGGGTTACTGTTTGCTTTTGTTTATTAATAGTTTTCTTAATAAATGGCAATTACATTTTTACAATCACCTCGGATGACTGATCTGCTTCTTCAGCAGCTACGACTAAAATTTCCAGTGGTACACGATATCCTCTGTCCTTTATATGTGTCGATGGTATTAGAGCCTCATTTTAAGATACAAGTTCTTCAATAAGGTTCTTGAAGTTTCCTGTGATTATATTGCATGTTGGGCAGTGATTATAATCTTAATATACTGTTGGTGTCCTCATGTGATTTCACTGGTTCATTGAGCTGTTTCCTCTCCAGGTATTTTTCACTCCAAGCTACTAACCCTCTGGGCTTTGGTGACTCTGTGCGGATGGAGATAGAGTCAAATATCTGCCGAGAGGGAGGACCTCTCCCCGACTGTTTCACCACTCCACTCAGACAGGCCTGGACAACCATGGAGAAGGTCAGATTTTCTCATAGCCACCCACCGAAGGCTCAATAGTTACTTAGACTTACTTATGTACAGCTTTGTAAAGTAAAGCTGTGTAGAATTTACAAATTTGAAGCATTGGCCTTTAAAACATTTAATTATGGTTTTATCGCCTACTTGAACTGTCTTCTTCAGTTTAATAAGATCCTCCTAAAGGTTTTGTGTTGTAAGTCACTGACAAATTGTCTTTTTACACAACTGACAAATGCACCTGCCTCACGTTAATGAAATAAAAGCTCAACACTGTTGTTAGCACATAAAGGTCAGTAACAAACCTTAGTAACTTGTGTCCAGAAATATATCAAGCAGCTCATTATTTCCTAACAGAACTGTTTTGCATTTGTTCAGGTCTACATGCCAGGCTTCCTGTCCAGCAACCTTTACTACAAATACCTGAGTGACCTCATCAACTCGGTGCGGGCGGATGAATTTGTGAATGTCAGCACTCCAGGTCAGAGCGGGCCCGCGGACAATGACCGCTCAAGTTCAAATGCCAGCGAGGGCTCTCAGACTCAGGTGACCCCCAGCATTGACCCCCATCCTCAGTCCCTGTGGGGAAGTTCCCCTGTCTGCTGACATTTGGACCTGTTCTGCCTCATTAGATGAATAGTGAAGATATTTTTGTTAATGCCAAGAGGTCGTGATCATTCCTGTCATTTAGCTGTTTTCAGAAAAAAAGAATTACCTGTAAACATTCAGTTCATGGTGTCCTCACTACAGCACGGTGCCAGAAAAGCAGCGATCAAGATCCTGAAAAACTTCGATGAGGCGATCACAGTGGACGTGGCCAGCCTGGACCCCGAGTCCTTGTACCAGCGGCCATATGCTGGGTGAGTTCTTTGTTCCTGATATTTCTTTGCTGTTACATGGGTAAATGCAAATGACATGATAAATGCATAGATGTTTTCTTGTGATTTGGGCTGATGCAGTAGTGGCATGAATGAGAACCAGAGGCATCCTGAGCCACCATGAGTCAACCTAAAATGTGGTTTGCTTTTAAAAATGGGTCAGTTGTAAAGAGAAAACATGAAGTGATTTGTAGCTAATAAAACACTAACCACCTATTTGGTTTTAAAATAGCTAAATCTATATTTTAAATTGTCTCCTAAAATGTACTTTTTACAGATTTGCTGTTAACAATTTATCTTTTAATTTTGCTTGTTTCCTTGTTGTCATTAATGTTTCCCTCCTTTATGTTCCTTGATTGCACAAACCGCTGTTTAGTGCTTGTATCCCTTTTATTTTTATTGACTTGCTTTATAAAGTGTTTTATGGTTTTGCTTTGAAAAATCGTGTACAAGAATAATTCAGGAGAATGATCTTATTGAAAGACAAAGCTGTAGTCTCTCTCTCTGTTTCCCCCCGTCCATTGAAACAACAGTTATTGAACACACACTATCAGAGGTGTTTGAATGCTGCGTGTGTGCCTGAGGCTCAGTTTTGTCCCATTTGCTCTGTCTGCTGTCTTCATCTGTCTCCTTTCCTCTCTCTGCTCAGAAAGATGACGTTTGGAAAGGTGAATGAGCTGGGCCAGTTTATCAGGGAGGCAGAGCCAGAGCCGGATGTGAAGAAATCCAAAGGCACGATACAGACTTGTCTCTCTGTCTCCTCAACCTCCTTCTGTCTCACTATTCTCTTTGTGTCTTTGGCCTCACTCTGTCATATTTTATCTCTTTCCTCCTTGCAGTGAAAAATGTCTGCTCTTTGCCCACGAATATAAACCTCCTCTAGAGGCTGCTTCCTTTCTCCACTACAGCTGATAGTCTCTTGAAATATTTAACTACATTCCCCTCGAGAAAAAAACACACAGGCTCCACTACCCTTAGCTGGAGTAAAGTTTTTTGGCTATAGACATTTTTGTCTATGGGATAACTAACACACCTACTGAAAGTATTCACATCTCTATAGCAAAGACTAACAAAGCATTAAATACCTGTGTGAGGATCAACTCACCTTGATTTGACTTTGAGAGCACTTGTCCAAGGAAAGCCACATTTTCTTGTAGCAGTTAATTTTTTCAGTTAAAGGAACAAATGACACATAGTTTATGACATCTGTTTACTGATGTTTGTCCCACTCCCCCCTTCTCTCATTTAGGGTCCATGTTTTCTCAAGCCATGAAGAAATGGGTCCAAGGCAACTCAGATGAGGTGAGGAAGCAAAATGATAAATAATCATGAATGTTTGAGTGGCCTGAGGCACCTAGCAAAGCTCTCAGCAGCATGTATTCAGATTCACTTTGTGATGTCACACCATGACAAATGATTTATTAAAGAATATAAATAAAAGTCTGCTGAGAATTAAAACTATTGATTATGCTGTGACTCAAGGCCCAGGAAGAGATGGCGTGGCAGATTGCCAAGATGATTGTCAATGACGTTGTCCACCAGTCAAACCATGACAGTCCCGGCAAGGCCACCAAGGTACAAAGCCTCCCTCAGTATTCTCGTTCCTGTGCGGTGATGTGTGGAATGACTACAATTTTTTTTAAGTGTTTTCTTTTGTCTGTGTGCAGTTATGACCCCACAGAGGGACCAAAGGGCTGTCACTCCCTACAGACACTGGCCAAGCCAGTGACAAACCGAACACGGGGTTCACCCTGCAATGAACTGCATTACTCTGAGAACGAACAAGGCTTTTTATCACCTCCTCAACCTCCATGGGTCTGTGTGTATGTATGTGTATGTGTGTGGCTGTGAGCTTGGATGAGTGATTGTTCACGCATGGGCTATTTAGAAACTTGAAGTACATCAATCGCTCCAATCTTCCAACTCCATAACACTATAAAGGTACACGTGTAGTCGCCAAAAGCAAAGAGTCCTGAGGATGCAGACGTTCACCATGATGCCAGAAGGAAGCTGGCACAAAGTATCAGCAGCTCAGATAGGACTATCACTGTGTTGCTGTGGTCATAGTGTTTGTACGTTTAATCGCGGACCTATGGAGGACATGACGAAGACTGAATTATCCTTGCTCCCTCATGACACACTTCCCCACACCTTTTATAAGCATTTCTTGTTTTTAGATGAAATTCTCTTTTAAGGGTCAGCTATTTAAGGATTAAGCAGATGAAGATCATCGGTTCGGGGCAGTGTACAGTGTTTGCACATGCTTCCCAAGCTTCCTGTCTGGAGTAATTTTGTATGCTGCTCTCTCCTGTGAGCTGTCCTACCCTGGCTGTTAACTGTACGTACTGTAGAACGTGACAATGAAACGGAGGAGGATCTGATTCAGTTGATGGACTGGCTGACTTCTTGTGTGAACCTCCTGGCACCTTCAGAGTGTAGAAGAAGAAATACTCCCTATTGAACTTAACTGCTCCAGTTGTGTTGGGAAACTCCAAACTCTATGTCTCTATGCCCTAAATGTTTGTTTATATCTATCTATCTCTATATATAGAGATAGATAGATATAAACATTGACATATATATATAGACTTCTGGTTTACCCCCATATATTAATGTTAGTCCTTTTTTATGGTGATCACTGTTTTTCTTTCTTTCTTTCTTTTTTTTTTTTTTTAATGCATCGCTGAAACAAACTGGACTGTTCAACTGGAGTGTGCTCAGTGAAATAAACTTTTTTTTTTTTTTTAAATTTCTTTTGAGCCTTGCCAAGATGTGGAATAGAACCAGAAAAGACTCTTGGTACTATGTACCACTAATGTTTTCTGACATGTATGTGTACCTAATCTATAATATATTTAAATTGTGTTTGATTTAAATACATATATTATGAAATGTTTTGTGTGCCCTCTTTTTGGTTGGCATATTTCAGCAGTGTCAGTGTCAGTGTGGTGTCAGGCCACTGCAGGCTGTGGTTATGATACAGAACGTGTGATGTTTACAGGGAGATTTCTTTTTTGAATCCTTTTTAAATCAGTGTTGTTGTTGAAATGTGGGCTAAGCTGTGTTCCCGGTGCCCGCGGCTTCAGGCTGGATTATTATCACCTCTGACCATGTGGGGGCAATGTTGACTATATCGCTGTTAGGGGAAAACGGAAAAGGACACTGATGACACATTGTTATTGCTGACGCGAGGGTGAGGGTCTACTTTTATCCAGGTCTACAGGTCCAGAAAAATCCACAAATTGTAACTTACAGCTCACCTCAAAGGGCTCGAAGTCTCCTTGGGTACAGTATAGCTATATAAAGCATTTGAATTGATTCTTTTTCAGAGGCTTCACTGTCGAGGTCGCCTCTTGCTGTTTGTCAAGTATTAACAGTTTTGCTGTGGAATATCTGCTTTATGCTGACACTAGCATTTCTTTAAAGCCGGGTTTGAATGGTGGTTAATCTTATTCTGCTGTGCGCGTTTTAAATAACTAATTGCCCACGTGATAAAGGTAATTAGTGTTGAATATTCACACCCTCCTCACAGGGCTGCACGAAGACCCGCGAGCTCATTGTGGTTTCCAGACTGAGGCTACCTCCACGTGCAGGGGCAACGCCCACCTCAATACAAACCTGTCCCTGTCCTGAACTCTGATTGGCTGAGCTGCTGCTGACACAGACCCGTGTGTGCAACAATTAATACTCTAATGTCCACTCTTACTACATCTCGATGCTCTGAAGTTTGTTTGTTTGTTTTTTTTAGCGGGAAAAACAATTACTTGAGATTAAAAACGTCAAATCAGTGATTTCATACTCTTTCTTCCACGGATGTGTCTCCTGTCCTCATTAAAAACCTTGTGCATATTAGGTACATTAACAAAGTGCGATGTTTGGCTTGAACGGGTACCTGCGGTCAGACACCTGCTCTGTCAAGTCAAAGACAGTCAATGTGCAAAATACCGGAAGACTGCGTTTTTATCTTCAAAATAAAACAGGTTGAAGACGACAGGTCAATCGATGTCACTTGTAACTTAACTGAATGACTGGGATGTATGAAACATTTAATGTTTCTGTTGACATAGTTGCACATCCGTCTCCATGTTATATTGTGAACGAGACATCTTGAGACATTTCTCCCTTCATTTAAAGGGGTAGCTTCTCTTAGACTAAGTACAAGATCATAAAATTTGAGAAAGCTAATGGTCATTGAAGGAGCATATCCTCTCTTTTAGTCGCCAAAGGTCAAGCTCCAGAAACACTGGATCCTACATTTCCCATCATGCAAACTATAGCATGAAATGATGAATCATCGGGGTTGTTTTATAAAGTCATCCACAGCAGACATTGGGCTACATTCACTGACTGAGAACCACGCCTGGGCCTGTGCGTAAAGCTGGTGTAGTGCCTCCCAGGCTATAATTATTCACATGCCCTCCTTGTTTTACTGTGAGGACTCTGGTAAACTCCCAGCACTGTCTCAAATCTTGCTACGCCGCTGCTTCGGGACTTTACTTTGAAAACCACACCCGGACGTACTCTTGTTCGCCCTCGTTAACTTGGCGCTGTCCAGACGCGCTCCGACAAACGCAGTGTGCGCTGCTGTCCGTGTCGAGGCGGCGCAAGTGCCTGGAGAGAAGCGGAGCCGAGCGGGTCCTGGACGTGTTTGTGTGTCTGTTTGTGTCTCCGGACTGAACTGCTCCTCCGGCCGCGCCGATAACTGCGCACCCAGTTTTGGGTGTGACAAACATCTTGTGTGTCAGACTTGGGGATTTTTCCAGAGTGAGTGGGTGCCGCGGACCACTTGACTTTATTGTGTCGCCATCACTCCTCCCGCTGATGTGTTTTGTTTTCTTGCTGTTTTGTTTCTCCGGGCCAGATGTGCTGGGGACACACGCGCTCACACAGCTGCAGCTGCGGACCAGTGGTTTTATTTTGTGCGGATGTAGCGCTGGTCAGGGGCTGAAGTTGAAGACTTGCTCTTGAAGGTGTGCGCTCCAAATGCATTCGCTGCTGGGCCGGGAAAAGAAAGAAGAAGAAGCCGGGTTCGGGATCGATCTGGGTCTGTCTCCGGGCTTTTTGCCCCAAGCTGCCACCATGTTCAGCTGTGTGGGCTGCTTCTGGGTGCTCCTCTCCTCCGCTCTGGTCGCCGTCTGCAGCTTCAGCTTCATATCTCCTGCCTGGATTGTTAAAGACCAGCTGAGGAACAACCACCAGCAGCAGCACCACCACCACCACCATCACCACAACAAGGACTCTGTGAGCTTCGGCTTGCTGTGGCACTGCTCGGAGTCTCTGGATCACATGTACCGGTGCTACACCTTCGGGGGACTGGGCAAATTCGCAGAGATCCCCTCCAGCTCCTGGCAGGTAGTTCACCTTACACACCCATGTCTGTCACATGTGGATGGATGAGAGCTTGAGGCCCATCAAGTGGGCAGGGCATGGCACATTATCACTGGATGTGGGATCGAGCAGGTGGCTGGGCAACAATCTTTTAGCTTTCAATCATCATCAGCATCAATCATCATTATAATACAATCCCAGTGTTTTCTGTCCTAAATGAAGAATGCTCCTAATTCAAGAGAAATACTTTTAATCAAACAAGTTGATTTGCATTGTTGAAAAGTCCTTTAGCTTTTCATTAAAATGTCACAGTATCTCCTCATCTGTCAGCCGCTCATTTGATTTCTTTTAGATCTTCTTGTGGCAGATGACAAAAGCTGGAATGACTCAGTTCAGGGTTCACCACATGATGCAGCCCAGAAACTGTACATACTGCACACACACACACACACACACACAATTATGTACCACCACCATATGTCTCAGTCAACTGAAGGATGCTATAATAATCACTGTGGCTGTGATGCTCCTCCTCAGTCAGTTTAGGTGTAAACCCAGTTGGGATGATACAGAGGATTTCAGTCAGAAGAGATGATTCATTGATCTGTGGGGGGGTGGTGGTGGTGGTATCATACAGAGCAGCATCTGCAGCACAGCATGCCAGACACACATCAAAGCTGTGAAAGTGGCGCTGGGTTGGCTGGGCCGCTCGCCGATCAGGGGGTCCCTGCTCGCAGGAATTTCAATTTTCGTCAAATTGAATTGTTGCTGTTTTCGGACCACACTTCACCCCCTACTTGCCCATGGAGGAAACAGCTGTGCAGTTACATCCAACAACAAATGTCCTCACAGGTGGGTGGCGATCAGTTTCAAGGGCCTTAACTTTAAATAAAAGTTTGGAACTGACTCCTTTGTGGTCCAGTCATTGTTACTGTGAAATGGGACACAGCTGAATCCAGCTTGTTAGGGCTAAAACAATTGGCCTTGTTAGAAGTCTTGTATCTGGGACGCTTACTATTCATGCAAGTTGTGGGATAATTTAATTCCTGACTACAGGCAGGCTCTTTGGACCCCCCCCCCCCACAGCCTTGCAACCCCCCATGTCAAAAAAACTGCTACAATATCCCAGCCACCTCTGGAGTTATGATTTATGTATGAAGGGGAATTAGCATTTGAAAGGGAGATATTAATAAGTGGCTGCTTGGTTGTGTGATTGTAGTGCTGCAGAGAGAAGAATGCAACGCCTGGGTTTGTTTTTCACATGGAAGCTCAGGTGTTGAAACTGCAGAGACAGGTAGAGCAGAACTGGATTTATATTCACACAGTAACTACTGAATAAAAGTGTGCAGGGCTTCACTGTGTTTAAGGCTGATTTGGCTAAAATCAGGAGTCATTTTGCCAGTTAGCCACTTGTCAGAGTTAATTAGTGGGTCTTCCAGTGTGTTAGGGAGTGTGCGAGGCGGCTGATGGAGCTGCTCTCCTGTGCAGAGCTACATGTGTTATTACAGCGGTGAACCCAAGTGCACGATCCTGCTCCCACAGCCATGAATAAAGGTGAAGGGGCCATTAAGTTTTCATCAGAGCCACTTTATTGCCCCCCCACCACCAACACCACCACTGGTGTGCACACTGTTTTGCTGATGCCTTCTGTTTTTTTTTTTTTTTGTTGTTGTCAACAACCTGCACACAAACACAACCCTGAGCAGCACAAACAGTATGTGCCTTGGCAATAATATTGTACACGTGCCTCTACAGCCATTAGTCCCTCTGTGTGCGTGGTAGAAAACCTATCACTGTACATTGAGCTCTGTTGTCTCCATCAGAGTGGAAGTGTCTCCTCTCTTGGTTCAATCTGAGCTTTGCTGTTCTGTGAGTGATCCAGAGGAGGACGAGGGCAGGACAGGGGAGGAGGAGGAGGAGGAGGAGGAAGAGTAAGAAGCTCCCTGAGAGGCTGGCCTACTTGTATTGTAGTCTCTTTGGGAGTTCTGTTGTTGCTCCATGTTGTCAAAAGCTTTTGCGTGGACCACACAGCTTTCCAGGGCTGCTGGCGCTACAGAGCCCAGTGCTGCAGGCCATTGCCAGGCTGGCAGGGCCTCCATTTAGCCACACACACACACAGACAAACACACTAAAACCCTTGTGAGATGTCAAAGAGGGTGGCAAACAAACATTGGCTTATGCCATGTTTTCATGTTAAACAGGGGACATGGTCAAGATGGAAAAAGCAGCATTATACTTCAGATCCAGGAGGTTGAAAATAGTTGGAGATGGTTGATGATGGTTAAGGACAATGGCTGTATTTACTACTTTTTTATTTACACACAGTGTGTCAGGAGTTCAGGAAGTGAAGTGAAGAGTTGGTGTGATCTGTTGATACAGTTGTTGCCTAGATGCTCACTGTTGTATTATTTGTATCACTAACTGGACTGTGAAGGGACATGCTTTGTGCCTATTTGTCCAGTGTAAGATAAAAATAGATCATCATAAGTACATATACTTCTATGCCATTTTGAGGTAATTGTACTTAACTCCATTTTATGCATCATTATACTTCTTCATTTCCAAGGGAAATCTTTTTTCATTCAAAATATAGTCAAGAAATAAGTGATATTTTTATATAGATTGAGCTGCCCGGCAGTTTATAAAGCAGCTTTACCAACATTAAAATGATGCTCTCACACTGATGCATCATTAATTCGAATCCATTTAATATCCATATTATTCTGAAATAGGCCATTTTACATACATTACATTACATTTTACAAGTACTTTAACCATTTTACACAACAAGTACTTTAACCTTTGGTAGCTTGAGTTTATTCTGATTTTTACTGAAGTAACACTGTGCATGCAGGACTTGAACATGTAATGTAGAAGTGTAAGGTTGTATTTTCACACTGTGGGATTGAGGAAATCTTCACATAAGTCATGAAATCTGAGTGCTTCTCTGCATTTATCGGAAAAATGGAAAACCAAATCATGCATTGATAAAATAACTCTACATGCATTAACTTTGCATTTAATTTCCATGAACAATAAACATTGATGCAATGCATCAACATTTGGGTGAATTTTCAGTGGCTTCTTTATTAACTTTGATATATTTGATCTTGGATGTTGACGTGAATTCCTGTTTAAAACTACTGTCACCAAACTTCAGCTTTATCCCTGATCCAGAACAGTGTTTTTCAGTTGATCGATGCACGACAGCACCTCCCGGCCCACATTTAGCTTATCACAACAGAAAAGACTCTTCTGCATCGTGGTTTTCCACATAAATTATTCCTTGCGTTACTTCTTCCTGCTTCTGCTGGTTTTGTGTGTTTTTTTTTTTTTTTGTTTTTTTCCCATCAGAGTAGCTATAGAGTCGTGGTAGTTTGTGTGATCGGACTTGCGTACACATGAAAGGTAGCATGCTTGTGTGCAGAAGTCAGAGGAAGTGTGAAAGCACGCGTTCTGCAGTGGAGGTTGCCAGGTTGGACGTGTCAGTGGAGGAGGTGTGCAGTGAGCTGCTGCTAGGTAAAGTGTGAAGGAGGAGGAGGGCGCCTGCCAGAAAACATTTTCACCTTAACTTGTTAACAGCTTATGTCCTTCCAGCTGCTTCACAGCACTAAACACTGAAGCTGGATTAGCTTGGCCTCTGTAGTAACCAGCTAACAGCTCAGACACATACAACTCTCTGTGTACATGTGCTCACGTGAAGGTGGTGCAGCTCCTGGATTGTACTGTGTGTGTTTTGCTTTCTGTGTGCTGGCGTGTGTGTTTGGGCTTCTCATGCACTACGCGCCCACTGAATGTCAAGGTCGTCTTATAGCCTAAATGAGTCGTGGCTGAGCTCCAGGAACAGTGATTGGAAAATGCCTGAGTTCGTCCTCATCTTTTGTCTGTTTGTGCTGAAAATGGCAGCGAGTCAAGTCGCAGATTCTGGGCTGTGGAAAAAAAAAAGCATGTGATTGGCTTCCACTGAAATCCTCTGACACATGAGACAAAACAATCGGCCCATGTTGACTGTGCCACGTGCCAAGAAGATGAATTGTAGACGTTACTGGAGATGTTTTACCATGCCTAATTACCAGCTACCTATGAAGAACACTCACTGGTGCATGAACCCTGCTAGATGCTCTAAATGTCATTTCACCACTCACTGAGTCAGAACTAGTTTTAAGGAGACAGATAACTCATTTAATGAAATTCACTGATGATTTCTTTGTCTGGCAGCAGGTCAACGTTTGTCTCTGCCCTCCTTCAATAATGTCAGTATCCAGACAAGAAAAAAAGCTGAACAGGAAATGTTGCTGTCATATTTTTGGGTGTATTCTTTGTGCGCGAGGATGTTGTTTTACATGAAGAACATTTCCACTGCTTGTGTTGCACTGTCTGGCTGAGCCACAACAAATCAAGTGCAGTAGCAAAATAAGCAAAAACCAAATTGTGCTGGGGACTGAAGCTACAAATAGATCAATTAAAGGAAAATAGACATCACATTCTTTAACTTAACAGTCACTTTATATTAAAATGATGTCTTGTGCCCTGTGAAGGATGTTTCAAAGTCTTACTTCAGTACATTTGTACTTTCAGTTCAGACAATATGAAGAAATGAGCATCAGAAAGTGAACAACCAAAGAACAAAACAGTAATGTGAGCTTGTTCATTTATTATTCCAGCTTAAGGACTGTTTGAACATCATTAGGGCAGAAAGGGGGGTCAGAGAGAGAGTCGGGGGTATTGTCATTTTCCTTTTGGCTGAAGGTTGTCTGACTTATTTTTTTTTTTTTTTAAGGCGGTTGGGGGGGAAGGTTTTTTATTTTTATTTCATGTCCTCAATTATTATTTTTATTCCAACCTTCCTTTACTGATATCAAACAGACAACTCTCTGTTTTGCCATAGTTCATAAAGGTACAATTTGTATTCAGAGCACAAACAGTTTTGCCCCTGTATCGGAGGTTTATTCCTGAGTACATGTGTTACCAATTTAACACTATTATTTTGACATACTGTGAGCAGGGTGTTGTGGAGTAAGGTTCAAAGAAAACATTAATAACCCTGGGAAGGGGGAGCAGGACCGATGGGATGGGGGAGTGTTTCTTTACACACAGTGAAAGATAAAATTCAGCCTCCACTCACCACCCCACTAATTTTCATACTATCACTTGAAACAGTGTAGTTTGTCGTCTTCACCTGTAGAAGTCATACAGATCACATCCTTATTTTACTAAATGGATAAAAAATAACATTTTATTGTAAGTGGTTCAACCTAAGGAGACATTTATCAACTCAAACTATGCTCTCATCCAGTGACAGTTTTATTACATTCTCTGACTTCAGATAGTCGTCATTAAGACAATTTTTAACATCAACCATAACATCATAACACTTTTTAATAGCATAGCTTCCAGAAAAAAATCCAGAAAAACAGTTAAAGCAGATTACACATTTCTTAAATATTTGTCTTTAACCAGATGTGATGCGCTCCTCTCCGAGCAGAGTGTGCTGGTGTGCTCCTGGAGCAGAGCAGGCTCAGACAGGGGTTCACCACTTTGTCTGCTTTCTAATAACAGAATGATGGACAAGGTCTGGCCTTTATCTGTCTGAACAACATGAGAGAGAAATGAAGGGTCTTTGCTCTGAGTCGGCCTCCGCTGCAGGGGCCAGAAGGTCCAGTGGCACACACACACACACACACACACACACACACACACACACACACACACAGAGAGAAATTCCTAAGTGTATTCCCTGCCACACTTTCGGACAAATACAGCAGCTCAGCAGACGAGCAGAGGGCTGTGAAATCTCCACAGAACACGGAGCCGTCATTTCATCCTGGAGTTACTCCTTTAGATTCACTGTAGCAGTAAAGCTTCTCTCCCCTCCCTATACCTCTTACAGCCTCTCTCCTTTAATGCTAATGGGGAACCTCTCTCTGTGGTGAAAGCCATTTGTGTGGAAGTGTGTCTGCCTGTTATAAATGACGTTATGGGGCCTAATGCACATGCTTTCCCCCATGGGGAATCCTTTGCCTGGCTTGCATGAGAAACAAAAGGTGGACTTGTCTGGCTGCCGGCCTCATTCTGTTCAGTGCTTCACGTACAGAGGCACATTCACCGCGCACACAAGTACGATTAGACAGCTCAAAGTGATGTGATGCACCGCCGCACACACGTACCACTTTCACATTTACACAGCGAGATGAAAAGTGATGCGTGGCGCACATGAACACACACAAAACATTCTCTCTCATGCATCTGAGTGTGATCAAAAGAGACGTTGATGTGATGTACAGTGGCTGTCCATGTCAGCACTGATGCCATAATTAAAGGTTCAGGGAGGGATGACTGAGGGGCATTTAGGCACAGAGTGAAAAGAGGTAGATTCAGTGAGTTATTTCAGTAAAAATCCTCTTCTTGTTACCCTCCAGAAAAGCCCGGCTGTGACAGATTGTTCCCGCCAAAACAGTCTGTATCCACTCCAAAGCAGCGCCCCAGCAAACTGCCCCTGTCCACAGCACAAAGCAGCCGTCATCCATTTTCAGGCTCAGTAATAAACTGAACTCTGTTTCCTTTCATAAAAGAAAGTCCACCTGTAATGTTGTAGCTCTGCAGCTCCAGCCCCCCTCCTCTCCACACACTGTGACCTTACCTCAGCCTCTTCTCCGTGCTCTTACCTGTGAACGGAGAGAAAGGAAGGAGCAAAGAGACCAGTGTGAATAAGAGGGGGGCGCGAGAACAGGGGCGGTCAACAGTTGTGTTTTACTACCGCTTCCTCCACCGACTTGTTTTTCAGGTGGCTGGTTTGGAGCAGAGCCGCACATCATCTCCCCCGCTGCCTGAAAACGCACACAGCCACTGCTTTATGAGACAAACATATCCTTGGCCCCTGGGCTCAGCCAAATATAAATTAGT
Organism: Rachycentron canadum; assembly: GCA_038496675.1. Classification (NCBI taxonomy): domain Eukaryota; kingdom Metazoa; phylum Chordata; class Actinopteri; order Carangiformes; family Rachycentridae; genus Rachycentron; species Rachycentron canadum. Next base: position 17,927,882 of record CM076660.1, on the reverse strand, counting down.
GGTGTTTTGTATTTGGTTGCCTGTTCAACTTGACTTATTCTAGGTACATAAATATGCTCATTATAGAAACCACAGTGTGGAGCAGGAGAAGCCGCAGGAACTGGAAAGAGAGATAGATGTTTAGTCCTTTGACAGCAAGTCTTGCGTGAAATGTGGTGTGCTGACTTATTTTCATACAGCGCATGTTTACTTCAAGGCCGTCGTCTGACTGGTGACAAAATTAATGGTAGGCAGAGTGTATACAGGGCTTTTACAGTGACAGATTTGAGCAAGAATGGGTTGTTTGGGAGGCATCATGGTTCTCGGTTTTACTCCATCAAAAGCTACAATTTGCTTTTTCTCTTGTTTGAAGTAAAATTCACTCTAAACTCCCACAATGTTTATCTTAATGTCATGCATTTTGACTACAGTATCTACTGAACTGGGTTAGAAGTATATAATCACGTGATTATACGTCAGGCTGGTGTTTATCTTTTATTTGAAATTGAGCCAGACAGAGTTGTCTGCCTCTGATGGGAGCAGTTTGTGGAGTTTGTCAATAGACTGCTGGTTGTCTATGGAAAGCACTTAGAGGATCATTTCAGAGGCTCTACATTTATTATGCAATTACCTACAAATCATGCATGCTCTATATAACTGCTCACCATGGGTCTCCACGCTGACTTTCTTGGTGACTGGTTCCAGTTTATGTCAGTACCATGTCAACACACATAGACTCAAGGCTTTTATTTGTATGAAGAATTTTGATTGAATGATGCTATTATGTGGAGGTACAGTCACAAGTAGGAGCTGTTATCAAAGCTCTCCATGCTGGTGCCTTCAAGGATACTCTGAATTCTGGGACTTCTGGGTTGGCTGCTGATCAGGAGCCTTTTAATCCACGAAACCCACCAAATTCACACAAGACATCTCCACATATTCATTTTGACAACACACAGTAGCTGATAAGCAGCTCAGTGTTTTTACAGTATTGGTCAGATGAACGGTGTCTGTCCCACCTGAAGCATTCACAACAGAGCTGTGTTCAGGTGCTATCGCACTGGTTTGATAGTCATGGTGTCACAGCAGCTGGTGGTGGCCTGGAAGTTATTAACCTTGACAACAATTTTGTGTGTGGTCACCTGTTTCACATTCACTTTGCAGACCTTTGTTGGATCAACAAGGTCATAATGTTTCCACAATGAAATGACCTTTTGTAGATTATTTAGGGTTTTAAGAGGCTCACAGTTTTTAGCTTGACTGAACACTTACTCACCAGGCTAATGCAGTGCACTGGCCATGCTATGTCTCTTGCTGCTTCCCAGTGGGCATCATGCATCTACTTGCAACACATGATATGCATGGATACAGACAATTGGTAAAGAAAGAGCGAATATCTTAAGTTACATTTGAAAGTAATCCAACGTGAGCCTGTGACTTTATGCAACAAAAGCACCTGTGAGGTTCAGGTCAGACTGGTGAACTTCAGCTGATGCATCCTTCTGTTCACATTCTGTTCTAACTCACTGTGAGTTTGTTTTCATGCTGTTCTGGGAAGAATATAAAGCAATGACTTTCTGGAAGGTAGGGAATCAATTTAAAAGGCTTTAGGAGATGGTTGGCAGTAATGTTGACAATACCTGATTTGTAGTTCACTCAGTTCAATTGACTTTAATGGACGTGCAGCAGTGCTTGTGGAATCACTACAGTTTCTAACAGCAAGTCTCCAACATCATAAACACATAGTCACGATTCACCATCAGATGCCCAACAACACATCACAAATATCACAAATACAACACACATTGACTACTATGTGTTTCAAAGGTTTTTCCACATGAATGAGTGTTTTAGGAGTCACCACTCCTCTGTCCTAAAGTCCTGTGTCTGTAGATTTTGTCCTGGATGTATGTAAGATTTTTTTTAGGGTGGGGGGTGGGTATGTCAGGTGGCTTTGAGGGAGTGTGCTGACAGGAGGAGCAGGGCAAGAGGTCAGCGCTGCATACAGGCAAGGAATTGAAAGTGCAGAGGAACAGCTGTCCAGATGATGGATAGAACAGGTGCCCGAGAGAGAGATGAGGAGGAGGAGGAGGAGGAGGAGAGAGGGGAACATGTTGATCTGCATTTTATACCCATCTAGATGAAATAGAGAGGAAATCAATCTGGCTGCGAAGGAGAGGGATTTATGATCTCATCAGCGTTGATGGATGGACGTTACCTGCAGTGTGTGATATTTTTCTGCTGCTTTTTATATCTGATATTTGATATTCTCAGAGCAGCGGGCACAGCAAAACACTTGCTGCGAAGATGTGCAGCTCCAAATCCACTGATGGTCCAAAAAAAGTGATGTACTTCGCCGGCAGACACAGGATTGTTTATTCAAATCCTGGCCGAACTCCCGGCAGCAGAAAACGCATCAACACTGTGAGCGTTTATCTCTCATATGAATTATACTCTTTGCTTTGGCGATATTTAAGAGTCTCTGATCAGCAGTTCCCAGGTAGACACAGCGAGCTGTCTGACTGATAAGAGAGGGGGAGAGATGGGGCAGCATAACAGAGCACTGGCTCCTCCAGCAAGGGGGGGGGGTGCTGAGTCAGCGGGCTCCAGGAGGCCGCCACCCATTTGTTAAGCGGCCTGTCACTTCCACTGCCTACCCTGTGGATCCTGTGGGTAGTTTATGTATTGATTTAACAGGGAGCCTTTCTCCATTTTTTAACATAAATGATGGCTCACTTGGCTCAATGCACAGAGGCAGGTTGTGGCCGTGCAAGTCGGCCTCTGTCAGTAGTGAAAGGAAAGGGTCACAGGTGAAATGGACAGTAAAAACACTTTAATACAGTGAATCTACCTCCACTTCTTATCTTATTGCTGAGAGGATTCTGTAGAGGATGGAGATTTTCTTTAAGAGGAGAAGATGCTAGTTTGATGGAATCAACTATATTTTTGTGATTTTCTACTGTGTTTCTCTATATATTTTTCTTGCTCCACTTTCTGTAATTCTCGCAATTCCTGCAACATCAAAAACATGAAGCTCCTGGGATCAAGTCGAGCTTCCAAACATAACTTCTCTGTTGAATCCCTTGGTGAGTTGTGCAGCTTCAGAGAAGAAAATCCATGAGTCCCATGTGTATAGACTTCTTCAGTGTTATATAAAGAGAAATGTCACTGAATACTTTACTCTTACAAATGCTTTGACAGTTTTAGACATGTCAGTCTTTAAAAAATTAGCCGTTGGTGGGGACATGAATTGCCAGTGTTCCTGTTTAGTTTTGGGGTCAGGAGGGAGTTGCAGCATCTAATCAGATATTTTTGTGGGGCGTTGTCTGTCTGCTTCTTCCTCTCTCACTGAAACTATGTAGATAGATGCAGCGTTTATGTGGGAAACATTTATTGCGCCTCATTTAGAAACACTGGAGTAAATGTTTTTGTGTATTAACAGTTAGCATTTAAGTAGCATTCTCTTGTAAAGTGACTTGGATCATACATGTAATATCTATATCACTTTCCTCACTCTCAGAATGGACAACAGCAGCTAATATTATAACCTAATACTGTTGGTTTAGTTGAAACAAGCTCTCTTCTCTTGGTCACTGAAACCACATGAGGGGGGTGGAAATATTCCTCAATAAAAAGTTAATTTCCTCCTCTGCAACACAGCAGAGTTAGCTGCCGCTGTGCTAATGTGCAGCTCCACAGAGAGAACTGAATGAAAAGAAAAGACGATTACTGAGGCGCCCAGCAGGACACGGCCAAAGACAGAAGTAGAACAGAGTCATTGGGATGCAAGTCAGTTTGTACATCAGAGTAATATCTGAGATTACAGTCTAGTTTAATCTGTTTTGTGTTTACAACAGCCACAGGAATAAGTTTCCTCAATTAATTTTGTATGCATTGTGGGTTCATTTAGTTTTCTATTCTCAAGCATTGACAGTTTGCACAGTTCAGTGATGGATTCTTACTCAGGAAAGCACGGTAAAGGGTTAAATACAAGCTGAACTCACTTATGATTTATCAGCGTTGGCCCAGCAAGCAGCAGCCATTTACAAAGCTGAGCTTCATTAGTGACCTACTGTGTAATGATAAGCTGTCATCGTGTAAGACGAAGCAGCTCAGCAGCGTGTTGTTGTCCAGTTACATCATTCTTACTCTGATCCTCAATAGGCCAGATTCTGGGCTCCTTAACATGCAACAGATGCTCTTTCTGCCACAAGAAGGATATTTAATCAGACTGATGCAACTGGGATCCAGACCCAGTAACACACATTATTTATTATTCCTGTGGAGATCGACTTTCTTCATTTGTGAGAAAAAATTATTCCTGACTTCCGGATGAAGTGCTAGACTTTGTTGTTGTTGAGCTGCTACTGGTTTGACTCTGAAACTAAATATATTAATTTGAAACTTTTCTACACATCACCTCGTAGGTAGATGTTCATTTTTGGGGTCAGGGAGTTTACTGTAATCTGAGTGTAACATAGACCAGTCTGACTCACTGATGAAACGAAGAAGAGTGGTGAAGGCAGATATAGTAGCATTTCCAGTTGCTACAGTACTGTATGCATGAATTATGAAATGTGCACTTGGGACCAGCGGTAGTGCAGATCATGCATAAATGCAAGAGCAAGCTGGGCTCTGTGAGTTTTTGATGGTGCGAGTGTATGAGAGGTTTGCGGGAACTTGGCCCCCACTTCTCCTTTAAACTTCTCTATTACAGGTGGAAGAGGCTGGACCACATGGACATGATCCAATATGGAAACTCCTCTATATGTTAGAATTTACAGTACAGTAACTACATACAGTATGTTTTTTAACTAGTGGAAGCCAAGAGAAATCTACAAAATCCATAAATATTACATCCAAGTTCTTAAAAGCAAGAAGAAAAAAAAATTCAGAGTAAATGATCTTTTCTGAAAACTCAAGTCATCTGGGGACAGTCAACCAGTTCAGACTGGATTGTTGAAAACAGCTCAGTCGGCAGAAGATTATCTCCTCCACAGATCACTGATTAAATCACTTTCATATGGTTTTCAGACTAATTTATTTTCAAGCTCCTCAGCTCATCTCTGCCTTTTAAACTCTCTACATGTGATGATACAGTAATGTAATGATGTGTTTTCCCTGGCAAACAGATAACAACTGCTCTGTTTAAATTTGACTTTGCTAATCCAGGCATCTCGATAATTTAATTATAACTATTAATTATTATTTATTATTAATTATCACCTGTCTGATTTAGGTCTTTGAGGATTGATTTGTTGATCCCGTATCAAGTTACCTTGAATCACATTGCCCTCATAGTTTAAAACGATGGTAACACGAGTAAAACAGTAACAATTACACCTATGGATCTTCACGATTTCTCAATAACCTTTGTGGTCCCATCTAAAACCATCTTTATATAAACATTTGTTTATCTTAGCTGAAATAGAAATCAGTACTTTGTATCTGACTGTGAGTTTCTATGGGGTTTATTATAAAACGTGGTGGCCACGATGCAGTGGACTGTGAATAATCCTGTAGAAGAAGAGGAACGCAGTGAAAGAGAGATGGGGCAGATCTTTGCTTTTTCAAGTAAAACATTGTACTCTTCTCCTCTGGCAGCTGTAGCAGTTGAGCTGCTGAGTTGATGCTGCTTATCATCAAGACCTGAGCCATTTATTGTGTTTACCAACAACCCACTAAGAGAGATAAGGCGTCTACAGATGGAGCCTTACTGTATGTGGGTTGTAGTGTTATGTCAGTGTGAGACAGTACAGTGTTTTTTCACTTGCCTGAAAAGGCAACGTGCTCCTCTCTCCCTCTCCCCCACCGCCTCTCATCTCGTGCTCTCCTCTCATCTCTCTCTCGGCCTCGCTCTCGTCTCTCTCCTGCAGTGCTGTGTGTTTTGATGTAAAATGATCAACTGTAATTTCTGGATTGGGCCTCTTTGTGCACCAGTTATGCTCTGCTGTTTGTTCGGATGCCAAACATACGTTCGTTCTAATGAGCAAATGTGCTGATTAACAGTTCTCATCTCTCGTCTTTTCCCACTTCGCTCCAAATTTTAAGACTGTTCTTTTCATCCATTTCTTATTAGCATCTGCTTTCAAAGCCAAGAGACACAACAAGACAAATTCCATGGCTGGTGTCTTTTGAAGATCCTCCGGGGGGCGAAGAGTAGAGGAGGAGGAAGAGGAGGAGGAGGTCGGACACAAAAGTATCAGTTGTGCTATAATTCAATTACAGCATCTATTGAGATAGGAGAGAAAGGAGAAACTTTGCCTGGGGTTCCTCTCTTTTGACTACCCATCAGCCCCCACCACCAGCAACCACCAACCTATTATAAGAGATGAATAAAAACCTGTGGCCCAGCTGTGGGGATGTCATCATTAAACCAGACTGAGGGATCCCATACACTTCAAACCAACTATTTGATCCTCCCATCTGATCTGATCCGCTTTTGTGATCTATTATGAACGAGATAGAGCATGAGCGAGAGTGATACATAGAGAGAGAAAGCGATGGACAGGAGAGAGGCGGTATAAAGAAGTTTGTGGGTAGATGCAGTTTTTATCACTTCAACCCATGCACCCACCTCATCTCCTCCCCCTTCTCTCCAGGGCATCAGCTACCATTTAATTGAGAGCAGAGAGAAACAAGGAGACAATAAAGAAGCAGCAGAAAAGGCTTTTGTGTTGCTGTTCTTTGCACAGCTCGTACTGTATATGATGACTCTGTTGTGAGGTGTGGAGGCGCCTGGCAGCAGGAGATCGTATCGTACAGTATCTGCACACGGAGCAGCTATGTGAAGTGCTGCTGCTCTGATCACCACACTGTTGGATGACAGTGGGAAACAGCCATGAAGAGCTGCAGTGTGTTTGTACGTGTGTGAGTGTGTGGCAGGTGGTGCTCAGCAATGCCAGATGGACACTTGATCACTTGTCATACAGTTCTTGATGAAACCATAAACAAGATCCATTGTATAAGCCCTCATCATCATCCTCATCGTCCTCATTGGCGAATCAAGGGGGGATTTTACCCCGTAAGTCACGTGAAGTTTCTTTAGCCTTTAACTTTCAGTGTTTCTTTTGATTCAATGCGACTGCAGTGCAGAACATGTAGTTTCAAAAGAGAGGCATTTTTCTCTGCACAATGCACCTAAAATAGAAGCTTTTCTCTGTAGCCCTCCATAACAGTCTCTTCCACATGAGTCACTGTCTGTGCTGTGCTACCTGAGGGTTTCATAAAGATGATTCTCCTTTGGGATGAAACCAGCATGCATCCCTTTCCTCTTCCTGCGCCGCAGCTGAAGTGAAACTAGAGCTGTGGTTTATGTCTCTCCAGCAGTTCTGGGAGCCTCACCGAAGTTTTTTTTTTTTTTTGGCAGGTTGGCAAGCTCCTCAGGCAGTTTATATTCATACAACATCTAGTCATAGATTGAAATAAATCTTTTTCTAATTGTCTTTTTTTTTTTTTTGGCGAAAATGGCGAACATGATGGAACATAATGGCTTTGACTGTGCAGAAAGCTCCAGTTATTTCTCTCTGGGGTAATCTCTGCTCTCATTTTCTCTTTTTGTTAGGGTGGAAACATTTAGTCTGCAATTTTTACCTTTGAACATCAGTGATGAGCAGCACATCATGATAATGTTTCTGCATGTCCTGTAAATTATTATTAATATTGTTGGCTGCACATCTTATTATGTTAAGAGCTGAGTAGGTAAAATAAATAAACTTTAATAAGTCCTATGGGGAAATTTCACAAAAGCTGAATATATCCTTGAGATCAGAACTGAAGACATAAAGATGTAAACAATGCAGAACATCGTACAACAGTATAGATATTTACAGTTATACGTCCAGTCCTGACTGAGTCCTAGCGGTTATAATTCAGACTTTTTATATAGGAGACATTGCATTGGCTGCTGTCAGAGTGAACACAGTTACCAAGTGGCATATTGTGCATCGGCTCATTAGTCAACAATAACTTGGGTTTATTCATCACTCTGGAGCCCCAGAAGTGAAGTCCCAAAGGTCTCCAGGTGGTGCAGGTGGTGGTTAGTGGCCTGGCAGGGACGCAGCTGCCTGCAGCGCCGGACAGACTGGAACTAGGCCAGCTCCAGTTATTGCTGATAACATGGCCAGATTAACTTGTTAGGATTAGGACACAGGGGCAAAACAATGTTACTGGCCCTTATTGACTCCTGTTCATGGAACTTTCATTATTTCTCAAGTACTTTTATTGTGGAATAATTCTATCTGGCCCCAGGTTTTTGTGTAAATTACTCTGAAGCAATTTGATTAAACCCAATTTTATTTGGGAATGTAGAAAATATGAACTAAAATAATTTCATAAACCTAGATTTACTAAGGATGTCTCGAGACCAGGGGCAACATCCACAAAGGAGCTAAAGGATCCTAAATGGTGCAAAAAGATTTTCCTCTCGCTGCTGAGAGCTAGGTTGACCCTGTTACTGTAGATCCAATAATGAACTGACTCACTTCTGTTTTGACAGGTGACCAGTCTGTGTCAGTGAACGTGACAGGACATTCTCAACATTTGACAGGATGACAAGGCACTAATTAAATTGAATTACATAGTAGTATGTAGGCTTAGCACTATCACGTCACAGGAAGTGGGTTTCTTCAGCCACTTCCTCGGTCCTGAGACAGGCAGGTGAGGTTAATTGGTGACTGTGACTGTAAATTGCCTGTAGGTGTGAGCAATTAAACAGTAACTGCATGTGGACACGTTTTTTTTTTTTTTCATCTGTCAAAACAATCTCTTATCTGTATAGTGATAATTTCCCTGTCTACTCCAGCAATGGCCATGAAACAGGGTTATTTTATTCAACACCAGGACTGTTTCACATAAATGTAATGATGTAAATGTAATTTCAGTCAGAAATGTGTATTTTTGTTTGACTGACTGTTGATGACTTATATTCCACTCATCAGAAACTGCAAACTATATTCTCCAGTGTTACAGTAACAGAAACTATATTTTCTGTTGTTACTGTTTTACTTGTTGGTGAGTTGACTGGATCCTGATTAACCTGCCACCATCAAATATATGTTGTTTCATCATTGCTGTATTTATCTACGTCGCTGACACAAGGCGAGTTACTCTTCAAGCTTAAACACAGAATAGGTAAAAATACTGTCCACTATAGACAGAAGCTGACGTGAGGACAAAATGACAGGATGTGGTCATTGGTGACTCTGAACTAACTTCCTGTGATTCAAACATCCCTGCACACCACGTACAGCACATGCCTGTGAAATATGAGGGTGTGTGTATGTTTCCTTCTCTCTGATGTGTTTCCTGCATGGGCTCACATATGAGAGTCCTCCCAGGTCATTTAACTGTGAATAAGTCTTCTATGTTCAAGAGATTCTCACTGTGTTTTCATTTAACATCAAAGAGAAGACTCAACACCACATGAAAGCATTACTTTACAGCGGGAGTGTCCTGTGTGGGTCCCAGGGAGGAAACACTGGGCCTCTGATGACATTTGTTACTGTGTGACTTGGCTCCTTTTAGAGAATTTGACGCTAAGACATGACAGGAAATTTTAATGCTGCAAGATATATAAATATCACAATCTAGTAAAAATATTTAAACTATTCCAGTTTGTTAAGGTGTGTGTGATTTATGTGACATTTGGCAGAACAAAACTTAACATGAGGTCAGAGTAGCCTCATGTGTTGAGATTAATGCACAAAGTTGGCCTTTTTCAGACACTGGTTCAAAAAATGTGCTGCAATGCAAAAAGCAGTCCCTTTGAGCACAGGTTTTAAATTATTTAAGTATTACATTTTTAAATTATTAATTTTAATGTCATTACTTTGATAAAAGTTCTTTACATCTCCCTCCACATAATGACATTAAAGCTGGCACTTGACCTCATGTGCTTTACCTTTTTATGCTTTATCGCATAATCATAAAACAAAAGTCACACAGATGGAGTTTTCCTCTCTGACTGTGCGGTGCTAGAAGATACTGTACTGTAGGTCGCTACGATCTAGTAAACATGAACTTCAGTTTGCAAGTCGACTGCTGGGTTTTATGCTCCTGGCGTGTTTCCCGATGATGCTACGTAAAAATGTGACAAACGTGAAAAAAATCAGCAGCTGGATTTGAATACAAATGACTGAGAGCACATACAGAAGATGGATCAGAAACGATCTGTCAGCCTTTGTAACGATGTGAAGGACTGAAAATGTGCGAGAGGTATTTGCTTTTTGCAAACCACTGACAATACACACCAGGATGAAAGATTGTCAGAGCACAGTGAATCTGTCTTGTAAGGACACTGAAATGTCTTTTTCTGTTTGGAAAAACACATCTCTCCTCTCACAGGGTGGATTCTCTTGTGTTCCTGAAGAACAAATTACAGAGGCAGTTTAAAGGCTGAAAATGAGATATAAGATTGTGTCTTCCAGGTATAAGAAAACACAGAATAAACACATTTGCTAGCAAGGTACAAAAACATTTTAAAAGTTTTTTGTTATTTCTTAGAATTATTGATGTCATAATTGGTTCTCCTACTATATGGTAAAAAACCTGTAGGGTACCTATAGGAGATAGGAGTTATTTATGTCTTCTCCCAGCCCGACATTGATTTTTTTTTTTTAGCCCGTTTGTGTTTATTTTTGGCCTGGTGGTCGGTCCAAACTGTAATATACCAACAACTGTTGCTTGGATTGTGAATTTAAAAATAGCAATGTTAGCATGCTAATATGCTATGCTAATCAGTCACCATTCGCTTCTTTGTTTAAACAGCAGCAAGGACTGTGTTAGTGTGTTGGGGCGTGTCACAGCAGCTATTGTGATCCATAAAGTCCATGATTTTGAAGGTTTACATGTTTGTATGCTGACATTAAGTGACTCAGCTGTGTGTCCCTGGGTGTGTGTGTGTTTATGTGGGAACAACGAGCGCTCCCATGTCCTCCCAAGTGCTCCTGAATGTCACATTCTATCTGCAGCATGTCCCCGAGGCACAAATGGACACTCCATCCACTTGTCAGGTGATTAATCTCCGCTCCCCTCTCTGCCTTATCTCCTCTCCATCTCGTATTCACTCTGTACACACAGCTTCGTCAGCCATTCAGAGGACCATCACACCTACATACACACACACTTATCCTTACCTTACTCCCTCTCCCAGCCCCCTCACAGTGAAGATCAATGAAGAAGACGTTATTCAGCACATTAGTGTAAAGGGGAAGCACTACTAGTGCTCTGTTTGTCAGGGTTATTAGGATTCCTCTGAAAGACAATGAAGAAGTGCAAAAGAATGGAGGGAAGTTACAGAAAGAGGAGTGACAGATGAAATCTCAGCTGATTTCTTATGTGTGTGAGGTGGATGGAGCAGAAACACCTTTGGTGGCTGAGAGATATTCTGGGATTTTGTGTTACGGCGCTAATGGGCTTCTAGAGGCAGAACATGTCAAGGCTGATGCTTTAGTGTGACCACTGGGCTCTCACACTGCTGAATGCTGATCAGTGGTGGGAGGGCTGAGCCAAGCACACACAGAGGATGAGACAGCAGGTGTGTGCAGATGGCATACCTGTCCACATAAAAAAGTGTACACCAAAGCGCACACACAGACACATATACACATACAGGGAGAGCCATCCAGCAGTAAGGCAAGCTCGTCATGTCTGCGTATCTGCGGATCTGCAGTGCTCTTAACTCACCTCTTGTCCTCCATAAAAGCGAGCCATCGGATTGTAAAGTGGTGGGGTTATTTCTGTCAAGGGCCGACGCTGCGCATTAACTGTCTCCTCTTCCTGGCACTTCTGAAGAGCACAAACCCTCCATTTTCCATGGCCCTGCGCTGAAACATTTAGCCGCTCTGTCTGGGCTTGGAAAGGCAAAGTGCGTTTAATGAGACATGCCTTGCCATCTCCATCTTGTAACTCCCAATTGAGTAGACAATGAAATTTCACTGGCCCGTACAGTGTAATCCCCGACTTCCTTAATGTAATTGGAAATCAAAGAGTCCCCTTCAGACTGCCCCGTTATTACTCAAAGCAGCTGGATGCAGGTTTTTTTGTATTGGTGCAGTTATTGGTCTCCATCAGGCTCAGGTTGTGGACCATTTATTGTGAGAAACCAATAAAATTTTTTTATGACAGAGCTGGGCAGTCTAACATGTGTAGCAGTGCCTGTAGCCTTTAGTTTTATCAGCATTGTAACACTTGTATGGTCACATTAACGGTGGCTCGAGGCCACTCACTACTTTTGTGGGATTAAATGGTGGTTGTGGGTCAAGTCTGCTAGTTCCCTGTATTAATTATGGCCACGTTGTAAAAGTTGTGTCTTTGAGCTTCGTTGCACCTTAACTCTATATATCCTCAGAGGATTACCTTCCAAATCAAAGAGATAAAGACAAGTCTGTCTCTCTCAGTCTGTCTCCTGCTAAACTAGTTATTCACACATAATTACAATCTCTAGAGGAAGAATAACTCAAAGAACCATTGCTGTTTTTTAAATTAACTTGCACACAGAGCAACACAAATACAGTTGAATAAAAAGGCCTCAGAATTTTTTTCTGTATTGTTTGTTAGTAAAACTTGTGATAATTAGAGTTTGTTTCATCCAAACACACTTGCACGAACACACTGCCGGCAGCTGATTAATTGAGTCACCATGAATTGAAATATTGGTTGTTTTCTGTAAAAATAGCTGTGTATGGCTCTGATAGCCTTTATTAGTCTCTCGGGCTGTGTCTAAATGGCACATAGAGAATGTCATGTGTGTAAATCTATTACTGCTTGCAGATAATTAAGTGACAAAAATGAAAATAGACAAGTACACAAGCAGCAGATGGATTTTCAGTTGATATGGAAATATTTAGATTTACAACCAATTACGGAAATGTTCATTTTAATGCTAATCATCATCATCATCATTTTCGAACTGAATTCAGCTGAGTACATTACAATGTTTATTTTATTGTTTAGTGAAAGTCTACCTCCTAGAACTGAATATGGCTGCCCCCTCCACCTCCACCTCCACTCCTCTATAGGAGACATGATGTACCTTTAATGTGTCACAGTGAAATGAGAACAGCGGGGTGGGAGGTAGGCTGCACACTAGGAGCCCAGGAGGCACGCCAAGATCAAGCTGCAGAGAGAAAGGAGACATTCCTGTGCATACATAAATATCATTCCTGCAGGAGAGACACAAGAACAAAGACCACAGAAGTTAATGGCTTTGCCGCATCTTCAAGTGAGCTGCTGAGTCTTCTCAATGTTAAAAAAAGAGTATGTATTGTTATTGGTATTGTTAATATCATAAAATAAAATAAAGTGTCTTTCATTTAGGACTGACACAATCAAACAAAATGTTGTGGAAGTTTAAGATTATTTCATCACTGTCTCCTGTCAGACTGCTGCAAATATCACATTGTCCAATTTTGACCAGCTATAAACAAATTCAAACAAACACCATTCACACCTATGTGCATGCTGATACCTAATAATAGTGGTCAAGTGCGAAGCGTAGTCAGAAATTACACTGTGGAGAAAATAAAAACAAACTTTCATCCCACAATCGTTGCGATGTTTCAGTCTGTAAAAAAGTGAACGACACTTCCATATGAAAAAAAAAAAAACAACTGGTTAATATGCTCAAATATCATTTTAAACACTTAATGTATTTGGTGATAAACATTGTTAGCAGAAAGTTTGTCTGTCTGTTATCTCCTGGTTCATATTGGAGCTGCCACAACAGAAACAAATGCGACCAGACTCTGCACTGACTCTGAGGCATGATCTCTGTGCTGAATACTGATGATGTTTGAAGTGTCAGTGAAATCAAGTGAAATCTACCGTCTTTCTTAAAATGATGTAGAGTTGCTTTCCTAAAGGAGTTGTTCTTATTCTGCACATGCTCTTTCCCTACTTAATTGTTATGGCTAAGGTGCCCCTTGTGCAAGGCACTTTGCTCTGGCAGTTCTCAATGAGCTGATGTGCAACACAGATGTGAATGTGTGTGAACTGATGTAGGCGGGGCGATGGTGAAGAACACACACATTCAGCAAATCTGGGCAAATAAAGGTCAAAAGAATAATCATTGTCATTGCCACCAACATCACAACACTCCAATGTTTCCTGGCTCCCCTCTTTGCCAAACACCCAGAACAAGCTAATTAAATCTTCTGTCAGGCATGGAAATCGCTCTGCTTTCATCCTCCCTCCATTCACGTCAGTCATGTTAGGGACATGCATAATGACACGTGTTTCAGGGCTGTAATACCCTTGTGCATGTTAGACATTTCTCTCTGATCGCCCCCGCCTGCATGCTAATCACTAATGTGTCCCTGTTTTCTGACTGTGTTAGTGCGTCGCTCTTGTCCAGGACAGACACATTTTAAAATGCATTGAGGAGGATGTGTGGCAGCTTTATTGAAGCTGGAGAGCCAGTTTGAGAGGCTGAGCAGATCAAACAGCACCACAAAGGCACAGGTTGTGGGAAACGCACATGCACACCCACATTGACAGACACACACACTGTCTCTCAGGCCTAACATACTTTCAAACTCAGCTGCCACTTGTCCAGGAATGCACACTTTCCCAGGAGTCTTTGCCGGAGCGGAGCAACAGGGCGGCTTAGCACTGATGAGAGAGAAAATCCAGTCAAAGCTCTGACAGGACATTGTACAAAGAACCAAACTTCCTCCGAGCTGGTGAATTAACTATGATCCTGCTTGTTTTCCAGTATGGATACATTAATACAGACAGAAAAATTATGAATGAATCTTGTTATTTGTGTAAGGTCCTTCCTTTGCCTGTGTTTTTCTTTTTGTACTTGCAGCGTGTATGTGTGTGTGTGTCTGTGTGTGAGTGTATCTGTGATTAAACGAAGATGTAATGAGAAGGGACAGTGTGCTGTTGTTTGGCCATGGAGTGCTGTTTTCCAGCTGAGATAGCCATTAACCTGTTAGGAGGATTGGCTGTGAGATTATACAATCTGACCTGACCACAACACACGTTTGCTCTTGAGGAGTGTTTTCAGAAGAAGGTACATTTATTTGTGGCTACATGACACCACAAGCAGCTCTCCGCAGAAGAAGATGTGGAACTGTTGTCAATCAGTGTGGTGTTTGGTCTGTATTAGTGAATAAATGGAGCTCAAATTAAATTGTTCTGTGCGTGTGTGTCTGTTTTGTCTTTAGACCAGTGCGGTGCTGTGTTCTGGCGGCTGTGCTCTGCTGGCTGTCAGCTCCCTGTTGGCCATCATCACCATCTTCCTGCCCAGTGGAGGATGTGAGAGGAGGATCTGCACCCTGGCTGGATACATGCAGATGGCTGCAGGTCGGTACAGATGTGAATGCACACAAAGGAACAGCCGCTTGCACTCATTCAGACTAGAGATAGAAATATGAATGTTTGAATAAAAGTCCCGCATCATAATTTCAGTTCCTTGTATGAGACCTCCCTCACTATCTTTCACCATCATTGCCACTGTGCAGTGAGCACTGATACCGCTGCCTATTACCAGAGCTGTAAAAGAAAAGAAGGAGCTGACTTTGTTACCCATCAGTCAAAAAAACAAACCAAACAGAAACAAAAGAAACATCTCAAATACCGCTGCTGCTAGGCAACCGGAGTCTGCACAGCACTTGTAGGGGTGAATTGGTGTAGGGAAGGCAAGGATAGATTTAGAGCCTGTTGTAAAAAGACAATTACGCCTCCTTAACACAGGTCATTGGTTCAGGGCTACATGTGGCTTATCAGGCCACTGCTTTCACTTCAACAGAGAAGAAGTCTCGTAAACAAAGTGTAGTCTTGTCAGTGGTTAGGTTTTAAAAACCCTGTAATACAGCACAGCTCATGTCACTGCTCAGTAGCGGCCTTCACACTCCCTCCTTGTGCATCAGACCATTTTAATGGCAGTTGGTACAAATGTGAAGCGTTTTACTGTTGTTATATGAGATAATATGGATCATATGTACTTAAATTACAGCAACATTCCACGGTTACCATTGTGATACTGCAAAAGGCAGCTCTTATTGACTATTTGGACTATTTAAGTTGAAATAATAAAAATAAAATATTATTTTTCATTGAATAAATCATGAGTCTCAGCTGTACTCAAGGGCTAATTGACAAATATTAGCATACTAGCACACAACACCAAAGCACATATCTGCTAAATCGGCTAAAATGCTAGCTCATGTTAGCATTGTCAATGTGAGCATATTAGTATCCTAACATTAGCATTAAGCTTAAAGCATTACAGCTTCATAGAGCTGCTAGCATGCCTGTAGATCTTCTGGCATTTTCTAGCACTGACCTTCATCATACCATTTTTATTTAGTGAGTCTACACTTCATCTGCACACTCTGTTCCTCAGATCAACTAATCTGTAGACCCGTAATTGTTATTTTTTTACCCCCCTCTTTCATTTATTTAGCATCAGCAGCAATTACGTAGCCTCTATCCTTGTGAATATTGAGTAGCTAATTTAAATCCCTGCATGTGGCATTTAACTAAGCATAATTAGAGGCTAGAATTCATTGAGCAGGTTAAATCTTTATTGGCAAAGCTGAAATTTTCACAGGGCATGGTTAATGTTGTGTTTGAAGTGGTACTTATTGCTTACAACCAGGCGCTCATACTTCTCTGTCTGACTCCAGAATCAGATCAATGTTGCTTTGGGAAGATGAGAAGGAGTTTGTGGCAAAGCAGAGCCTCTTTTGTGAGTGTGTGTGTTCATCCATGTGTGTAATCCAGTTCATTGTGTCTTTCATTGCGACAGACTTTGCTAAATAACAATGTGAAGAGGGGAACCGGGCCTTTGTTCAGTTTCCAGGTCGACTCTTGTCTAGATAGACAGAGGTTTCACAGAGAGCCCACAAAGCCCTGAGGAGGGTAGATCAGAAGAGTGTTTGTTTTCCCAGCATTGTAAGTGCGTCTGTGTGTAACTGTGTGTGTGTGTGTGTGTGTGTGTGTGTGTGTGTGTGTGTGTTGAGAGGGTGATATCAAAGTGAGCTGATAAACTGAAACAAGCAGATTAAGAACAATGGCTTTCTTTGTGGTGTGCATACTATCAGTGTTGTTTGTGAAGATTTGTATTTTCCAGCAGATTGGGAGAAATGAACTGCTGACGAGACGCTACTTGTCAACTTTCCCTTTGCAGATAGAAGTGATGCCTGTTTTGATCCCCATGTTTTCTACAGTATCTGACAGGCAAAGGAGATGTGTATGTGTGTGTGTATGTATGTGATGTTGTGTTACTCATGAGGGCTGAAAGTCATTGAGAAGACAAAAATGATAAAACTGAGGATAGCATTTTGCTGATCATTACAATAAGATTTTGCATTAAATTAAAGATTAGAGTAAGGTAAATAAGCTAAGTAAGAAAAACTCAGGGTTGTAAGTTTTCTTGCCTCATTTTTGGCCCTGTTGGAACAGAAAACTGAAACAAGACACTGCAAGGCTGTGCAAGGTATTATTGGGAAGAAATTTAATTTGTATCAGTAAAACAGATTTGAGATCAGATGCGATGTAAAAAATCTGGCATTTATCTTATATTACAGCATGAAAAACTGGGTGTGAAGGTGATAAGATGCATTTTAAAAAGTACACATTAAGATTAATTACATGTTAAAGATATAATGTGAATGTCTGGTTCAGGGTAGTTAGTTGGCTGAAGCTTTGTGTGATAACACAAACATAACAAGTCACACCTTCTGCCTGTTGCACTTTTTATGATGTTAGACAATAAACCAGTGTGCTACATCACGTCCTGGAGGATTAAACCACAACATTAGTTACTGGTTTAACTCCCACACCACACATGTAAATCGTGATCATAGACTGTCTATAAAAAGAAAAGTGAAGGTGATGCTAAAGACTCTTAAACCTTTATTCTATCTGATGACCATCAGATTAAGTCTGACTGTATTGAAGTCTATGTGAAAATGGCCCTACTTCTCACTTTATTTATTTTTAATGTTTTCCTAATGAGTTTAAGGTCTCAGTCTCTAGATTCAAGTATTCAATACAACGTGATGTTCATTTTTTGAAATTCTGGTCCCATTTAGAGGAAAATAGACCATAAAGCAGGGGATGCATCATGGTATGGCTCACAAGCCAAAGGGTAACGTCAAGCCAAAATAATTAGTGCCTCTTCAATTACAAATTCAATTAAATAACGAAAACAATAAATCTATTAATATGTTATATTATTATTTCTAATAGTTCACTTCAAACTAGTTGTGAGGTCATTAAATTGTGTAGTGATGAGACCAGATGCTGAAAGGATAGTTGGGTAGTCCGTTAAGGTTCTCACAAGTACAGTGATGCATGTGTGTGCGCTATATTTGTATATAGAGTATTTCCTTGTGCATGTACAATTTGCTGCCAATTTACCTCAGACATACTCTGCCTGATGCTTGGGTATTTTGTCATCTTTCCACGACCACCGTTTAGAGTTAATTAAGACTTAAGTTGGCGCTGCCTTCTCCACACATCTGCACAGCCCTTACCACCAATATGTCGACAATATTCAGACAAATAATCCGCTCTTATGAGTAAGACTCACAGCAGCATTAATTGGAGGCTGAATAACTTAATAAAACCTGTAAACTGTGGCCATGTACAGCCCTCCTCCAGAACAGACACTTGCTGTTTTCATTTACAACATCTGCTGCATCACTATGACACAGCTAGAGTGTAGGAGGAACAACCCAGGAATGTTTGTAGAAGCAGAAGCACGCAGCCTTATGACCTTACATGTTAACAATCCTGTCATGTGTTGCTCTATAAACACACACACACACACTGCTGAGGGCCGGGTCAAACCAGGAAAAGCCTTTTACCAAGATAAACCTGCCCAGCTCTTTCTCAGCCCAGTGGTCCCATGGGTGAGGTCCAGAATTAGAAGTGAACTTGCTGAGCCTCCACTGGTTTAGCCTGGCTCTCCATCCAGCAGGTTAGCTGCTGCTGTGCCGCCGCCATCAATGTTTTACGCTTAGAGAGAGAGGGAGGCTGAACATTTCTGTGTGCTAAGGCAGCAAGCTTTTTCCTCTGTCATGCATATTTCATCATCCTGTTCTTCTTAGTGGTCAGGATCTATTGGATTGGACGGCTCTTTGGTCAGGCAGTGTGCGTGTGTGTGTGTGTGTGAGAGAGAGAGAGAAAGACCTGCACACAGACACACAGATTTAACAGTTTATTTTATTTTCTATGTAGCTAATGCTCCATCTGCCCAGCTCTGACTCTCAGTAACTTTACCTTGATTCATGCTGGTAATTTCAGTTCATTTTACTCAGACCCATCGGCTGACAGAAGCAGCTGAAGACCACCTTGGGGTTTCATTGTGCAGCAACACAGGCAGATTCTCACGGTGCAGTTATCTGCTCAGGGCTGAAAACATGTCACACTCCGCTGAGCGTACAAGCACCCACTGCACATACAAGCTTAATCTCAGCTGTTTTCCTGCAGGGTTATAGCCATATTAACATATACAGAGCATTTACATTGTGTGCTTACATAAAATTATCCTGAAGTTTTTATTTGCTGCATTGATTGCCTGTTGTTTTTTCTTTTTTTTATTGATTTGTCTCCAAGTGAGTGGTATTCCAGTTCAAAAAGATGTTTTAAAGCAGTTCTGTGGGAGTTTCATCGGTTGAAGACTTGAAAGGGATACGCCTGCAGGTCTGTTTTTCTGCTCTTGAAAGAAATATGAACCTAAGTGTTTTTTTTTCTTACCTGTACAGTCAGAGATGTTTGTGTTGCTGTGTCTGAAGCAGCAGCAGCAGCGGCCTGTGGTTTCTCATTGTTACATGGAGAGATAAAAGGAGAGGAATGGCACTCACAAATAAATGGGGAACCACATGTGAAATCTGGCTTTACTTTGAGCACTGAATGCAGCAGAACTGTTTTCTTTTTAAAACAAATTAACAAACCAAGTATGATGATCCAGAGAGGATTTGTTATATAACAATCAGAGAAACATCTTTGGCTGCACCATGAACATTTTCTTGTGTTTCCCCAAAAAATTGAAATCTCAACCTCAAGACATCACACTTTCAGTAAAAAGAGCAACAGTTGAAAGCACAAGTTAATTGAAGAAACGCCTTTTTGATCTGATGTTTCATGGTGAAAGCCTTCAGTAATATTCTACTGAATTATGTAGATGTAGATATTCCTTGTTGAAAAGTCTGGTGTACTATATTACCAAAAAGGAGCTCTTTGAATAAAGCCCTCTGAAGTGATCAACACACGTTTGGGGAAGCTGCCACTGGTTTTAGTATCGTCACCTTCAGAACAGCAAACAGCTCATCACTGGTTTTCTATGAACTGTGGCCAGTTCTTTTCAGATTTGATCATTTGAATGTTCATTTCCAAGCATTTTAACAATGTCACTGTAGACATGTTAACATCCTGATGTTAGCATTTAGCAGAAGTACAGCTTCACAGAGCTACTTGCAGGGCTGTTGACTTACTTTGAGGTCAAGAGATAAAACCATCCAGTGTTTCACAGAGTATTGTCTCAAAAATAACAGAAATATCTTCATGTGTTTCTTGACCCTTGGCAGGTCCTGACCCACATATTGGGAACCACTGATTAAGAGAAATATTTGATATATATTTTTGAGGGTTGAGAGGTGACGTGGGCTGCTATAGGGCACAAACTAACCTCTTGAAAGAAGTGGTCCATTCTTCTGGTATCTGTAGATATTTTGTTTTAGCCTGGGGATTGTATTTAAATCAGAGCCGTGACACTTTGGCTGCTTTTGGCACTGAATGAACCAATTTTACAGCTGTAGCCGAATGAATGAAACAATTCTGCGAAGGAATGTTATCATTTTCAACTTTTGGCTTAAGAAGGTTTCTAAATTGGAGCTGAACTCCATCCAACCCTGTGTACCCAGTGAATATATCCCTTTGTAGATTCCCCCTGTGCAACCTTCTGAAACTGTGCCCTCTTATCTGCAGCCTCATCACAGAGTCCTGCACTGTTTTTATCCCGACCCCTGGCTGCTCAGGGAAGGAAAGGGAGCTTGCATTGCTGTGTATGTGTGTTCCCTCGCCCACATATGCACTCTCACATCCAGTTTCATTGTGCTGATGCTGAGGAAGCCCGGCCTGCTGTGTCAGCGTTCCCTTGGGCAAAGCTGCTATGCACATGTCCTCGAAGCCTGGTGATGAAAATAAGAAGTTTCTTTGATCAAAGCACCTGCTGTGTTTTTCCAGTGCTGCCGTCACCACCGGAGCCCATATGGTGCCCATGCCTGCTGTCAATCATCACAGATACAGATGAATATATTTTCTATATCAGGCTGCATTAGAGCAGCAGAACGTCTCCCTCCAACAATTAAATTACACTTAGTGAGTTTCTCTCATCAGGAAGGATGACTGGACCATCATTCATATCACCATTAGTATTCTCAGAGTTCCTTTTCTTAGAGGGCAAACATCACCACACATTGTTTGATTATCTCTGTCATCTTTGAACTCCTTCCAGCTGCCTCAAGGCGCACATTGTAGCCGTTCCTGTCCAGTTTTCCACTTCTCTGTAAATCAGTGCTCCTTCTTCTGACCCGTCACTCCTCCATCTTCCATCCAATTTTTTTTTTTCATCCTTTTCTCTTAACTCCTCTCTGTCTTGCAGAGTATTCCCCATAAGTACATCTTTATCGCAATCACAGCCCCAACCCTCTTTTTGCTTGTTGGACGCTGATATTTCATTCTGTTTCATCATCAGCCCGCCAGCTCCGGGCTCTCGCACACCTCAAAAGTACATTTTTTGAAGGAGAACTTGTTCACTACTGAATCATACTGATCTCCCAAAGAAATCAGAGACAGAAAAGTTGATTTAGCTTCTATACACCAGTGTTTTGTGTGTCAGTTTTTCTGTGCGTGCAGGCTGACAGAAAGTGACCCAGTTTAGATGCAGCATGATGCCAACATTGTAACCTCTTCACCTGTGACTCATAGTGTGCTGACAATAGATATTAATCATAGATCTGTGTCTTGTCAGTCAGAGTTGTGTGTTTGTGTCTATGTGTATAAGTGTGTCACTTTTTGTATAATCAAAGCTGCATTTGTGCTCTTGCTGTTGACAGTAATTTGATTGGTCACATCTCAACATCGCTGCTTCATGCGTGTGTGCGCGCACACACACACACACACATCTGAACATTTTCTTTGGGTTTGTGCTCCACTTACAAATCTCATTAATTAAATAGGACAAGAACAGATTTCCACAGAAATCATTAGAATTTATTGAAGAAAAACTGAACAGCCACTTCATCTGCAAACTCTGCAAAGCATTAACAAACATATGACAAGTTTGATTCATTCACTAACATGTTTTGCTGCTGTATTACAGCATTTTTCATTTTTGCAAATGCACCCAAATGGCTAACTGGGCCTAATGTCTACTTATGAATCAAAGCCTGTGAGTGTTTGTGTGTTTGCAAATGCTAAGCTTGGTCATTGGAAAAATCTGATGTCTTATTATAATTATGAACACAGCAGCACTTGGCTCTGCTCACTCACTGATACATTACCCACAAAAACCATCGTAATTGGTCCACCAGTCACTTTAAGCTGGACTGTAATTAAGACTGAACTTTCATCCTGTCCAATTCATCCATTTTCTTTTAATTCTCTGGAGAGCTCTCATATAGACGTCTGAGATCAACAGTTTCAAAAAAAAAATCTGTTGTTAATGTTGTCTTTTGAAAGTGCATCTGTGCTTTGATATTTTCCTCCTCATCAAATGTGAAGAGGCAAGAATAGATCTTTCCTCTGATATTCATGTTCTTTACAATATTAATTAACCTTCCTTATCTTCTGTATATGCTGGAGAGCCTTTGATTATCTCTGCTTCTGCATACTCATTTGTAACACACACACCCACACAGACAAACACACATGGACTAAAACTGTCCTTGCATTTGGTTTCCCTTTCGCAAGCAACAAATGACATGCTGAGGGATGGAGGGGAGGAAGAGGATGGATGGAGGTAGATTGAGAGGAGTAGGAAATGTGGCACTTTTTTTTTTTTTTTTTTTTTTTTTTTAAGATTTCAGATTTGTCCTTGTGGACCTACTGCGTCCTGTCATTTCTGTCAGATGGAGAAGAACCAGCACAGGGTCCAAAATATGTTCAGCTGTTTCTTATTCCTCTCCTGTCTCTTCCTGCTCCTCCATCATCCTGGTATGAAAATTTCTGGTAAACACACATACACTGACACACACTCAAAGAACCAGTGGCTATGCATATTACATGAGTCCTCCACCTCTGAAGGCCTCTGTGCTTTTTTCATTTTGCAACTTACAGCAGAGATGATGAGGTGGAAGCCAGATCCAGCACTTAAGGGCTGTTTCCTTTCTTTACTGCAGATATGAGAGTCTGCTGTTTGTGGGAAACCTGTGACGTGATGTCTGTGCTGCAGTTTTTAACGTAAAGTGTCATTTGGTTATATCCTTATGTTGTAATTCTAAACATTTGAGACCAGGAAATGAAAGAAGTTCATTGCCTGCTGTTGTGCTGGTGGCTCTGTTTCCACATCGCTTTTATTTTAATCAACTTGTACTTGAAGACTCTGCATGTCTTTGTCCTGGCTTCACAGAGGAACACTCCATGTGTTGGCTGAGATTTTTCAACAGGATGCTCCTCCTTTTGTGTGCTTTAAATTATTTTTGATGAAACCATATCTGAGGTTTATTTGGATTGTGTGGTGGCAATTTTTGTTTAATAAAGATCAAAGTCAACATTTGTCTATTTAAAAATTTTATTCAGCATCTGCAGGTGGACGCATGAGATGCATGAGTGAGCGCTGAGCTCAGTGTACGTCAGATTTTTATATCAGTTTGTGAGTTGCTTTATGTCTTATGTACCCGAACCAACATTACAGAGGAGAAAACTGTTTATTTTGTCATCGAACACTCATGGAGCATTGATCAAGGGCTTCATAAGTGGTGAGTTACAGAAGAGGCTTGATGATGGACCACTCACAGGATCAGCTGCTGAGCTGCTGAGCTAACTGCTGACTCTCTGGGCCACAGTCAGTCACAATAGCTGCCACAGCTTCTCTGTATTTTCTCTCTCCTCTTCTGTTCACCATTTTGTTCAATGAAAAGTTAATGAAGAAGGGAAATAAAGTTTGTCCCATCAGCTTCTCTCTCATAACTGTCTGCTAACCAGCACAGTTTCTATTTTTATACATTTGCTTAGATAAATCAAAATACAGAATGGATATTGATATTGGACTCTGTTCCCTCAAAGGTCAGCACTGTCAAGACGGCTTCCTATTGGTCAATGGCACAAATTTGAGTTTGAACTTACTTATTTATTTGACCCCTGTGAGTGAATCCACTTTTCCTGTGATTTCATTGGAAACTTTTTTTATAGTCTGACTGCACAGGGAATAAAATTGTTAGCTGGAGGTGTGTGTACCTGTGCTACACTGAGCTGTGTGCTCTGGCTGCTTAAGTGTTTACTGAATATTAATAGATGCTGATGGTTGCTACATTCAGGCTGGCAGAGTGACTCAGTGGTGGTCACAGTCATACAAATTAAATGTGTGCTTGTGTGTGTGTGTGTGTGTGTGTGTGTGTATGTGGTCTTGTTTTATAATACCTTTGGGATCTGACATCAGACCTGGTTTTAGGGGCAGGGTGAGAGAATACATTATGTCACTGAGGGGTCTGCCAGTATAACAAACCAAGGATGGGTCTGCGTGTGTGTGTGTTAGTGTGTGTTTATCTTCCAGGAATTCCCACTAGAGCCTGTGTGATGACAACAACAGCCAGGATGACTCATTGTTGTGTCTGTAAGATTGCAGATGTTTTAGTCCTCCACACTGGTCCCTCAGCTGTACACACACACACACACACACACACACACCTGGATGAGAGTTTGTGGGTGTTGTTGTGAGTGTAAGTGTTTATGCGTGCGTCATTTCTCTCTTGTCGTTCCATCCTCTCCTTTCTCACGCAGTGATTGATCCTCTGCTCGGAGGCTTCTCCTGAGTGTGTGGTGATGAGTGAAAGCTTGTCCCTCGCTGTCGTGTTCGTGTTTGTACCATCTGTGTTGTTGTGAATCCACGTTTGTAGGTAATGTAAAGGGTTGAGACCACTGCTCACTGTCACACACACAACACACACACACACACACACACACACACCATGATTGATTAGGCCATGCTGCTCAATTGCCATTGCTTTTCTTGTGTGTATGACTTTCTTATTTGCATGAGGTAAATGAATGTGTTTGCTCTATGTAAATTAAAAATCTGATGATTTTGTGTAGGAGTGAACACACATGTAAGCTGACAAACCTGCAGTCGATTCCTGTGCACATAGTGTGTGTCATTAAATAAAGTGATTAAAGAGAAATTCGATGTTTGAAAGCTTTTAATTGAATCTGCCCACTGAGGACCTTCACAGTCAACGGGAAAACAAAGCTCTGAATCATCCTCGAAAGGAAAAAGGATTTTTGGAAACAGGCTTATTTGCTTTCTTACTGAGAGTGAGATGAGAGGATTGATACCACCCTCATATCTGTTCATTATACATAAGGTTAGCTTAGCTTAGCATAAAGAGGGAAAACAGGGAAATAGCTATGGCTCTGTCTAAAGGTAAAAAGTAACTCCGTTGAGTGACAGTGGTTAGAAACCGAAAGCTCTACAGCTTAAGGATAAGCAATAATGTGGTAAATGTGTTCATTTCTGGTATTTCTGTGCAGGACTCTGATAAAACGTACACAAAAGAAGAAAAATAACGCACTGTTTTGAACCAGCAGGGACTATTTTCTCCATGCGTGCAGTTGCTGATCCTGCAGGTCTGCACAGATGAAAAGGGAAGAACAGCGGTAGATCCAGCACATGTCTGAGCTTTCAAGTGTCTAGAGCAAAGGCAGAGGGAGCAGCAGAGGGAGGCTTTTCTCACATGTACATCAGTGGCGGCAGCAGCAGTGTGTCCTGTGACTGGGAACAGACGGCACCTTCAGAGTCCCCTGGAAGAGAGCAGATATCAGGTAGATTCAATGAGACTGTTGAAGTGGGCGCAGTGGTCAATATCAGATCAGCAGCTAAAGCAGGACAGAGGTTATCCTGCTTCTCATTGAGGGAGAGAAGCAAAACCAGGGCTACTTTAGAAAACCCACCAAAAACCTCTCAGATGTGACAAATTCTTCAGTGAGATCTAGATGCTGTTTTGTTGTTTTTATACATACTTTTGTAGAAACAGCTTGTTCTTCCTGTTCAAAGCTTGTTGCTCAGGTTCAGGAGCAGAACTGACAGACATTTGTGAATGTCTTTTAGCCCAGTTAATACTATTTAAACATTTATTTAGAGCAGCCCTGTGAGCTCTAACTCTACTCCTGTAAACACAGAACAGTTAATAGAACTGTGTACACTTTAGCACTCAGTCTTAAGTGCAGCTGCTCTCAGTGCTCACACATGTTTAGTATGAGAAGGTGAGACATGTCTGTCTGCCCCTACAGACTGCAGCCATGAAAGATGTCTAATGTGTGTGTGTGTGTGTGTGCGCGTGTGTGTGTGCGTGTGTTACAATTTGATGAGCCAGTTTCTAACATTTCTAACATGCCTATTCATTGTCATTAAAAAGATTTACCCACAGGTGTATGCCCTTGACACACACATACACACACAGCACACACATACCCAAAGTTAGAGGTAAAGGGCTCCACATTCCTGTCTTGACCCCCCAGGGCCCCACATATAGTCGGTGCCTGCTTAAATCAAACACACACTCTTTCACACAAAAAGGCAGGTAGACATATGAGAGTCCACACACATACGGATGCAATATTCCCTCCCTCTGGCTTATATATCACATACGCATATTCACACACAGACACACACCTTTGTTGTCGGTCCTGATGCGTATCTGTGGCTCTGCGGGGGAAGAGGATATGATATGTGTATGTCTCATATCTCACCATGAAGGTAGAGCTCAAATCAGTATTCAGGAAGAGACCACAGATACTAACACACACACACACACACACACAAACACACACACACACACACACAAAGGTGTCATAAAAGCACTCAGTTGTGGATGGTTTCTTCCTCCCCACATGCGCAGCAGACATATTATCTTTATATATGTAGACCTGTCTACATATACAGGACACACATACACACACACACACACACACACACACACACACACACACACACACACAAACACATACACATTCACACCAACACACTCTATTGATTTCATCAACCATTTTTGTAATGAAATCTGTCCTCATTTTTTCACCCACTGATCCACTTGTCCCATGTTATTGATCTGCAGCTGTAGGTGCCTGTGAAGATGTTTTACTATAAAAGTGACATGTGACCTACACTATGGATTCTTATGTTGATGTGTGTTTAATTAAAAACATTCAAATTGATTCAGATTTTATATAATTATAAATGGAATATATTCCGGTATTGGACTCTTGTTTGGACAAAACAGGACGTCTGTACGTCTGACTAATTGTTGTGAACGGAAACTCTCATTAACGTCCCTCAGAGACCTCACAAAACTCACTTGGATTAAAGGTTGATCTGATTAGAATTTAGTGCTCAAAAGGTCAAAGGTCAAAGTCATGTTAGCTCATAAAACACTTTTCTAGACATAACATAACAAATTCACATGGTAATTATGACACATAACAAAATTTTCTGATAGGATAAAATGATGAAGTGATGACATTTTATACCCAAAAGGTCAATGGTCAACTTCATAATTTTCTGCAAAATACCAATTTTCAGTGTTGAGTAACTCATGAAGGAGAAACTGACCATATTTCCTTCACACTGACTGATGCAACTGAGGGGCAGTAATTTTAGTTCAGTGTTTTGATCTGACCCTAAAAAAGATCAACGTGATTAAATATTGTCGAGTGTAGATAATAATTATCGTGTCAAATTGTAAGTGAGTTTTGGTGCATTTCTATTAATTTATCCACCTTCCTGTGTGTCATGACCTTTTAAACTCTCAGTTCAAGTAAGAAAAGAAAAATGTGTTTTCTTTCCACGATTGCAGCCTTCTATGAAACAAAACCATGCTTGTGCAATCACGTAAGACACACGCAGACACACACTCACACATTTCTCTCCTAATTGTCATGTCCTGTGTGCGTGCTCACACCACTCATGTTGATTGATCTGCTGATGGGATGGATGCTGTCAAGCTTGTGATCTAATTTGTAACAGCAAAGAAGCACAGTGGAGGTAGGGTAGGAGGGAGAGAGATCTTTCCTCTTTCCTCTTCTCTCTCCCTCCCTCTGTCTCTCTTTGTCCCGGCACATCCCTCACCTCTCTCTGATTACAGTTTAAGGAAGGCATCTCACAGGGGCAGACAGACAGGGGAGGAAGACAGATGGGGTGAGCAGCCAGTCTGGAACCAAACAGATTATAGCCTGGTCTCCCTCACCAGCTCCTCTTGTTCATTTCACTTTACTCACCGTGTGACTGTGGGGTCAGAACAAGGCTGCCGGGCAGGAAGTGAAGCATGAGTAAGATGGGATCACCCTGACAGACACGTTTCTCAACCATACCCTTTGTTGTCTCTGAAGTTGTCTAGTTTTTGCACTGGACGCTGGCTCGGTTGTCACAGGGAAACTAAATTCCACTTGGACAAAACACTACTGTGTGTGCTTGTGATTTTAAAGATTTAAAGAATCCAACACGTCCATAACAACGTGTTGGTGCCAAAATCACATTTCTTTACTTTAAATCACTTTAAATCCCCTGCTTTTTTAGCCTACAGATTTTGGTAAACTAGCACCATTAGTAGTTTGCTGAATTAGCAGCTCCTGTTTGCACTGTACCCATGACAGCTATCACCAGATGACTTTGAAGAAAACTTAAAAGACGTGATCATTCAGGCAGGTTCTAGAGATATAAGGTGCACATGTCTTTTCTGTGATTTTAAAATGTATTTATAGAATCGATTCTTTATTAACAGTGGAGATAGTGATATCCTGGGAGAGTGTCACACAGAACATGTCATGTTGGTGTGTGATGGTACAGTACAGGTTTTATAGAAAGGATTTAAAAGTATCTCTGCTCTCTGCTGCAGGCAAAACTACAGTAAGTAAGGGGCCATTGTTTTCAGAACAGTGGCATGTACCTGTCCCTTTCACCTCTCGCAGTATCTCATCTCTTTCTCCATGTCCTCCCCCCTTTGTCACCCCTGTGCACCCCCGGGGAAAAGGACCTCACAGTTAGAAAACGTATGCTGTGAACAGTGCAAGCACGTTCAAAATGCGCTATGTATGGAAAAAGGGTCATGCATCAGTTAGTGAAGGTGGGGTTGAATGTCCTCTGTGCATCTTTGGGGAACATTTGTGCATAATTTACACTGGTCTGTGCCACCACTGGATCTGATGTGAGCACAAACAAGGATCTAACCAACTAAAGACTTGGGCAGAAAAGATAAAAACAAATGTGTGAAGCACTAACAGTCTGCGAGGGTAGACAGATGAGACAGAGACGAGCTGACAATATGTAGAACATACAAAATATGTAAAGCAGGATATTCAATAAATATAATACAAGTAAGTATCAGTTTATATATCTTCTTATTTTATGTTAACAAAATCAGCAGCTGAGCTTGTTGCAGATTTCAGAGAGAGGCTGTTGTTCATCCATTTCTGTGTTTTATGATTGTTTTATTGTATTATTGTATATGTCTATGTTGTGTGTGCTCACATGCTGAGCAGTACCCCCCCATGACAATAAATTTCATGTCTCTAGATTTCAGCAGCGAGCACAATTTCATAACAACAAACAGACACAACGGTCAAAACTACAAAAGTGTGTTTTTCTTCCAGGAGGCTGAGCCGAGTAACTGTGATAATGATTTTTCTTTTGTGATGAGGTGTTGGATGTCTGTTAATCACAGCTCTTGTTGTCGAGACTGCGTGGCCTAATCTCATAATCCGCCCTGCTACTTTCCCCATTATCCCATCTCACCGACAGGCAGATACAAACAACCTCAGTAGGGGCTAATACTGTGTCGGTGGGACTGAATCGCCCATCCAAGGATGAGATGCTCGCCATCTGCTGTGTTTACACTGTCAGACTGTATTCTTCTGACAGCCTTTGATGCATTAATGATTTTTTCTTGTCTCTCGGGTCTCTTGGTTTGGTCTAACCCTGTTTACTCTGGAGTTAGCTTCAGTCTTTCATCATGGCTGGAATTCCCCTGGCTCACGACTTCTAACCAAAGCATGTCAGAGAGATGGGAAGTATGAAGAGAAAAGTATATATTCGGCAGAGTTTAAGAAACCCAGGCTGTCATTGTTTACTTGTCAGATTAATGCATCTGAATGGTGCTCATCTTCAGAGCCTTCTTAGAATCATTCCTGCGGACTTTTTGATGGATAAAAACAAAACTCATCATTTAAATTAACATATGATTTTTCAAGATTGAGTGAATCTTGCTCTGAGATCCAAAAACAGAGGATGAGTCAGTGGAGCTCAAATATCAGAGAATAATAGTAATAGTAAAACATGCAGAGACATATTAGTTATTCAGGCCTATAGTCAAACTTTTTTTACAGAATACATATTTTGTCAAAAAATCCAGTTGCTTCCTTTTTTTAGCACCTCTTGCGATGAGGTATGAGATGTGGAAAGTGGCTGCAAATTACTCCTCTTTCTCTCTGTCACAAAGAGGCAATTTAATGCCAGGGAGCAAAGCCTCTCAGACAGTGGACACATATGTGATACAAGTTGTCTCTTGTGAGAAGACAAACGAGAGACAAACGAGAGAAACTAAACCAGACAGACGGGGAGAAAAGAGGGTGAGTGGAACAGTTTGCAAACCTGCGCCGTCTCCTTTTTTTCCTGTTGCTGGCAGCAGAGCGGTGCCTGTATCAGCAGGAGCAACAGGAGCACGAGACGTCATCGGGCCCTAGAGTCACCCAGCCCCCTCAGTCTGTCACCACACATTCACACACACAGGGCAGAGCACTCACACACAGAGTGAATGCACATCTGCATGGACACACAATATCCAGCTCACACTGAGAAGAAATTCTCAAGAAAAGTATCTGATTTGTTTTAAAGACCAGTTTCCTCTTCAGCCTCAACAAACTTTAAGTCTGAACACAGTGGCCTAAAAGTAGATGTCTTTTTTAGCTTTATCAATGGGATTCATGGTCTCCGGAGGATAAATCCACCTTGACTCTTGTGGTCCCCTGACTTTTCCTCCAGCTCCACCATGAGGTTGACATGTGTAGTTTTGAGCTCAGCTGCTACTGGGTGGATTGATGAAATATGGGGTCTCTGCATCAGCTGCACTTTGTGTTTAGTGCTAATTAGTAAATGTTAGCATGTAACTGTTGTGGGTCTGACCCTTTGACACCAGCAACAGATACTGTGGTTGTGAGAAAACAAAACATTTGCAGGCTTCGTCCTGACAAACGCTGCCTGCAGCCATGTGACATCGTCACCAAACAGGACTCAGCGGCCTCACAAACTAAAGTTGAAATGGTTACTAGTTTCATGTTAAGTCTGGGTAGAAATGCCACACAGTTACTATTGCTGTTTAAATTTGAATTATCACTATAATCATGGCCGATTACTGTGGTTAATTACTGTTAATGTGACTCATGTTAGGTTCTGTACCAGCATCGGTCTCCCAGGCAAATGTGCGTTAGCGACTGGGTTTGTTCTGTGTCAGTGACAGAGCTCTGATAGAGACTTTTCAGCCTTCAAATACCTGCTCACATCAAAGTTAGTGGGTGTAAGCAGGCTTTTTAAAACAGGTGACTGACTTCTTTTACACTGTCTTTCCGTTTGGAGTGATGGAGCACACACACAGATGCAGGAGAGGAAGAGAGGAGCCGATCTCTCTGAGCTTCGGTGTGAGAAGCTTCAGATTGTGATGTAGCTGCAGAGTCAATGGTTTAACAGCATACTATAATAATAATAATGATAATAACATTAATAATAATAATAATAATAATATATTTGCTATTTCCTTGTTTACAGTGTTAGCAGCAGGCAAAATGCACAGCAGAGAAAATAAAATGTGACACGGTCCGCTTGTAAAATGAGACAATTACATTTCTTATTTTAACCCACATTCCTTTTACATAAAGGTGACATTCATCACATCAGATTTTTGCATCACACCATATTCACTCCCCGAAAAACATATAAACAGTATATTATCATTATATTAGGAACGTAGAAAAAATAGAGCTCTTAGTCTTGTTATTGTACAAATGAAATTTTTATTTGCCTTTTTTTATGTACCTGGTGAAATTTCCCACTTACTTGCTAATCCTTCCATTTCATTTCTTTTTTTCTTTTTTTATTTTATTCACATTTTAATAATTGTTTAAATCATCTTTATTGGTAAAGTTTGAAAGAATAAAATTCAAATTAAACAGAATCGTCACATCCAGAGAATCTCGCCGGCTTTACAGTCAAGAGGAGCTTCAGTGATCCCTGAAGGGAAGGAGGGAAGAATAGTCATATAAGTTGGTGTTTTATTAATAAAGCACATGAATAAAACAGTAATAAAGGATATAATGCAAAATAAAATAGATTAAAACTAGGGCATCTACATTATTCTGATAAAATATAGCTCCGCAATGAATAAAATAAAATTGGCGCCATGATGGTTTTTGACAACTTTACCGATTTGATGTAGAATTATTTATGGCTGGTTTAACACACAGGGGTCTCTGTGGTGGAGATAAGATATTTAATGGGAAACACAAGTGACGCTGAGGTCCTAATCCTAATATTCCTAATATTGGTCCTAATATTGCCTCTGCTTTGCCTTTTATAGTCAGGCTGTTGAAAGCAGCCTGTGCTGGCAGAGGCTGGAGGAAGTCAGTGACCCTGATGAGAGGTCACAGGGACAAACAGCACTTTGAATGACTGAGGAGATTCATCTAATCCTGAGAGAAATACTATCTGAAATAAGAAAAAAAACATTTGCTGCCGAGCACAGTGCAGCAGTGTCAGGCTTTTCTGTCCTAAAACAGAATTACAGCCTGTCAGACGCTCTGAGAGGAACAAACAGCCTCGGCTGACTGAAAGGCCTTCAGTGAGAGGGGAGAGATGTTTTTCTTGTCTTGGGACCTGATTGTGATTTCTGCTCTGTCTTTACAACAGCAGGCCTCCACTCAATGACCGCATGTCCAACGCTATTTCAGAGGAGGATGGACAGGAAGAAAAATGGCAATGAGGCAATATTTTGGGAGACCAGAAACCTGACAGCAAGAGCATGGATGCAATTATCCATGTTCATCCATGGATGCAATTATCACCACCAGGTCTTACTTGTGCTTTAAGGAGAGGTGTAACAAGAAAATGATACATGCATCCAATTCTCCTCAACAATTCGTCTCCCTCTCATCCTCTGTGCTTTAGCTCTTTCTTTCAACTCTTCCTTTTGTTCTCTCCTCATCCTCCATCTTCCTTCCACCCTCCTCCTCCCTCACAGCCTCTTTGTGTGATCACCCCGAAGAATCTTTGAAATCCTCTGAAATTGAAATATGTGGTGTCCTGGCCCGCGATTGAGAAAACATTCTCTTCTCTTTTATTGTTTTCTCAACAAATGCGTCCCATGTCTGTGGTTTCCCGGTCATCCCTGTGTTGTGCGTTTGCATCATACAGACCTTATGTATGTGTTATATAGGAAGAGTGCCATTAATCTCTTTGTCCCGTGAGAACTGTGTTGTTTGCGTGAGTAATGAGCTCTGTACGTCTGCGCAGAGTCTCTGTTGTCTTTAATTGGTGCGGCGTGACTCTATTAGAGGGATCCAGTATAATTAACATCCGCTCTAGAGTGGGAATCCAACTGCACCGCTTCCTAGGCCTGACTTGTTTTAGCAGTTTCAAGGGCTGCTGTGCTCAACAGGCTGCTGATCAGTGATTCATAGCAGTGAACTGTGTGCAAGTTTCCCAACAACTTTTACTCTTATTAATTTGTTTCATAGTGTATACGGCTGTTGTGTGCTTGCAGAAATGTTTCTGTGCAGGAATGTGTTTCCTCTTTGTTTCAGTGCTTCATGCTGCTTCCGTGTGTCTGCCTGCAGCTCTCTAGTACATGCACCCAGGTGTGTGAGAGAAGTCATAAGGTGCTGATAAATAATAATGATACTCCTGCCTCTCCCCTCCTGCAGCTTTATATTCAGTATCTAGCACAGCCCCTTTTCTTTTTAAGTTGGGCTGACAGTGAAAACACAGTTGTTCAGTTACTGTTGTTCTTCCTCTGCTGCTAACCAAGAGTTCATTTTAGCATACAGTAATCCAGTGTCAAGCTTTCAACCATTTAACAATGTATATTTTAGTTTGGTGGTTCGCACAGTATTTTCCCTGATCCTCACAACCTTTTTGCCTACATCTGAGATACACACCTTTAAAGTTTAATGACGCATTATAAGAAACCTTCGAAGATACATGCAGCGCGTCTAAATGCTAATACAGACGCAGCTGAGGTGGAGGGAATTAAATGTCTGAAAACAGGCAGCAGTGCAGCGGTGTACAGACTGAATGTGTGTCAGGCGTTTGCATGGGCTGCCTGTTGCGACACAGAGGTCATGCAGATATATGATTTGAGGGTATATGGATCATGTGACTTTCTGCATTTCCTAAAGTCATTGCGTGATGTACATTTAATGTTAAAGAGCGACATGCAATTCACACGGCAGTTAATTCCTCATAGACACACTCAGTTTAAAGTGCTTTAGACGAGTAGCATGTCTGTACTCAGTTTGTGGGTCTGGCTGGTTGAATGCTGATGCATTTCCCTGCAAAGTAAAGCAGGTCAATAGTCACTGATGACTCTCTAACCTCTATCTGATTGTGTCAGATCACATTTAAGAAAGCATAACTTGTGGGCTGGCTGTGTGAGGCGACCATGCACTGCACAAAGGGATGTGTGGGATTGTGTTATTTGCTGTTGTTGCCTTATGTAATTATGGGATGATGAAATCTGTCAAACTCAACAGTTACACTTTGCTGAACTAACTAACGGCTGAGTCATTGGTGATTATTCTGGGTTTGTGTGTGTGTGTGTGTGTGTGTGTGTGTGTGTGTGTGTGTGTGTGTGTGTGTGTGTGTGTGTGTGTGTACAGTATTTATGTGCACTGAGACCTGATACATGATCTCCCTCTTGATCAAGGTGACTTGGATCAGTGGATGGTTTTTGGGGTGAGGATGAAGATGTCAGGCGACGCTGGCAGGTTGGGGACAGCTGTGCTCCCTGCGATATGACTGACAAACACATTCAGTACACACTGTTAGTTGAAACAGTCTAAGTACCTCTGTTTACATTTGTGTTTGCTTTTGTGAGTGCTTGCACGTGGACGAGTAGCCTTGCTCACTCTCTCTCACTCTCTGATGATTAGAGGCCCTATAGGCTTGGCGCAGCCTGGATGTCACTGTCATGCCAGCAATCTGAAACCCGTACCTCCCTGCTGGCCCTACCAGCCCGAGGAGGGAGAGATGGAGGCATGGGTGGAAACAAAATAGAGAGCAACAAAGGATTTGAGACATGGAGGAAAGGGTGGAGAGACAAACGAGGAGAGAGATTGCTGTTCACCTCAGATCTGAATCCTAGATAGGAGTTTGTGCAGGTTAGCCTCCTCCTCTCATCTCTGTATTTGCTGTTACTTCTTATCCAGGAGATCAGGGTTTCCCCATAGAGGATGAATGACGAGGGACAATCCTCAAGCTCACAGATAATCACCTTACACCCTCTTACTGCTTGTCAGGTTTCTCTGTGCCCAGCTCTGCTCCGATTTATTGATCAGGAAGCTTTGTTCTTGTTTATTATACTTTGGGGCTTCACCCGGCCTCATTTAATTTACTTTCTCACACAAGTACATGTGACTGTTCTCTGGTAGTCGACAGGCTTCCTCTCTGAGTGTCTTTTCTGCTTGTGCCGGTCTCCATTAATGTCAGGTTGTGGTTCGGTGTAAATAATAGGACCTGATGTGTGGTTTGCGGGTTCTGCATGTTTGAGATGTGTGTGTGTGTGTGTGTGTAGTTGCTGTGCCTTTCAAATGTATCCTAAGAAACTTAATAAGTTAGGAAGAATTAATCTATGTGTGTGTGCATGCGTGTTGAATTGTGTAACTGCATCCTCAGTCTCATACTGCCTCACCTGGGACATTCAGACACACACTGCTGGTATTCAGAGATGTCAGATAAGTCTCAAATGTACAAGTAAAGGCTGTGTCTGAATTAATGACCATGTCACTACATCCATCATCATTTCTACTCATGTAAGGGAGGTGTGTGCTCTCTGACCTGCTGGAAGGCTTTCAACCCTCCCCTGTTTGCTGTAGTTCATGGTAAATGAGTTTGAGCCTACATTGTTCAGGCTGTCACAACAAAAATTAGCTAGTTTCCTGATTTGTCCAACGGCCTGCAGCCTCACTCACTTGACTGGGTGTCACTAACCGTGAAGTTAGGTCAGTTAACAAACCAAACCAAAGCACTTCAAGCATTAGGGTCATCATTCATTGTCCATCGTGGTCTCAACAAAGCAGCAGCACAGCACTCACCTCTTTCCTTCCTCTGCTCCTCACCCCTTCCTTCGCACAGGCTAATATTAGATAAGACCCGTCCGTGATAACTGATAACCTATGACCGCAATGCTCATTTCTTTCTCTGTGAACTCATTACAAAACTTTGGTCCGTCCACAGATCCTTGTGTGTTTGTGTGTGTGAACACAAACCAAAATTAAAAGGCACCAATATATGGTTTATGTTTTACACATGAACTGTACCACAGGGGTGAAAGTGCCTTGTACAGAAACCTGGCAAAAAAAGCAAACGGTTGGAATGAATTTGTGAGAAAAGAAAAACAGTATTTTAACTTAGAATAGCAGAATAATGAATATGTAATGACTCTATTGTATAATATTGCTGCAATAGCTGCAAAAAAAATCAGCATTAAATTAAAAGAGCAGCAGATAAGAAAGGAGAAACCCAATACTAAAACATGATGAAATACAGTATAAAGCAGGGGAAAACAGACATAAAGGCCTGTGTCTTTTGTGCCGGTTACAGTTAATGGTTCTGATTCTTTCTGTTGTGGAGGTAAATAAAATTTACAGCATCTCTGTTTTCATTTGAATGAACACACACAGTAAACACTGTCACCTGCGCTCAGCTCTCTACAACTTCACACACACAACGAGACAGACTCACCCACGGCTATGTGTCACATCCACTTCATGTAAAACCTGTCACTTCTCATACACACATGCATACACACACGTGTCCTATTCTCACCGGATGACGGTGGTGACACCAATTCCCTCTGTCATGTACAGTCAAAGCTAGTCACACACACTCTCTGTCAAACAGTGCCAAGGCTATGAACCACATAGCAACTGT
This sequence comes from Rachycentron canadum, assembly GCA_038496675.1. NCBI lineage: Eukaryota > Metazoa > Chordata > Actinopteri > Carangiformes > Rachycentridae > Rachycentron > Rachycentron canadum. The sequence goes on along the minus strand of CM076660.1, from coordinate 17,890,543 downwards.
GTGTGTGTGTGTGTGTGTGTGTGTGTGTGTGTGTGTGTGTGTGTGTGTGTGTGTGTGTGTGTGTGTGTGTGTGTGTTTGTTTCCATTGTGGCCTTATTGTACAGTGGTGAAGTGTAAAGCAAAGATGGATAAACAACTCTCCTTTGTTTGGCCCCTAGCGTTGGCTGCACACAATCCATCCAGCAAAAACACACAGTCTGTTAGTATAATCTCTCCCTTCCTCTCTCTCCCTCTGTATCTCACAGACACACACACACACACACACACACACATGCGCATTAACTGTCCATGTTCCGTTATCATCTATATAACGATGGCCCTATTTTTCCCTCAACTCAGCATGGCCTACACTTTGCTTCAGAAACACCCCATTTGCTATGTGCCAATTACAGATCTCTACACGTCTCTGTGCACACATACACACACACACGCACACACACACACACACACACACACACACACACACACACACACACACACACACACACACACACACACACACATTGTCAATACAGGTGGATTTGTTTCCACTAACAAGACAAGGGAAAAGACTGAAAGTGTCACACTTGCGTTTATTTTTTTAACCCATATTTGGTCAGGACAAAGGTGCAGCTGCTCTCTTGTACTTTCACATTTCATCACATGTGGAAACTGTTGATAAGATAACACCTTCACTGGTGAGGAGAAATGGGAAGAGCTACTGGTATATTTGTCCCACTATGAACTCCCAAACTTCAACGTTTTCTTTTAACGATGCCCTTAATCGTCCAAAGAGTGGAAGCAGAAAATTTAACATTACTATGGGTTCTTGAGTAGTTTCTGAGCAGGAATGTTTTTCCCATCAGTTTAGCTTGGAATATATGGATTTGAATCAGAGCTGTGGTAAATGTAAAACACAGTCATAGCTGAGAATGAACGGACTGCACCCTACGCTGTCTTGTTCCTCCAGAAACTGAAAGTGAGCTGATTCGACTCTTAAAGGTTTAGGCTCTTCAGCATTGGCTTCACTCTTCAGCGCCCATGTCTATGTCCATTTTTATATACAGTCTATGAGAGCAACAGCAATGTTAGGTATTGTTTCTGTCACTTCTTTCCTTCACCTGACGTTAGCACGCTAATCAGTTACTTTCAGACAGTGACTCACCACAGCCTCCAGTCTGCCCTGAAGACGTGACACTGCTCAGAGGACGTATTATAACCTCTTGTCTTGTAAAACCAATGCTCCTCAACGCCCCCTCACCAATTCACCAACACCCCCTCACAGCAGGAAACCAGGTTCATTTTCCATTGTCCTGGTGAAAATCCTGGTTACATTGACAGAACTGACGAACATGTCACAAGCTTTGGGTGTTGATGTGTGTTGATGTTGTGACTTACAAGTAGTGAGAGTAGTGTCGGCCCAATGAGCAATAAACTGGCACACTTGGTATTATTATTATGAAGTAAAACCAAAAACTGCAGCAATATTCAATGTCCTTTTGTTGAGTAAATTTCTTCACTTTATTTTTCTATTATTATTATTATTTTTTTATTTAACCAGTCGTTTAAAATGAATCCATTACTATGACTGAGATCTGCTCTGATTTTGTTTCAACATGACCCAGCTCCAACTGGAGGACAGATGGTGGTGTGGCTGTGGTTTAGTATGACTCTTTTCACACGTCACACAAAATAACTCATGCTAAAGCTGTGCTTCATACGCACACACACACACATACACGCCATCCTTGGCTTTAGAAAATGTGTGTTGCTACATTTGCCATATTTGTCTCAAACTTATTCCAGACATAAACAACAGTGTGTATTCAGGGATTCTTAATAATTTCTGTCATGGCTCTAAAAGCTGCAGAGTCTCTCGAAGCTTCAGTGGCTTCAGTATGCAAATACACACAGAACAATAAAGCTCGTAAAGCAGCAAGATGTCACTGTCAAGCTTCATGTGACAGCTTCTTAACAAAAACACTGATTAACCTCTGTGTGTTTGAACAGACAGTCAGGGTCTGTGCTCCAGTATTTATCTGTATTTAAGAAAATCACACACACACACACACACACACACACACACACACACACACACACACACACACACACACACACACACACACACACACACACATCATGGTATGTTAATCATGTGTGTTTTCCTTAGATCATCAGAGAACAGACTGAAGCTGCTTATTGAGATACAGAGCCGTATTAACTCCAACTGGTTAAAACAGGGACGCGTATGCTTCAGAAATCCAAATACCCTGAGGGTGTGTGCATGTGTGCGAGGGTGAACTAGCATCTGTTGGTTTCTGCATACGTTTGTATGTGTTTCCATGGGAGAACTATGCTTGCACACCTTAGTACTGTGGTTTTTCCATGCATTTGATTTTGTTACGGGCCAACTTCTACAATTTTATACATTTGAACAATTATTTGGATAATTAAATAAAGGCCAAAAAGCCTTAAAGACACAACACATAATCCAAAGGTAACAAAAGGGTGCCGTCTGCCACCAAAAGTTGAAGACTGGACATTCCTGCATGTCTCTAATGAAGGCTTCAAGACCATAAAGTTGCTTTTTTAAAAGAGAGACGTGGTCCAAATACTTATCTGATATTTTATAGAAACAAACAAATAAATAAGTCCTGTCACCTCCTGCTCCAACCATAAATGGTGTTGCCAACTGGACTGTAAACATAGGATAATCCTTTCCTAACAGAGATAATATCTGCAAATGAGTAAAAAAGTAATTGCCAGAACATTTTCTCTCACGATAATGTGCCACGTGATCCACCGTCTGTGGCAGTAAAACAAGATCCTGCCCAACTTGACTGCCAGATGGTAATTTGGACCTGGACCTCACTGGGTCCTGGTTTGGTTCTCAGTTTCAGAATTGAGTGGACCTGTATTTTGTCCTCCAACCTGAACAAACACTTGGTTAATTTCTTTCAACCATCTGGTACTTCTTTAACATTAGATGATCTTTGTTGTCACGGTTACAATAATAACAATGTGGTCAACTTTGTCGAACGGTCGTGGACAATAGAAACATCATAAACTGCTACTTTCACATGGCAATGGTGGGTCCTGTGTTTGTTGTCATGTAGCTATACCTGTAAATGTAACAAAAATCTCCAAATTACATGTAGTGAACAGGATTAGTTCTTCTTGTGTTTGGTTTGACATGAGGTAAATGCAGCTGCAGCCATTATGACTGAAGAGATATCACCAAAAAGGATCTACTGCTGCATCACTTTCCTGCTGCTCTTCATCCATAAAGTGGCTATCGTAGCTCAGATCTGCATTCTCAATAACAACAATCTATCATTCCCTCTCTGTCCTTTGTCTCTCTCATCCTCATCCTTTCCTAAACCGTACCCGCCCCCCCACCCCCCCGTGAGGTTGTATCAGAGAAGGTGAGTTAGGCCTGTGATAAGAGCAGGTTCACAAGTGAAGAGCAGACTTAGTATCCATGTCAGCGCTCACTGTGGCTGGCCGTTTGTTTTGATTGGCCGGACTGAGGGCGAGAGCTGCTCCTGGACGTCTCACTTTATGCTAGTTAGTGTTGCTGTGACTCTTTGCAGTGGGTGAGTATGTCTGTGTGTGACTAGTGGCGATTGCAGTGAAGGAAAAGGTGTGTGCATTTGTTAATGTTGTATTTACACAACAGCTCTTTCCATTTGATAACCGCCCTTAAGTCATTGATGCAATCTCTGCAAGCCAGTGTGAAAACACACTTCTTTCCTCTGATGCAGAGCAGATAGTCCCGGCTCACAGAGAGCTCAGAGAAGCAAAGAAGAAATAATCAAAACACCAACAGGCCACACACTGCATCACATCCTTGACTACTGGAGGGAAGGGGAGGGGATGAAAGCAGGTGTGTACCTGGCATGCATGTGTGTGTCTAAGAGACAGTGTGTGTGTGTGTGTAGTTGGGGGTGCAGACAAAAGGGCTGTGGAACATCTGGATGCCGGTGATAGCTCTGCTCACACGCGTTACGAGCCAAATTAATCAAACCTGGTGGGGAGACTGTCAAGTGTGTTGGTGTGTATGTGACGTGTATTAAGAGTTGATCCACGTCCTAGACAACACAGTGCCGACGTATAGTCGTCCTGGGAGGGCGGGGGGATGGAGAGAAGAGAGGAAACAGCGGGTGGAGTGAAAGTATAAATCAATGGGCTGATGTCGGCTGGGTGACTGCGCTCGATACTGGAGTTGGTCCCAGTGAGAAGAGAAGCAAACACATTATGTTGTAGCCCTCCAAAGCTCTTTTAGTCCCATCGGAGGAAAGCTGATAACACTCATAACAAGTGGCCTCTTTTCACAACCCAAGACCAGCATCACGAAGCCTGACTATCAGCCTTGGTTACATGGACAGACGCTGACAATGTAAAATATGTTCTGATTGCCTTACTTTACCTCTCTTTAAATATCTTATCTATGGTTTACCAGCTGAGTCAAGCTGCAGTTATTTAATAATAACTATAATGAAAGGTTGTATTCCACTAATGCTTGTTAGTTCACTTTAGTCCAGTCTGAACAGTCTCTACAGGTACTGAATGGATTACCTTGAAATTTTATTTCAATAAAACAGTTGAAATTTCCCAGAGGAAAATTCCAACTAATGTTCTCCACTGCCACTATGAGATTAACATTATTAATTTTTATTCTTAAAAACTATTGAAAAGATTGTCATTTGTGATCTCCAGAGGATGAATTGGTGATTTACATACATTCATAGGTCAATTTTTTTCATCCAGTGAAAAAAGAGCTCTGGACTGGCACAGTATTTTGTTCCTACATTCATAGTTCCCAGAGGTTGAATCCTATTGACTGTGGTGATACCCTAATGTTTCCTATAGCACCACCATGAAGGCTCACTATGAAGTCTGGAATAGGCATTCATGCTCCCTTCAGGATGAATTGCGATTACTTTGGTGATTAGTTTTTCCTCGGACACCATCATCATGTCAGTCTTTAAATATGCCCAGTGTTTTGTTTTTTTAAGACTATATCTCTGCAAAACTAATGACATTTCCATTAGTTGTACTTCATGTTTAGTGCTAACTAGCACATGTTAGCATGCCAACACAATAAACACAGTTGGTGAACATTGTAAACATAACCCCTTTTAAACATTAGCATCATAGCATGTAATTGTGATTAGCATGCTGACATTAAGATTTACCTGAAGGCACCGCTGCCTAAAACACACAAAATTAAAGTCAAATTGTTGTTTCTCTTTCTGGACCCTGAGGTGTATACAAGACCCATGTTTGCAAATCACTGAGGTAGAGAAACCATGAATGTGATTAGGCCAGAGGTGTTTCTCTCCACTTCCTCCTCTGATTGTGATGGTATTGGGAAGGCAGCAGCAACGGACCCCCATCACTTATTTCCTGACTTGACTGGAGGGTCGATAAGAATTAGCATTCCCCTCTAAATGAAACCTTTAGGGATTTACAAGCCACCGTTTCGGTCGCGTGTCTAATTCGAAGCCCTTTGCTGAAGAATTAACTTATTACTCTGGTATAAACACACAGCTGAAAGTTAGTCACAACTTTTTAAATATTCTGTTTTAGTCGCCACTTTCTGTTTGATATGATAATGATCCAGCCTACACTTCACTCAGTTCACCTCTTTACACCTCATCCCTGGACGATCCTTTAGTGCACATCCTGTGAAACGTGGGGATTGTATGAACAAACAGGACTGAGCTGCTAGGAAGAGTTTGACCTCCACTTTGTTTCTGCCTCTATTGTACACTGCCTACATGACATTTGTCTGGATGGTGGGGGTCAGGGGGTTCCTCTGTGTGCTGTTCCGTCTCATGTTAATGTGAGTGTATTATATAAGCATTGATTTTTGCCACATGAATATATCATGTTAACTGCTGAAGCGTGCCAGGTCTGGGGTTTATGCCGTTGTCGATGCAGCACCAGGAGGAAGATAAAGAAACTTTCACACGAGGAAGACAAGTGTTTGGCTCTTTTACATCTTTCTCTCTTTCAAATTTTTCCCCGTGAAATTTAGTGTTGCGCCTTGACATTTAAAAAGAAAAATCAACTTGGTGAGTTTGAAGTGAAGTTATTTCTTCAGCTTTTACATCTTTTTCCACAAGAAATATTACATGCATTTAAACATTTGTGTCACTTGGATCAGCACGATATGTTTCTTTACTCTAACACGTCTCTGTTTACATGTCTAAAGATTTTCAGACTTATCAGCAGACAAAGTAGCTTTGATTTGCACTGTCAATAAGTGTTTTTCATGTTAGCAGCTGCCCTCAGATGGATAGTCTGTTTATTGCCATTATTTATCTCTCTCTCTTCTCTCTCTCTTTTAACCATCCCTCCCACGCATTCACTCTGTCTGTCGATGAGGGCAGGTAGCGTTGATGACTATGAAATTGAATTAAGCGTGCCTTTCACCCCCCACCCCCGTCCCCCTTTCTCCTCCTCCTGAACCCCCCTCTGACATGCAAAGGTTTTAATGATCATGAATCTGGGAAGCTTTCCAAATGGCAAACACTTAATTGAGAAAAATGAAAGGGACAAAGGTACGATTCATTCATCTAAACAGAGGAACGTAGGGTGCGGGGGGGTCGTCCCATCTTTAATTTCTCACCCTCCCCCCTTGTCCCTTCAGCCCCTTGCTCAAAAGGGAATGTGGGAAAATTTCATTAGGTGAGGTGTGGGATAAATCAACATGACAAATCTTTCCGTTCACCTTAATTGTGTTCCGCTCAGCAGAAAATCTGACAGGGCCACTGCTGGATGTTGTGGATGCTTTTGGTCGTTTGGAAAGGAGATGTAGCGTTGTGATGATTGATCAGATCAGATGCATTGATGATAATTTTTTGAGAGTACAGAAAAGTACTTGAGGGGTTGAGAAAAACCCTGCAAGACAAACTACTACGTATATACACTACTACTATATACAGTAGTGTTCAAAAGTCTTATGCCACTTTTTTTTGTTAATTTTATGTTTCAGCAATGCTATAATGACATATATAAATATTTCTGTTTATTAGAACCAGAAAATACAGGAAATGTACAGTATTAAAAAAGAAAAAAATTGGCCAAAGCTTCTTTTATAGACTAAAGTGGCAGGTATTGCAAGTGTGACCTCCACTTACACTGGAGCAACAGCAGGAACCTGGCTCTTCAACCTGAATTGAACACTCAAATTTCTTTAAAACAGCTTGAATACAGTTTGTTTGCTGATTTCCCTTTGAGAGTGGTAAATTCCAATGACTTAACCTCATACAACATGTGTATGTAATGTCAAGCATGTCAAGCATGTCAAACCATCACAGCATAATTTTGACATGAAATAGGACAAAGGTTCCTGCTTTTGCTCAAGTCTAAGGAGGGTCACACTAAATATTTGCCACTTTAGCCTATAGAAGCTGTTTTTTCAGAAAAAAGAAAAACATTTTCTGTTTTTTATTGCTGCTACACATTTCCTGTATTTTCTTGTTGTATTCCAATGAAGAGACTGAGAAATAATTATATATGGTCATTATAACATTGATAAAACACCAAATCCTGGGTTGGCCTATATACACACACACATATACACACACACACACTGTATGTATGTATATATGTATATGTATATATAAATATATATGATGGTACAGATTTGGTACAGATGGTACAGATTTGTGTAGTTTTATCAGACTTTTATCACTGTCATTCAAGCCATGGTTATTCATAACAGAGTGGTGAGTTAGCATGGCTGGGTCCAAAGGGCTGACCCAGTAATGAACTCCTTCATTAGTGACATCATTAGCTGCCGCCTACCACAGTTTAAATCACACCTCAGGGTCGAGCCCACAGGTCTGCTTAAATCACCTCACAGCTCAGACTTCACTCTGCCTTTGGTTGGAGCTGCCGGGGCCTCCTGTGCCCGTGCAGGGTTAATGTGGGTGACCCCCTCCTCTCTCAGCCCTCCTCTCCCATCACTCCCAGCCGATCCAGCCTAATCTGTGATTATGTGTCAAGCAGGAGGCCATTTATTCCAGATTAATTTATTCATCTTCCTAGTGTGGCTTCCGCTGCAGGGGAATTGATAGTGCAATATATCTGAGGAAAAGAGAGCGGGAGAGGAAAGAGAGATCATCCATTTCTATCTTCAGCTCTGTGTGAAGGGTGTTTTACTGCTAACGTCACCCTCCTTCCTTCATGGTCACCCATTGCCAGGCCACGTGTGACAGACAATTATTCAAACAATTAAAGAAAAGCTTTAAGAATATTCGTAAGGCTCATCTCAGTTGTGCCTTGCAGATAGGTCCCAATTTAGTTGATAGTTGGTGCTAATATTTCTCTCTAATAGGAAATGGGAATGTGTCAGAGAATCAAAGTCTTAATCTAAATGAATCCCCAGCTCTTCCACCTCCTCTGTGCTCTTCTCTATATTAAAGACATCCCCTCAGGTTCTGGAAATTCAGCCCTTTGATCAACTTAATGTTGCATGGGGAGAACATTGGTATCCTGTTCACGTCTTAGGGTTAAATGTTCTAGCACTATGTTGCTCTTGAGATTATGTGAAGCTAGCCAGTTGCTTCCATTGTGCTAAAATATTACCATGCCCTTTAGACACTGGCTGCAGGAGTTAATTCATGAACCAGCTAGTCCAGGTCCAAAGCTTGTTTAGCAGCAAAGCAGACATTTACTGCGTATATGAAGAGTTTTTCACTTCTTAACCACCATGTTCATTCTCAGAGTGGGAACATAATGAGTACAGAGTCTGAGATGAATACTGAGCATTTGTGAGCATCTATTAAAGAGGCTTAATTCAGTCATCGTGGTGCTGATAAACAACATCAGGTGGTATGTTTTGTTCTGAAGGGTATCTAGAGAGTGGTGACAGTTTATTTTATGGGTTTTCTCTCCTTACTAAAATCCACAACTCCCCCGTCTCATTTTCTCTGTCTCTTGCTCCTCTAGCTGATTTTCTGAGCTGTAAAGGTGAAGTGGATCTCCAAGACCGTGATGGCTCATTACAGAGCTCTTCCGATACTGTAGAAGTGCCTTAGCTGGCTGATAGGCATGGTGGTGGGTCCTCCTAGAGGCACACACACACACACACACACACACACACACATACACACACACTGACAGACAGCCAGGCAGCTCTTCCCTTGTTCTTCCACCTGGTGGGCTGTTGACGCCTGTCTGTGTGTTTGCATTTGTGTCTTTAAACTCCAAGTAAAATCTTGCAGAGATGTCTATTCCAGGCAGGCGCGGACTGCTTTCTCGTGCTTATGAGGGCCCTCAATGAAGGTGTTAAAACCAAGACACAAGCAGTGGAGAGCAGAGGCAGAGAGCTGGGAGGTTGAGGAGATTTTTAAGGATGCCCTCTGGCTGCCTGTTTGATGGCGCTCCCAGGATAGCACTTGAATAGGGGGATGGAGAAAGGCCTTGCCTTGAAGCTGTGCTTTTTGTAAAAGGAAGAAGAACCTGGTTATGAGTCTGTTTCACCTATATAATCACATCTAAACCTTTACTTTTTATTTGTTGTCCCAGCAGCAGCAATCCAGTGGTTGTTTTCAAGCAGAACAACTTCTCCCTACTGAGAAATTGACCCTCTCCTCTCAGTCAAATTGCTCTGTGAAAATGTCCACACATTCTGCATTTTCTTACAAGCTCCTGATCTGTTTCTTGTGGCAATGCACCCCACTGCTATATCTCTCCATGGTTATTGTCAATATTGTCAAGGCTCTTGCACCTCTCCTTAGTTATTGCAGGCTAGAATAAGTGCATGCATTAGTAAAACGCTTCAAAGTAGCACATGTAACCATGAGGTCAGAGAGGGCAAGTTATAAATAATAAGAGTGTGTTTAAATGAATGAATGTGATAGCAATGTGTTGGTTAAGTTGACTTTTCTTAGTCATAAATGAAGATGTTTTAACAGGTGAGTCAAGGACAAGAGGGCCTTAAAAATCTATTTCTGCAGCCAGATGCTAGAATACAAGAGACATCGAGTGAGACTGATGGCAGAGGCTTATTGAAAATCAAGTCAAACATCCTTCCTTCCTCTCTCTCTCACTCTCTCTCTCCCTCTCTCTCTCTCCTGTCTGTCTACTTGTATCACTTCCTCATCACTCCCTCTCAGAGCTGCTGTCTCTTCTTTGCTCCGTCCTCCCAGATGTGCCACATTAATTCCACAGCTGCTGTCCCCATTAATGTTCACCGTCACAGCTTGCACACCCTCATTTTCAGCTTCTTCAGCCCCCACACCACTGTGTGTGTCTGTGTCTATGTGTGTGTGTTTGTGTGTGTATTTGAAAGAGAAGTGCAGCATCTGTTAGCCCTCCACTTCCTAGTAAAACTATAGTAGCAGTGGTGTGAGGAGGGGAAAGCAGCAGATTTACTCATTCATGGAGGTGTCATCAACAGCAGCGCTCATGCTTGTCCGTGACTTGTGCGCACAGGGACACACTCAAACACACACTCATCACACGCACACGCAGCATCAGCACCACCACTCCCTTTCCCATTTAAAACAGCCCTGCCTGAGAAGATTTCAATAATCCCTGCTCCACAGTGGGCTGTTTTTCCAACACATTGCGCAGACCAGTCGAGCCCGATGGACAATATCTGTTCTTTACCCCTGGGCTCCCCCTAACCCCACAACACCCCACCTTTAAAACAAAGTGGGGATGCTTTTTGTGGTTGTGGTCGGTGGGTGTGAGGCTGCCCCTGCCCTGTGTCTCAAAATGCAGATACACACATCTAAAGGAAAAATATAAAGTTCAAAATATGGCATCCACTGATAGTGATACATTTTTAAATTTTCTCACAGCACATCAATTATTAATTTGTTTACTTAACAGCTCACTTCTCCTGTAATCACAACCTTCTGGTTAATATACAAGTGGTTTTATCCTGGGCTCATTAAAGCTTGTAGTAATTATTAAGACATAAAGTTGACTTACATTAGATTTTGTGATTTGCATAGTTGTAGCCATTAGTATTTGTTCTCTCTCTCTCTCTCTCTTTCTCTCTCTCGCCTTTATCTCTGACCCCCTATCTCTCCTGCTAGAGACGGTTAATTTGAATGTGGAGAGGTGTAATTGAAGGTCACACCTTTGTGTTGGCTGCCTGGTTTATTGAAGACTTCAGTAGCAGTGCACTTCGTAAGAGGTGGAAACATATTTTCAGCTGCTGTCATTGTGAGTACCTTGAAGACAGAATAGTGATCTGTGTATTATGGGAATTGCAGCTGTTCTCCATCATTACTTTCATTCATTGTCATACCTGTATAAAGACAAAAGGCACTGAACTGCCAAGTTTAAAGGGGAACAGCACTAGTTTTACACATCAAATAAAGTTATGATTCAGGAGGAATAATACTCAGCCTGTGAAAGGCTTTGTCAAGTCAGAGAAAGTGTCCTAGTGATGCCGTTAGGGGTTATCTCAACATGGGCCTCAGACAGATTTTTTTTATCCTGCATAATAAAGTGAGGGCAGAGTTTGAAAGACAGTGTTTTTGGTGCTCGACTCTTAATAAGGACTAAAACTCCCAGAGTCTTCCTGCTTTATGTAGCTGCAATACTACCTGAAAAGTTGCAATCCTCAAGACTCAAGACAAGCTGCTGTTTGATTTGGAAACACCTGTGGTTACCATGGTAACAGAAACACTGTGAATACCTTTGAGCAGCAGATGCATCTTGATCAGCAACTAGTGTGTGTGTGTGTTTACAGCGTGGTCTCTGTTTTGTCAGTCAATATTGTCCTGCTTGACAACAATCATCCTGCCATCTGATTTCATTCTGTGCATTGTGCGGAGAGGAGACACAACAGCAGGATGCAGTGAGGGTTGCCATACTGAGGAGTTGGAGCTGTGCAGCCTGCTGCCTGCAGATCAGCTCACTGCAACTGCTCCCTGCAATATTTAAAACCACTTCACTGTCAAAAACTGCCCCAAATGAAAATCTTTAAATGGCAGCAATTACCATGTCACTGTGCTGACAAACCCATAACATTTCCTCTGGCTTCTTCACAATAAAAGCAGTTAGTAGGATGTTTTGTTTGTAATATAAGTGAGGTTATACAGATCAGAGATGGTGCAGAGTGAACAGTAAACAGTGAGGCTGTTACAAATCAGATGAAATTAGGCTGGATTACACGAATGCTTTGTTTTTGTGAATTCCTTATATGTGTGAATCCAATGTAAGAATGGCAGACTCTATTGAAAACTACCATATAGAGAGGTAATTACTGACAGTAAATACATTAAACGGCTGTTGCAGGGGACCTATTGTATCTGAAGCCGTGACCCAGCCCTGCCTGCTTCAGATAACAGAATTACTGCAAATTGAACTTTAGGGTTTTCTCCCTCTCTCCAAATCACTCTGTCTTTCCTGGTACTGGTGTTACCTCCTCTGCTGCTTTCTCTGGGATTTATGACTTCTTGGAAAATCCTCCTCTACTCTTCTGTTGTAGCCTGCTGCATCTGAGAGAAACAGAAAGGGAGGCAGAGACACAGGAAGTGGGTGTGAAAGAGAAGAGATCTAGACAGATAAAAAAAAAGATGGATGACTGTTGGGGAGAGTGATAAAGAACAGGAAACAGACAAATAGAGAATCAAAGGAGAAAGGAAAGTGAGACAAATGTGTAGGAAATGTAACAGAGAGGCAGGGAAGCAGTGGATGGAGGTAAAATGATGGCAAGGGGAAGAAATCAAGTCAGGAAAAAGACTCGAGGGAAGGCTCCGCACTCCCCCGCACCCTTCTTGATGAGGAAATATAATATTGAGAGAGGATTGAGGTGGATCAAATGTGGGAGATAATGGTTTTATATGTGGCCACCACAGAATTATGGATACAACTGCAAAAAGACCAGGTTGGCTACCAGAGTGAGAGGACATGTGTAAAGGAAAAACCTCAGGCTATGATTTGCACAATGGAATATAACAGAATTGTATGGATTGGATGGACTCCTGCATTGTAAAAGCCCATATTAGAGACAGAAAAGGAAGAGTGTCTATTAAAATAAAAGTTCATTTATATCCTGAAGGGACAAGCAATTACAATGATAGAAATCTATCAAACCCAATGGTGATATTAGACATTTATTATTTAGTCTGTATATATGGGTGTATATTGTGTCTGTTTGCATTAAATAAAGGAAGGATTAGTTTCATTATCTATATATATATATATATATATATATATATATATATATATATA
>CM076660.1:17785143-17876952 GCA_038496675.1 Rachycentron canadum | reverse complement strand
ATATATATATATATATATATATGTATGTATGTATCCTACATTAATTGATGAATCATCATCATCATCTATTTGAAAGGGTACTATATCAGCAAGTGATATCCTGACTTTTAGTTTCTAATATTAGCCAAGCTCCAAAAATTCTGGATCCTCCATTTCCCATCATGCAATTCAATAATATCCTCTCATTGCAGTCCTCCTGCCTCCTACATGCCCACTTCTTTCAAAACCCACACCTCCAGTTTGTAATGCAGGTTGATGATAAACTTAACAGTATATAAAGATGACATCACTGTGACATCATCGGGGTAATTGCTCCAGGGGACCCTTATATCTGTTTTTTTATACAGGCTCAGTAGCACTCACTGTGATGAGTTCACTAAACTTTGCGTGTAAAATCAGCAGCACATCCAATGTTGATCACGTTATTGGCATTTTTACTCAATCGATGACTTAAAATGATTGCTTGGTTATTGAAATTGTGGATTAATTTGTGGACAAACTGACTAAATGATTTATACACAAGTCGTTTCAGCATTAAATGAAGTGTTATTCCACTTACCATGTGCAGGTCACAGCCACACAACCTTCAGCCTTTTTGGGGTTAAAGGTCGTGGTTGCTGGCCTGTCTTGGCAATGTGTGCTCCTGCTGATAGGACAGAGAAGACTCTAATGTTCGATTCTCAGGCTCCATCCAGGGAAATCTCTTTTATGGCAGCTGTAAGTGTGTCCTGTGGTGCTTCCATGCTCTGTTTCAGAGGACCCTCCTCTCTGATTGAATCCTAAATGGATTTTTTACCCATAAATCCCCAACATTCACAATAACCTTGAGTATTACTATGGTGTGCACACCATTTTTATATATACATATCACTCTCCTTCCTTGCTACACACTGTTAAATGCAGCAGTTAGTGTTATTATTGCCTCCTAGGAAAGAACTATTTGAATTTCTCTTTTAAGTTTGAAGGAGGAAGTGAGTGGAATGTAAGATGTGAAATTGCGTCTAACATTGTGAGTAAAACACAGAAAAATACTCTGTTTTTCCAGGAATTCACTGAGGGGAGGTTGACCAGAGTGGCACATTGCCCAGATGGGTGCTCACCCCCCTTGGGTTCATTTTGAGGCTGAAGCTGCTGTTTTCATTCCCCTCCACTCTCACAACTCCTTTGCTTTTTCCTTATTGTTTTTTAGTCTCCTCCATTTCCATCAGCTTCTGTCCTCTGCCAAGTAGGAAGCTGTTGTCATCGTAACCACAAGTGTCTTTGGCTTTCTCTTCCTCTCTCCCTGTTTTTCTATTTTGCTCTTCCGTCCTTTCTGTCCGTCTCTCTCTTGTTCCTGTGATGTGATAAATATTTATCTCCATGCCACTTGAATGGGGGGGTGCAGCGAGAAGGGCCTGAGTGGTTTTTAAGGAGCTATTGGAATTGTTGACTGGAGCCCGGGTACGAGGACACACTCTCAGAAAACGCACACACATACATGAGCTGAATGGAGGAAAATTGATTGTGGCGGCAACCTCATGCTTTTTTACAAACCTGTCTCATTCACTGAGGGAGGCCTCTGGCTGCCTTCCCTCCCAGGGGGGTCTTCAATATCTGTTATGGGTGGGTGTGGAGGCCTGCACCATGTGCCAGTCAATTTTAATCATATAAAACTGTCTCACTGAAGGCATGCCGGCTTTGTATTCCACTCCTCCCTCACTCCACTGTTGAGCCTGAAATAGTGGTTTGAATCATGTGTGGAAGTTTTCTGAGAACAAAGGACAGTTTTAAATATTCCTTTAATTTGGAGACTAATTGAAGATTAAAATCTACAGCTGTATATATATATATATATAGACAGCATATAGACTTTAGTTTAATTCTATGGTTTTTAGAAATGGACTATGGGTATTTGCATTCTTGAGAGACATTTCCATGAAGACAAAGTCTTGCAGTGTGTTCCTGAGTTGTGCACCATGAATTCTTGTTTTTCTTTGGTTTTTTATTTGAAACTAAGCTCCACAAACTCTTCAGCCCTCCCATACTGCTTTCCCACTGTTTCCCCAGTGAGCCACAATTACAAATCTTCCTCCCACCATATGGGCCAAATCCTATAATAGCTCAAACTGAAAGAGGTGTGTTTGCTCACAGTCCCAGTTCCTCATTTGCACCAAAATTACACGCATTAGTAGCTGTGGGACAAAGCAGGGCTAAAGAGAGGGACCTCTTTTAGGGTGGGATGTGAGATGGTGCAGGACTGGAGAAGTAGCTGCTGTTTTGCATTGCAATAGGCTGATACTGTGTATGGGTAAAGTCATGGAGCTGGCTGGCCATCAAAAAGAGGCTGAATGTGAAGGAGGACGGGCCTGGACGCTCCATGGCTAATTGTGTTACCCAGAGAAAGCCCGGGCTGGACTGTTCTCAGCCATTGAGCAGTGGAAGCGCTGGTTTGAAGCTTTTCAGGACTAGGTAGAAAGGTCCCCAGTCTCTGAATGGACCTTTCCAGAAACTGAGACTGGCTCTAAGACAAAACAACGGGAGGAATGTGATTATTGGATTTGACCTTTTTGTCCCATAGAGTGAACTGTGTTGGCAAACATACAGATGAAAGAGTTGACTGGTCTGATACTGTCTTAACTGAATGCGTGGTTGTGTAGCGTTCATACTAAACAGATGCCAGATGAATCTGTTCAACAATCCTCAGTGCCATAGTCTCGATTTAGCTTTTGATTACCTTGTATTGATCCCTGGTAGAAATCTGTGTTTACTGCTGTGCTCTCATGGCTCACTAAGCCACCTACAGCAAGACTTACCATAGGGGACGTTGGTTAATGAACTTGTCATCTATTCTGCACATGATTGAACTACTCAGGACACACAGCAGCTGGACTTGATGGTATTTTTCTGCTAAGAACAAACCTCCCTCCAGTCTACCACTCTCTGTCTTTTTGCCCTTTTCTCTGTCCCTTTTCCTCTTTGTGGTCATAATTTACAATGACCACAACCGCACACTGAAAAAAAGGAGGATTTACATCCATCATATAAGCGTCTCTGTCTCCCAAGCTGGTTGGTGGCATCTCAGGATGAAGCACCGACAGCCTGCCTTCCTCCCTGTATCATCTCCTCCACCTTGACTTTGCTGACCTTGGGTGCAGGGATATTTAACCACAGATATCCTAGAGTCCTGTTATTTTTATGTCTTCTCTAACCTTTTAAAAAATGTTCTACTCGGCCAGTGCCTTATTTTATAGTCTCCATCCATCTCTGTCGGCTGGCGAATGCACCCGAAAAACATAATCGGATTTTGGTGGTATTAAACAGCGAATAGCTGCTGTCATTGGACAACCTGCTAGTAACCAGGTTTAGAAGGAAGCACAACATTTGTCAAGTGTCAGGGCTGAGGCACAAATACCAGATATGGACATGTACTGGACTGCATGCTTGCTCTGTAGTCTCACAGGAATTCACTCAAGCTGTTAGGATGAGGGGGGAGCTGTCTCATTTCATTTGCTGTCAAGCTGGACGTACGAGTTAATAGGGTTCCTTAAGCCGAAATGAAGATTTGAAATGTAAGGCGGTCAGAAAGGTAATCTCTCTGAGTGTTGCTACAAGTTCATAAGCGTTCAATGACGTTAAAAATGACTAGCTCAAAATTGATTTGGTCTGGGTCCAAATGCACTGGGTTATGCAGTGCCCATGGGTAGAAAACCAGAGGTTCACCAATTAAAACCAAGACAACTGGTCTCCAGCTAATCTGACAATTCATTTCTTGATAAATCAGTTACTTGTTTGGTGCATTATCATCACAAAACAGTGAAAAATCCACTTTAAAATTTCCTTAAACCCAAGTTTAATATCATCAAACATTATTTTTGTACCACCACATATTCTCATATTTTATGAGCTGGAACCAAAGGCAGTTTTACACTTTTGTTTGTGAATTAAATAATGAATCAGTGATTGAAATAGTTGTTGACTAATTTTGTTTTGATGAACTAATTAATTGAGAAATCATTGCAGCCCAGATTTTGACCCTGTTTAAGTTTAAAAATGGTAAGAGAATTTGCAACCATATGCACTATGGGATGGGAAAATAAGTAATAACTGGGTCAAAACAACCTATTACTGTAGCAGTAATTATTGCCCAAAGGTTTTCTAACCATGGGTAATGTTTACCCATTATCCTGTCACTGCTGCATTGACCCTTGACCCAGTCATTTGTGTTGTTTAAGGAAGCAGAGAAGATGTTTCCTTTCGTCTATTTCCTCCACCCACTAAGTGAGTTGTGTTGCTTTATGTCCTTTCAGGTGGCAATATTCATTTTAGATGTCTGTATTGTTTGTTCTGGAAATAAGAAATATGTAGCAGACACAGGCCAATGTCTCATTCATCACTGGCTTCCACTGTCCGAATAGCTCTCTGCTGAAGACAGATAGAAATCGTATAGCAGAGGACTGGCATCAGTGTCAGAAACGATCATTGTGGATGTGAATGCATCTCATTCCCGGGACAGATAAAGCAGAGCCCCCTCTCTTTCTTCTGTAATTGTATTCTGTCTCCACACACTGGAGATGTAAGTATCAGATGATAGGAGTAATGAAAGTCCTAAAATGAGATGTGTTCCTTTTCAAACTTGTTTGTCACTGTTTGAGAGGGAGGTTGCATTATTTGTGTGTGTGTGTGTGTAAGGAGGGGGAAACTGTGATTGGTAATCATTTTGAAAGTGGAAATGAGGCGTTTCATCAATCACACAGTGTTCGTTAAAGGTTACGTCGCCACATCTTAGAGAACGTATTCGGCCTTAGTGAGGGGAATAAAAAAGTAATTATCCTTTATCATCAGCCAGAGGAGACTTGACATAATTAGGTTTCTTTGGTTTGAAGCTGATTTGGACTTCCTGTCCTTGGGGATTAAACACATCAGCCAATCATCGGACTGTTAACCAGCCACCAGGCCATGCAGTCACTTGTCTCCTAACAGACCCTAAGACAGAGAGTTGTCCATGGCTCTGTCTTCCAGTCTGTCTGTTGATCAACATGAAGATCTCTGTTACACCTCTGCTCCTGCAATTCCTGCAAGTCTCTTGGTTCAACTGAATCCAACTGGTTGTGATTCATACTCTGCATATGTTGTGCCTTAATGAACAGCCATACAATGCATCCATGCCTACAATAATATGATGTGGGGGTTTTGGGATGGCAAAGAATTTCCCCTCAGGCATCAATAAGGTACATTAATAAAGGTATGTTATTGGCAAGGCCACATTTTCAGAATAGCTTATCTTTGTAATGAAATATTACACATCCATTTTGAAATGGACAAGTATTATGTCGCGACATCTGCTGCTCTTAAACCTTGAGTCCTGAAAGTATTACATCCTGAAATCTTCTTTTATTGTAAAAATGTTGCTACTGCAAGACATGTTTAATACTGACTTTCATTTGTCACAAATATTTCAAATAGCAAAGATCTCATTTCACATGGTGTTTTACTGCTCTATGAAAAATCAGAAAATATTTAAAGCATTAAAGTGCAATAAATAGTTATTCCTTACTTTAATATAAATTTTTTTTTAAATTTAAATGAAATATTTTTATGTCATCGTATTCCTGTTATGTTGTTTGTTATTAGCATGCTACAGTATTACACTACTAAACAAAATTTTGTAGTGTAAAACTTTTAGCTTTTATATTCTATTTTCTTTTACTGCAAATAATCAATAATACGTTACTGAGTTTAAAGGTTGAGGATTTTGCAGTTTTCTTCGTTAAACCTGCAGTAACTGTAGAAAATGCTAGAAATAAGCTGACAGCACAACAACCTTGTGAGCTAATAAAAAGCTAAAGCTAACCTATTTTAGTAGACCCATTTTCATTAGCATTTACTGATGAATGTAAGCCAATATGCATAAACACGCTTCAATATTCACTTTCCTTTTAGTTGTGGTTTTGCTCTTTAACAACTCTTCAGGGAAATATCTTCCTCTTCTGTTGCTGAATGTTCACTAGCTAGCGGCTAACTCTGGCTTGTCTGTTTAGCTGATCAGGTAGGCTAATGATTTTTTTTTTGCTAAAAAGATCTCTACTTTTGAGGCCCAAAGTGATGCTATGGGAATAAAGTCAAAGTACCAGATCTGCCATTGTTCCCACCTTGATGGATCCTCAAGGTGAATACACTTAAAGCTGATAGATTCATGTGTTGCACCATCTGCCCACATTTGTTTTCATGTCGTATCAAACTTTATTTTTTCAGAGGACAAGAAAAAAATGTTCCATGAACTTCCTGAGGTGCAAACAGCAGTCCTCAGGCATCCTGGCCACAGTGTGAGCGGTAATGATTTTGAATTAGAGGTGGACCAGGACAAAGTGGCCTCTCTTACCACCACCATGACGCTTCTAATTACCTGCCATCTTCCTTTGTGTCGTGGATTTCACACTGGGTTGTAAAGACGTAGAGAAAGAGATGGAAAGAGAGGAAGAATTATGGAAGAGGGGGCAGGATGAAGGAAGGGGGTTGAGAGACTGTAAGAGAAAGAGAGAGTGAAAGCCAAGTGAAAATCCATATACATGATTTATACCAGTGCGACTGTGCGCGGTAGGCAGGAGTTATCTTTTATTTATGAGGGCATCAGCAGCAAAGCGCCCAGATGTTAAGCTGTGTGGGGATCTCATCTAGCCAGAGTCGCTCTCTGGCAATAAAGCTAGAAGGTAGGCTGTTCAGAGCAGAGGAGGGCAGCGTAAGGATATGTGTGGATGAGAGATGAGGCTTTGTCTTCTTTGACAGAAAGCTTTAGGCTGAATAGTTTTGTCTGTAAGTGGGAGCCCTGCAACTTCTGTTAGATTTGTTACAATTTGCCAAACTAGAAAACCAAGAAAGAAAAAAAAAAGTGCTGATGGAGTTGTTTACTGGCCTGGCTCATTTTCCACTCTTCCATTATTTATCTGTGGAAGTCAAGACACTTGTTTTCTTTTCTGTCAACAGCTCATCAAAGAGGCGCTAAGGATTCATTTTCATCATGGAAATGAAGCCCTCATTGTCAACCTCTGCAAATCAGATGCAAAATCTCCACGCCGAGCACCATCATCATCAATCTAACCTCACATTAACACGGCCTGGGTATGAAAAACACGCCTCGCACACTAATAGCACTAATAAAGATGGTTGCTAATGTTGTGCTGCAGACGCATGCGGGCGGAGGTTGCAGACCGGGCAGCAGTTTGCGCTTTACATGTTTGCTCTAAAGCAAGCTTTTTCATACCATGGCAGCATTGGTGACAAATGCCTAACAGCCCCAGGGTGGAGTGCAGAGAGATTTGTGAACTGTGACAGAAAGGGAAAGGTTATGCTATGACCGGGTCACTGAAACCCTCCAGCAAGCCAGCAGGTCCAGCGGTTGTGTTAAGTTTAACTGTGGCTTCTCGACAGCTCCAACAGCTTTGGTTGGCAGGATAACCACATTTCAAGCATCATATAAGCAGTGTGTGTTCACTTTTCTAAGGACGTACAAATGCGCCAAACCCCCAGACTGCTTTTGAGCTTATGTGCATGTGTAAAGTATGTACTGCACGGTTCATGATCCTTGTAACAGACCGTGGAACGATATTTTCCAAACCAGCCTGACTCTGCAAGGTCAGTTAAGATCTCATGCATTGACTAAATAACATACAGTAATAATGGTAAGACTGTGTAAAGACCTTGAGGAACCACTGAAATGAGACAATCTAAAAGCCTGTGTGGCTGAAAATGTTAAGTATCGGCTTAAGAAAGAAGTTTGGTGTCTTTGCAGGGAGGCCATACGTTGTGATGGTGGCTGTTAACTTGCCCCTCCACCTCTGCTCCATTATCTCAATTGAAGCAGTTAGCTGCAGTAAATGGACAGTCTTAACGTGACACTTCTTGGCTCCTGAAGCAGGTTCTTATGTTATAAAAAGCATTTAATTTCTCTGCTGAGCTGCAGCTTCTTAATAGCGCCTTCACTATTTGCAATTACTGAGAATGGTTTTGCCAAAGTGTTCTGTACTGCCAGTTTGGGATTTCAAAGTATCTTAATCTACCTTAAAGAGATCAAAAGGGGAATGAAGGGATCCCTAAACATTTTCAGTTTTCCACTTGAGTAACCAGGGGCATCCGAACGGTTACATGTTTGATAACAGAAATCCATATAGCTTTCACATCAGCTTTGCACTGCTGCTGATGAAAGGTTTAATCTCAGTCGCTGACAAATAGGGACTGTCTTCTGTCTGCTACAGGAACATTTCCTGTGTGTGCATGTGTGACTGTGTGTGTATATGTGCATGCGTCGCACAGCAAGCAGAATGCAGGCAGACAAACAAAGAGCCACTCCCTACTGGTTGTTGAAGACTGTTGTGTAGATGCATGTCATGTTGAAACACTGAGGAGAGGCTGTGTCTCCTAAAATAAAATAATATTGCACAGCGCGGGGGATGTAGAGTAATATAAGACATTTTATTGTTTATCTTCTATCATGGGACTTTTTTTAATATTTAGAACTGTGATACACAATTTTCCAGTCTAAATTAGCATCTCTCCCAGAACACCTGAGAATGAAGGTCTCTGTTTGATGTCTTATTAACACACAGTCAAAAGTGAATATCAGCCAGAAATTTAATTTATATAGAACTGATTTTTTTTTTTTATATGAAAACACATCTTGTAACATACATCAATATCAGAAGATCTCCCAGCTATTCATTTTTCCATATATGCCAGTCAAACCAGCAGGTTGTCTGTGTTTTTATGGCACAGTTGAAAACTCAACTCTCCCAAATTAGAAAAACATGGTAAACATTTACATTTCAGTGTCACTAGAAGTCTGTGTCTTACATCTCAGTATCTCTGACTATGTGTAAGGTAATGTCACTAGTAATATTAAACCACCACAAAGTTTTAAATTGTAATGTACAACACATCATTTTACTCACTCAGCTTTTAGCTCTGTTATTGGTCTCCTCACCATCTAATCGACCCCCACTGATGGAAACTTAGCTGCCGCCACTTTTAATTCAGCAAAAGCAGGGATATATAGACCAGAGGGGGGTGAACTCCTGTCATCTGCATGTCAGTTAAGCATAATGTACATTTTAACTGTTTTAATTTAATTTATTCAGAAATATAATTGTGCCATTTTCAGCACATCATTGGCACAATGGTGGTGTGAACTGTAGGTTTAGGGCTACGCCTCTTATCATGAGCTATCACTCAGGCACCCTGGCTTCCTGGCTGCTTGGGAGCTACCGGTGAGCGGAGTCGTGCTGCCAGTTCACTGAGCCTTGCCTCCATTACAGCAAATAAACTGCATTTATCACATGTACCATTATATCTAAAGGGGGCAGAGGAATAAATAAACAGAAGACACACAGAGCAAGAGAGGGCAGGAGAGTAGGAGGAGAGAGAGAAGCCACTGGTAACTGGTAAAAAAAAAGAAATGACCAGGTCTGAAGAGCATCAGCAGTCGGAAATGAGACAATATGCTTATACATCAGCACAGACATAAAACACTAAAAGTGTTGAGTTTAGATTAATGCATAAAGCATTAACTTAAACAGAGCAAACAGAAGTGAATCAAAGCAGGGCATCATACGCAAATAATAGTAAGAGAAAATTTTACATGTCAAATAAAGGGAATTAGAAATAGAAAAAGACCTGCTTCAATCTAAGGTCTGTTACATTCTGCAGTTGAGGTAAATATAGGTCATAATTTGAGGAAACATGGTAGTTGAAAGCTGTTGTGGATCTATATAATAATTTTGAAAGAGCATCAGCCAATAGGTGAAAATCCAACACTCGACTGACCAATGGTGTAACTCTATCATTCACTCACAGACATTTAAGGATTGTAGCGTTGGCCTGTGGCTGCTCCAGCCAAAGATATTGGCTGCTAAATGTTTCAACATGTTCACAGGCTAGTTATTGGCGCTGAGAAGGTAGTTTACTGTGGGTTTCTAAAGCCGGAAATGATGCTGTGAGAACAGTGAGAGAGAGCCGAGGCAGTATATTTGTGAGAGATGAACAATGATCTGAAACTCATTATAATCTCATAAAGATGATTGGAGTGATAGATTCACATAATAATTGTCTCTAGCTTTATCTCTAAGCACTGTTATTTGATATGTTATTACCAAATTGTGTTGTCTTTTTTTTTTTTAATGAAACATTCTGTTACTTACATCTAAGCTTGCTGACTCTGGTAGACACATCCTAGCATATACTACATATACAGATGTATGATACAATAATATTTGAAATGGTAGTAGTAGTATTAGTAAATCACGTTTTCATACTTTTCATGGTCTATTTTGTCACATTTTCTTTAGCTATAGTTAAGATGTAGAAATTCAGCACCAAAGACGAAGCTCATCAGATTTTATGAGATGGTGAAAGCTAGAAGTGGTCATACCAGAGCTGGTGTTGCTTTACTAAATCACAGCTGGTTGACCTTTTTTAAAGAACTAACATGACATTTTGGTAAATTAACTTAAATGAACTCAAAGGTAACAAATTCAGTCCACCAAACCCCCTAAAGTTCACTCATTCATATGTTGAATCTTGATTATTTTTATTTTGCAGATTGTGGTTTTGTTACTGTTGTGTATATGTAGGACTACTTTTTGGCCAGAACAGTAACTTCCTGGACGGTGACAATGAGCCATCAGGAGAAAATCTGAATGAAGAAAAGTCATTTATAAATATTAAATTGAATTATAATGACATTCAATTTCTCTTGTCAAATAAAATCTTTATTCATATATTCAAAATTTCATTTGACCCAAACCAACAGTTCAATATGTGCATTAAGAATTCAAATATATGCAATGCAAATATGATCAGACACTAATGTCTGTCCTCCAGCCTCCACTTCAAATGCCCACCTGCCCTCTGCAACTCCACATCCTCACTTCCAATAACAGATCATTGGGAAAGACAAACCATGAGAAGTATGGCGTCTACTCCTTATTGAACTCCATTATCGTAATGTCCTTGGGCTTAGCACCCCATCCCAAAGGTCAGAGGGGTCTCCATTTCACCACTCTAATAATGGAAAGTGCCTGAGAGCCCTGCCAGACCTCCAGGTTTAGGCTGCTCAGTATTGTGCCTTTGGGAATATTGTGAAGAAGAGTGATACATGTGCATATGTGTTTTCAGCGTGTGTGCTTGTGTACATACATAAAAGCAGGGACAGATATGGGAATAATTCATTGGCAGTTAATGGGATTTCAGTAGGAGCTTGTGTTGTTGACAGTTTACTGTAGCCACCCACCTCAGTGTGAATTATTAAACAGCTGTGAATTCCTATTAGTGGTTGTGACAATGGAGCAGACCAGACAAAGAGGTAAACTCACTGACAGCACGCACACACGACAGAAAGCAGAGAAATAGCTACATGACACCGAAGTCTCACATAATCACAAAAAAAAAAAAAAAAAAGCTGGACACACAAACACACGCTCACACACATTTTTGGAAATTTCATTTTATTCAACCAAATTTGATTATTACACATACAAGTTTTCAGAATTACAGAAGTGAAATAGGTCTTAACAAAATTTAAAGAAAAGCCTTCACAGTCTGAGTACCTACACACAGACACACACACACAAGCACACACCCACACACACACACACACACACTGAAAACACATAAAACACACATAACCAACAAGTCTGAGGAAAAAGCACTCCCCAAGTTGCAGGGAGCTTTAATTTAATTTCCTTGTGTTTGCTTTGAGATGAGACAAGGTCATTTGCATTTCTGCTCTTAGTATTTTTTCAAGGCTGATTCACCGGTAAAGCAGAGACAAACGTAGGACAAGGGAAAAGCACAAGAAAGCCTTAAATTAAAAAAGGCATTGTTTTGGTCTGTGAGCATGCGGCGTGACAGCTCGAGGTTGTCTGTGTCTACGTCTTAGTTTGTCTTATTATACCAGATACACAAGGTTACAGTGGCTGCCTACTGGGTGTCAGTGTGTGTTTGTTGCAGTGGTTTACTGTCTGCGCTCTGCTTTCCACATGAACATGTGCATCGTGGACAGGACTATTAAAAGCCAAGGTGTGCCCTCAACCAAGCTGTCTGTCAGTGTGATTGGCTGACTGTTTGTAATCGATGGAGCCTGGCCCACAGGCCAGCCACTGAAATCCATATAGGTGGCTGGGAAAGATGAGATGGCAGTGGGACCATAGGCTGCAAGAAAACTGTCTCACTCTCACACGCACACACATATATACACACACGCGCGCAAAACCCCCACTCCTTGTTTAAATGGCTCCCCACTGTTTAAGACCCCATCAATCAGTTAGTGAGCGTGTGGCATTTTGACTTAAACCGTGCATGGATAATGGGCTTGGCAGGAACCATACAGATAGTGGGACAGCAGCCCAAGTAGCAGGCAGAGAAGGGAGGGAGGGTCATTAATCCAGGGGCGTGCCGTCATGCCAGGACATAGCCAACAGGCTGCAGCTGGATTGAAGTGCATCTGGAGTCTGGAGCACCTCCCCCCATCACTGGCCCACTCCTCTTTGGAGCAGTGGTCTGGCCTGGTCTGGTGCAGTTGACTGCCAAGGCAGATGGTACATTGGGTGGATACAGACTGGGCATGAGATGTGCATGGGCAGTGATGTAGGTGATCAAAGCACACAGACATGCTTTGGCTTACAATAGGCACACTGGTCATATTTACTTAGTGAGGGAGTGTAATGTGGGAATCGTGGTTGTGCATTTTGGGTGACTTTATATGGCTGGACATTAGGGGGATGTGGGAGTTGGTCGCCTGTTCTGACTTTCTGCATAAACCTGGGAACAGACTACATAATATCATCCTGAAACAGCTTGATCCAAGACATGAAAATTTGCATTGAGTATTACTATTTGTCCTTCAATCCTCTGCAGCGTGTCATGGTCAACGGATTGTGCAGAAAGTCTCATGAGGCCCATGGACTATTATTACTATGGAGTATTGTGATATTTTGCCTTGTTCAGACACTGTGGTTGTCACCATTGGCATACAGGTAAGAGCATGGCCCGCAATGCCATAAGACACGTGCCGTCACAGCAGGCACAGATTGGTCCACAGCTTTTAAAGGAGGACTGTGTAACTTTCTAAACAACAAATAATATTATGTTGCTATTACAAATAGATAGCTGAAGTCATAAGAATTAACATATTCCCTTTCTTAGTTCAACACAATCAGAGGTTTTGCTGCTATATCCTCATTTGGTCTGGTATAAGATCTTCACAAACTTCACAAACTTAAAGGTCGACATTTCTAGTAGATATGATGGTTTTATCACAAAAGAAAAGAAGAAGAAAACACACTGAAGCTCACAAGAAGACATGTTTGTTGGTTCCTGCTTGTGGTCCACTAACCTTCAGGCTAGTTGAGTGATGATGTCTCAAAAGCTTTGAAGCTTTGAACTGCAGTGGCCACAGTTCAACATAAGTTTTGAAGGATGCATGTCACACTGTAAAGTTTGACAGGGCTCAGTTGGTTTGACTCACACAGAAGAATCCATTCAGGCAATTATTGGCCAGTCATTCACAGTGACCAGCTTTACAGATGGTCTTATGGTGATATTTAGTTCACACATTCATCACGCTCTGCTGTCCAGATCTATGAGTGCAGGTCTGCATATTCAGTTTGTTTATGCTGTTCAATCAATGATGGTGCTGACAGGGTCTTTCACCTCTGATGCATCAGTCCTGCAGCACCTCTGCCTGGTTCTGCTCCTGCAAAATTACACCGTCATTACAGACTAAACACACACTCAGTGGTTTCCAAACTCAGACATCAATAAACTAATCACACACCCAGTACAAGCCAAACGCCACGTCAATGCGCCAGAATCCCAAATGTCAATGCTAATTAATGCAAATGTATTCAGTGTAAACCTACACACACCAGTTGAAATGTTGGAGGGCAGAAAGGTGGAACAGTGAGCAGAGAGATGTGCTGGTCCCACAACCAGATGGTTCACATTCAGCTTGACCATCCACTCTGCTGTACTGTCCTTGAGAAAGACTCCCTACTGCTTTCCTGTACCAGAGCCTGACCCCCGACTTCCCCGTGGATGTGGGAACTCATAAAAATGAGAACTTCTCTTTTGGGACAATGGCATTGTTTTGACTCACTAGCAGATTTTGTGTTGTCTTTTCTAATTATATGGATTCTTTTCTGCCCATGCACAGTCTCAGCACATCACCTCTCATTAGCCAAGATGGGCACCAAATTGAGCCGCTTAATTATCCCAAAACACAGTGAGGAGAAAATTGCTAATGACAGGGAACGCATCAAATCTACATTACAATAGAGCATGAGCAAGTGCTAGAGTATGACATATATATATATATATATATATATATATATATATATATATATATATATTTTTTTTTTTTTTTGCTGTGTATGTTTCGCTGAAGCCCATTCTTCTGAATACAAAGTATTGAGCATAATGAGTACAATCTGAACTACATATGGCTGGAGTCTTTTAGACAGCAGACAGCTTCATTTTAATTAACCCACAAAATTAGAGGAACAGGAGGCCACAGTTTGTGTGGGCGTGCTGGACCAGCACTGTGAGAGAGAAAGCTTATCACGGTTTCATTGCTGGGACTTGAAGTGTGGAGGCAGACATCTGATAGGCTGACTGCTCTCCCCACAGTGAGGATCCTCTGAGTCTGTGCTGTATTGTATCAGCTCAGTGGGGGATTGTGGAGGAGAGACAGAGATGGTCTCATAGCTGCTTTTTAGTGCATGCTAATGGCTAATTAGGCATTTCATGACTAAAGCTGCATGGTTATTCTCATTACATGCTACTCAGTACTCCCTGAGTGCTATAGCATTATGCTGAGAATGGGAAGAAAACCTGTCTTGGTTTTCACTATCTTGCAGTAAATTCTTTGTGTTTTGTGTATTTTTTGTGACCTCAACACTAACTGTCTTAGCTGGTTATTCATAGCTGTTGGATTTAATGGTAGGATAATAGCAACACCCTCATTTCACTCTCCTTAGATGTTCTTTTGACTGCTCTGAGTCTTTTTCCCTGACACGATAGAGCCCCTATATGCTTCTGTCAGCTTAAGTCCTCACCCAGGCTCTTGGTAATTAAAATGGTGTCTGTCAAACACTCTGAAAATTAGACACAGCACCATTACATTTAAAGGGACAGTGTGTGTGTATTTTTGTGTCTGCTGTTGCTTAGTGATAAAGCTGTTAACAGAGTAGCCAGTGAAGATGTTAACCAGTCTTTGAGCTGTGTGATGAACGCCCCAGTTATAATGATAATTTCACTCTAGGGAACCTAGCACCCTGTGTGTGTGTTGGGGATGATTGTGTGTGTGTGTGTGTGTGTGTGGTGTGGGGTGAAGTGAGGTTAGAGCTTCACAAGGGGCCTATAATAATAGAAATCCTGCATGTACCTTGCTTCTTTTTGTCTTGGTTTTTTTCAAACATGCATGAGATGCTTGTGGGATGAGGGAATGTTTGTACACAGAGAAGAGTTGAGTGCTGATTTAAGGCCTGTACCTTGTTATTAAAGTGTGACCAGTCAGTTTAGCACCTGGCTTTGTCTCCTGCCTATTCATCCTCCCACAGGCAACGTGACAACCAAGTGGCCTTGATTCTCCCTTTGGCTGAGTGTAGTTATGACTCAAAAAAGCAATGAAGCAGTGTTTAAAAGACGAACTGATGAATAAGTCAGATTTAGATTGTCCATTCTTTCACCGATTGGAGGTGGCAATAAAGTTGGGTTTTCTAATGTTTACAAACCGTTGAAATGCTAGATACATGCATTCAGAAGCTCCTTTATTACATAACTTGAAACATTATTACCTTACATGACATTACCAGCCACATTTTTATATTAATGAACTGGTAGCTTACAGAAAGTCAAATGGGAACGTTTGATTGTGCAATGTGTGTACACTCATGAAAACACTCACTGTACCAGCTTCTGGGGAAGATAACAGCTCTATTTACGCTGCCCTGCTTCTGTAGTGATAACACTTTATAGTTGCTCGCAAGTGAGTGAGCACGTCACCCTGTCAGGTGAGTGGCCAACGCCAGCGGCGACCAGTGGAAATCTGCACTCAACCACAAAAATACAAACCAATTGTACCACAGCTTTGGCCAATTGAAACCAAACCCCAGGCTTTGAAGATAAACAGGATTCAGCTATAGCTTCAGCATACTTAGGACTGAGCATGATAGTCTGCAGCCAGGCTGACTGTTACACCCAACATCCTCCAACCCACCCACCCAGTTCACCTCCATGACCTCAGATCCCAGGGCGATGATGACGAGTTCCTCCCCTGCTCTTGATAAATTGCTCAGTGAGCTGTCCTGGACAAGAGGAAGTGTGAACCACAGAAAACGCATCCAGCTCATCTGCTCTCTGCATCTTGTGTTTCATGATGTCAGATTGATATATTGGAGTTAATCTGGATTTTTGTTTATGTCTAGTAGAAATGCTTCTGAAATTAAAATACCCACCTATTCCATACTATAATTAACACAGATATGCACTGGTTTCAGCAGATCGACCATTCCTAGTATCTGTTAAAGTAATTTAATCTGCTTTTATTATACTCTGAAAACTTTGTCTTGCATTGAGGACACCTGGTGCATTGTTATCATGATTATCCAATCATTATCCTCTCCCCATCCTCTCCCAGTGAGTCCACTCCAGCCATCAGCTTGCTGTGACAGCTATGATTGAAGGACAATCATCATGTTTGTGTGCGTTTGTCAGGGGAGGTGTTCGAATTGAGCTTTCAAACCACATAGAAAAAAACACAGGGGTGCAAACAATTGCAGGATGCTTGTGTTTTGCAATTAATCTGGACCCACTTGTGTGTGTTTGCACATTGACACACAACACAATGAATGATTCATGATGCCATTAGGTCCTGTGAAACACAAACTGTCAGCAAAATTACAGATCAGGGTGAAATTGAATGTGTTTCAATTTTCATAGTAATTCAGCATCAAACTTCAACTGTGGTCTATAAATAATAATAGCATTATACAATCATTTACTCCTGCCTTTACTTCTGAATGAGCATTTCCTGAGTTGTTTTTATTTCTGAAAACTTCCTCCTTTTTCAGGCTGTCATTTTTGCCATGATAGATGTTCAGGGGGGTAAAACAATAAGTATGTATGATTAAGCCCCAGAGTCACGCCTGAATGAACAGAGGTCGCCCTTTGACCCTGACCACTGACACGCTGTGTGTGTGTGTGTCACAGAGGGAAAGAAAGACAGAGGAGGAAGCATCAAATAAAGGAGAGCGAGACAGATTGTTGTTACCAAGAGTCTGTTCCCAAGAAGGACCAAATGTCATGCAGCCAGTGTGTGTGTTTGTGTGTGTGTGTGTGTGTGTGTGTCTGTCTGTGGGTGAGGAGCTCAACCAGCACGGCTCTGACTGCTTTCACAAAGGCTTCTGTAACCTGGGAAATGCTTTCACCACATTAGTGCTCCTCTCCCTTGTGTCTTGGTGGTCGTCTTGATTACCTCTCTGGTCATCCCTGTTACCTAAGCCTTGATTTACAGATCTGAAAGCATGTGATCGATTGGAGGAGATGCATGCCATTTATTAGCACTGAGAGACTGAAAGTAGATTTTTGATTGGGCTTAGATTAAAGAAAAGATGTGACTGATTAAAGGGACAAATCCTGCTTTGAGAAAGAAACTTCACAAGTCCATTGAGGAGACACGGGGCAACGTTGAGAGAAGCTGCTAAAGTCCCTAATTCCTCCATTTGTATTGGCAGCACCTCAAAAGATGTTGTTAAGTGTGTGTGTGTGTGTGTGTGTGTGTGTGTGTGTGTGTGTGTGTGTGTGTGTGTGTGTGTGTGTAGATAAGTGTATTTGTATGTGTGTGTGCACCTGTGTGTCATACTCATATTTGGCAGAAGAAGGACCAGGGATGTTCATTAAAGATGTAAGAGATGAAAGTACAAACAGTTTTCAGAACAGAAACATGATCCTGATCAATCACTTCAGTGCTCCATGCTAACGGATAAAGTTGGAAGGAGGGAGGGTCTGCTGTTTCTCCAAGTGTTTCCCCACTGATCTTTATTCCTGTTTCACTTTGTCTTTAAACAATATCTGTGATGAAGGCTGAGAGAAAGAGTCAGCCTGGGACTGGACCACCCATCTGCAGCCCACATCCAGCCCATGTCCCACTTCACAAGATTAATGCAGTAACAGAGGTCAAATGAACTAGATCGATTTGTTGAACAGTATGTGAACTGAGGATGCCTGCACATGAATTTCATTGATATATTTTGTATAATTTTATTTTTCAATTACAGAGTCAACTATAATTTTAAGTTTGTGAAGTCAATTGAATTCTACAGTCCACAACTACAGCTTGTTCTAAGACCATGTAACTGTATAACTACAGAGAGATTAGAAATCAAAGAGCAGTAAATAAAGCGGCAGACATATTTGGACTATTTCTTTCTTCCTTTGTTGGATGTTTCTGTGATAAAATTCTGCGGAGCTGAGCTGATCACAGATATTCAGATGACTTTAATTAGCATATTTGAAATATCTGATGAAACCAAAGGTGAAAACAAAGTCATACCATATTATTCTGTTAAATAAACTCAGATATGCTTCCTGCTTTCTTGTCCTCTACCTCATGTTGTAAAACTTGACTTGTGTTTATACTGGACTCACTGAGAGCTGTGGACCTGAACCCACTCTGCTCCTCCTGTCTTTTGTCTGCAGAGTTACTGCTGCTTGACTCACAACTATTTGAAGCAAATGCATTTTTCTGGATTTAAACTTTGGAGCTTTTGAGCCAGACCTTTAAGATTTCTTTTAAACTTTGTTATTCTTGTCAAGCGAGTCAACAACAGTCTTCTGCTGCCTCAGCATTAAAACGAAGATAAACATACCAACACATTACCAGTAAGCGGATGGATGGGGCTGTGGTAGAGGAAGACAGATATGAGGAAGATGACGGCAACAACACAGCCACATCTATCTCTCTCCCTGTTGCTCATTCTCTGTCTTAATGGGGTTTTTTTTTCTGAGCCACTGGCCCAATCTGTGTAGCAGCCCATCTGGATAATGTAACACCCCTAAAGGTTTATATTCTAACCACGGAATTGAATTATTTTGACTCTGATTCAGAGAAATTATGTTTGGTCTGTAATTTTGGCAGACAGTGTTTCCATACTGTGGTTTGTGATAATCCAAAATAAGAATTTGGATATTGCCAGTCACCTGTTAACCAACTAGTCACTATTTCTTCATTCAGCCAGTAAAACACTAAGAGGAAGAAGGGAGGTGGAAGAGGGAGACTAATGAAAAGATAAAGAAAGGAAAAGCAGTGCCAGAAGGAAAGAAGCGCATCTTATCTACAAGGTTCATCTGTGGCCAGCTGCGGTGGTGCTCCATCTCTTGTAATGAACTTGATCCCAGAGATCTGCTGATCAAATCATCTCCAGCCACTAGCGCTCCAATTTGAGAGACCAGCCAAGAGTGGAGGACGCAGCCGCTACAACTGACACATCCCCTTCACCGAGGCGGGCAGCTCGCAAAATATCATTTGTCGAGAATTAAGACAAAATCCCTTTTGTTCTCGTTCCCTTGGGGGGCAGTGAATTTCTACACACACACACACACACACACACACACACACACACACACACACACACACACACACACACACACACACACACTAAAAAGCATGGTCTGTTTACTCTGTTGGAAATCCACAACAAACAAAGACACTTTACTCCTAATAAGATGCATTCAACCAAGGATGAGCTTAGTGGGAGAACACTGAGAGACACACACACACACACACACATGCGGAGCTGTTAAGATCCCTCGGCAGTGTAAGATCCCTTCTGCTGGTATGTGACTGAGTGAGAACATCCAATCTTCTTTAAAACCACATCCTATGTACATTTGTGTGTGTGTGTGTGTGTGTGTCTGTGTGTGTGTGATAAAGTACCTGCAGGCTAAGGGTGTTTAGATGGCTGTTAGATACCCTCTTCTTAGATCTACTTGGCCTGGTTCACAAGCACCTGCGCTCCACTGCAGCGTGTTATGGCAGTGACAGACATATTCTTCATGTACAGTAGGAGGCCTGTCTGCTACGTATCCCCTGCTGTGCCACGTCGCTACCTCAACCCCGTCCCTGCTCCTGCTCCTAACCAACACACACACACACACACACACACACACACACACACACACACACACACACACACACACACACACACACACACACACACACACACAGGCCACTGAGGTGAAGGCAGAAGGTAATGGTTTCCATTTTTCCTTAATGCCAGTGGGTCAGGGAGCAATGGCAGGGCAGAGCTTCATTACAGCAGCCCAGCAGGGCCCCGTGTCTCCTGCAGGGATTCATTATGTTGCTGCCCCCTACCTCCCCCCACCCAGCTACATCCTGCACTCTTCATAAAGGCTTCTATATATTGTCTGATAATGATCCTCAAGGTTTGTAGCTTCAGTGTTGTGGCATTGCAACATCCTTTTTTTTCCTACCCCAGCTGTATTTATGGACACTTCTGTTTCCATGAGGATACATTACATTTACTTGTCCTAAAAGTACAATCTAGCTTAACTTTTCCACAAGAAAACATAACAGAGCATATGATATTATACAGCATTACGGCAAACTACAGGTGTGGATTGTGCCCCACCATTTCACCCAGCAACTCAGTGCATACTGCTGAGTCCAGAGCCAATATCTGGTTGTTCTTTTCACTGTAAAAACAGCCACATTTCAGCTCCCCAGCAGGTTCACCACCTGCTGAACCCTCACAGACAAAGCAAATGAAAGGTTTTCTCTATTACTGTTCTTTGACGGTTCTATATAAAATTATTATGAGATTTTACAGATCTGAAAAAGCTCATAAAAACCAGAAGTACATGTTGTCACTATTTCACATTTTTATTATTTTATTTTTCAAATCCACCCGGTCAGTTCAAATCCACCAGACATTCATTTATTATTTTCCAGTGTTCTGTGTGCAAACAACACAAGCGTCACAAAGAGACACATTTGCAACACACACACACACACACACACACGAAAACTGATGAATGGGAGCTGATATATAGTTACTGTGCTCAGGTGCAGAGCTCCTGATCTTCTTTTATCTACAGCAGCCTTGTACACACTGATCACATTCACACTGAACCACGTTCTCTCTTCTGCTGCCTTATAAACCATGCGCAACACTATTTTAAAAGTGTCTGTGGATGCAAAAATTAATTTGCACAACAAAGGTGAATTCTTGTGGTAGGGCTTTTCACATTTTCTCACTTGAGTTGCATGGCTCTCTAAGTGTGGAGTGAGCTGTATAACCCCAGGCCCAAGGAAACCCATTCAAAGTACATTCTGCAATTTGAAAAATGTGTGGCATTCATTTGGAAAATAAGTACGCTGTTCTTAGCCCACCTCATGAATTCATGCATTTTGCACTTTTCATTATACCTGTGGTGTTCTGCAGGAGGTTATGAGTTCTACAGTATATTCTATCAAATGGTTGGTGTGTTTATGTATGAATGTAAATTTATTCAACAAGGTTTACTATATCTTCAGTGCTGTTCTCATGTATGTGTTTAGCAGAGGCAGGTTTATACTCCTCTGAATGGTGTGCCAGACTCTAGCATGGTTTTGGAGACAGGGGTACATTTGTAAAATGTGTTAAGAATCAAATTTAAAGCCCTAGCTTTTGGACCTATTTCCTGCTTAACAGTATTCAAATGGGAAATAATATCAAGTCCCTGTTGTTACTATGTAACTGTAAATTGTAAAGTCCACCTCAGCCTACTAGTGTTGCAGCGCTGCTCACCGTAATGACAGCTGGGCTACACTTTCACAGTGAGTGAATGTGTATGTGTATATGTGTGGGTCCCTAATGATTCATACAAACATATGTTGTCTGGAAAATAACCTTCTGAGAACATATGAAATTGTACTAGTTCCTCATTAAGTAGCTGTTATCTGTTTTCCATAAGACATATCCTGGAAGACATGAAGAGAAAGATTACATCACACCCACAGCAGAGCGTTCTGCTCTACCATTCTACTGACTCACAGATGTGAGCTGCAATGCCACAGCACAGCTGGATATACAATGCACCTACCTGTGTCAACCGGTTGTTCTGACTTTCATGGCTGACATTCCTTGTTGGACCTGAGGCAGCTACTGAACCCAGGAGACGTCTAGCTTAAGGGCTTAGCCTCAGGGCCAAAGGCTGTCAACACAATCATGGGGTTAATGTCAGACACACGGCTGTGTATACACACACACACACACAAACTTGCACATATACACACAAGCATCACCTTTAGCGGCCATCCAATGGCAGCACAGGGACATATCTTCAAATAAGCCATTGTTTGTTCATTGACTGTCTCCTTACACTGCACGCCAGCATCACAGCAAGCACAGGTTTTCGCACTTGATTGATGTCTTCAATCTAATCTCCACTTTCTTTCTTTTATTATTATTATTTATTTCCCTATCCAAGCATATGAGGTACTTTGTCTCCCATGCTAATTCAATCTGCCAGGCGGGATGGATGGATTGAGCAACAGATTAGCTTTAGTTAGGATGTACTCTGACACAACCCCATGTGTGCTGTGTTGCCTCATAAGGGATAAGGAAGCCAAGGACAAGATATTTGTCTGAGGTGTAAATTAATTTGCAACATAAAAAAATAGATGGTGAGGTGGAACCAAAAGTAATTAAAATGATAGATTGGATGCAGCATGTGAGATTCATGTGTCATTGCTACAGGGCTCCCAGGACGGAGGTTCACAGTGATAAGCATGAGTTCAGATGGCTCAGCATGCACTGGGAGCTGAGAGACGTGCGCTCAGAGTGGTCTCTGTTCGGAGGCTGGAGCTGACTGCATGCTCTGCTGTGCATCCCCCTGCAAATTTCATTCTTTTGCTCATTTCTTTTGCTTTTGTTTCCTTCTCTTTTCCACAGTCTGTGATTGGCATACATTATCCTCTTGTTGAAAAATTCAGAAGCTATATCTCTATCTAGCTCTATCATCTGCTCTTTTTTCTCAGTAGCTTATTCACAGCAAGTATTTTAGGAGTAAAGCATCTCATTTGTAATTTGGATGAGCTCTAAAGGAATAGTTTTGAGAACTATGCTTACTTGCTGAGACTTTGATGAGAAGATTGAAACCTTTCACATATCTGTAAACTAAACATTAAGCTAGAACCCACAGCCGGTTAACTTAGCTTAGCACAGATACGCCAGAGTTCATACACATTAGTGAGAGCAGATGTGCTTCTTTTTTGTTTGTTTTCCCCATTTTATTTTGCTAAGCTAAGATAGCCAGCTACTGGCTCCAGCTCCATAGTCATATGAGGAGTAGTATCGATCTTCTCTTCTAAATGTCAGCAATAAATCAAATAATTATTCCTTTAAATTGATCTCTAATCTATTTGAAACATAATCTGTATTTCTGTATTTGTTGAGAGTATTCACAACATGTCCTCATATTCTAACTGTGTTGTCTTATCTATAACACGCAGTGTCTGATTTGTTCTTATCTGGCTGATTCTCTTGTTGCTGCGGTGCCACACACAGCTTCACATAATCATCTCATGTAATCTCCAAGATGCAAAGCGCTTGTACAAGTTAATAAAAACATTCAGAGAAACTCCACAAAACGTTAACATGTTCAAATGTGTTTCAGACTGGGGGCATAATGACATGCTGTCCTCTGCATGAGCTGAGGTCAGTCTGAATGAGTCAGTGAAAAACAGGCCTATTACTGAGCTCTGATTGAGCGGTCCACAGGCAGACCTGCTCACTCTAAAGATAGCAGAAGCTATTTTATTGCCCCGCTAATCTCCCCCAACTCCCCTGTATTTTATTTCCTTACTTCTCTTTTCTTTGCTCCCTCACTCCATGATCTCTTTTTGTGCAGCTCTCAAGGTCAACAGGTTTTTGGCTCCATTGACAGTAGTGAACCATTTCCACCAAATGAATTCTCCCATGGTTCAAACCAGCTTTGTAGAAATTCTGAACACACACTCTTTGTTTGTCTCACCTCTTTGTGGAAACTAAGATTCAACCTAGACCCAGCAAAATTATCAAAACTATCCCTATTGTCCTTATATTGAAAAGTAGCAGCAATTGTTTATCATAAACGACTGTCAGTTAAACTTCCAGCTGGATCCATCCATCCATCCATCCATCCATCCATCCATCCATCCATCCATCCATCCATCCATCCACATTATCCACATCATAGGCTGACATTGGACAAGGGCGGGGTAAATCCAGGACAGGTGGCCAGTCTATCACAGGGCTGACATATAGAGACAAACAACCATTCACTCACATGCGTACAGGCAATCTAGAGTCAAGCCAGAGGACCTGGAGGGAGCCCACACAGGCAAATATGCAAACTCCACACTGAAACGAGGTTCAAACCCAGAAATGTCTTCAGTGCCACCCCAAGCTGTAAATGTCCCATCCAATTGGACCATCACCAGCTCTCTTTTCCTTTCTATCTCTTTTGGTCAGAAAATAAAATCAAAAAGTACATTAACATGGTGCTAAACTAAACCTTTGAAAGCATATTTCTTCATGTCTCCATTTTCTTTTCTCTCTGTGCTTATTTCTCTGCTTTAATCTTACACAGAAACATTTATTAGAGTCCTGTTTTAGTTGCTGCCGTGAATGTGATCACCTTCAGCCAAATGTTTCGAGAAATGTAGGTAGTCAGAGGAACGTCATTAGCATAATTTCCCAGAGGCGCACTGAGCTTAATTATCAACATGGCTGTGTGCAGACTAGAGCGCAGCTCATCACATTAGGATGGAGTCCCTGCTGCTTATGCCCATGCTCCGCCAGGTCCCAACTGACTACCAGGAGATTCATTGCTGGCACAGCTCAACTCTCAACAACTCCAAAACTTTCGTCTTGCCCCTCTACGATTCCTCACCTTGAGATTTAGAGGCATTGAAATAATGGAGAAAACACAAAGATATGAAACACTGGAGACTCTGGTGGGCCATCTGTTTTTGGTCTGTGTGCAGTGCTGTATGTTGTTTCTGCTCATTTTCTGTTAAAGAGAGAAAGAGCAGGCCATTATCTGTGGTTTTCCCAGGGATGCTCACACATTCCTCTGCCTATCCTTTATCTTCATCTGTGGTTTCTCCTTAATGCACTGTCACATCCGTGCTTTGGACATCCCTCTGCTTCCATCTCCATGCTGCCAGACTGTAGATTGAGGTAAAAGTGTGTTCACTGTGCAAAAGTGAAACAGAAATTATCTAGCCCCATCTCGTCTGTAGATAGAGGGGAAAATGGAAATACTTCTTATATGCGACTAGTGAAAAGGCAATCTCTGAGAGACAGTTGCACTGCCCTTTTTTATGCTTTCATTATGGGAGTCACACATACACACACACACAGACACACACACACAGACTGTCACCAAACACAGTGATAAAATTATGCAGTTAAGACCATAATCTTTATAATCTGTACTGTTGCATATGTATGTGTATATGTAAAATTGTATGTGCCTATATATATATATATATATATACAATATTACAGAGTGTATGTGGGTCACAGTCAGTGTTTACTGCCCCAGGCTGTTGCTGTAAATAAGCACCTCATTTAAATCAGTTTGTCTTATTCACATCTGGGTTATTATCACCTACATGGGACCAGACAGAGACCAGCTCACCTGCTCTATTCCTGGAAAAATGCTTACTGATGAAAACTAGAGACAAGATGATGAAGAATACGGCAGAGGAAGACACCATACAAGCAGTAGTTCTGATGTATGGCTTTGGGCCTGCTTCTGTAATTAAGCAATACTGCTCTGCTTTTTCCAGCATATGTTTCCTTTCATCAATGACAAACATGGCCAGCAACTCAAACAAACGAGTGCTGTGTTGACAAATCAAGATTTATTAGATGCATTTTGTTGTTGTTCTGTATTCGTCTTTTTACCTAGACGAAGGTGGCCATTAGCCTTGGCAGAGAAGAAAAATATGCGTTGTTTTTTTTCCTCCACCACTGGCTCGTGTGTAGATGTCATTGCTATGCGAGGTAATGTGACATCAAACAGGTTTGCGGTTATGTAAGGCCATGGTCTAATGTGTGTGCTCTTTCATGTGTCTTTGAAGTGAATAGCACCAGATAATGTCCCTGTTAGGACAGAAGCCAGATAAGAAGTTTCTTTCAAAGTAAATAGTGGGTGCTGGAGCCACAGAGGATACAATAAACACCCAAAGGCCCAGCGTGGTTTTGCACTCCTTCTTTTAATGTTTTTGTATTTACACATCTGACTGCTCTCTTCCCGGTGGAGCCAACGGTCTCTACCTGACTGTGTCTGGCTTGTAGGTCAGAGAAGATAAGCAGGGCATTAGTCTATTCTAATATATTCTAGCTCCCTCTTGCTGGCCTCAAGCCTCCATTGTTTATAGCATAACCTGTCCTGTCTTATTTTCTTTCTTTTTCTCATTATTAAGCACTTTAAAGTTCCTGTCCTCTAAAGAAGACCACATAAAGTCAACATGTCAGTGAACTAAGCTACTGTTTGACTGTAAATCTTCCCAATGAACTTCAGCAAAAGTTTGGCAATAGCCTCCTGAGACTGCACCCATTCATTTGTAGGAGCCATTTTGTTCTCATGCATCACCTTTCACTCTTTTGAGTTACTCTCGGTGAGCCAGATTACCTCTAAAATATGCTCAAGACAATATGTCAATAATAGACCATGTCACATCCATAACACTGAAATTGCCCCTCTACCTGATGTCTAGGAGCCAGGCACATGGCAGAGATGGTGGATATCAAGCCTGCAGAATGATGTTGGAATAAGAGCTGCAAAGGAAAGATGTACACAAAGTCGACACTTTTTTCTCTGGTTCCCAGGAGCATAGTGTATTGTTTTGTACAGTGAGTCACTCTTCTTCAGTGGAAGGCAACTGTATACCAGAATCTGCTGTGTGGTAGAGAGGTGGCTCTCTGTCTGGGCCTGCATGACAATCAGTTTATTTAATAGCATTCCATGTAACTCTTTATATTTTGTGTAAATCTTTGCTGGAGGGAGCAAACAGAAAAACTTGAGAGCCACAGCATGAGTTTAATTTAACCCTTCCCACTGCTAACAGAATTATAACAGTCAGCACAGGGTGGCAAGGCAGATTGAGCCAAAGCGGAGTTCTTGGCATCGTAATGAAAGGGCCTTGAAGCCTCACAGAATTGAATTTTTTATTAGCAATATCTTGGGAAGAATAAAATTGAAGAATACGACATTAGATACACGGTGTATGAATGGCTGGGACTACACTATATTGGATTTCAGACATTTTCTGACAAGAGCAGATTTCAGACTTACCAGACTTCTACAGCTGAACAGCATTTACACTGGAAATATGACATGAGTAATCCTGTGATTTGTGTGTTTCTAGGTTTGTGTCAGTGATTTCTATGTAAGAGGTCTCTGATGAAATTGATTCGGTGTCACGCTTGGGCGGCAGGTTATCACACACCTTCCTGCCCCACAAACCCATTCAATCTCTCTCTCTCATTGTCAGAGCTGTGAACCTCTTTCTGTGGGAGCAGTTTTCCATTTCTCGCAGCACCACAGACAGAGAGAGAGAGAAAGAGAGATTCAAGGTTAATTTAGTTGGTAAAAGCTGAATCTTTGTATGCTAGTACAATGCTTTCTCCTGTTTTATTTAATTTTGTTTCTCTCCTTTACTAGCCTTGTCGTGAATGCACACACACACACACACACACACACACACACACACACACACACACACACACACACACATACATAAAGAGAGAAGCCTATAAAGACATTTGTCATTCATTAGTGTACATAAAGGCCTCAGCAGCCTTGAAGCCACCTGTGAAAACTCTGACTGTTTTGTTTCTCCAAATTGATATTTTCCTCCCTCATTCTGAAGTCTGAGTACCCTTCAAAGCTGCTGAAGTGTGCATTCAAGCAAGTTGCCAGTCACAAAGAACACAATGTGAAATCCAAGGACATTTTTCACAATTAACATAAAGTATATTAAATGGCAAAATTATGAATGACAAATTAATTGATGAAACTCAATATAATGCAGAGCAGCTATTGGTCAGAGCTAGCATTACTCCTTATGTTTAGATTGATGCTGTAGGTCTGGCTCTCTCTCTCTTGTGCTTACAAATGCAGATTGGTTGGGAGGTGAGTTAACTGACTGCTACTTAGGTCTAATAGAAGGTAAGTCTTGCAGGCACTTGTAGCTTTTGACTGCCATGTGGCCTCTGTGTGGACAGCTCTTTAAAACCCCTGTAACTGCCTTTAATGAGGGATGAGAAAGTTTACCAGAGCTGTTTTTAGTTGGTTTTGTTGCTAATATCCACAATATAGAGAAATTGTCTCTTTGTTTCGTGTGATCAGTCAGTCAGTTTGCCAAGTTACATTAAGTTCACAGGCGCATTGCTCTCCTGGTTGCAAGAGTAACAAACACTTTCAGTATCCCTGCGTGGCAGCTTGGTGTCATGTCAGGCTCTTTCATCACACTGTCCATTCTTCACAGGATTCGACACCAAACTGTGTGAGACCCTGCTAGAATTAAGCTGGTCCTGCCTACTGTGGAAGCTAGAGTCTTGTTTCATGCTGTATGCAGTGCATGTACAATAGTCATGAGAAGATTACTCCACCGATTTATCTTTTTGTATACCATCCATCCATCCAGCCGACAGAGACACGGGCAATTATAGTCACCAATTAACCTAAACATGCATGATGATGCTGGAGTACCCAGAAGGAACCCATGCAGACGCAGGGAGGACATGCAAATGCCACACAGAAATGCCTGGGATTCGAATCCAAATCTTGCTGTGAGGTGACAGTGCTAACCACTGCATCACTGTGTCACTTGAACTCTTAACCAAACATGACCTATAGACAGCTTGGTTGGAGATTCAGGTTTGTTAATTAGCAACTACTACCAGTTAGCTAATAGTGGCCCCTTTAGCCTTGGGCTGCTAGCCTCAAGCAGGAGGTCTGCTAAACTCACTTCCTTCTATTTTTTTGATTTTACGTTTTTTTCATTTTGTTGTCGAAGTTGTAGTCTTCAGGACCAACATCACTCGAGGCACTTCATCAGGCTCCTCCTACAGCCACAAACACCCTGTACATTGTATTTTATTTCTTGGGTACTCCTGTACCTGTAGGCAGAGTTTGGTCTGCAAAACAGGTAAAGTTCTTAAGACATATAACTTCCAAACTTTAGTTTCATATCTCTCAGATTTGAAGGATAAAATCGATCCATTTGGAGTTATTCTCTAATGGGAGGTAGATTTTACAGTTTTTCGACAGTTCATCTCTAATTAAAGGCTTGCAGAGATCCAGACAGCCCAAGCTGCAGCTTATCTGATCCAGACAACTGCCCCGCATACCCTCCTGGTCTGCACTCCCGCTTACCTGACACTTGTTATAGCCTGCTGTCTGGGTTACCTTCCTGTATTGATTATTTGGGGTTATGCTGTGTTGTTCATCATTTATTCATTCTTGGTTTGTGCCCAAGTTTACTTTAAATGTCGTCATTTCAATGGAGAAGTAGAAGTGGCCTTGGGTTGTGAGCGCGTGCCTTTTTGCCTTCTTTGTGTTTTTTCCACAAAAGCC
This sequence comes from Rachycentron canadum, assembly GCA_038496675.1. Taxonomy (NCBI): domain Eukaryota; kingdom Metazoa; phylum Chordata; class Actinopteri; order Carangiformes; family Rachycentridae; genus Rachycentron; species Rachycentron canadum. Next base: position 17,847,291 of record CM076660.1, on the reverse strand, counting down.
ATGGATAGTTTGATAAAGAAGGTCATTAAAGTGTCATTAGGCAGTGAGCTTGGAGGCACTGGGCCCCTGCAGATAAAACACTGGGCCACTTTGAGAGCTGGGAGGGATGAGTAGAGGGTTGGGATATGCAAGACAGGGATGCAAACCCTCAGTTAACCCTGTAGATAGACAGTATAGCAGGCTAGACAAACCGCGCTCAAGAGATACCTCTCCTTGACTCATTCACACAGCTCTCTTTGTGTTTCTTCCCCATCATTCTGCATTTCTCTACCTAGCAGTCATTCCCTAAACCCCCAGTGTGCAACAAGATCATCACTGAAAGCTTCCTACCGCTCCATCCTTGTTCTATGAGCACAATCCTTCACTACCCACACAACCCATCGATTCACTCATTCAGTTATTGCACTGTAGCTCTCATGTGAGCACTGTTTCTCACTGACCATGAAGCTGCTGCCCTTGAAAGTAGAAAAAACAAGATCTCCTGAAATCAATGCAGCATAATAACAAGTTCAAGCTTTTCCAGCGACCCCAGCTCTCCAAAGCTAAAACAACTATGACACCTGGCATTGTAATGGAAATCCAGCCAGCACTCAGTATAAATAAGAGCAGCATTGATAGCCTGTAGCGCAGTCGATAACTGCTTGGCAGAACAGGCTGGGAGACTTGACTCAATTTGTAGAAGTGAGCTGCTCCCTGGCTGCATGGCCACTGAGGATAGTGTCTGAGAAAGCTGAAGCCACACGATCACAGAGCGAGCTACTTTTTCGAAAAAGCCCTGCTGTTTTAAACTGAGGAGTGCAAATGGATTTAAAGTGACATGAATCACTTTGCTTTGGAAGGTTTAGTCAATTTCAGGTCATCAGTGATTTTGTTGTTCAATACATTAAAATTTGTTTTCTGCCACTATTGAACTTATGAAACTGTCTAGGTCATTATTTTTCTTAATATTACACAAGGCAACAAATCATCTCAGTGCAAGAGGACGTACTTTAGTAGTGATGAAGTACCTGAATTACACAGTCTGTTTTCTTTTTTGCAAAACCTCTACTGCCACCAAGTGGCTCAGTACAGTATACTGTACTCCTCTAGCCACTAGGAGGTTGAAAAACAAATGACTCACTCACTCTCTAACCTCTGTTTTTTGGAGAAAACTATTTCCAATTAAAGCTGTTCACAACAAAGCCTGAGGAATATTCAGAATGACAGGGCCACTATTTGTTTTCAATGCTGTGAGCACCACACATGAAATCCTATTCACCTCACTTGTGTATGGTATGTATGAAAAATTCATAAACTGGATAGATAATAACAAAACTAGCTACATGGCTACATAACCATTGAAAACGTTTAAATGTACGGTGCATTTTACTGTAAATATTGAAAGAATAAACTTTAGCTGTGTAGCTGATTTTTTTCATCTTTTGTTTTCCATTAAATCCTTCCTCCAACAGCCTATATGAATGTACTCTATGCTGTCTAATGCTCTCTGTCTTGTATCTTCTTTCCAGTGTTCATCATGGCTGCCGGACTGCTGGTCTACCCCTTTGGCCTAAACTCTTCACTTGTGAGGTCCTTCTGCGGGGACTCTGACATCTACTACGCCGGCGAGTGTCAGATTGGGTGGGGCTACATGCTGGCTATTGTGGGAGTCATGCTCACTGTCTTTTTGCCCTTTTTTGCCAAATATGCACCGAAGGAGCAGCTGTCCCCCACCCCTTTGCCCACGCTCTTATAGTCCATTGAAATGAAGTCTTGTTTTTTTTCCTTCTGACCTGGGCTTGATGTCATGGAGAGACACCTGCATCCCATTTTTAAAGGCGATGCTGTTTGGGAAGCTGACACTCGACGACAAACACTGTCTTCCTACATCATTATGTAATTAATTCAAATTAGGTTAATTTAAATTGAATATCTTATGTTACAAGAAACTGTGGTTATAAGTTTACCCTCAGATCCATCACGACTTTTCCAGTTTGACTTATCTGTTTTCTTTGTGTCAGCTTCGGGGATCAGTCAGAAGATGCAATGAGTTGTAACCCCATTTCACGCAATTTAAAATTTCCAAGTACTTGCTTAAAATGTGTTTTTTTCCCCTTCCTTTCTTTTGTGGCAACAAGTCAACATTCATTATGCAACATTCCAAAACAGACTGGAAGTTTTCTGCATAAAGACAGTGGAAGCATGAGATTGTGTGGCAGTTCTGACTCGACCAGTCTAGTAATGTTTGAGTAAGAGGTTGTGAAGAACATTTGACTCCACAAGAGAGACACTCTTATGGCGTTTGGACTGTATATATGATTTGGATTTAACAGAGCTGATGTTTTAGGTTTGAAAATGACATAAAATTGAAAAAAAAAAACAACTCAACACTTTGAGGGAGTTTTGCTCTTCAAATGTTTTCTGCCTCCCAGTGTTGTGATCAGGCAGTGGACCAGTGGGAGTGAGGAAGACATTTTCACTTTCAATGACAGTGCTTTCACTAACTGACATAGAGAAGAGGACAGTGAACACAGCATCAAACCTGCCCAGAGGATCAATGGAAAGCTCTTCTCATAACAATGAAATGAATCATAATAATATGTAGTGGTTTCAGAGCAGTGTTGTCAAAAAAAGTTTTATGTTGGGATACTGCATCCTTTTGTTAACCTTTTTCCCTAGAATTGTTTGTGTAATGTAACTCCCTTGTTAAACATTAAAAATGTTTTCTGTCTGCAACACACAATACTAAACACTCTAATTCAGGAAAAGAAATGATTGCAAAAGGCAGAGAGATGTAGGAATTTTGTCAAAAATGCATGAGATGGGCTTTGTTAATGGTAGAACAATTGATCTAGATTTTAAAAGTGATCTGACCAACTTGTGCCTTTTAACATAACCAAGACAAGTGTTTAATACGATTATCAGGTTATCATCTTTTTCTGCTGAAAAACTGTGGATCCTGTTGTGTGAAGTGATTTATTGTTTTTCTATTTTTCTGATTTTATTTTCACAATATTTTTTCCTCTCAGTGGTAAAGTGTTTCTCGTGCACTCGGTGCAGTATGATCTGATTAACTTGAGAAAATGTTCTGGAGGAAAAAAAATGTCTTCTAATCCTAAAAAGCGGTAATGGCAGAGAGAATGAAAATGAGAAAAGCAAAGCACTTGTGTTCAATTATGCCCTGAGATATTTTTGCCAATTATCTAGACGAGTTAAATCACTTCAATTGCTATATTAAAAGGTTGTAACATGCAGCTAACAGATTAACTCCTGGAATCCTTGTCTTATGTGGTTCAGACTTTGAGTGGTAGAGGAAGGTACAAACTGAACTTCACTCTTGGTTACCTGTGCTGAGTTGGCACATTACTCACAAAATGTATAAAACATGGCTACAAATAATAAGCTCCGCAATTAAGCAAATGTGTTGGTGTGTTTTCGTCAAACCACTTCTCCTTTTGAGCGCTGGCACCATTCCTGTCATGTTCCCAGGACAAAATGTCTACTTCTCCACTTCCTGTCCCTGTACACTGCCAATTTCATCAAGCTGGACTCCCTTTTCTAGTGGGTGTTTATGTGCGTATTAGTGTTTAATAATGGGTTGGTGTCTGCTAATGGGTTAAAGTTTAAATATTCCCAAAATTTGGGTTCCCATAATGACATATCTTGACATTTAGAAAATTGCTGTCATTATGTTGCCATATTTGAAAGAAGGTCGGGGGAGAAATGTTGGTATTGTATTGGACCTCATACTGTGCTTGACTGTGGGAATGACTGGCGTGACTGCACTGGACTTGTTCCCCTATTTGTTGAACCATTGTGTGTAAAGTCTCAACACTGGTGAAGCTGTTTTGGTAGTGTAGATTATTGTTTTTTCCATTGTGATGTTTGATTGTAAATAAACTAACTGTACTTGATATCACATGTTATTCTTAACAGCCCCGTTTTTCAAAGATATATTTTGAGATATTACCTCATCGTGTTTGCTTTACCTGACTACCCTCTAAACAATGTTTGCTGTTCTGTGAATTTTCTTTGTAATAAAAAATATTTCAGAACTTACAAAAAAGAGAAGCTTTACTTTCCATCTAAGATTTGGATAAATGAAACGCTTTATATAACAGTTTCACAAATAAATACAAAAACACAGAGGCCTGAACATTCAAGTCAATTCAACGGCAAGCTAACAGCAACACACACCCTTACAGGTCAAAAACTTAACTAACACCTCATTATTTTCACATGCTTTTTAAAACCACTGGGACTTGGACTGATAAGAAGAGTTGTACACATATAGTACATGTAAGTATATAGAAGTAAGCCTAACTCTCATTGACCTCTCAACCGTGTGATGCTTAAGATGTCTACTCATGCTTAGACCTCACTGAGTGATTTGACCAGCGCTCTCATTTCTGCATCACATACTTTGACAGCCTCGTGGGAATTTCTCATCTCTGACGGCAGACAGGGCCTGACGGACACACACATGAGGACATCTCTGCTGCGGTCATAGTTACCCACACAGCGATGAACTTGACCACGAATGAGACGGGGCAATTCTTGCTCCTGTTGAGAATCAGAAATGAAAGATTAGCTCAAGTAAATGTGCAACCTTTTGCATTTTCTAACGTGTTTGCGTATGTTTATATGATATATATGTGTGTGTGTATATATATCTATATAAAAGCCATTATTTTATCTGACAGAGACTCAGGAGAGTCAGAGCAAGTTAATGAGAGCAAAATGAAGTTGTCCTCTTATTAGCTTGTTTTTCTATTTAAGAGGTATTTTTTTCTCACATTTTCATAGAAGACACACTGCACACCCTTTCTTCCATCTCTCATGAGGAAGGTTTTGGCTCCATGGTGACCCAGTGTAACCGCAGAGTCTAAAGTAGCTAAAGGGAGAGTACAAGCCATCAGATTGAAGATGTTTTCAAAATACTAACGAGTACATGACTAAAACAGTGGCAACTTCTTATCAACTGACCAAATATCTCAAATAAGTATGGGACTTTGTCTTTAAATTGGCTCCAGTGTCTCATGCCATCAATAACTGCAGTGAGGATCCTCAGTGTGGTCTCAGGGGCTGGCTTCAGTGGAAATGTTTCCTGCTGAGCACAAACATGCTTAGCATTCACTAACACTAACAATATCATGAAACATTAATGGCAAATTTTAAAATCTCTATGTTGTTTTATATGTTATTAATTTATTTCTACCTGACTTTGAGTTGGCCGTGCAGTCTGGAGTTGATTTAAGCTCCTTTTCCCCTCAAAGGGGGGCCTTTGCAACCCAAAGCTGTTGGTAAATTTCCAGTTGTTTTGAGGCTGCACTGCACGAGCAGAGGGCGTGTTGGTAGGTGGGACAGGAGGAGGCAGAGGTCTACACTGCTGGGAATACTGATCTGCACAGTTGGGCGGTCTGAAAGATAACTGATGACCCCTCTGAGACAACCCAGTACGGGGTGTTGGCTTGGTTTGTGCACTCTCACTGATGGAAGGAGCTTGATATTGGTTTTGTCTGGAATCCTGTTGTCTGACTGGGTAAATGGGCTGTCCCATCTTAGAGCTGAAAGAAAATGTTTTCACATATTGGAATCTAAAATAAGACACTCACCAAACACCAGGCTCATGTCACTCTTTTTTCACAGCTTTGTTTAAGCTTTGTTTATCTCAAAATATATATTAAAAAAATAATAGTCCAACTTAATGGCTTACGGGTCTCACATTTGGATTATTATTATTACAAAATGGTCTAATACCTGACTACCCTACTTAAGTTTAATAAAACATACCTTGTGCTTCCAACTTTGTATGGATGTGGCATAGGTGTATATGCTCTCGTTGTAGGGGCAGGTCCAGGAGCAGGCCTGTTGCTTTCAAACTGCCGGGGTTGAGGAGATTGCGGGACACCCTGTCTGTAACACTGGTGGCTTTGTGAACCATCAGAAGACGAGTCTGAGGCTTGGTAACATCCATATGTACCTGAGGAGGAGCACATTTGCAGAAGAAAATAGGAACTGCATAGTGTTGCTCATGAGCACTTGTTATTTTGACTGTACTGCCACCTAGTGTCTGAAATACAGAAGAAACCTGAAGATTGTGGCTGAAAGCATCACCTGGTTTGCTGAGAGATGTAGCTGCTGTGGTGCTTGCCATGTATTCGCTGTGAGAAAAGAATTCATTCACAGAAGGAGTTGATGTCAAAGGGACCCTGTTTCTTTTCTTCTGGTTAAAGAGTGGCACAGAGAGGCAGCCTGACGGAGACATTAGAGGAAACAACTGAAAATATCACATAACACTACACCAAACCACAATTTATTTACTTCACAGACACTAATTGAACCTGGCATGAAGCAAAGCAGCCCATTAACAGGAGAACATGAAAACATCCTTTTACACACCTGCTGTTGTCCTGACTGGTTGTGTTTCCTGTCTCCTCATTGTGGTTGCTTCATCCAGCAAACAGGTGCTGTTACCTACAGACAAAGCAAGAGGTAAGGAAATTATTCTTGATGCTCCGGTTTTTGTTGGTCACTCACTTGGTTTGAAAATAGTCATCGGGTTGTAAAGACAACCAGTTGGAGCAGCTGATATTCATTAATTTCATGCTTTATTAGTTTGGCAACATGTTAAAGTTAGCTAGCTAGCTTCGTTAGCCAAAAAGCTAAACTTCCAGGCATCTTGCCAAGCTACCTATGTACGTCAACACTGACCTGACATTAAAACTGTAACATACAGTTACAAATGGTAATTTTCCTTATACAAAACCGAACCTGATCCCTTTAAAGACGGTATATTATGTACTGACGCTTTTGTGTCCAGGAAAAATCACAATTATTATTATCAGCTTGGAAAGCGACTCGCGCCAGAACTAACGGCTGTTGCCTTCATGTTCCCGTATTAAACTCGGAGATCGTAAACTCAGCTCAGAGGAGACTGAGATGTTCCCTGAATTTAATAATGACACAATATTTTCTGTCTGGCAGCGCGTCTTTGTGGTACAACGAGGGACACGATGCAATGGTGGCACTACATTATACATACATATTGTATGCATAGTTATTGCGTACATTGCCCCCATCATTTGACACGACTTCAATGGTTTAAGGTAATAATATAGTGTTATGTCTATCCAATGCATGAAACAATCCATGGCACAAATGAGGTTATTTAATCTCTAGTACCAATTAAAACTGTGAAACCATTGAGTCCCATGCTTTTCTCTTTAAATTTGTCATAAAATATGAAATTCATCCACACTCAAATGCAGACAAACACACAAAATAGCTATTATCTTTTGTGTGAATATAGTGTCTGTATCACCTCATTAAACATTCACAGTGCTGGTGAAGAAGTAAGTGAACCCTTGGTCAAACCTTTGGCAGCAATGACCCTAGACCCCCACTTCTAATATCTGTTCTGATGATATCTAATGTGAGGGGCTCTGAGCTGGTATCTCTACACAGTATCTCTGTTGAGGTCGGATTGTCTTACTTTAAGGTCAGTCTGTAGTAGATTGATGTTCAGATTCCTGCTGCAGCATCTTTGCCAGGTTCACGTCCACCCTGACATGATGTTACTGTTAAAAGTGGGAGTTAGTTCTTCCTTCAATGATGTCAAACTGTCCAGGCCCAGAGGCAGCAAAGCTGTTGCTCCCTGCACCTTACTTTACTGTGGGGAATATGTTTTCATGTTGGTATGCCATCATTTCTAGTGCTGTGATGTTACTGAGCATCTGAGTTGTGCCTCAGAGGTGGTGGGGTGGGATGAGGGGGGTAGGATGGGGTGAGGGGTGGTTGTTGGTGGTGGTGGGGGTCAGGAGGTGAGGTTGTGTAGGGGGGTTGGTCATCATGACAAAATGTAGTGGTTGAGGTGGTGTCGAGTGGTTTGGCAGGTGTCGGTCTGTCTGTGGACAGTTTGTCTCCAGCATCACAACTGTGAAAGATTCAGTCATGAAACTTTACAGCTGCTGAGATCAAAGTGAAGCTGATTCACCTTCATTTTCATCTCATTTCAGTCTCGTGACTGAACCTTACACAGACAGGAGTCCAGTGGTCTCAGTCCTCTGGACCCCACTGTGTCACTGTGTAAACACCTGGTAGATCAGTCCAAACCTCCTCTGTGGTCGTTCCTGCTACAGGAGGAGACTCCAGAACCACATTTTGTCATGATGACACATTACTGTTGTTGTTGTTTTTGCCCCTGGTGGTTTTGTCCTAATTAAAACTTTGTTGTGTTTGTCTTCTTCCTCTCCTCCTCCTCCTCCTCATCCTCATCCAAATTCTCCCCTTCCTCTGCTCCTTTCTTCTACTCCTTCTTCTGCTTCTTCTCTTCTTTCCCCCCCTCTTTCCACTCCTTCTCTTCTTGCCCCTCTTATCCTCCTCCTCAGTGTGACTTGGCTGTCCTTGATCAAATGGTTGGGGGTGGGGAGCCTGATGTTTTCATCATTGTGGGTGTCCTCAGGTCCTGACAATCTGGTTCCTCAAAGTCCTCTAGGTCCTCACAGTTGTCTGTGTCTCTGGAGTCCTCTGTGTGGTCCTCAGAGTGCTCTGTGTTGTCTTCTGAGTCCTCTGGATCCTCCTCATACCCTTCATCAGCCTCCTCATCATCTACCTCTTGCTCCTTGTCCACCTTCCAGTCCAGGGTCTTGAACAGACATCTCTGTTTGGGTGTTGTGCTGCCGTACACCTGCAGGTGGAGAAGAGAACAGATGAAAGTTTTACATCATGTTGTTGATTGTTGTTACCTGACTGAAGAACCACAGAAGAAAGTTGTATCTGTACAAATCAACAAAGTCTCTCAACTCTTGACGATTCCCCAGGACCTGAGGACTTTTACTGGGAGTTCACACCATCATCAGTCAATTACTGTCAGTTCTTTATATCAAATATACATATTATAGTGAGAAACAGGTTTAGATCATCACCACATCAGCAGTGGAGATGAGGATCTGGACAAAAACTGCACCTCTCTGAAGCAGAGGGCGAGAGAGCAGAAATATGGCAGCTCCACAGGCGAGTCTTCGCTGTCTCCACTGGTCTCATTGTGACTGGACTCATGGTCATTTTCTTCAGAGGACTCTTCACCCATGCTGGATTCGCTGTTGTTGTCATGGCCACCGGATGGTTCAGAGGAGGAGTCTGACTGGTCTGTGGAGACACATCAACAACCATCAGGCATGAAGCTACGAAAAGAGGCTGACAGAATATTTAACCTGACTGAAATTCACACCAGACATTCCTGGAATAAAAACACTTTTAGTATCCAAACATGAGCATGATCATGAATCTAATTGTGTGCTTTTAAATATCAAACAACATTTAAAGAAACGGTAACAGCCTGTTATCAGAGTAGAAATAGTCCTGTGCTTCTATCTGACATGAGTCTGGTTTGTCATTTTTCTTGTTTTCTCCTACTTTCGAAGTAAGTGGTGTCCTCCTCGTTCTCCAGTTGAGGGACAAATAGTGGCTCCTCACTCAGGAGGTCGTTCCAGTCCAGATCCTGGAAGAACGGATGCTTCTTGACCTCGCTGGCTCCTCCTGGATAAGAAGTAGGACAGTCAAACATTTAGTTTGTACATCTCCACATCTTAAGAGCTGCACCTGACCCAGTCTCTCCACACCGCCTCCCTGGACCCACTAATATCTTCCTTTGCTATAAAAACACTGTAGCTGTAGCTGTGAACTCTCATTCAAAGGTGTCTCTCAGCAGTCATCAGGGCCTAGTCTCTCTACAGACAACGTTTTCATTAGGGTGTTCGAAGCCTGTCTCATTCTCAAGCGCAGCCAGAACCATGACACAGCACATGTTCACAGTGGTGCCATTAAATCACTGCTCTTATGAGCTGTATGTGGGGAAACAACTGGGAATTCACCGGCCTATTACTCCACAGGCTTGTCTCTGAGCAGTTTATGTGTCAGTGCTATTGTATTTATCTATGTGTCTGTCATTTGTAAAGCTGCCACTTACTTGTAACCAGGCGCTTCACACTGTTCTTTTTTAGCAGGAGACGGATGAGGTCCTGGGCATCAGTCGGTAGAGCATCTTCCCCCTGTGGCCAGATGACTTTATCTGGAAAACAAGCAGAGGCCAGTCATCTGATCAAGTCAAGAGTTTTATAGACAAGTTGAATCATAAAAGTGGGATGATGTTTTTAACTTGTCTTCAGTCAAAGTAAGCAGAAGATAATGAACTGAACTAAAGGTTCTTACTTTTGACCATGTCGTACATCAGCTCCTCTATTGTGGGTGCAGTGAAGGGGGTTGAGCCCACCAGGAACTCATACATGATGATACCCAAAGCCCACCAATCTACGGGCTTCCGATCCTTACGTAGACCTCAGGGGCGATGTAAGGAGGAGGACCTAATATCTGTCGGAGGAAATGGACAAGGAGAGGAAACGGGCAACGTTTAACAAGCACTACAACACATACAGTCTAACACTGAAAGAGCACAAGTTTAAATGAATAGAGAGGAGAGGAGGCTAACTTGTTTGTCTGTAAACTCCTTAACAATTTTCTCCAGGCAGCCTTTGTTGACGTCTGCTGCCATGTTGGGCCGATCTTGGACAGGCCAAGGTCTGTCAGCTTGATGTGGCCTGTGGAGCTGATCAACATACTACACAGGGAGGAAGCAGACAAAGGTCTCATGTTAGATTAAACACCAACCTGTAACCTGAAACTGAGATTAAGGAAAAAATATCTAAAGGTGTTTCTGTATATTCTGTTACAACTGTAAAAGACAAAGCTGCACTGTAGATGACATCTGGACAGTAGATGTCCAAAACACCACTTAAAAGAGTATTTTAGAGCTAAATCTGTCACTGTTTGGAATAGAAAGACTCACTTGCTGGGCTTGAGGTCTCTGTGTACAATGCCGTAGCTGTGGATGTACTCCACGGCACAGACGGTCTCTGCGATGTACAACCGTGCCATGTCCACAGGGAGACGGCTGTAGTGCTGAAGCAGGCTGGCACAGTCACCTCCTACAGGGTCCGAGGGAGACATGAGGACAGAGAGTGTCTTCTTAGTGTGTGCACTGGGTGTATAGTCCAATGACTAAAGTGGACAGTAAATTTGATACTGTACTTCATACACTATTAGTGTGAACTGTCCCTGGTTAATTAAACAAACATGGATCAAAGCAGCCTCTTTACCTCCTACGTATTCCATGACCATACACAGATCCCTCTGTGTCTCAAAGGTGCAAACCATGGACACAACAAAGGGGTTGTCTGTGAAGATCAGGATGTCCCTCTCCACCAACACCTGCCGTATATGAGCTTTTTTGGTCAGGCTCTCCCGTTTTATGAGCTTCATGGCAAAAGCCCGACCAGTCTCCCTTTGGCGTACAAGGTTTACATTCCTGCACAAAACATTGGAAACATTAGCAGCTTCTGTGACTGAACATCAGCTCTGATTTAAAAACAAACTGTCCAGACAACATTTTAGTGTAAGAACAAAAGAAATCTCCAGCAGCTTCTTTTCTACTCTGACCAGGTCCATCCAGAGAGTCGGTGTCTTACCCAAAGGTGCCGCTGCTCACGGGCTTCAGTGCATCAAAGTCATTGATCCCTGGTTTCATCAGAGGAGGTCTCCAGGCTGAGCGGGTCTGAATCAACACATAAACAACAGAAGATATGGAATAGATGAGTAACAGAACACAGAAAAAATGGAAAACATTGGCTCATATCAGTGACTGTGGTTTTAGGCTTGTGGAGAACAGATTTCAACACATACCTCAGACTATGCCTCAATACATATCTATATATAGATATGTATAAATGTGTATAAATAATGTACACACAATTAAAAGATGTAAGTGTTTTGAAGTTTTATGCAAATTGTCATTTTATGAGTTAAATCACTCACATTTGATTATCCTAGATCCTAGTGAAAGTGTTGTGTGTGTGTAACTAAGAAGGATTTTGAGTTTGCTGTACCACACCATAATTACTCAAATTACAAGATAAAGTCTTGTTCTCACTCTGCAGCAGAATAAAGCAACAGTTTTATTGTCATATAGCATATGATCAAAAACGCTGATGCAAAAAAGTCTTTTTAATGCAGATTGGAGGCTCCAGTGACCTGAAGACTCATTAACATGCTAACTTCTTTAGAGGCAAGATACAGATAAGAATGAACACGAACTGGAGACAGCTCTTGATAAGTAAAGAAGTTAAGTTTGATGCTGAACTCGCAACATTTCTTTGAGAATGGTAAGTAAACAGCTGTTAATGCTAAGGTTGGCTATGTAGCATTAGCAGAATTTCTGACTGGACTGAAAATTAAAAAAAAAACTATTATATCTATTTACTTAATAAAAATGTACATGCTACACAACAAAATAATACTTGATAATACAAAATCATCTTGTGAATTTTTGTTACCATTATCCTTGTAATTTCATTGTGATTATGGATATGACCATATGTTTTGATGCATATTTTATAGATACACAAAATAGGCATGTTACAGATGATTTATTCAGCAAGCAAGTCTGCCACCATGTGAGTAAAATGTTGGGTTCTCCTGATGTGTGTCCAGCTCAGTCAAGTCTGCCTTTAAGGATGAATATTGAGTCTGCATCTTGGAAATCAATGCCTTTTAATTTTTTTGTTTTATTTTCATTATTGTATATTGTTTATTTTGATCACATGTTCATTGCACAAACCATCAAGTCTTGCTTGAACATAAGTTGAGAGCACAAGATACTGAGACCCTCCACGTCTGGACTTAGTGGCGTAACAGAGCAACAAACAGTGATGCAACAACTGGGGAAGAACATACAATCAGAGTGAAAATAAAGTCATTCTTTGGGACAGACATGAATGAGGTGGTGGCAGGACTCAGGGAGACGTATGCACTTCATGTATGCACCACTTGTGTGGTCTGTTTTTTGTGTCCTGTATGTATTCTTGCTAATTAAATATTTTGCATTGTGTGTGCAGGCTTAAACTGACAATTGAGACAAAACCACACAGAACTGAACTGAATTGTCATGAAGGATAATTTACATCACAAGAAAAAAAAAAAATTTGCCAGAAGATATAAGAACAATTTTATAAATTATATGTAATGTTTTACATATTGTGCAATTCTGATGGTGCCACAAACTGATTATTATTATTTGTGTCACCTGAATCTCACCCGACTCCTTGTTGTGTTTCAGGGGATGAACTCAAGTAAACAAAGTTGAGGCCATCTTGCTGGGTTGAGACTATAAGGTAAGACAATGGCAATGCAGCTCTACCAGCTCTGCATTTTGTTGTGCATGCAACCCGAGGTTAATGTCAGCCTTCGTGGGTATATGTGGCATCTTCTCTGAGTCCGAAGGCCACTCTTTGATTGTAACACACATGGCTTCTTGTATTTCCTGGATTTGTGAATATATGGCAACTGCAGTATGAATGGGTTTGTCAGGATGGCCTTCAGTAAACCAAACCCATTTATTAATTACCCAAGTATAATGTATATGTCAATACTTGGTCTGGTGTAACTTTGACTTGATCACAGTAAGATTTTTACCAGCACATTGTGTACATGGGGTTCAAATCTTCTGTCTGAGATTTACAAACCCCACAGTTACAGGAATACAAGCTGTAGGAAAATAATCCACACAGGCCACCTGCATCTCATTTTGTTAAAGTGACCTTTTGTCCATCATGAAAACGTAATATATAATGTAATATAATGATGGCATATAAATAATGAGTATCTATTAATAACAACAGTATATGGTGGCATCATATGCCAAGTTCCCATGAAAGCTCATACACTGTACAATCTTTAGGATTTACTCATGAATGTACCATGAGATCATGTTTAGGTCTTAGCAAGCAATTATTACCCTGATTATAACTCCTACAATAAGAATGGATTTTTTTTTTTTTTTTTTTACATTTTCTGATCTTTGGGTGTTGAGATTTCCCTCTTACTTCCTGTCTTGGACCTCATCTGTCTCCATGTAGATATCCTACCATCTGGAGAGCTTGTGCCACATCTTATGTAACACAGCCTTGTTTTATTCTCTAATTTCCGGAAGTTTCAGTCGGGCGGTTTATATATTGTTTCTCAGACTGTCCTCTCGGGTGGACCGTAAATCTGAACGTTGATTGCGGATTTCATCCATCCCAAACTGGCAACCTTCATGTTGTTCAGGGGGAGGCGCTAGTCCACAGTAGTTTCTGGAAGGAACCTCATGCTTGCACCATGGAGAAAGTGAGTGTCCAGCAACTCTTACCAATTACTACTTTAATAACAAAAATATTTAAGTAATACTGACATTTTCCCGGGGTCGCTGTAATTGTAAGGCTGGTACAGTATAAATTTGGATCTTAGTGTAGTTAGCCGCGTCTTTACAATGTTTGCAAATATCATACATCAAGCTAGCTTGTTAGCTTAGCGTCAATCCGGTAGTAATGTGCCTTAGCTGTTGGGCTGATGTTGTATGGTTGGGCTTGATGATGTTGCCCAACACAAATTATTTTAAGATTGTGAGAATACAGACTAGTTGGATAAACTAATAATTGTAAGAAGTGCAAATTTAGGGGGCTACATAATTTACACACGATTGTGGATAATATACGCGTGTACTCGACAAGGTTAGCTAACTGTTAAGCTAACGTGTTAGGACTTAAAAATTTGTCACAGCTGCTGCAGCAAGGCTTTCCTGCCCCTGTATAGCCTGTGCCTCGATATAACAAAGCAGTTCGCTAACCCCCCCAGCAAATCACCGGCAAGATACCCCTGACAAGTAATCCCCGAGTTAGCAAATCACCATTTAACAGCTAACATTAGCTTACAATGTGAACGCTATCATTAACAAGGTGACGGAAAAATGGGAGCCGTAATTGTATCCTTTCGTTAAAATGTCAGAAAACAGACATCTTAAACTGCGGCAGCCACTCAGTAGCACATGCTGCAGGAGTATTTTTGGATCGGCTTCAGCGGTGTCCTCGGCAGCTCGCACTCAGGCTGGAGGATCTTTCTAGACGCACACGGCGCCGCTGTCATGGCTACAGCCGCATTTTGTCGTCAACTGCCGCGTCCAATCGCATGTTCTGCGACTGGCCAGTTCAAGTGTTTTGAGGCAGGACCATTGCTTTATCATAAATATTACCAGGCATGAGCTGGCCACTCAACAAAACACAACGGGCAACGTTACAAAACGTCACAGGAATTAGTGTTGTGCACCTTTCAGGTCAAAGAGGGCATTATCTGACTATAATTATGTTGATGCAGTGAGGGATTTCTATTTAAACTTTGTCATTTTATAAACTATTAGTGGAGAAGAAAGTAGAGTCAGTTCCTTTGGTTGTTTCTTTCATCACCTTCGTCTATTACAGAGGTCACAGCTCAGTGTTGTAACTAACTAAAAATTTGTGGAGAAAGACATTGTGCACACACACCCACCATGTCTCCATCACTGACACTTTTTATTAGTAGCAACCAGTCATTTATTTTTATATTGGTCATGGACTATGTTTACCCTCCCGGTGACTAAAAGAAGTGTGCTTGGATTTTTTACCACTGACCTTATCCATAAGAAAACATCATCAACAGCTGCACCTCACTTTTTTGTTAGATTGCTTTATCAAATCAGAGAATGTCCCTAAATCAGACTATACTTTTTAAATTGAGATTTTTCCTAGTGCATCCTTATAATGTCATTGAATGCAGTTTAAGTGATGTAGTATTGTGAAATATACAGGAATATAGAAACAGCATTTATCCAAATATGCAAAACTGTTTTTTTGTAACTTGTCAAATAAATGTTAGGATTTATTTAGAATCCATGTTAACCACTGTTTATTATAATCCCAGCCTACAGCTTTACATGGGGGTTGTAATGTTGCCATAATCTGCCTTTTTATGTTTTCAAATGTGTTCATAAAGGTGTTCAGATTGGGTTTGGGGACTCTGAAGGGAAAGTCATGCCTGTCAAAACGCCATGTTCTTTGCCCAGGATAATAATTACTGCCCTTTAAGTTTTATCACATAGTTGTCAAATGAAACTAAAAGAGTTGAAGAGCCTCTTTTATAGAACAGAGTGGTGCTTGTTCTGCTCAGTGGTAATTGATTCTGTCACATACTGTAGAGACATACATGATGACTTGTCAAACTGAATCAGGCCACCAACAAGTGAAAGGAAAACAATCTGCTCACTCTTTCCTTTTTATTCTTCTGCATGTCTGTTGCCCTCAGGCTCCAGTTTGCTGGCCTGCAGACCAAAAACAGTCTGTGTTTAAAATGCCCTTAGTCACTAAGTTACTGTTTTGATCTGAAAAATAAAGTAAATTTGTAACTAAATTTATTTTCTGACACAGAAAGGTGGTGGATTAAAACTTTCTTGCTGTGAGGCTCTAAACCACCAAGGATCCTAGTAAAATGCACCTATGAATGTGCATTAATTTTGCACCTGTCTGGCATGAACAGTTGGGTGGTTGTCAGTTTCTTTTGCAGGTGACAGCTGCAAAAGATGTCTTCTCTGTGGTTAGATCTGTATAGGGGATTGTGTGCATGGGCATTTGTGAAAGAGTGATGTAAAATCCAGAGTAGGGGAGCTGTAGTATTGAAAATGTGTCTCTTTGTACTTCATTGATTGTATCTTCCTGGCTCATAGGTTTCAGCATTAAAAGACCAGGGCAACAAGGCCCTAAGTGCTGGAAATATTGATGAGGCTGTACGGTGCTACACTGAAGCCTTGGCTCTAGACCCTTCAAACCATGTCCTCTTCAGTAATCGCTCAGCTGCCTATGCTAAGAAAGGCAACTATGAGAATGCTCTCCAGGACGCCTGTCAGACCATCAAGATCAAGCCTGACTGGGGCAAGGTGAGATGGCATTTTCTTAAACCATTATTCAATTGATAAGGTGTGTAGTAATTAAACTTGGCATTCTGTAATCTTTCAATTTTTCATGAATCAGGGCTACTCCCGCAAAGCTGCCGCTTTGGAATTCCTTGGCCGATTGGAGGATGCTAAAGCAACTTACCACGAGGGGCTTCGGCAAGAGCCAAGTAATCAGCAGCTGAAAGAGGGTTTACAGAATATTGAGGCCCGGCTTGCAGGTAGATGCATGGCATTTATGATGTCTTTCAATCTGCAGAAAGCATTGTGATTTGAAAATAGTGTCTCGTTTTTCCCTCTTGCGTGGGAAGAGGCTCTAGAGATGGCTGCTGACAGGATCAAAGCAAAATCACATTGCGTTCAAGCTTTCAGAAGAGGAGTAGGCAGTCCACTTGGGTTTGGAGTGTTGTGATTCATTCAGTGGACAGGTAGTAGGGGTTACAGAGGAGACTAAATTTAATTCTTGACCAGTACAGGAGTGGTGGGCATTCTGAGGATTTCTTTGTGATTGCATAAATTACACTAATAACATCTGTTCTTGCTTCTGCAGAGAAAACGATGATGAACCCCTTCGCCATGCCCAACTTGTATCAGAAGCTGGAGAATGATCCTCGGACCCGTGAGCTCTTGTCAGATCCCAGCTACAAAGAATTGCTGGAGCAGCTCAGGAACAAACCATCGGAGCTTGGCACGTATGTGAACTGTCAATCATTTTCTGATATAAGGCTAAAGAATTGTGTCTTGCGGCTGGCATGAAAAAGGAGAATAATGTCAGAGGTAGTTATTTTAAGTACTTTCCGCAGTAACAGAAATGCACAGCATTTGTAGGCTTGCTGTCATTTGACATATTTGTCTGACGAAGTGAAGGATCATCTTCTGTGTTGTCATCATACAAACTTTAAGCTAAATAGTTTGAATAAATCAGACTGTAAAATTTCAGGTTTCTTTGTAAAACATGCATTAGACCTGAATACTGTGGTATTAAGAAATTGATTTTGCAGGAAGCTGCAGGATCCCAGAGTGATGACTACACTCTCTGTGTTGTTGGGACTGAACCTCTCTGAGATGGAGGAAGAAGAGGAGCCCACCCCTCCTCCTCCTCCCCCAAAACCTAAAGAGACTCAGCCGCCACCACCCAAAGAAGAAGACCTTCCTGAAAACAAGAGAAAGGTAAATCAGTTCTCCGCAATGTCCATTTTTCATGAGTTCCTAGCAATTTTGCTTCCTAATAAATTGCTATTCTTAGTTTGTTAACCCTCTAACTTTTTTTTTTTTTTTTTTACAGGCCTTGAAGGAAAAAGAACTTGGGAATGCTGCATATAAGAATAAGGACTTTGAAACAGCGCTGAAACACTATGAAGAAGCAATCAAACATGACCCCACCAACATGACCTACATTTCTAATCAAGCAGGTACATATTCTCCCATGCTTGAAAACAATTGGTCTCAAACATTTGAGGTAACTGACCCATAAAATGTGTTAAAAGAACACACATAAGTTTTTCATATCCAATATTTCAAATTCATTTGAAACATTCTTGGATGGAAAATCTAAATCAATCAGCCTAATCAGCATTGTGATTTTGTGAGGTGAATGTTTGTAAAACAGAAGCTATAAGAGTTCCTTCTACTTGGCTGCCCACTAGTGATAAATGGTGAATTTGTGGGAATAAAAATACGTGGGCACCCACAACATTTTTAAAATGCAAATCGATGTGGGCGCATTGGCTGATTAATCCTTCAGACATACGAAATGTGCTAAAATATCAACTTTACTGACAATAGTTAAGCTCAGCTGACATGCCATTTAAATTGTACTTCATACATCACATGTTTAATGTGTACTCCTTTTTGTTATTCCTTCAGCTGTGTACTTCGAAAAGGGAGATTTTGACAAGTGCAGAGAGCTCTGTGAGAAGGCCATTGATGTTGGCAGAGAGAACCGAGAAGACTACAGACAAATTGCAAAGTGAGTTCCTAAAGATTACATAATTTCCATTAGGCCCAAAGTTGTCTTTCCTTTTTTATACCTGCACGCCACTGATAGCCAGGGCTGGATGTATGGGTGGATGTTGAAATCTCAGTAATGCCTTGTGGGAACTTTTCTCAAATTTGGTACAAACATGGATTAGGACTGATTTTGGTGGTCAAAGATGAAATTTCATTGCCACCTCCATAGAACATGTGCATCTTGGCATCTTGAATGTTATGTCTCAAGACCACTTTGAGTGAATTTGTTTAGATTTGGCACAAACATTCTCTTGGACTCAAAGATGTCCTCATTAAACATGATTTTCTCCATAACGCACACATTCATGCACTAATTATGACACAGTTTAACTCGAATTTCTAGAAGAATAAAAAGTGATGACATTTAATACAAATTTATTTTTTATCTGATGAATACCAACCCCCAGGCATCAGAACAGTATGGGGGACAGGGGTTTACTGAAGCAGTTTGACCAGCTGACACGCACTTCTGAAGAGGTATACTAAGTATACAAGTATTTGACATGAGACATCAGCTTTGGTGAACTGCTACAACCACTAGGTGGCAGTGTTTCTCTGTTGCTTTTCACTATAAACTGGTCAAATATGATGTAGTGATGTTAAATTAGGACAAAATTTACCAGTCCGTTCAACTCGAGTCTTGCTTGGGAGCAAAAAGGTGGTTGTGTGTCTATGAAATCATCAGATGTCATAACATCCTCATTGTATCATTATCTGCTTACTCTGTTTTAGGGCCTTGGCTCGGATTGGCAACTCGTACTTCAAACAGGAAAAATACAAAGAAGCAGTCCAGTACTTCAACAAGAGTTTGACGGAGCATCGCACCCCTGATGTCTTGAAGAAATGTCAGCAGGTACAGTCAAGATCATGTTCACAATTTCATCTAGACAAAAATTTTTAGTAGTTTGTGTGTGTGTGTGTGTGTGTGTGTGTGTGTGTGTTATACCTGCATGGGAACAGTTATGAAAACATAAGTGTGCAATTCACTTACATCTTGATACTTATTACTTAATTATTTGTACAGGCAGAGAAGATATTGAAGGAGCAGGAGAAACTAGCCTATATCAACCCAGAACTGGCCTTGGAAGAGAAGAATAAGGGCAATGATGCCTTCCAGAAAGGTGCGTCTAATAGTTGTTGATTGATGGGCAATGTGATTATTTTTCCCCCCCTTTTTTTAAGTTGCAAGAAAAACTGAACTTGTCCTTTCCTTCCCACAGGAGACTATCCCTTAGCCATGAAACATTACACCGAGGCCATCAAGAGAAACCCCAATGATGCCAAACTCTTCAGTAACAGAGCTGCTTGCTACACAAAGCTGTTGGAGTTTCAACTTGCCCTGAAGGTGGTGTTCTTCCTCATCTAGCACCTCCATAAATCAGTTAATGAAACTCTAACCTGACAAAAAACTCTTCCTTTTTATTTAATGCATCTTAAAAATGATCCCCATTATTATTTTTTTGCTAGGATTGTGAAGAGTGCATCAAACTTGAACCCACCTTCAGTGAGTAGGAAAAGTTTTAATTACAATTACTTTTTAATTTGTGACATAAAATATAAACTCATTAAAATTAATATTATTTTATTTGTTTTATTATTATTAATAATAAAATATTAAAATGCTAATTAAAGTTGAGATTCATGACAAGTTGCCCAGATTTTACTTCTAATTTTACACATCTGCCCACAGTTAAAGGCTACACACGTAAAGGAGCTGCTTTGGAGGCCATGAAAGATTATTCTAAAGCTATGGATGCATACCAGAAGGCTCTGGAGCTTGACTCTTCCTCAAAGGTATTTCTCATGTTATTTATATGTTCAGAAAAATGCAGAAATGAAGAAGAACATGTATGGAAAATTCCCAGGTTATCCAAAAGTTTACATATACAGTGGTGTCCAAAAGTCTGACACCACAGTCTTGCTGGATGATAATTGAGGCCTTTTTAATTTTTAAATATATACAGACATGTCTAATAAAACCCCACTTTTACTTCATGGTTACCTGCACAGTATTAAAAATATTATATTTTGGGACTTGTGACAAAGTATCGTTAGTCGTTGAGTCAAAAGTATAGATACTCTTGGTTCAATATTACTCCAGTGCAAAGGAAAGTTAAATTCAAGTACTGGAGTATTGCTTTAAAAAAAAAAAAAAAACATATATATAATATATTTAAAAGTTAATTTTTAATCTGAACCCGTAGAATATTAAAAGCTTGTACAATATGCTACAAAGCCGACAGATATGACCATGAAAACGCAATGGAATCAACAAAAGGTGCCATTCTCGTTTTCATATTTCTTTTTCTTTGGTCGGTGATGAAATTTGATATTGGTAAATAAAGCAAACATTTTAGAATGAAAGGAATCTTTCTTCATCTCAAATCTCAGTCGGTGCCATTTTTAATGTAGTGGAATAAAAGTTAAAGGTTATATAAGTATAGATACTGGGAAAATACACCACAGTCCTCAAGTAAATATACTTTACTATCTCTATTGTGACCTAGTAGTGTCTATCAAGTGTCTGTATTAGTGGTTATGTATAAATTGGTGGGAGAATGCTCATCAAAAAAATGTGAGCACAAGTATGACATTTTGAAATGCTTTGTGCTGTTGGTATATGAAGTTGTCACCATATTTGCTTGGTTATGATTAATTGACTTTTCTTGATTTCCCTTCTCGGCCTACAGGAAGCCACAGAAGGCATGCAGCGCTGTATGGTCAGTCAGGCCATGAGGAATGACAGCCCTGAGGAAGTGAAGAAAAGGGCCATGGCTGATCCTGAGGTGCAGCAGATTATGAGTGACCCAGCCATGCGCATGATCCTTGAGCAAATGCAGAAGGATCCTCAGGCGCTTAGCGAGTAAGTTTACCAACTTTTGTGTGTGTTTCTGCCTCTTCTTCAGTCCATATTGTACAAATAAGCCCTGATCCACAAAAATACATGAGGAATTTACTTACTGTTTTTTTTTTCTTGTTCATTCCTCAGCCACTTAAAGAATCCAGTTATTGCTCAGAAGATTCAGAAACTCATTGATGTTGGACTGATAGCCATTCGTTGATGAGAGACAAGAACCAGATGTGTGAAGAAACTCCTAAGACTACAGTGGAACAACATGCAAAACCCTCCAAAATTTTACATCCTCTATTCTTGCCTTCAAATTCAAAATGATATTGTTCTTAGTCTCACAGAGACTTTGTGTGTATGTTATGTTTTTTAAAATTTCACAACTTTTACATTGTGCGTAAGAAAGCATCTTGTTATGGGAAACTTCAGGACTCCAAAAAATGTTTCTCTGAAAAATCTGGATTCATGTGTACAGATGCTTAAATACATCTGAAAATAAACATCACAATGCAGTGCACCAGTATGTTGAGTGTTTAAAGGGAAAATCCACCCTAAAGCAGTTCTCATTCCTATCACTTAATGGGAGTGTTTTAAGGAAACGAAACAAAAATTAAAAACCTAAAATCTAGATCGTAATGTAGATCATTTTGAAGTAGTTAACAGTGGTTATTTTTCTTTAATGTCACTGTTATGTCATAAACAAATTGTCATTGGAACAATACTAATCATTGTTTTTTCCAATCAAAGGATATTTGGCCATTGTAAGATTAAGGTTGATACTTGAAGATAAATAAGAGGTCAATCGAATAATTGAATATAGCTTTGCGTAAAATGTCTTCTGCCAGGTGAAATAGTAAGAGCATCAGAGAGAGTCACAATAATGCTGAACAGGACCATAATGAGTTTATCAAGCACAACATTGCTCAGGGCGGTCAGGTTTTAACTTTGATAGCTTTGCATGTTGACAATTAAAGTTAGCTACTTGAGTACCTGTTGGCTCGCCACAAATTTTGCTTTTCCAAACCTGAAACAAGAGGCTGCCTGTACAAAATATGAGGACTTGCCTGGCCTGAAAATTTAGATGTAATAGGAATAATGTGATGGTTAAAGGGTGGATTTACCTTTCTAAGCTAGCAACTATTAGTTAAGCAAAGGGGTCACATTTCTTTCACTTCATGATGCGTCTTTAATGTTTGTCAGCTGGTCTTAGCGTACTGAGGCCCTAGTAGTACCTCTCATGACTTCCTAATGTGTATTTCAATCAGCAAGGCAACTCTTCAGGAGAGTTGTGCCAGCCTTTTCTGACAGTAAAGCCCTATCATTTATTGGCTGTGCACATGATGGTTGTCCCATAGCAGCAGACCGCTCACCTTCTGTTTCCAGAGAGGCAATACACACAAGGGTTAACATTGTTATTGCCCATTAGGCCACATGTGGTTTCAGATACCTCAAAGTCACCACATTGTCTTGTATCACTGTGCTATGGTTTCCATAAGGGACTCAAATATGTTAGAAATAACTTGTCTTTTTCACAAGTAGAATTGCTCTGTCAGGAATTATTTGACTTGTGGCACACAACACAGCAGAACTGGGGTGTGGGCATTTTTCCATCAAAATCCCATTGTAATCATAAACCACATGCAACAAATGTGTAACTCTCTCATGATGTAAAAGAAACTCCCAAGACATGTAACATACTAATGGAAATCAGCTGTACTGTGAAATATACAGTATCTGAATGTATTATGGAGGTTGGTGGTGGCTTTTTTTTGTCCTGTAAGACCATCAATGTTGACACTGAATCAATGCAGTAGAAGACCTACATTTTACTTGGTTTATGTGATTTTAACACCATACTATACACGGACCAATAAAACATACAGTGGAGAAAATCTTCATACAAACGTCTGTGGGTAGTTGTACACTTCACAAAAACAAAGGGAAACATACTGTTAATAGATTATGGGCACTGTATCACAAAGATCTGAATAGTTTTGTCAATGCAAGACAAACTTGTAATTGTAATTGTGTAATTGAACAGACAGTAACTTAAAACATAAGGTAATTAAAGTGATTAGTTTTATATGGTTGATGAGTAACATTGACTTACCAGATTTACCAACATTAACTACCAGAACAGGACATACAGGGCTGATGAGGGCTCCTTCGCCGTGGCTCCGCCCACACCGAGGGTTCACGTGACTGACCGTCGCCCAGGCTGTGTCGAAAGCATCCTGGTGTTAGCAGCTAGCTAGCGTCACACAATTACAATACAATACAAAGAGAGGTGTAAATATTTTCATCATGGGCGAATCATTAACTGGACTTTCGTGGAGACAAAGAAGATAAAGAACTACATAAACTGACATTTGCCACCATGGTCTGATAGCTGGTATCTGAAGAGGCCACTTGACACAGCGAACTAAACATTAGCTTTAGCCAACGTTCAAACTTTGACGGGCAACAGCAGTAATTCGCTAGCTAGCTGCTAGTTTGGCAGTTTACTACGACAATACCAGCTAGCTAGGTAACATGTATTGTTACTGTAACAAGTATGCTAACTAACTGACGCTGTATCTGTTTATACACTGACCGCTAACGCGTTATTTTGACCCGTGGTTCATGTGAAACGAGCGGTGGCTTTATTACCAAGAAACGTAAGCCAACTTAAGTGAATAATGACTAAAGCTACTGTTAGGCAGCTAATGCTATCGTTAGCAACTTAAACTGTGCAAGTTACACTTACGTACTGTAACTCACGTACACAATTAATCAGAGTCAGTATTGACTATATTTCTGTGAGCTGATAGTGTAATAAAACCACCAGCTTGTAAACATCTGGAATCTGAATAGCTGCATGTCTGTGTTTTCTCACAGTTTTCGGCCAATCACATGAGATAAATAATGCGAAACAACAGGATGTCAAAGGTTTGGGGATTAACATCAGGGCAACAGTACTGTCTAGAAAACACAGCTGTCCGGTCGTAGAGTAATACGATCTATAATCCTTATGATCTATATAATGCAGCTACAGTAACTTTTTTGCGTTGCTTAGCACATAGTGTTATATTGTGTAGAAATATTTGGCTAACCAGTTGATCTTAAACAGACTGTATAGGCTAGAGTTTACTTTTCCTTAAGTTATGCCTGGGGACACATCTGGTAGTAGTGATGACTCCGATGCAAAAACAAATGAAAAGGACTGTACTGTCAAGCATCAAATCACCAATGGTAAGTCAAGTATACTGATTGTAAGCACGTAATTAATGTCATTTAATAAAGACAATATTTGTAAAAAATAATTGTTGAAGCATTGTAAGCAAAATGTTGATTCATCTCTGCAGTGCAATATAATACAATCCCATAATGTTCCATTTATTTTGCTATAATTTAGTCAACACACAAAGCTGTGTTTTCAATAAGAAATACTTTGAGTCACATAGTTGTACAACTGTATTGTGTTACATAACCTCACACAGGCGTGTCTGTTTTTAGTCACTGTGCATGTAGATCGGGGATTTTATGGCCTTTACTATAGACTCAAGTCACTTGCTTGATAAGCTCTCAACCATGCATGAACCAGGCTTTCAGAGCATCAGTGTGAGCCTGAAGAGCTTGAGTGTTGGCCCTATTTTTAGTGCTTCAACCTAAATACAGTATTGTAGAATATATATATATATATATATATATATATATATATGAGAGTATTTTTTGTTGATGAAATGGTGAATGTAATAATCTTGAAGTGTGTTATTTATTTATTTACATTTATTTTTATTCAAAATTATTGATGAAACAAAATTTAATCACTCTATTTACACTGCACAATTTACAGAGCATATTTCTTTGAGCTTTATCAGAAATCTATAGTATGGTTGTGTTTATGCTGTGTTGACTCTCAATGAATTTGGATTACTTGCTCCAAAGAAGAAGACGTATAGTTTGGTTATTAATGCTGTATAATATCCTAAAACAGAATTTATAGTGTAAATGTACAAGAAAAAGTCACTTAAAATCACATAAAGCAGAGAACTGCTGCTGTATCATCCCTCAGTGGGATGATAATTTCAGGTTAGTTGTAGATCTGGCTGTACTGTAATCAGTGTCACTTCTGGGTTTTTTGTCACAGGAGAAATGTATTACTATACTTGCTGTGTCATTGACTGAGGTATAGATGTTGACTTAAGTGAAAAAACCTTTTAATTCATAGAGAGCAGAGTAGCCAGTAGTAATGTGGTTGCTAATTGTGAAGCTTTGAAAACATTCATTAAGACAATTTCAATAAGACATCATTAAAACATATTTAAATTTGATGTATGGCATTTACGATTGAGAATTTTAAAAAGCGCTAAAAGTATTTGTATTGCTTTATGTTTTTATGTTGAATGCTGAAAGTCAAACATAGCTCATACAGCGCTCACAGTTAAAAACTGTTATCTCTTAGAAGTTAGACACTGGTAAAATACTTGTGGAAAGGGTCTGCCTGTCTTTGTAAAGCCAATGTTTTCTACCAAAATTGATAATACATTCTGTATGCTTGATTGTTGTTTTTTTTGTCACTAGCTAACCTCACAGGTCACACTGAGAGGGTCGGTATGGAGAACTTTGAGCTGCTCAAAGTCTTGGGCACAGGAGGTAAGTGTCCACATGAAGCCTGAAAACACAGTTGTTGTCCAGCCTAAAGAAAACTATGTCATTATGTAGTCCAGTCAAAAAAGATGGGACATATTCTTCTGCCTTGGGGAAATATCTCATGGGCAAAGTATATAATTGATTATAATTGACTTTTATAGACTGTGCCCTTGAGGAGTGAAATCCTTTGGTAAAACATGTCTTAACATTAATTTCCTGATTGGGGAGTTTCGAAACACCAAGTCAGTGAGTAGTATGCAAATGTTTAGAAGGTGAACCATATGCTGTAGATATCGCTGTTATTAGATCTCATCCATACTGAGTACCTATGGGAGAGCTTAAGAGGTTGTTTCTATCAACAAAAAACAACACCTAATTAAATTTTGTGTGCAGGACTGTTTTTGCATATATTCAGCTGATTTCCAGACGCTTGTGGAAATCATTTTTGCACCTGTTCACCCTGTGTTAATGTTTTGCAGTGGCCCCAGACCCAATTAAGGCACAATCTGATGTTCCTTAGTTAGCTGATAGTTGTTTGATTTAGCATCAATTTAAATGACTAAGGAAACTGAGGAAATATTTGTTTTCTTTGTCTAGCTTATGGAAAAGTGTTTTTGGTCAGGAAGAACAGCGGTCATGATGTGGGCCAGCTATATGCTATGAAGGTGAGACTGTTATTTGAAGCATTGAAATGTAATAATTTTCTTATCTTGGAGTATTTTTTATTTAATCTATGATGGGAAACCCTATGCAACGTAAAATGCAATGTAAAAGTAAACTGAACCGCCATTCACTAAAAGTTTAGAGAAGGAATGGAGAAAAATGTATTCTAGTTTGGATAGAATTTTCTCACACGCAGATAATATTCATTACATGTGGCATCTCTTCTAGCTGCATCATGGAAACACATTGCTTTAACCTAATGTAGTATTTTACTTTTTCTGGTCTTTCAAATGAACTCCATTCAGGACATCTGAATTTATTTTAATTGTTGCCCTATAGGTGTTAAAGAAGGCAGCAATTGTTCAAAAGGCAAAGACAACAGAACATACCCGCACTGAGAGACAGGTGCTCGAGCACATCCGCCAGTCTCCCTTCCTGGTCACGCTCCACTATGCTTTTCAGACGCAGAGCAAACTGCATCTCATCCTGGGTGAGTGATGGAGCACTAGTGCCAAATATGGGAAACTTGTCTCTTCAGTCTTGAGGTGCTGAATAGATGTTCTCCTTATGTTTTTGTGTATTACTGTATGTCTGTCTGTTTGCCTCATGTGCAATATGTGTGTTTCTGTAATTTTTGTATTATGTCTATTCAAGCTTCCTGTGTATTTGTCTGTGTGTATGAATGCAGACTATGTGAGCGGTGGGGAGATGTTCACTCATTTGTACCAGCGGGATCACTTTCCTGAGGAGGCAGTACGGATTTATATTGGGGAAATAATCCTGGCTCTGGAGCACCTACACAAGGTAGGCGTTGCTCCTTCTAGCTCTATAACTTAAAGCTGCATTCATCGATTTTTGGACACCAGTAGAGAAAGGGAAGACAAAACAAGCTCACAGGGACACTGCACTGACATAATATGTTGTTGTTAGAGCTGATGTGTGGCAAATAGTCACCTCATTATGCTAATTTAGCAGAGCAACATTATCATCCAATTTGAGTTGGTCACCTAAAAAATGTAAATCCCATATCTAGTCACCTTTTAGTTCTGATTTTCTTCCACCAAGGAGCAAAAATAAATTGGCTTTCAACTTGCAAAACGTCTTTCTTCTTCTGTTAGTCACTAACTATGTCTCTCATTTGGTGTATTTTTAGTTTAAGTTTCTTTGAGACCATTCACCGGCTTTGACATTTTTCCAATCACCATTGACAAAAATTGCCTGAAAACCATAAAGTTGACTTTTCTGCATTGTTCCTTTGGATAACATGAAATAAAACCATCTAAGCAAAGCTACATTTAGTGAGCAGTATTCTCATTTCCTGAGGTATTGTTGCAATTAAGGGCTATACTTCATGTTGTGTTGCTGTCTTAACAGTTCTTTACCCTGACAGGTTTAGCTATTAAAACAGCTGAATAGGCTTGAAAGGTGCTGCAATTACTGGAACTAACCAGCTGATAATATCTCATTTCTATTTCTCTCTTCTTTGTTTGTAAGAAAACTCATTTTATGTAGCACGCCATCTCTGCTCACAAATACTACACATACCATGACTGTAACAGGTAAGAATTCACTGTATTTGTTTTTGTACAGCTTGGGATTGTCTACCGAGACATCAAATTGGAAAACATTCTTCTTGACAGTGAAGGCCATGTGGTATTGACAGATTTTGGGCTCAGTAAAGAGTTTCTGGAAGAAGAGGTATGTGAACACAATACCACAACCTAAGCAAAGAAATATGTGTGCATGTGGAAAGTGATATAGACAATGTGTGTAATGTTATCTTATAACAATATTTTGTTCATATAAGATTTGTTTTCACAATAATATATAATCTCCTCATTTCTCCTCATTACAGAAGGAAAGGACCTACTCGTTCTGTGGCACCATTGAGTACATGGCACCTGAAATTATTAGAGGGAAGGCGGGGCATGGCAAGGTAGATATATATGACTGTTAAGGAGCAAACATTGGTTCAGTGTTCAAATAAATTTGTAAATGTTTTAAAGTGGTCACATATCAAGAGATGTAATGTTCAATAAATATATTCTTTATTTTTAGATGTTTCAAGATGACAGAAAGATACATTATGATTTTAACATTAACTTGCAACTAAGTACTAAGTGATATAAGTCTCATAATCTGTGTAACTAAGTAACATGTACTTTAAACACTGTATGAGCTGGTGTGCCATACATAAGATCACATAAGATCAAAATTGAAATTGTGATTTTTCTAGTATCAGCTAATATCTTCTCTTTCATTCATGTGATGTTCTTTAACCCATCTCTCCCTTTAGTCGGTTGATTGGTGGAGCCTTGGGATCCTGATGTTTGAGCTGCTGACAGGAGCCTCTCCTTTTACCTTGGAGGGAGAGAGGAACTCCCAGAGTGAGGTGTCAAAGTGAGTGTTGCTGACTCCATCTCCATAAAATGTCTGTTGAAATCTTAAATCAGGCCTCAATTCATAAAAGTGATTTCAGACATTGTGTTATAGATGCTGTTTACTTTACATAGAGTTAGATAATTATGCATGTAGGGATGAATAACATGATGAAAACCTTCTCCATCTCTTCCACCACTCAAGACGTATTTTGCGCTGTGATCCACCATTCCCCTCTATGATTGGACCAACTGCTCAGGACCTGCTGAGGAAATTGTTGGTGAAAGATCCCCACAAGAGACTGGGCTCCGGACCGCGAGGGGCTGAAGACATCAAAGCACATCCCTTCTTCAAGGTCCATTACACCTCAGATGAGATATCGCTCTTCCCCTGCCATCTCTTTTCATTCAGCCATGACTCCCATCTGCTTTTCGTTTCCTAACAGGGACTGAACTGGGCTGAACTAGCACAGAAGAAGGTGCCAAGTCCTTTCAAACCAGAGCTGAAGAGTGAACTGGACGTGGGAAACTTTGCTGAGGAGTTCACTGGGATGGATCCTGTCTACTCTCCTGCAAGCACGCCTCCAAGCACTGACCGCCTGTTTCAGGTCAGTCCTTGCTGTCTCAACCTTAACACTTCCAAATTACAATACTTGTAACAACCCAAAAAATTACATTTTGATGAAGTAGATGCCTTTTGAAATAAGAAATCATGTAATGGCCTGTTAGATCTCTTAATGTTTTTACTATTAATACAATTGTACAGTCTCCCACCCACTCATATCTGACTGCTCATCTCATGCAACATCTCTTCTCTGTTCTATATTTCTTTATCTTAGGGTTATTCCTTTATTGCTCCCTCTATCCTGTTCAATAAGAACGCGGTCATGGGAGACATTGTGGATAGCCAGATTGGTGCTGATCGACCAGGTTCAGCCTCTGTCCAGCGCAGTGCAATGCTAGAGGTACGGATCTTCAACCAGTGGATCTTGGCTTATAAAGCTGCTTTTTTGGTTAAATCTTGAAGTGGTCTGAGTCTTAGCTGTTGCTCTGTACTTTATGGTAGAGATGCAGTCTTGCAAAACCATTGCATTATAAGCACTGTAACAGTGTCTGCTTTTTATCTGTGTTGTTAATCAGGGTAAACTGGAAGGAAGAGAAACTGTTTTGTTGTCAGATTACTGACTGATGTTGGATTACATTATTTCACAGCATGTTTTGCTATATTTTATCAAGAACTAAGAGGAAATATAACACCTAACATTACTATCACCATGTACTTAACAATTAATGTTATTATACAGTATTATAGTATCTGGTTAGGAACATTGTTCTGTATTCAGTATTCAATATTACAGAATTCTTTTGAAATCTGACGTAATTTTGCTTTATATTGTTAATTTAAAAAAAATCTGCTTTATAATTAACCCTCGTCGGGTGCTGGGAGCCATGTTCTAATGCACAAAGAAAAACCAAAAATGAATGTAACAGCTCAATAGACTCACATCATCCCTTCTTTGTTCAGGAATCGCAGTTTTTCCATCACTATGAGCTGTGTCTTCATGGGCCACCCCTGGGTGAGGGTAGTTTCTCTGTGTGCAGGAAATGCAGACACAAACAAAGTGGCCACGAATATGCAGTCAAGATCGTCAGCCGCAGGTGAGTGGAGATTTGATGTTGCTACACCATCTTAGTAATAGCACTGTGTTGGTGTGCTTGTCTATGCTTTAAGGCATCACTGTGCCATCTGATTTTATAAGTCACAGAATGCCCTTTGCTATTGCTTTTGTCTGTGTTAGAATGGAGGCAAACAGTCAGAGGGAGATTGCTGCTTTAAGGCAATGTGAGGCTCACCCCAACATCGTCAAGCTCCATGACGTCTATACTGATCAGGTACAATGGAAGAACACGTCCAAATACTGACATA
The DNA here is from genome assembly GCA_038496675.1 of Rachycentron canadum. Lineage (NCBI taxonomy): Eukaryota > Metazoa > Chordata > Actinopteri > Carangiformes > Rachycentridae > Rachycentron > Rachycentron canadum. The sequence continues at coordinate 17,816,005 of CM076660.1, read as the reverse complement.
ACATTACCATAACAAATGGTAAATATACATTATGTATTTTCAAGGATATAATGTTGAATATCAAATCATGTACAACAACAAAATCAACACATAAATCTTTGTCTTTCCACATTTTCCTCTCTATCAGTATCACACATATTTAGTGATGGAGCTGCTCCGAGGTGGGGAGCTGCTGGAGAGGATCAAGAGAAAGAAACTGTTTGGCGAGGCGGAGGCCAGTCAGCTGTTACAGAGCCTGGTCTCAGCTGTCAGCTTCATGCATGAGGCCGGAGTTGTGCACAGAGACCTCAAACCAGAGGTGGGCTGTGACTTAATGACTGGAGTAATTCCTGATAATATACAGAATCACCCACTTTAAAAAGTAGTATATATAGTTTGTAAGTACAACAACACTGTCCTCAACACAGTCATGACTGAATTGTATCACATGATACTAAAATTAGAAATATATTTCAATAGTTAAGGCAATGAAGCCACAGTATCTCATTGTAAAGAGGTAGATTTCCACATTTCATCTGGTTATAAAAACAGGTTTAGGTGCTGTATAATTACTGTGAAAGTATCATAACACCTCCTGTGTCCCCTTAGGTTGTCTCACTTAAACCTGCTGAATATACAGTTTTAACCACGCAATTTGATGTGTGCGGACATCTGTGGGATTATTTTACAGATTTCACAGGATGTAGTCGAGGTAAACATGGCAGACAACAGCGCGAAATGTCTCTGTGCTGCCATTATCGCACAAATACCCTGCTGGCTTCAGATGGCTGTGGGATATAATTAACTGAAGGCTTTCATGTAGTATCAAGCAGCTGTTGACAACAGATAGTGCTAAGAATCACCCAATAACCTTTATTTCTGCAGTGTTTTACCGAGATGCCCTAATCTCAAGCTTTTATTTTGGCTACTGATATAAATGTGTTGACTGGTTGGACAATTATTGATTAAAAGTGTTTATCTGCATTATTCCACAATTCCCGCACATTTCCTCTCAAGTATTGAGTAAAGTACTGAAAATGAACAAATGATCAATCATGGATGAGTGACGTGGAAATAGCTCTTATCCTCTGGCGTCTAATCAAATTTTCACGAACTAATTTCAATCTGTTTACCCCTCACTCACACCTTGTGCTGAGCATACATCAAGGTCAGGAAGATACCAACCTGTAGTATTTAGTAGTAGCAGCAATATTTACTAGTGGTATTTAATAGCCTTTGCTCTGTCAGAAAGATGGAGCTGTGAGTGCAGAAAGAAGAATAAAGAGAGCTGATCAGCATGATTTCCTGTCTGTTTACTTTACAGAACGTGCTGTTTACAGATGAGGGGGAGGACTCTGTGCTCAAAGTAATAGATTTTGGATTTGCCCGCCTGTGCCCTGCAGGCAGTGCCCCCCTGCAGACTCCCTGCTTTACGCTGCAGTACGCTGCACCTGAACTTTTTGAGAGTGCAGGATACGACAAGGCCTGTGACCTGTGGAGTCTTGGTGTCATTCTGGTAATTAATCTTTAAACTGTTGATTCTGTCACATCAGTAAATGAACTGAGGTACTAATTGCTCTGTGTGCGTTTCCATCAGTACACCATGCTGTCAGGCCAGGTACCATTTCAGAGTGAGCAACGTGGGATGACCTCGTCATATGCTGCTGATATCATGCAGAAGATAAAAGAGGGTGATTTCTCATTGGATGGGGAGGCCTGGAAGGGAGTATCAGAGGATGCCAAAGAGCTTGTGAAAGGTATGTGATATAATATGTTTTTATTGGCGGTACATTGTCAGAGTTTCTGCCTGATTTGTTGAAGAATGGGGCTTCAAGATGGCTTAAGGACTTTTTTTTTTTTTTTTAGGACTTTTGGTATTAAGGTATTTTGCAGTCAGAAAGTTTTTTTTCTCCTACAAGTCAGCTTGTTTTGTCTGCATCTCTAATATCTTGTTTGTGTGCTTTTGTCTGTTTGTCTTTTTATTCTTTCTGTCTATGATAAAAGGCCTACTGACAGTAGACCCAGAGAGGCGTCTTAAACTCTCTGATCTGAAGGAGAACAGCTGGTTGCAGGGTGGAGCATCCATGTCCACCACTCCATTGTGCACTCCAGATGTACTAGAGTCCAGTGGGCCCACTGTTCGCACCTATGTTAATGCTACCTACAAGGTAAAAGCATTGTATACTAAAAAAAAGCTCTAAAAATAGATCTTAAGAAACATGTCTCTAATGTGTTCATATTTTCATCTTGTTTCATCTTCTTTTCTTTTGTCACTCTGCACCAGGCTTTCAACCGTGGTAAGAGAGAGGGCTTCTTTTTGAAAAGTGTCGACAACGCTCCCCTTGCAAAACGTCGAAAGCTAAAGATGACAAGTACGGGTGTAGAGACCCGATGGAGCTCATCTTCTTCCTCCTCCTCTTCTTCCACCTCCTCCTCTGCCTCTGCAACAGCATCCAAAGCACAGCCAAAACAAGCTGTGGCCCCAAAGCAGAGCTAGCTTAAACAGCAGGGGGGGAGAACATCTGGGATATGAAGCAGTATGTACTTATACTGGCAACATGAAGTCCTCCAGCAGTAATGGGGTTACTCACTTTCGAAAAACAAACAGACGACCAAAAACTACTTCTAGGTCAGTGTTGAGTTTTCAATCTAAAACTGAATTCCACTTTTTAACAATACATCTTCAGTGATCATATCATATTTTCTTCAATACAAAACATGTATTTTCATGAAGTAGATGGAAGAGAAGATGGTAGAGGTCTGGTTTGGTAATGTTAAGATGTACAGAAATCCGTGGCCTTTAGAAAAAATTAATACGCATTCAGTATTCACTCACCATAACTTGGTGAAATCACACTAAAAATTAAAAATGAGACATTTACCTGTTTTCACTGTGGGTAAGAAACAGTGCCTGGCTATATAGGTATAAAGGGAAAAAGGAGCCATAAATGAGCAGAAGCCATATATACAGCAAAACAGTGAATATACGAATTGAGCCGTTGTGATTACACAAATTTGCACATAGCAAATAAACAGTCCTTCCAGGAATTTGCAGACTTAATTCTTTGATTGTATCCAATTATTTTTTAATTTTGCCACATGTGTAATGATTGGCAGTCTAAAAAAAACAAAACAAAAAAAAACAGCAGAAGTTTGGCCACATGTGCTGTGTCCCACAGAGGCTCCCGGTCCTCTAAAAACAAGTATTGTGAAAACTGTTGAGCTTCTGTTCATTTGTGTCAAGCTGTTTGCACTTTTTGCAGAGAATGTAAATGATCAAATGGTCAAAAAGAGCAAATTTCTGAAAGGACTGCGCACAGAGGGAAAAGCTTGTGGTCTGTATAACCTTCGAGATTGCGTAGGATGAATATTACTGTAGTCGAAATCATCTCTATTTGATACAGGTTTAACTGTGATGATCTTTAGTCCAGGGGGCACCATCTTTGTAGAGCAGATGCGCCTCCATTACACTACCAACTCTACAGATCTCTCAGTGTGGAGCGTTTTGTCAGCTGGCTCTGAGTGTTTCGATAAACAATCAGAGTTGGACTAGAAGTGGTCACTGTACTAATCAAGTGTCCAACAGTAGCACCTGTAGAAAGAGATGGGGACATAGAGGCATCTGTGGAGGCACTGATCAACAGTGTGGTTTCCTCGACATACTTGCTGTAAATTACTTGCATTATTGTGCTGGTCTGAAAATGTCTAGCATGCTATTCTGTTGTGATGATGAACTATAAAAATGCTTTTCTATATTTTGGTATCTTACTAAGGAATTGTCACCCAGGATGTTTTTTCAATGCTATAAAGTGCAGCTTGAGTGTTTGCACGCCGACGGGAGTAAAATCCATTTTGGTGTCTTTTAGTGTACACTGCCTTGGGCTTGAGAATTTTAAAAGGGTATTACAGTTTCCTGTTGGCCCGTCAGACCAGCGCCACATGCGGCTACCCCAACAGCTTGTTGTTACCTGGGCTGCAAAGGTCACACATTTGTCTTTTTACACACATGGTTTTAAAACATTGTATGGCTTTGAAATTCAGATTATATCACAGAATGAGACACTTAATCATGACTTTAAAATGGCTCTTTTCAGAACATCCTGTGAGGTCTGTTGTGTAAATACTCCTTAAATCCTTGTAAATCCATCATTTAGAGCAAAAAAAAAAAAAAACATGTATGTAATGATTTTAAATTTGACAGCTGTTTTAATGGTATATCAGTCTCCAGATGTAATTATGTTTTTATTGGAATAACTCTTTTTTTTTTTTTTTTTTTTTTACATGTTGCACAGTCAGTTGATCAATTAAACACATTTCAGCTTTAAAGGTGCTTTTACTGATATTTATTACATGTAATTGATTTTGATGCTGTGGTAATGGGATTATGATCATTCGGCTCCTGTTTTGTACCAGCACCATATTTGCGTGTGTGTTTGTGTTTGTGTGTGTGTGGCTGTGTGAGAGCATGAGTGGCAGAGGGAGATTGGCTGTGCTGATGTTTCTTTACCAGATGAAGCATTATTGCAAGTGACTGTATTATTTTCTTGTTGTTTGCCGCCTTTGTCTGTTTAAAGGTAACTGTTTTTTTGTGTTTGAAAATTGAATTTATACTTAAACTGTGCTTTTATTGGTGTTGATATTCATTTGATGTAGTAAATGGTATTTTTCTCTTTCTTTGGTTAAGCATTACTATTTTACTGAGATGCACTGTCACTGATGTCATAACTGGGAATTTATCTTTTGCACCAAGATTTTTTGGTCGGTGCAAAATAAACATTACTTTTAAATAGATGGTTGTGCGTTTTGTCTTTTGAGTGTTGTAACTGTTCTTAAAATGTCTGTGAGAAGGAGTGCTCACAAAGCACTGTCAGCGCAGACCACAGACTGACAGTGAATTATTGGTACTAAATGCAAACATAATAAATTATGCAGGAAGTTTGAGAACCCTTCCATTTGATAAAAGCTATTTGAAACGTACCTTTTCATAACAAGAGTGAAAATGTCTCATTAAAATTCAGTAATGCTTCAATTTATGTCAAAAGAAGATGTAAAGTTATCAGTCATCTGCTTCTAAAATGGTGTTTGTAAAAGTAGGTAATCAGATCCAAGTTTACTGGAAGAAATCTGCAGTGTTTGTAATATGAATACGTCGGGTAGCATGAACAGGAAGTACTACTGCCACTGCTGAGCCTGTAGTATGGCTGAGCTGCAAGTCTATTTCTCAGTCACTTTCCATATTACTAGTTGGGGGCAACACTATGTCATCCTATGTAATGAGTTTATTGAACCATTAGGTGGCTGTGTCCTGTCCTCTGTCCTAGTGTCCTCACTGTCTCGTTTCAGCTGTTGCTCCATCTCGTCCTGTGTCAGATGACCCCTGTCTCAACTTCTAATCAAATTTATGCTGTTTCTAAAATGTCTAATAGTACATTACTTGATTATTCTATAAATGCATCAATTTAAATGATGTGTGCATGTAACAATCCAATGTCATGGACATGCATGACACATGTCCGTGACATTGAATTGTTACATGCATATGTGCCCCATCAGGATCATCATCAGGTCACATAAATGTTTGAAACATAAATCATCACAGGAGACAATGAACAGGCACAGGGTAGGACAGAAAAGGACACCATGTCCACCCAATGATACAGGACCTTCATTATACTGAATTACACCTCACTAAATTACAGCCAGTGTTTAGTATGAGGTTTGCTACACTAATGCCTATGTGAGGCTGTATTTAGGCACAGAGTTTGTTTAGCAGGTACAATGATTATGTGTTACCAGACACCTGCATTTTGTGCACAAGCCTCAAATAATGAATGCAATTACAAGGTTATTGTTCTTCTACCCTTGTTAATGCTCATGATCTTGTTAATGCTTTAATTTTCACATCCAGAAAGAATGAAGAAAGATAATGAAAGTTACATAAGTAAAAATATAGACATTTTTTTGACATAGACAGGAATATAAGGCCTGTGGTGGCACATTTTAGCAATAGCCACAAGTCTGAGCCAATTTTCTGTGAGCAGCTGTTGCAGTGATGTGAAGATCCTGAAATCCTTTGCAAATAGAATTGGGAACTTTAGAGCTCTCAAACAATGTAGAATTTGTCAATATTTTGTGAAGATTGAGATGGATAGAGGTAGAATAACCAAGTGACCCACAGGTGGGATGGTGGGTTTTAGAAAAAATAAAATTTTGGTGGTTCTAGATAAAAGGTCACCAAATTTGTGAAAGGTCATTACCGTGAAGAAAAATAAATGTATGTAGCACATGTCGTGACAATCCATCCAATAGTTGTTGAGATGTTCACTCAAAACCAAAAATTGTGAGGAAAACTCAGGGATCACTAAAGCCAGTAGGAGACATCCTCAGGGAACCATGATGTCTGTACAAAGGGCTATTCCAGTCCATCTAAAAGATGTTGATATGTCACTCAGAAATTTTCGATCTGCTTGTGGCTCTAAAGGAAATGTCCGGGGTTTACCAGTAATTTGGATTCATCCTCTGGGACCATGAATGCCTGTGCAAAATTTCATGGCAATTTATGGAACAGCTGCTGAGCTATTTCAGTTTAGACCCAAGTGGTGGATTGACAGTCATCTCCACTGCTAGAGTTACGAAAGGTAATGTTATAGTGGTGGTGATGATGCATGTGACAACACAGCACTAAGTAGAGACCAATAAAACTGATTGGCATGCTTCGCGGGCTGTTCATTGATTGTTGGCAGCAGATGAATCCCCTGCTGAGCCTCCGGGCTAATCAAACTCCTCGCTTCATATATTCTACAGACTGTGTGCTGCAGCAAAGGCTGCTGTTACTGCCACCGCATCGCTTACAAACAGCTGCACTTTCTGAAGGACAAGACTTTTGTCTCTGCAGGAAGAAGCAAATGTTTGCTCATAAAAATCACACAAACTGTTGGCATGGCAAACCGAAACTATATTTAGATCTACAAGGAATTAAATATTGATCAGAAGGTAGAATTAAAATGTCATCTTAAGCATATCAACAGCTCCACAGACACCTCTGAAAGCACCATAAAAGCTGTTATTAACTTCCTGGTAACAATCAAACAAAAGTGCTTCAAAAAAGTCCTTTGAGATCTGATCTAATTACAGTTGTGGACATTTTTCCAGATGGGTTAGTTCTCTTTTTTCTTTGAGTCCTTGGAGCTTTTTGAAAAATTAACATAGGAGAGTAGCCTCTTTTGTGCAGCTACAGCTTTATGTTAAAACTGTACATTAAGTGTTTTAGCTGATGAGTGTGCTTAATGAAATATTTAACAGACTATTAAAATATGTGACTCATGGTAATATGTGGTGTATGTCACAAAATGTTACCCATCAAAAACCCACAGTGCTCTATTAGTTCACTGATGAGCTTCATGAACTCTGACGCTGTCCATGGTCTTGAGTGCTGCACCATAAATCCCAGACCACCGGGGGTCAGTAGGGTGCTTGGCACTGACAGCACGAGGGCCACAATGAGCAATTGAGAACCGATGGATAACATGAATATAATGTGTCATTGAGTCATTAATCAAGTCAGTTCCCGGATGAATGATTCGCACAGAATAAATGTAATATATTGAGCATGACAAAGACAGATCTGGAAGGAACACTTGCTCAATATCATCAATTATAATCCGTACAGCCTGGGAGTGACCCAAGAACCAAGTGGACTTCCTTCAGTCAGCAGCATGCACAGACAAAACGTGGAAATATTTTCCAGCAGCACCTTCACACTGCTAGAATCCGTTTGTTGATGACTTTTCATAGCAGATCACACATAGAGATGAGGTCTGTTTAGTATTGGTTCAGTACCTGCAGAATGTGTTTGAGTTGGGCTCCAAGGGGAAACAAGGGGCACTATGCTTACTCCTGCTATATGATGCAAACTGTACAGTCAGACTGGAGAAAGATTAAATGAAAATATGAGATTCATGGGGCGAGCAGATGGTGAAAGGGGCACTTCAAGGCCAGTTTACTCATCATGGCCTGTTAAAACAGTTGCATAATATCTTCTGAAGCTTTGGAAGGATCTTATTGAAGCCTGAGAAAATAACTCACAGGATGTCTTCAGGGTTGAGACTTCTGCTATGAGACAGAAAACCTTTGTAATAAACTGAGGACATTGAGTCTGAAAAATGAGGGCATTTAACAGACAGGGAGCATCTAATGAAAGATTCTATTGAGTTGCATTGTGGGAACTGTAGGATCCAGGCCTTTTGAAGCTTGATCCAGAGTCAGGATACTGTGGCTGCTAATTCTGATTGTTCTTATTTTGACTCTGTCTTGCGAAAGGTCCCTGAACTTTATACTTGTGCAATATTGACTTTCTGCGATAAAACGTTTGTTTTTTAACTGACTGCATGAACAATAAATCAAAGAGAAACATTAAACTTGAAACAAAAAGACTGTGTTTACTGTCACCATTGTCTGATGATTTTTTAAAATTATTTCTGTTGGATTTTGTCATTGGTTTGAAGAGGTTGCATTAACCTGAGGGTCAACACATTTGTGTTGTCCACAGCTTTAATTGAAGTTCGAAATTAAAAATAACCAGTTGAGAGGTTTTCACCTGGCAGTGCCAGTTTGTAAATTAACACTGGTAAGTAAATTATTACATTCCAGCTAATGAGTGAATCCTCTTTCTTTTTGTGTTGTGGGTGAAAGCAGCAGCATACTATGGCTTTATGAAATTGCTCAGTGAGCTTCTGAGTGCACCATTGGCCAAAAAGCCTTGTGTTGGAGGACAAGTGAGAATGATCCTTTGTGGTGCATGTCTACTTCTTCCCTCTTACCTTTGTCCTGCTCTGACTCAGTGGCATTTACACAAGCAACTTTAATTTTGCAGCACCTAACATCTGTGAATAGATCTGAGAAAACTGACTCATGCTGTGCCCACAGTGCTGCCTTTACTTAATCATGCAGGTCAACCTAAGAGATATTGGAAGGATAAAGATATATATTTCTCCAGCAGAATATTTCTTTGCTAGAGAAATATGCTGGGTGGATAGCAGCAGAGTTGACATGTTTTGATTTTTGAATGGAAAGAGTGAGTTTGAGATTCCTTCTGAATATGCTAACATGATGGGGTTTGTGTTATGAGTTTAAATAGAGGTGCGTTAAAGATGGAAAGGTCTTTACTTTGTGCTTCTCTTTGACTCACACTCTCTTACCTCTGTAGTGAAAGAGTCTCCACTGACCAACAGGTTCTCAAAACAAAGACACTGCATATTGATTCAGCTACTAAAAAGGCATTTTCAATTCACATACCATTGAAACAGCTTTCCCCACACTTTTTACTCCTCCAGTTCCATTAACCTCACCCTCCCTTCTGGCACCCATCACCCCTCTCACTGTCCGTTAACCCTGTACGCTCCACTTTCATCTCATTATTTCTGCTTCAGGTGATATCATTACCTTTCCACACACGTCCTTCTTTAGGCGTGATTGTGCGCTGATACAAACACCAGTGTAATTTTAAGTGTGCTGTTAAAATGTAAAATCACCAGTGTTAATATCCAGAGGACAGTTTCCCTGCCAGTGATCTACTTTAACAAGCCTGTCCAGACTGTTATAGATTCAGTTGGCAGCAGTGATGCAAAGTACAAACAAATAATCCAAGTCTGTTAAAGAAGGTAAACACCCATAAAAAGACATCCACACTGGAGCTTCAGCAGGGCAGATCTGAAAAGATGACGAGGCAGCTTTTAAACATGTTGAATATATCACAACTAAGAGCGCGTGGCATGAAAAGAGTTTCCACAAAGAGGAGGAAGGAGCAGAAATGAAAGGGCTAAAAATCATGCACTGGTGTGATTTCTTGAGCTTTTGCACAAGATAAATTATGAGGCATATCTCTCTCTCCGGCATTGTTAAGTGCACCTCCTCGGTATCTGATCTGCAGGGCTGTGAGCAGTTTATTAAAAATGGAAGTCATTCTAAATGAGCCCATAATGCTCAACCCTTTCAGGAAATCTTAATGGATCCCAGCCTATCTCTGACAAGGTTAAACGCTTGAGGAGACATCCAGAAACGTTAACAGACTAAATCATGGAGAGAGATGAATACTCACCAGCATGTGCTGCAGATCCAGCTGGAGCGTCAGACACCGTCATGGACAGATTTGGTCTGTTTACATGTTTCAGAGATGAATGGCTAAACAATATGCCTGAGGTTCAGAGCATTCATGTTCCTGATCCTGATCCTTCTTGCACTAATGAAATTTCAATACCTCTTTGAAACCTAGACGAGAGCAGCTGCAGTTTTTCAGCTTCAGCATCTCACAGAGGTGGATTTGAAATGAGAAAAACACTTTTCTCTGCTTAGCATGCTCACTGTACATCCAGAGATGTTGAGGAGCAGGTCCAGCCTCCAGTATCAGCCACCCTGCAGGTCTTTGCTGTCGCTGCTGACAACATTAATAACTGTACAAAATGAGAATAAGTAAAATCCAAATCCTTCGCTAAAGATCATCAACGCAACCAAATTGCTGGATTACAGTTCATCAGGTCACTTATGTGAAATATAAAATGTAAATGTTTAACCAGGATAAACTGTCACCCTCCTCTCTACATGAGTGTGTGTCCTTCAGATGACACCACTCAGAAGATAAATTCAGCCTCATTAATTCTGACTAACTCAAAGCAGAGGAATTTTGTGGTACAGTTTCACAACATAAGATGGTCTGAATAATACATCATTTTTGTTTGTTTGTTGAGGAGCGCCTTTAAGGTCTTTGGATGAGCTGTTTGTATGCATCTTTAATGTCATGCTCACACGTCCCCATGTATAATGAATAAATATAATCGGAATATGCTCACGATGCCATGGAAACTGTGCTTAAGTTGACATCCTGGTATGTGAACACGTACCAGGAGTATTTTTAGAGCTTCTTGTGTTTGGAATGAGATCTTTGCTGAGCTTTTTGTGAATGTTAAGTTTACATGTTCAAAGTCAAAGCCTCATATCATGTACATTAACGTGAGTGCTTAATATATGGCCTCTTAAGAAAAATCATAGTGTGCAGCCAAAGTTATTTACTTTATGTACCCATATTTATATCCCAAATACACAAAATATGTATAATTGATGCACAGCACCTCTAAATCTATGGAATGGTGCAGCCATAAAAACATGATATCTTGGGTTTGAATATTTCACTCAAAGTGAGCATCATGTAGCTTTAATGAATGTTGGAACAAGCAGTGTCTGATATGTGATACTCTCACAGTGTGGATTTGCTTCATAGATAAAAAATAAAAACATACAGTGGAACTCAGGAGTTTATAGCAGATCATTCCTTTTGTCATCAGGGTATCAGACATGGAAGCTGTAAGTGGCCAGTCTGCCTTTTAGGACACAGGGCTTTCAAAAGGACAACCTGTCATGCATTATTACGTCTATCTGTGATCTGGGTCAAGCCCTTGTAATGCATGAGTGCATTTACAGGCTCATGCAGGACCTCCACGCAACACAGAGGACCACCACTGTTTCAGAGGAAACACAATCAAGTGTATTGTTGAGTGTGTGCTGCCCTGATTAACAGCATCTAAATGGCTCTTAGCGGATGTGTATGTGTAGAGCAGCCTTCAGAGCGCCTGCAGCTATCACTCAAGCCTCACACTGGCAACACTGTCATGGGCCACGTATGTGCCGCAACTGGCACAAGCTACTGAAGCGCATTCCTGTCCTTGTGCACAAGCAGCAAGGCATAATAAAGAGAGAAGGAGGGGTGGGGGGTGGGGTGGGTTGGATGGATAGTAATGCACAATGATGAAATAAATCTGCATTGTGGTGGCTCTATTATCAGTCTAGTTCCTCCTCATGCGTTGGCTCACAGTTATTTCATCCATTATTTGTGGACCCACTTGTACATACAGTACGTAGCACAAATATATATATACACTCCTTATGTGAGGCCAACTTCCCCACATAAAGGCTGAAGATAATCTATATGTTTACTATTGAGTGTGTACAGTAGCTTGCTTGCTTGACTGAATTAAAGATCTGACAAAGAACACTATAACTACACGCTTCAGAGGTTTCATGCAATGATTTGTTTGTGAATGAAAAACAAAATGAAATTAGAAATGCTATTTAATCATAATATATCTGTTGATGTATTTTTATTGTGGTGAAAACTCCAACCAAAATGAATTACTCCCACTAACAATCACTGCCTGTGTAGCCACAGGCCAATGTAGCTTATTCCTATTCCATCCCATTCTATTGTTGTCCATGAGCCAGACTTGTGATATGTTGTTTTGAACGATCAACAGGGGCACTGTAGTTTATTTTGAATCAACCTCACATTCACTGTCCAGCTGCTGGAAATACAAAAATACTTTGAAGGCAATGAATGTATTTTAATCCACAGCTGAAAATAGTCTCCCAGAAATGCACCATTTACTTGTTTCCATAATGCCTGCTGAAAACTACTTTTGTAATTGTTTTACAAAATTGCTGTTTTTAAAGATTCTTCAGCAAAAAGAAATGTTCCTTCGTGCCACAGACAGGACACAGGATAGAACTGATAGGTGATGTCAGACATTGTTGGTTTTGGTCTTTTCATGGAATTTGTTGTAATATTGGCCAATGACCTTATGCTGTAAGACTGAGGGAAAGAAGGCCAATGTCACTGATTTAAATTAAGTCATTTAAAATTCATTTAAAAAGTCCAATTAGCAAAGTCAACATCGAGTCTTAATTTTAGAAAGAGGTCATTTACTATAAACACTCAGGTATAAAAGTGGGAACATCTGTCCCTGATGACCTCTTTGATCCTGTTAAAGTTCTGGCAGATGTTGCACTGGGAAGGACAGATGAGAAAGGTGTGACAGAAAATCAACAGCAGCAACATCCAGAGCCGTTCTCGCAGCTTGGCGTGATGCCATTTACTGCACCAGGGAGCTGGATGCAGCTCTGACCTCCTTGCAGACTTTGAGGCTTTTTCTGCCTCCTTCTGCCATAAAACCGTTTTATGTAGGTTAGTGGAATTAAAGGACTGTATTGCACCCATGACTCCCAGCCCACATGCAGAGCAGATCACTGGATCAATAGCTGCCCTCAGTTTCTCTCCCCTGTGGCTCCTGCTGGGAGAGTGAGGGCTGTCACTGAAACTGTTCCTTCAAATAAAGCAATTTCAAAGGTGCCTAACATTTCTATTTACAACTCAAGACCCATTTTCACTGTTGACTTACAGATTAGCATCATGCTATACACGTTACCCTCTCATTCCTCTCTGGTTCATTCATATTATCAGCTGGTCAGTCATCACTTAGGGCAAATGTCACTTCTTAATTCATATACAAATAACCAGCATAGTTCTCTGCTTCCTATTATTGAAGCCCAAAGGCCAGTGTACAGTACTGACTTTAAAGCTGCAGGATGAAAAGTGCAAGACAAAAGCTCAGAGATAGTAGCTGATCTGTTTGTTGTTCAAAGACAAAAGAATCACATCTCATAAAATGAATAAATCAATGTGCTGTTGAGCTGTTTTCTGTTACTATGCCGTTTCACCTATATGGCATAATAATATGTTCATACTATAGATGTTTTTATCCGTGTCCATTAATTGGATCTTCTCTCTTTGTTTAAAAAGAAGTGTTGTCATTTCTTGTGTCATGCAGTGAAGCTGACTGTGGTGACTTGGAGTTAATAAGGAACCTTGAACTTGTGGTATAAAGAAAATTCAGTGTTCATTGCTGATTAATTTTTTTTCATATCCTGCAGAAAATGACAAAAACTTAAATGAAATGTTCAGAACACAGAGGGATATCTGAGAAGTGCAGTTAACAGTTAAAAGTCTTGAATAGTACAAAACAGAAAAGAAGAAAACTCTTTGCATTGATGCAGCTGTTACAACATAAATGTTTGGGAAATTACTTAAATTTATAAAAGTTGTGAATCAAATAATAGATCAGTGGTTTCACAAACTTTAGTTCTGTTGGATGTATGAACTGCACCAGTAGGCAGACACTGTGAGAGCACTGGCTTTGGTCCTGAAGAGGAAGAAGTACTGTAAATGTGAGTTAACCAAGAAGCGTGGAGGGAACAACCAAAAACTTGTATTTTTTTAAACCAATAATCCACTTTTTGTTTGACTTTGCTCAATAAGAGGCAAAAGATTTGTGTGTGGTTATACAACTGCTCTCTCCCCTAATGCTGTGACACCATGACCCATGATCCGTGATGTACTATATATACTGTCCATGTGAGGGAAGTGCTGGTGATGTGTGAGTATAGAGGATTCCCTCTGAATACTCCCACCCCCATCAACAATATGCATCTGTGGTGATTTTGTCTCCCTTCCCTGCCTCCAATATTTCTGTCCCGTATGCTGTGGGACACAGTAAGTCGGCCCAGCGGTGTGGAAAATTAGATCATTAATTGGGAATCATCAACAAGGTATCTTTGATAAGTAATTTAACGAGTCTTCAGCTGTGGGGGGATGAGCTTTATTCACTCTTTACAGTCTCTTAAAAGATGAGACTGGCACTGTTGTATTTTATTTACTGTCAAAGCCCATGAAATACAAAAAACAAAACAAATAAACAAACAAACAGAAATTCATAGTTTTATTAAGTATTTTTATTTCCAAAAAAGGATCAGCAAATGTTACTCAAACAGGAGAAAACTTATTGGGAACTATTTTCAGCAGTGGATTAATAAACATTTGGTGCTCTTGTCACTGTATTTAGGTGGATGTAAAATCAATTCAAAATAAGCTACGGGTTGATGTATGTTCATGCTAATGAAGGACCATGTTGCCCAGTGCAGCAGTGCGGTTCCCAGATGTCTTTTTATTATTAGACACAAAGGAAGAAGAGATGATAGCGTCTCTTAATAAAGATATTTCTTAGTCTGATTCATTCATCTCTGGTTTTAGTCTCTGCTTTTAGTCTTTAAATGACAATAAGAAACAAACAAATGATCAACAGGCTTATTGCTGCTTCTGATCGTCCAACATGTGTCTAGAATGTTCTCAAACACCCGAACCCTGAGTGTCTCTCACTCTGCCTTTCATTTCCTTTGCAAATCGCTCACCCTGCTGTGCCAACCTGAGCCTCACATCGGCCTCTGCAGGCTACTCATAACGGCTGCCATGTGGATTTAAGTATTTGTGCCTGGGGGGGTCCGTATGGCAAAATAACTGAATCTGAAGTCCAGTGCAACAGTAACTACTCTCCTCCCTCCGGCATCACCGGCAGGAGGAAGATCCCAGGAGTATTTAGAGAGGAAGGGAGAAACAACATAGTAGATGCGACCGACATTAATTTATAAAAAAATTATTGAAATTATCCACAAGGTCGGACAAAATATAGGGATCAGCTAGGATTTATTAGTTTGCAGCTCATGTCACTTAACTTAAATTTGACAGCCGCTCTGGGTTTAGTTGAGTGGACTGCCTCAGTTCATCTAGTCAAAATGACTCCTATCATCTTGAAATGGATCACTACCCTTTGCGGTTCGGTTAGATGGTTTGTTGACTGCATGAATAGGAAAAGGCGATATTATAGTCTAAATTGAACATTTGAGCTCTTCCCTTCCTTCTTTCCTTTCACTCCTGTTTTCCACATCTCCTTTTCTCCCAGTTTAACTGCTGATTGACATGGTTTACCCACCTATTGCTTATTTTATGTGTCTCTTAAGAGAAAATGTCACTAGATGAATGGTTCAGAGGGAGAATGAGCGCTGAAATTTTTTCTGTGTGAATGACAGAGACTGAAAGTGTGATTGTGTTTATAGTCTGTGGCACCACAGAAATGTGATACGGTTGGAAAGCTGACATTGTTATGGTTCTCACAAAACCCATTTGCTTTCACATGAATGTGAATTTTCCAGTGGTTATTAGGAGTCCTTTGAACGTTACATGCTTTCCTCACTTTTATCTCACTGTCTAAAATTGGATGATGTGACAGGTAGGGAAATTGCAACTTCAGTTCTTTAATCTTTATACTGTAGCAATTCTAAAAATGCAAATGATGAAGAGGGCTTTGAGCCATTTATAGTAAAACCGGCTGTGATATGGCCCTCTGTTGCAAGTTTCACAGACTGTACGCTAAATTTATTACCCACAAATTATTCTTTGATTGTGTTTTATGAGATACTTACATTGGGTCTTGAGGGTTTTTTTTTTTATTTACTGCAATGATTTATACCTGTTTTTTTTTTTATTCAATTCCTGGGTTTATCAGAAAGGCGGTGAAAAGTTTTAAGAAACATAGTCCAAAAACTAGTTTTCATCTCATCTAAATCTTGGACAAAGTTCAACTGTGCTCCATCGCTATTGTGTTTTTTGGACTTAAATGTGTCTCATGTCCCCAGTCACAGGTGATTGACTTCAGTCATGTAATTCCTTATCAGGTGAACAGTTTTGAAGCTGAGTCATCCACCAGGTTATGACACTGCACTGAAATGAGAAATGAGAATGACTGCAATGTGTTTGTTCCATTAGACCTAATTTCTAAATCATATGAAAAATAGCACTCATCAGATATTCATTTAAACGGAAGGAAATATTTTGGTGACATAGGTCCTGTGGTTATGTGGAGGTTGTCATAGAGAAAGGGGGAGAGACGTATGTATGAAAATGATTTTAAGAAGGTGGGGGATTGAGAGGGTGTTGGTGCTAACAAATATATATTATATACTATTATTAATAATATAATATAATATAATATAATATAATATAATATAATATAATATAATATTATGTCATTTATGTACCTGTATGTGCAAGTGTGTCTTTAATTTTCTGTAATTTCACCTCTAATGTACACATCAGAGGCTAGATACTGTTCTACTTAAGAGGAAAAAAGTTTTATGAAGACTTTTGTGGCTCTAGATGCACAAAAACTGATAAATGCCCTCACATGGTATCACCTGAGTGGGCAGGTTGGGCTGAAGTTTAGAAAAACAGAGGAATCTGTGGGAGTAGCAGCTGATCAGACCTGTGTGCTGCTAGCAGCCAAAGGGTAGATTAGCTACTGCTTCTAGCATAAGACGCCTGAATCTGTGAAGTTGAAATGAGTTGAGTTGAGCTGTTGAGATAGACCACTGAACACATTTAGAGTAAGTCAGGCTGATTAACCACCACCCCCACACCCCTGAGGTGAATGTCTGCTGGAACAGAGGTATCAGACACAGTGCGGCCTGCTGAGAGAAAGCGGGCTTTTTTTAATCTGTAAAAAAAAGATTACGTACAAAAAAGTGACGCTGTTGACACTGTACTAAGTAACGTGTTGTTGTGTCCATGACACAATCAGCCAATACATTATTACATAATTATTTCTGACAGGCTAAGCAGTGTAGGACATGTGGTTGCTGATGGATTAATTTTTTTTTTTATTGTTTGATGATCAAAAGTAGGTAAATCCCAGGCCTCATTGGCCCAATTTATCCGTAGTTGTAGGTAACAAGCAATTACAATGTGAGCATAAGTAAGTGAACATAACAAACTGTCCATCACAAGCCTGAAGGAGATCAAAGCTAAACTAGTGGAACATATTTCATTCTTTATAGCTTGTTACCTGAAGTAATATAATGGTGGTTGAATCAGTAACCATGCTGTAAATTTTTGCATTGGTTTTTTTTAATGAACAACTTCTTTAGCTGAAACAAACAACCCCCACACCGATAATTTTTAGACAGTTCCAGTAAGTGTTGATTTGCATCAATTTAAAATGCTTTACTGCAAATTAGCAGCATTTAAACCCACCCAGAGATACAGATATGGTTATGTAGGATTACCTCTGTAAAAATCTTGCCAGTGCCAGTTTATTCAATGCATACAAATACACACATTTTGTCCTTCTCTGCCTGGTCTCTGTAAGAGGGAGATGACATCTGACACGTTCACAACCAGCCTCAAACCAGGTCACAGTTACATGGTGTGCACTGACTTCTGGCTCATCAGGACGACCTTGTGCTATCGTTTAGTCTGCCGTAATTACTGAAGAAGCTTGCCAGATGAACCATCTCTTTGCCAACTTTTGCTGTGACCCGTGACAGATGTGGCTTATTTGCTGAAGTGCACGTGATTATTTTGATGCAGAACGCAGCTTGTTTGTGTTCTTGCTCTTCGGTTAGCTCTCTTTTCCCTGTGGTGAATGAGCTGTGGCTCCACCCAGCGCCACATCAACTCTTCATTAGTGGTTGATCATTCATGGAGTCAGTGTCACGCTCCTCAATCAGTGTCTCTGCTTTCACCTAAAATCTAATACCTTCATGTCCTCTCTTTCACCACAGTCCTCCCTCCTCTGAAGCCCCCACTCCGCCTCCTCCCACTCCACTGTACATAATAAATCTTCTTTCTTCCTCTCACACTCAAAATTCCCTGTTTCTTTAATTAGTGTTTCTCTATTATAAATGATGATTCTAGCTACACAGGAAGATTTGTTACATTCATTGTCAGGGCCCTGTGGCTTTGACTCTTGCACTCCTACTAATGGTCTTATTTCTTCTTAGCTGTAATGTTGGCTGTCCAGGACATTAAGCTTATTCTAGCTTTACACTAAATTAAATTTGCCTTCTGTAGCCTCAGCTCAGTAAGTGAATGTAAATCAGGACCATCCCATTTGGAGAAGTGTTTAGGTTTATCAATATTTGTTTCCTGCATGATGATGGTGATGATGATGATGACGAATAGGAGCAGGAGAGGATGCAGTCCATGAGGATGACACTGCATTTACTGTTTCTATCAATGTGAATTCTTTAAGCAGACTCGATCTGACTACAAGACTTTTTTTTCCATCCTGATTTGTTCCTGCTTCAAATTACTGTCAACAGCTGCATCAGTACTGCTCTTCCATGCCGAGGACCGAAAGAGGCGTGTTTCTGCACCAGCTGCTAGAGTCGAGTATTCTGCTTTTCATTGAGGTATCTTGACATAAGTCTTTTGGGGTGGTCATTAAGATTTTGTACCTTACCAAGCATGGTTTGCAAAAAGTCAATAAGAACCACTGTAGCTGTTGTGAGGCAGCAGTGTGAATGTAATCAATGCCATTTTTCTCACCAGTGTCCACAATTTAAGATGGTTATAAGTTAAGAAAACACACTTTTGGAACGACTCCCCGTTTGTGGTAAATCACACTCAAAAGAGCCAGCCACAGTGAGAAGTGTAACACACCGGTAGGAGTGAATTATTGCTTGTGACAGTGTTGATTAAATGAAAACTCCTCTGCTTTACATGGTTTACAGCCTGACCTGACATGAGTATCAGTGCTGACTGTCTGCTGGAGAACAGGATGATAACGATCAGTGAACAGTGAAACTGCACATGGTTTTCAGTTACAAATAATACAGCTGTGAACATCTTTTTCTGTTTCTATCCCTTCCATTATAAAGCAAACGGAAACCCAACACTGATTGGAAAAAAACTACTTCAATGTGCAGTAAAAGCAACGGTGATGGCCTTTACATGTGTGCACGCCATGTAGAAGTTGTACTCAACTGTATTCTGTAATATAAAGTCCATATGCTCCTTCTCTCTCCCCCCTCATCCTCACTATCTGCTTCTCTCGTTTTCCCACTGGGTGGAGGAGCCATAAATTAAAGTGGGGAATTACTGCTAACTGTTGGAATAAATTAAGGCGCTTTTGCGTCTGTAAACACCGTCTGACTGCGTAATTATACTCCCACTCCCACTGAGATGCCATGGAGAGGCAGGATAAGGGAAGAAATGCAGCATAGATGGAGAGCAGTGGCAGTGGGAGACAGAAAAGATGAACAAAGTGTCACATGGGGGGTCAGATATTAGATTCACTGAGTCCTGGGTGCTGGCTGGGCACTCCTACAGATTAGGGGAGAAAGGTGACTTTGAGCATCACAATCTCAATCACCATTTTATTCATTACATCTTAATCATATGAAGCAAAATAGTGCAAACTAGCTCTGAACTACAACAAACAGTTTTCTGTGGAACTACAGGTCACGATTCTTTATGGGAGATTTACATGAACCTGATGCATTTTAATCTAAATGAAAATGTGTTCAACATCACATAACACAGCTCTCACTCACTCACTCACTCACTGAAGGGTAATATAGTATGGCCATGTTAATTGTAAATCATATTGAGCAACACAATAGTTCACTGGATGGACTGAGAGTCACTTAATCACAAAAGGACCTTTACACTACCTATGACAAGAGCCAGACACACACACGTCCAAAGAGAGCGACGTCATCAGCTTGAGCGAACAGCAAGTGACTGTTAGCCAGTGTTAGAAGAACCAGGCAAATTTAATTAACACGTTTGAAAATGTGCACGCTACTGTTACACCCACATCAACTGCTGACAGGGAGGCATGCACTCAAACAAGATTGTTGACATTAGCCAGAAGAACACATCTGGCGTAGTAGTCCACTCAATGTTTCAATTTGCAGCCCAAGCAGCCAAATAAATGGAGGGCAGAATGCATAAAGCTCAGCTCATCTTACCATTTGATTGCATAGCTGCTGTAAAAAAAAAAAAAATCAACAGTGGCCTGCAGACCCAGTGAAATGTGTGGACCTGTGATTGGAGACTTCATTGACTGGCACACACACAACAGCAGATGGCTCCTCTGATGGCATTGTATACTTCTAGTAGGAAATGTCTGAGGTGCATGCAATGCTGATGTCGCACAGTTTGCCAGAGGCATGAACCTTTCATAAGTAACTAACAACTACAAACAATCCTTCTGTCTCACCAACAGACATATGAAAATCACTTGTCACACCATTTTAATGGAATCAAGGCAGTTCAATGCAGATGTTGGAGTTTTGTGACTCCACAGTGCAAATCTTTACCTCTGTTTACCGGTGACTGTATTTGTCAGCAGGATTACGTTAAGGGTAATGAACTCATTTGCACCAAATTTGGTGGAGGGATGGGGCACAGGCCAAGACTCTGAGTGCCATTCTAATTCAGATTAAGATTATTAAAATGCTGTTTCCCGTGCACATACGAAGGAGACAGGGCAGAGAATCAACACTACTCAAAGGGGCCTCCTTGCCTTTCTCTCAATCTTCATCTCTCAGTGAGGAAAGCCACACTTACTCTCTCTTTTCAAAGGGCTAAGGTTATCATTTCTGCCATGCTGCAACACTTTCTGATGTTAGAGTAATTGTTTCCCAGAGAAACACTGACATAAATTTGAAGTGCCCAAAATTACATCAAATGCACTGCAAGCACAGGAGTGCATGATGGCATCGAAAACTATGAGTTGCTGCACTTTTCATTTTTCAAGGTCCTGCTGAATCATTAATGTTATACAGTGATGCTCTGCATTGTAATCATAGGAGCCACTGATCTTCGCTTATGGTTTTGTCTTATATATGTAAAATTTTGCTTTTCAACACAAATCACAAATCTGGCTTTTCATAGAATATGATTGAAGGGTGTCAAACAATGTCCAAACTGTAGAAACAGCACATTTTGTACTCTGGCATGTGCACATGTAGGTAGTGAAAGGCTGAGGTTGGAGCCTTGCCACGCCTAATCACAAGCTCTCAAGCTGGCAAGTATTGGTTTTTGATGCACAACTGAAATGTAAGCAGCTGGTCTGATCTCAGCCCCACCGGTGGGATTCACAACGCCTCCTCACACGGCTCCATACCTCCCACAGTAAACCATGGTCCACATCACTCTGGGGACTGGACCAGATGCCCAACCAATCTGAAGACCGCTTTGAAAACGCTGTCTGTCAGCTCTTGGACTAACAGTGTAATGATGGGACAGAATCATAACCTGCCCAACATGCTGCAATGATCTGAGTGGAGCTCTAATTAAAAAAAAAGAAAAAACATCCATCAGTCTGACAAAGAGGGTTGGACTGAGACCAGCCAGAGAAACATCTGTGGGAAATGTATTTTTCAGAATCTAACTGCACAAAGATGATATCATTCATTCACAATGGTGGGTATCTAGACAGAAACTGTGTATTAGATAGATAGATAGATAGATAGATAGATAGATAGATAGATAGATAGATAGATAGATAGATAGATAGATAGATAGATAGATAGATAGATAGATAGCAAATGGGTTATTTGCAAGTTCACAAAAGAAATAGAAAAATGGGAACAGCTGAGTAAAAGCGAGACAGACACAGAGAGAGAGAGACAGACAGACAGAGAGAGAGAGAGACAGACAGACAGAGAGAGAGAGAGACAGACAGAGAGAGAGACAGAAGGAGAGAGAGAGAGAGAGAAAGACAGACAGAGAGAGAGAGAGAGAGAGAGAGAGAGGGAGAGACATTTGGGGAATATGCACCGTATAGCTCACTGTTATCCAAAGGACATATAGAGGAAAGGCTTTCTCAAATGTGCTCCAGCCTCCTCCTCCTCCTCCTTTAATCCTCTCCATCCTTTACGCCTCAGTCTTTCTCTCCTCTGCTCCTCTACTTCAGCCTCAGTCGGCAGATTGGAGATTTTTTTTTTTTTTGCCAAAAAAAAAAAAAAAAAAAAAACACGCTTCAGCTTCTCGGGGCCAATTTATTCAGCGCAAATAGCGGATATAGCTCCGAGCCAGCATATTTTTTGCAAAGGTGCACGGATGAGCAGGCACGGACCGGTCCGGCGAATAATTACCATAATAAGGCACAAGTTCGCCAGCGAGTCAGGCACGTTTTATGTCTCCGTATTACCATGTAGCCAGTGCCGCAGCGGGGAGATAATCGGGCGGAGGGAGCAGTTACAGAGGAGACACACAGAGAGAAAGGAGCTGGCAGCACATGATCACACAGGCTATCCAGTCACTGATCCACTGGGGCATTCGTAATTGCGCTGGCGACAACATATGGGAATACAACGAGGCGAGATCGTGGTCACACCTGGTTCTGGGGGACAGCGGAGAACCGGTACGGGGGGGAGAAGGGCGGCCAAGACCGAGGGACACAGCCGAGGGAGAGCGTGTGGCATCCGAAGCACCATCCGGTAGGTGAGCCTTGATTGATGTGCACGGACTGACAAATATGCTTTTCATCACCCGGCGTGGCAAAAAAAAAAAAAATAATAATAATAATGATAAATTAAAATCATCCGAGTGTTTTACGGCGCGTTAAAGCCCAACAAGTATTTGACACATTTCTATTTATTGTCTTGTGCTTGTGGCACGGTTCAAGAAACAATTGGGTCTGCCTGTGAGAAACAATACAATCGACTCTCGGCAAATGCCAAACCACTTGATTGAGGATGCGGGTTTCAGTGAATAGCAGGCAGCCAGTTATATAAGCCGTGGACTCTGGTTCGAAGGCCCGGTCTGGATATAAATGCAAACAAAGGAGAGGACACAACACACTAGATCGAGGGACTGGTGAATTATTGGCGCAGGTCTTCATGCAAAAAACAAAAAAACAAAAAAAAAAAAACAAACAAAAAAACAAAAACAAACAAACATAAAAACCCCCACAGCATGTTGAATTAACATTTCTAACATCATTCAGTGGGAATTTTATGGAGTAAAGGTCTGCGTTTTAGTTACAGGTAGGTAAAGAATTCATTATAGAATAAAGGCTTTAGGGAATCATGCTGCTTAAATCCTATATAAACCACCATTCTGGGTTTGGGGGTGAATGAAGATTGTATAGGCTAAAGTTGGTCAGGTGAGTTGTGGATAACCTGCAGCCCCTCAAACCCCACCCCCACTTCTAGCTGTCTATTGACTTATCTGACTAAGACCTGTGGACAGAATCACTGCATATATTACTCCTGCAGCAGCGCCTCCTACCATGTGTGCCCATTAAATTGTCATTAAGTTGGTAAAACAGCTGAACACAACATGCCTCAAATTTAAACGTATAAAATAGGAATATTGTGGAGCGGGGGATCGCATTAACAAGGGAGCAGCTTGTGTATCCATAGCTCACTTCATGCACTCGCTGCTTGACAAAATCTATTTATCTGTCTTGACAAAAATGGAAATAATGCAACCGATAAGCAAAAAGGGTCAGATTTGAATCCTTTTGCAGCATCTCGCTATTTTGTCTGGACCAACCTCAAAACATTGTTTCAAGCATTGGTGTCTGGCCTTGAAAGAATTTTGGGAGATGATGTTGACCAGCTCAGGTGCATAACCTCACCCAGCCACATTGTCACTGCAGCTCAATGAATAATCCCCCTCTGGCAAAAGCCCACATAGGGGAAGCATCACAGTGATGAGGACAGGTGAATGAGGGACTGCAGAGGCTTGAGACATGCCTGCTGCAATAACTTGATCTAACCTGTGCACATGGCTCACAGGCGATAGACAAACAGATGGCAATTCATCTTGTGAAAGTTGGAAGAGATATTCTTGGATGGGCTACCCTCTGACTCTCTGGCACCAAGACCTGCTTCTGGCGGCATTGATGGCAGTCATGGTGAATGGCCTAATTACATCGCTCAGTCTTATGACTTGCCCTCACCTTTCAAGAACAAATAAATAAATTAAAAAAATTCCTTCCAGTTGCACAGTAGTAGGCAATGCTGATGCTGCAGAGTGTTACTGAATTGATTTGCATGGCTTCATCATACATCAATAGAGATGCAAGCAATTCAGATTTGCAGTTGGATGGACAGCATAGCCTCTTCCTGCACTATTAGATGTCTGGCCATTAACATGGTTATTGAATAGCGTGGCTGTCTAATTCATTCGTTTGGAGACAGGAGGAGCCACATTATAGTACATTGTATTTGCAGAATAAGAGTCTTGTGTTTTCCCTTTTGATGCTGTATTTGAAGACCATGAAAAACCAGGATTGTTCTGATTTATTTGTAGAACACAATACTTCTTCTCTGCCTGTCAGAGACTGGGCATCAGTCCGGTTGGGTCTGTTTATGTTGCAGTCGTTCCTCCTCTTTTGCTGTGCAGCCATGGGCACTAGCTACAAACGCTTCTTTGGCTGCTGTTAATTACTTTAGTGCAATAAGGAAAAGCATTTAAAATCAGTATATTGTGTCAGAAGATTAATGTATTTCGCAAGCAGTTTGGAATCAGATGGATAATGCACAGGGAGTCATTCATTGTTGCATCTCACCGCAGGGCAAACATTCAATAATGACCAGCTCGCTGTAAGTGTGCCTTACTTGGCAACCTGTAGCAGATCAGTGAGTGCGGTTGTTGCTGCCAGTGATAAGCCAGTCCCAAATCATTAGTGCTCCTTTCACTTGGCTGTGAATGCAAGCTAATATTACTCACTGGCATTTGACTTATTGATGTTATTGACATTTGACTGATGTTCAGATCATTTTGTCCTGATCTTTGACAGATTAGTTTCAACACATGAAATAACATCAAGTTAACTTCTTCATGTAGAAATCATCTGCCACAGGCAAGAAAATGATGCATCGTAGATTTAGCAGAAAGTAAAAGATCAGATCTTCACCACCACAGCTTCCATGATGCACTTTGGGTGCAGCCAAGCTAGCTGCCTTCAGCTGCAGTACTTCTTGCTCGCACTAGGAAAATGTGAACTTCCTGTCTATAAAACATAACAACGTAGCCATTATATTCATGACAGCACAGTCATTACAGGAATGACAGCCTTCCCGCTACCCATTGTTGCCATTACAGCTGAAAAATTGATGGTTTGGAGTGTCTGTGGTGGGCAGTGGAAACCTGCCAGAACAGACTGGAGGTGGACTGAGAAACAGGGTTAAAGCAGCTCCTAAAAATTTGTTTAATTTTGATGGAAAGTACCTACAGTCAATATTGACTCATATTGTTAATTGCAAGGTAAGTCATTTCAAGAATCCCACAGTGTTATTTTCAGTGTCATAGTGGTAAACAATGCTGATTAAGGAACTGCATGAGTAGCAATTAGTCCTAGTCTGTAATAAAATAGAAGTCTATGAGCATCTACTCAGATGATAGGTATAAAGGGGCTGTTTGTCTTTTAGTAGAGGATACAACTACATTTATCCAGTGGACCACAATATACATGCTCTTACTATTGCCACTTTCCAGGCTCTTTTACAGATCTAATTTGTGCAGGTTTTCTGTTGGCATATATGTAATCTTTTCACGTCCATTGTTTATACTGTTTTAATGAAAGACATTTTCAAGGCACTTGCCATTTGCAGCAGCAGGGAACGGAAACACAGTCCTTCTCTTCTTTGGTGAAAAAGCGTTAGAGGGGAGGGAGGGAAGGAAAGGAGGTGAAGAAAGGGAGGAATTTCTGGAACCAGTGTGGCCCTTGGTGCCCTTGCCACAGGCCTGTGCTGAGCTGGACAGACTCTATCTTTGGCCATGACCACAAATTAATTAGTTGTACATTTGCAGGGTAAACAGCACGTTGAACTACTGCTGACAAAACTGAGGTTCATTGGATCAGAGTTAGTCAGCTGGCTGGGAGACAAGAGAAAGGGGCAGCTTGTGACAGGATCTGTGTCTCTACCTCCAGTGAACAGAACAAGTGCATCTCCAGAGCCCAGTCTTAGCACAGTCTCCTCTCGCAAACATCCATCTTTCTGCTTTTCGCATTGTAAATTCCCCCATTATGATAATAAATAAAATATTGTCTTAATTTACATGCTAATTATGGTATTGCATCATCCGCTTTGTGTGACTTTCTGAGCAGCCATTAGTGTATTTCAATGGAGAAGAGTTGGCAACACCAACTTTCATGGATTTATCCAGACATTTATTGTAAACTTCCTGCCATCCTGTGCAGCAGACGCTGGAGTTTTATGAGTGCTATTTATTTGGCAGAGCAGGAGTGGTGATATCAGCACATGCACTCCAAACCCAAATCCTTCCAAGGCAAATAAAATACAAATGGACATGAAAACATTTCCAATTGTTCCCTAATTGTTGCTGATTGTTGTAATGTTGATTGCAAATGAGTAAGAAATATAATATACTAATGAATCCATACTAACAAGCAGAAAGTTATGAATCATTTTTTCAGTGTGCGTCCGTCACTCTAAGAATCAGGTTTGTCCAAGGTAATTCATATGATAGCAGACTGGCTAAAGATAAAAAAAGAAAAGATTTTTGTTCAACAGCAACTTGAACATAATCATGCGCAGCAGTTAAAGACACCCCTTCATGGCTCTATTTTTGTAACTTAGTATGTAATTTAACAACCACCTAAGAAAATGACTCCTTTCAGGTGCTGTTTTGCATGAAATGGATGTTCAGATGTGGTATTTTACATGTTTTCCAAGAATCAATGAAGTCAATGATGAAGTCCAGCAGAGCATGAAAAAAGACTGTAATGGCTGTAAATGTATTATAAGTATGGCATACATGCTGTTTATTAGTGCTGATGTGAATCTGGGCTGTTTGTATCACAGCTTTTAAATCAACAGCTTTCATATCAATGTATTCTGCCTAGTCACGTATCTTATACACACAAGTGAGAAGAACAGAGTCCATCTTTCTATTTGAAAGACTGACTCCAGGCGGAATGGATAAACAGGATATTAGTTCATTAAGATGTCAGTGTGAACGGCACAAACTCTAAGTTTGTCGAGGAACCGAGAGCAATAAAATGATGACATGGCTCCAAATTCACCCAACCAGACAATGAGAGATCTATACATCATACACCAGCCTGGAGTTTTATTTTAAGAGGTCATATTGTTTGAAGTCAGATGGGTCAGCTGTTTCTTCAGCCTTGTGTAGAGATTGATGGTGACGGCGGAGCAGGGTGATGCTGGGTTGGCACAACTCACATTAGTCTTCCATGGAGGTGTTTCAGCCTATAGCCAGACAAAATGTGTGTGACGGGATCGGCCTAGATTACCAACCAGCGCTACTTGTGCATCTGCCAGGAGCTGTTTTTAAAGACTGTGCAGCAGCTCAGCTAATTTTAGTGGAACAGAAATTATGATCAACTTTGAAAATGTAGACACACACAGCTAAAAGTGATGGATGAGTAGTTGATAGCTATTGGTGATTGTCTAATATGGATAGTTGATTGTTGATGTAGATCGCTAAAATGATGAAACGATAATGTAAATGGATAAATAGATGAATTCTTGAATCTTCAACACCTGGGGCACGTTGGGAGGCAAAGGGGTTGAGCTCAGCTTGGGAAGCACTAACCAGCAATTCTGTAGCCTATGACAGTCTATCTTGCAGTACACAGACAATCAGCCTATCAGGTTATGGGCCTTTGTAAATATGCAAAAGACAAAGTGAGGGTTAAGCTCACATCATAAAACTGAATGGATGCCAGTGCAGGTGCAAAGATGAGAGATTGACAATTTCATGACATCACTGAAACGACCAGGCAGGAACCTCTCTCTCCCTCCCCTGCTATGCTCCAGTCTTGCTGTGTGTGCACTGCATATCTTTCCCTGATTACATCAGCTGTGATGCTGATATAACCATTTACTGTGGTTTGAGGCTAAAGAAACAGCCTCTTGCATTAATTTTTTCTCTTTGAGTACTTTGTTTGTCTGCCATTTTGACAGAAATGAAACCTCTTGATGGCTCTGTCTTTTCAAAGCAGAAAGCTGCTCCAATGCTGCGAGTAACAGAGATGTTTGTGCAATGACCAGTTGGTCCACAGACAAAGATGAGAGCTCTGTGCAGATAAATGCTGCGTGAGGATGTGAGGGTCATCTCTGCATTGTCATTGTTCAGTATCTGCCTTTACTTTTAAAAGTGGTATCCTTGAGCCCCTAAATTGAATGTTGAATAACAATAGTTGCGGGAGCAGACATCAATAGCTTGAAGCTGCTTGTGAGAGCGTACTGAGCTGGAATAAAATCACAAAATTCATCTGTCTCAAAAGAGCCTGTGTTGCACTACCACAGGCAATGTTGTGTTATATTGAGATGTTTAGAGACTGAAAAAAGCAAAATACGTCCTCTCTCAGTCCGTCCTTCATTTTTGTATCATGCCCTGGGAACACAAATGCAGGAGATATAATGTTGATAATCTTGAATGCAATAATGGAAAATTCAAACCTTTGGCCCTATTTTCTGAAAACAGCATCCCACTGGAAATATGTTTTTATTACATGTGAACTTGATTTTGCACATTTTGGAGCGTTTTACCCTAAAAAAAGGTTTGGTCAAGTGGTTCCACACCAGCCTCTTTCAAACAACATGGAGCTGATAATTATGTTGCATATGTTAATGACATTGAACTCAACTACTGCACATGCAAATGCTTTTTTAGAGAGTAAAACTACACTTTTACTTTGACAATTCTCATGTTGCCTTGAAAAAACATTTAATTTAAACTGTGCATGTGATGTGAGGTATGTCGTCCATATTGTTTTACTCTAACAGATCCTGCCAGTTTTGGAGCCTAAAGTGAGGCTTATGTCCTGGTAATTATTATTTGCATGGATGATTTTGAAAATCACATTTGTGCTTTTTATTCAAAAATGGAGGCATTTAAGAAGCTGAGAGCTTTTGAATGTGAAATGCAAAACAGACAGCAGTTAATGGTGGTTTACCTTTATTATGATGAGGCTCTAAATTAGACAGGAAGGGAGATTTCTGAGGCCCAGTATATTGACATTTGTCGACACCAAAGCATTTAAATCCAGCTGATGTCACTCAATGTCACCTTAAGTTAAGTCAGTTTTCTTTTATCAGGAACAGAGCTGTATCTGACATTCACTGACAAAATATACGCACAATTTCAGAAATTGGCAGATTCAGCCAAGACTCAGAGCACTGCCCAGTTGAAAACTGTGCATGGGCCAAAGGAATTAAATATTAATGTTTCCCATGAGGTGGAACATGAGCGAGTTGTATCTGCATGTGTCATACCCAACCGTGTAACATGAAAGGACTCAAGAAATATATTAATCTGTAAATCTGCTGCAGGACAGCAAAAAATATCAAGATCATATCAAATCCAATGTACAGCACTTGCTGATATACAGTATTTTCAACCCAAACCTCTGTGCACATGCTCTTGACACATTTTTTTTAAAGAGTAGCAAAGCCTAAATTCTCTCTCAGCGGCACATTGACTGTACAGTCTGTTGATTGATGGCCCGAAAGTCAGAGAGAAAAGTCATGACATCAGATTTTTTACAGTGGGTTGTTAGTGCAGCAGGCTCCATTAGGGGTTCACAACAGTCCCCATTCATCAAACTCAAATAGAAAACAAACTTTTTTGAAAATGGACTGTTCATTTTTCTGCTGTTTACTTGTAATTGTAGTTTGCTTGTAATGGGACAGCTCTAAAAAAAATTTGAATGACTCCATTTACTTGTTGACAATGCTGCAACCTGCAGCTTGTGTTCTTTGTTGGAGTGCACTGCAAAACATGGCACCAAGAAGACACCGTCCACATCACATTTTGCACTCATAATGATGAATGTGTATTTTCATCATATTTTGAAGTTGCCTTTTTTTGTTGCTGGCATAATAAACTGGGGCTGGCGCCTATTAGAGGAAAAAAACAAATCTACGCCCAAAGGATGTGTGTGTTTTTTGTTCAGGCCAAAATGTGCCTCTTTTGTTCCTCATATGAATTTGCTGCTCTTTGTACAGAGGAGCTTTATTTTTCCCCAGTCTGTCCTAATTAGTTTGAGGAGCACTGTAATGAATACTGCAACAGGCTGTGGGTAAACCTGTACTCCTCTGCAAACAAAGCAACTCAAAGTATGCGTAAAACACCACCTTTTGGTATATGGGTAATGGGTCATGGGTGCACTCATTTAGAGTAATACATTAAGAATCACTATGGTGTGGCATATTTGGTAATTTTTCCATCAGCATGAGAAATGGTTCCAAATCACCCTCCCAGTCTTTTCCTTCAGCATTGTTTTCTCCTCTTTTCTCTGATGTCGACCTCTCTTCTTTGGGGCTGCCACGTTTTTTGTTATCATCAGAGAGACAAATGAGAAACAAGAGAGAAAGAAAGCCTCAGGGCTCGTGTCCTCACATCATCACCACTCCCTTTACCCCCCCCCCCCCC
>CM076660.1:17735235-17784745 GCA_038496675.1 Rachycentron canadum | reverse complement strand
CCACAGAAGCGAACTGTGCTTTACCTTTAAATTCAAGAGCCTTACCGCACACAGCAAAGGGAAGACATCTCCTGTAATGACTCTGCAATATGCAAACAACACCTTTTATTTTACAAACAGCATGTGCCGTCCTGCTCTCCCCTGTGCCGAAAACACTCACGGACATATATAAATGTTCAGCTTTACGCTGCATGCAGCACAGCTGATGCTGGGCTGAGCCTTGAATATGTAAAATTCTGGTGTCAAAAACAGAAGGAGCAGGTATGAAACAAGAGCAGCAGTTACCGTGATAATTCTTTCTTAATTTCAACCATTTTTTCATTTTCAAAAATTCCCCAATGGCAGACAGCTTTTTTTTTTCATTCCTTCACCCTAAATGGGAAGTGACATTTGGGTCAGGTTCTCTCGTTGGCGCAGACTGAACAGCAGCATTTAAAATCCAAGATCTGATTAGTGTTTTGTTGAGGCTGAATTGCTGAATTTTACAACAATTTAACAAGGGTGCAGAGGTCAGTGGTGGCAAAAAGGAAATAACAAGACACAAAATTACATAGAACATACATGGAAAGTA
The DNA here is from genome assembly GCA_038496675.1 of Rachycentron canadum. Classification (NCBI taxonomy): domain Eukaryota; kingdom Metazoa; phylum Chordata; class Actinopteri; order Carangiformes; family Rachycentridae; genus Rachycentron; species Rachycentron canadum. Next base: position 17,784,174 of record CM076660.1, on the reverse strand, counting down.
AAAGAAAGATGTGTGTCATGCAAGGGTATGCACACACACACACACACACACACACACACACTGAATATCTTTGTGTAATCTGGGATTATTCTAGTACACAAGGAGGGCATGTCCAGCACTTCATGCATAAATAGAAAAAAGAAACTGACAAAACACAAGGCTCAGACTTGAACCTTGAGGGATAAAGCAAGACAGGCAGTAATGAAAAATCAGGGATACAGAGATTTGTTGTTTTGCTTTCATGGAGGACACAGGGAGAGAGAGAGAGATAGAGAAAGAGAGAGAGAGACTGAGAAAAAAACACCAGCAAAAATCTCCTGGAAACACAAGGCACTTCACTGACATTTCTGTATAACTCAGATATCTGTGTGGATGTTGTTCCTGCTATTTGCAGCTGTTATGTTACTGTTGTAATACAGACTTCTACCATTAGTGGAGACATTTGTTTAATTAACTTAATAAACAGGGCAGCCATATTGAAGCCTTGTCATTGTGTTTTGCTGGAAATCTGACAAACTGCTTTATGACATATAAAGAGAAATTGTGGTGGTGGCACAGGACAAAGACAGTGGCACCTCCTGTATCTGTATTAGAACTGCACCCATTTGTTAATTAATATTGATCATCAGGAAGTTAATATGCAGATTTTTCATAATTGATTAATACTTAATATTCATATTTTCAAGCAAATGTAATAAAAAACAAACAACAAACCACAGGTTCCAGCTTCTTAAATTTAAAAATTAAATTTTGTAGCCTTAATCTGTAATGATAAACTGAATATCTTTGAGCTCTGGATTTATCAGACAAAATAAGTCATTGAACAACATCTCCTTGGACTCTTGGACATTGTAATGTGCATTTTTCATAATTTGCTGACATTTTATTGACTAAACATTCAATATGTTTGTCAAGAAAATTATTTTAATTTAGCAGTTGAATAATCTCCAGTTGCAGCTGTAATAAATATCAATAAATATCAATAAAGTGAAATTTTTTTTCAAGATATGAAGCCCATTGTGTGCTATTTCTCTGCTATTTATTGGATGACATAATGTGCTACTGGTTCGATGTAATTCAATTAGAAATATTGTGAGCATTCACAATGTACAGAGATCACATTTTCATCTGTTGTCCATTCATATTTCTCATTTATTTAGCCCCTCAGCGAGCACATGTGATTTAATTCAGAGGAAATAAAAACTGGGACAGTGTGTAACCAATTCAGAGTGATGCATTTCCATCCTGCACTGGTTTAGCAGCACGTCGGTCTGCTTAGGCTGCTCCGCCCTCTAGTCATTTAACTCACACTTAGGTTTCAGTGGTCATTGGGACTCCTTTTTATGAGCCCACTGATCAATCAGTCCCGTAATTCAATCCTGCGGTCAATCATGTTTAAATGAATAATTCACGAGCCGTCACAGAAAGCTCAGTGAAATGGCTCACGAGCATAGTGCTGCCCTTAAACTGCAAGGAGAGCTGAATGGAACCAATCCAAAATAAAACTAGACACCACAAAAACTGTATAAAAGGAAAGTGAACATTTGTGCATCCATCTATTTGGCCAATGTGAATAGCCAGCAGCTGGTCGACAGCCAAGCTCATTTACATACAGTTATGATTTCAAACTATGATCAATATGTGAAAAATGGATGAGAGGCTGATTGCAGTCATAGTGTCCCCATTCTCTAAACTACTGGAGTAAATGAACAGCTTCAAACCATTAATTTCTTCTCTACTGTCCACTGACAAATCAAAGTTTCAAAGGATGAGTTGTGATAAAATAAAAAACTATATGTGTTGAGAGCCTACACGTTTGTACTATTTTCTGCAAGTATTAGAACAGTTTTCATTATTACATATTTGTTATGTCTGTGCTCCTAATGCGGGTTTAAAGTGGGTGGGCGTCAGTTACAAAGAGATGATGTATGAGCGTGCACCAGGATTTATTAAAAGTTTTGCTTTTTTTGTCATTTTTTTCTGTTGTTTTGTTACTGTCAATGAAACCACAATCAGACCAACAATCAGTCCTGAGTCCTGAGGCAGATTAGCTTTTGAGTTTTCCAAGTGTGAAATGCTCCATAATTTCTTTTTATTGTTGTTTATGTAGCCATGAATATTTAATATTATAGAGAAATACTTAATATTTTAAACTTGGGCTTTAAGTTAAACAACCCAAGTTAAAAAAAAAGGATAATAGAAGGGGGACAGAAAGTGGTTGAGTTCTGGATAAACACGATGCTGTAATTCCCGCTAGATCAGTAGTTGTTGTGTGTTCTTATACTAAAGCAAACATGGACGGCAACCAGAAGCTTGCACTGTTATATGCAGTGACATTTGCTCTGAAAAGGCCAATAAAAGAGGGAAAAGGAAAAAAAAAGATTAGAGTTTGGTTGAGATCCTGGATGCAGTGTAGAGGGTGCAGCCTAGCTTAGCCTATAAAGCTACGTACCTGAGGCCAGACACATAAATGATGCGTACACACGTAAACCGTGCATACGTGACGCAGGACACAATCCTGCATGTGAATTAATAATTATGAACACAGAATGTGTGGTGAGACTGTGATCACCTCACTTATTCTTCTGACCATTGATGGTTGTTTAGAGTGAGCCAAGTTATAGACACAGTGAAGTGAAAATGCTAAATAAAGAGGAGACAGAGGAGACATGCATTCATTATTATCATAATCAGCTTTTATGCTTACACAGCAGAAACTATTCATAAACGTAAACAATTGTGTTTGTGTGCATTCTATAAACTACTTTGATACTATGAATTTACTTTTTATGTTTTCTCAGACATACTTGATACCTTGCGACAGCAGTGATTTTGTCTGTAAACTGCTGGTTAATGGAGTGTCTTCATCCACTTATTGATAATGGTGGGAGTGGAAATGAAGCTCTTGCATGTGAGCACAATATCCCAATGAAAGAAATTTATAAAACGGAATCATACGTACGCACAGCTACATAATTCTGACGAAATTAGTTTCACACATCTGGTCTCTGGTTGGCTCAAAGCCTCTGGCCTCTTTCTGCATCAGTATTCTGTATCAATATATTTTTCTCCATCAGGTTATCCAAGAAATGTCATCAATTGCCAACATCAAACATTAAAGCTGGTTCAGACACTTAACGTGTCATGGGATTTTATCTGTTGCTGTTTAACATCAGCTGATCCAGGCTGAAACAAACCTCCACCACCCAAATTACATTCATAATAAAATATAAGAATATAAGAGTTTGTTGAGTGGGAGGTGGTGAAAAGGTTTTGGCAACAAAACAGTCCTGACCCTGGGGGCCTGGACTCCTCTAGACCTCTGAAGCTGAGCTGTGGGATCTGGACCAAGACGTTAGCAGCAGATCCTTTAAGTCCTGAAGTTGGGAGACTGCTGGAGACTCCATGGATCAGACTTGTTGGTCCAGCTCATCCCACAGATGCTGGGTTGGACTGAGATCTGGGGAATTTGGAGCCAAGTCAACACCTTGAACTGGTTCTTGTTCCTCAAAGCTCCTGAACCATTGTTGCAGTGACAGGGAGCATTATCCTGCTGAAAGAGGCCACTGCCATTAGGGAAGACTGTTTCCATGAAGGGGGGGACTTGGTCTGAACAATGTTTAGGGAGGTGGGATGAGTCAAAGTAACATCCACATGAATGGACCCAAGGTTTCAGCAGAACATTGTCCAAAGCATCACACTGCCTCCACCAGCTTGTCTTCTTCCCATAATGCATCCTGGTGCCATGTCTTCCCCAGGTGAGGAACGTACACACCCTGACCATCCACATGATGTAAAGAAAACCTGATCCATCAGACCAGATCACCTTCTTTATTGCTCCATGGTCCAGTTCTTCATGTGTCCATTGTAGGATCTTGTGGTGGACAGGGGTCAGATTGGACAGCCTGACCAGTCTGAGCCCCATACACAACAAACTGTGATGATCTGTGTCCTGGCACTTTTCTATTAGAACCAGCATGAACTTCTTCAGTAGCTATACATATACATTATATATATTGCTACACAGTAAACACCTTTGCCTGTGGAACTTCGAAGCTCCACATGAAATTGTTTTCTGCTCACAGCTTTATTTTTCTTATGACTTTTTCAGTTTCTTGTTTCAGATTAATGCCTCCCATTTAGTGCTTGTGTGCAGTCAGCTATGGTAATTGCTGTGGTAAAGTGAGAAAACAATAATATTTTGCCTCTTCTAAACTTTGTATCTGCACGAGACCAAAACGCAGAGGCAATCAAAGCCTGTTGCACCGCCCATACTAGGTCAGATTACAGCGACACATCAGCTGCTCGCAGTGTGGACATCCCTGTCAGGGCACAATAACCACCAGCCCACACGGACGAGGCCCAGATGGACAGGTTTACTATTTCTGATTTCCTTCCCTTCTCCTGCCACCGAGCAGCCCCCTCCCTGAGCTTCAGGCTTTGTGCTTTGTGAAGTCAAGTGTGATGATCAATTGCGCTGAAAATTTCTCGGAAGGTTTAAAATGGAGTTCTGTGGCCCTGGACTGCCTCCTGAATTTTTTAACTTTCCTGTGTGCGGAAAGACAAATGACTGCCCTTTATGGAACAGCCTAAAGCAGTTTGATTGTTAATACTGTGTTTAATATTACAAAAGACATAGTTGAATATACAAACACATCGTAATGCATTTTATAATTTACAAGCTTTTTAGAAAATTGCACCACAGCATTTTTTATACAAGTATCTGGTTTCTGTGTTTTTAAACTAATAAAACAGCAGCTTTTGACCCTTGTGGGAGTCATTCATTTGTAGTTTTACAGTGGAACAGTTTTCGGTGTCAGAGCCACAATCAGTCATATGGCCATGAAACATTTTCAGCACACGCACTTTCTGAGAATAAAAGAATGGATTGCGAATATTAAAAAATGCCAGGAAAACATAAAATTTCTTGACATTGAAGTTATTGCCTTTGTGACTAGAGAGTTTTATGGCAGGGAGCCTTTCAGAGGCTAAAGGAAGACAAAGGAAGCTAATCTCACTTAGAATGGTAAAATCTGCCATATAGCTAATGAAGTATTATACTGTGGTCAATGAGGTAGAGGCACTGCAGAGAGCCTACGCAGTGTGTATGTCCTGTGTGTATATATACAGTGTGTGTGTGTGTCTGTGTGCTTTGTTGCATGAGTGGGGGTTTGTTTGTCAGGAGGTTGCAGTGATAATGCTGCCATCAAGAAGTGAAATCTGTCAAGGGAGAATGAGCATATATGTCAGACAGAGAGAGAGAGAGAGAGAGAGAGAGAGAGAGAGAGAGAGAGAGAGAAAGGTGTGATTTCAGTGGAACAGGGAGAATCAAGTGAAGAGCATTTAGATATAGAAGTGGTGAGACAAAGCAATAGATGTATTATGAGTCTCTAATGTCCAGTAAACACCATGTCAGGGTTTTTGAAGATTTCAGCCCCTCATCTAGAAATAGGCCTCTACTGTAGGATTTGACCTTTTAAATCCTTCCCCTTTTTCAGGCAGCCATTGGTTTTCATTAATTTACCATATAGCATAACAAGATTAGACAGCTATGCTAGGTGCTCTGAGAGCCTTCATGCAGGCACATCAGTGCTTTAAGCTAAATGCAAACGTCAGCATGCTAACAATGACTATGCTAACCTGCTCATTTTTATTAGGGATAATGTTTCCCCATCTTATTTTGGTGTGTTAGCATGCTAACATTGAATATTACCAAAAAAAAAAAAAAAAAAAAAAAAAAACACGGAGGGACCAACAATTACTCAAATTCATTCTGAAGGGAATGTGAATGTTGCCATGAACATGTCAATCCTATGTTTCACTGTGGACCATAGTGATGAACATTGTCATGAATATCGTCATCCTTTTTAATCTCAGATTTTACATTGATATTGGTTTACATGGATACTTGTCTTGAAAGGAGTCTCATTGTGACAAAGCTTGTTGGTTTTCATTTATGGCAGCTTTTATAAGCTAAAGAAGCTGAACTACTGGCTTGGCATCAAATAAAGAAAAGAAGTTAGCAACTAGCTGGTGAATATAGTGGAACATTTAGCTACTTAAGAGACATTTCCCCCAGGAGTTGGTATGGATCAAAAAGAGAGCTAGAATGAGAGAGAATATTGGACTTACACTCGTATGGTTGCCAGAAACACGACTCAAACTGAAAGCTAATGTAGGATAAGCACAGCTCTGCTAACAGTTTCCCATATCAACTTCAGTGGTGATAATATTTCATTGTTGTGTTGTCAGCTTGATACAGTCACCCCCAAGACTATAGAGAAATGGATGCAAAGTGACGGCTGTGTGGAGGTGGAATAAATATGCTTTAACACTACACTGTGCTTTGAAATATAGTATATATTTTATATATAAAATAACATATTTGACATAAGTGGTAAAAGCTGTGTGGCTTTATATTAATTCCTATATGTAGACTTTTATATGTAAATACAAGACTAAGGACATGTACAAAGGAGTGCAGAGTATAATATCTGTACAGGTAATAATATACTTTATATAATATAAATATATATTTTAAGTATTTTTTGGAATAACAAAGAACGTGCGTGAGTGATCTAAAATGATCTGAAATGATGTGATCGAAATGTATTTAGTTCTGTATGTCAAGGTCAAGTTGCTGTGTAGGCCTTAGCAAAGGACATACAGTTTGAAAGATGACAACTATATTTTCCTCGCCAGGAGAGCAAATGTCATCAGTCCTGAAAATATGGCTGAGCAGCAGTGCCATGGTCAAGGGTCATGAGCGAGAGCTTTTTTTTTTTTTTTTTTTATCCCCCCAGAAACCTCATGATGGTTATGGAGGACAACAGGTGTAATGGTAGGGATAAAAACCTAGTTGACCTGCCAGGAGGCCTCAAGGGGAAAAGTATGGCAGTCTAGAGACCAAGCCACTGTCTCTGCTGTTGCCTGGTGTTGTCCACTCTGTAGATTATGCATCTACACTGACCCCTTCAAGAACCTAATCCTCATGTACCAAACAGTAACCAAACTTCCAAAACAGTACTGTGTCATGTCAGATGTCATATATTGTTATTATCATTTTAGATGTTAGATTTTGTCTGATTTTGGACAAAAAAAAAAGTGTGTTGTTGAGGCTCTTCATGATCAGGGTCCCTGGAGCCATGTGAGGATACACTAGAGGCTTTTTCTATTAAGGATGAATGAAGCCTCAAGAGGGAGGAGAAAACCGTAGCTCCTGTTCTTCTCCTTGCGTTCTTGGTTTCTGCTGCACTCCATTTGTCAAGTCCTGCTGTATCATTTTATGCTTCACTCTCTTTTCCTATTACCTTCCGCACAGACAGTATGCCAGCCCATGGGATATGTCAACATGCAGACCCATTAAATTATTAGACCTCCTTTATTATTAACTCTGTAGCATACACAACTTGCTGCAATCTTTTAATATTCATGCAGCATGACTGTTCCCAACTGATGCTAACAGGACCAAGTGGGATCAGATTAATGTCGTCACACATGCACATGCACACACTTTGACATGTGGCTTTTTAATAATTTGTGCTGCTATGGGTCAGCATATAGATGCACTGTACTTACACAGTGGAGGAGTGTGAAGTTACACATGAGGGATCTTTGGAACGGTCATAAGATTAAAGTCTGTCGCTCTGTGCAGCAGCCTGGTCAGATTGACGTGGCCGGCTAGATCAGCTTGGGCTATTTCTGTCTTTTCTGTTCGGAGCACGCTGCAGGCAGGAGAGGCTGGAACACTGTCCGCTCGGCTGAGTGGTCGAGTGAGGGCGACCCATCATGCAAAAGGGAAGACTTAGAGGAAACATTTTGGAAGGTGAAAGTGCCCATTGAGCTGCACTTCCTCCGAGCCTCTGTGCGTCAAAGCTACAAAAACTGAAAATGATTAAAAATGCCATTTGGTTGGTGTTAACATGGTCCTTTGCTCTCTCTCACTCATGGTGCTGTAAATTTGTCATTAAACAAACCATCCAGATATGAGTCATCTGGGAGAACAGTCTTTGTTTTCTGCCTGCCCTCTGTCCCCCTCTATTCTCATCCTGCCTAATTTCCTCTCTGTCTCACACATTTTTTTTCCACAGCATGTTGACCTTGTCCCTCATTCCACCTTGTTCAATTGTGAGATAATCCACAATGTATGTGTGACTGTATGTGTTCGTGTGTATGTGAGGGGACAAAGAAGGAACACAGAGGTGGGAGAGAGAAGGAGAAAGAGAGGGAGCAGTGAGGTGTCCAGCACTTAAATTGCCTGTTTATTTCCAGTCATTGCATCAATCACACTGATACAGCTTACAAATGAGTACATTGAGTGTGTTTATGTGTAGGTGGGTGATGGGGGTGGAATGGAGAAACAATTAAGAGTGATAGATTTAGAAATTTTTGTGCTGTAGTATGCAGTTTATAGCTTCATGTGAGTCACAAAAAACATACAAGGAGCAGAAAAAAAAAAAAAAAAAAATTTTGTTCTGTTACCAGGGAGAGAAACTCAAACTGTATTTTGATTGTGATTCGTTTGACAATCAGTGAATTCATGCATAAAGACTGCATGTGTGTGTGTGTGTGTGTGTGTGTGTGTGTGTGTGTGTGTGTATGTGCATCAATGAGTGTGTGTTTTGAGGGGTCAGTCAGTGGCTGCCCTGAGATCAGGAGCGTGATTGTCGGCTCTCTGGGGAAGAGGGGCGTGTCTGTGACAGGCTGCAGTGATTAGTGGAGCTCAGCGGGCAGAATTTATCAGACTCAGCCAAGGCCATGAACCATTTCGGCCTGCAATGCTGCAATTTGTCTCCCACTTTACGTCATATAACAGCATCCATGCGGCTTGTGTGTGCACGCTTGCAATATGCTCCGTTGTCTTGCGTTGTATATTTCTGATTATGCCTCTGATCGTGAGGTGTATCTGAGCTGGTAAATGGTGAGGTGTTAGCAAATTGTACATTCTTATGACATGTCTTTTTACAAGAGAGAGCTATAAAGCTGTGAATACAATATAATTGCTGTTATTTTCGTTAATCTGTGACTTTCTTTTAACTTCATGTTACATTCAAAGTTTGTTTGTGAAGAAAAGACTTCATGACAGTAAATACATCATGAAGAAGTGCTTCAGAGAACAGTTGATTAATCGATTAGCTGCAACTATTTTGATTGGCAGTGAATCACTGAAATTCATTTATCAAATAAGAAAAGCCAATGTTTCACTTCTTAAAAATGAGTCATCTGCAGCATAAATATCTTCTCTATAAGTCATAAGTCCTGTGTCTGAATCTGAACCAAAGAGAGGGAAAATATATCCTGTTTTTATTTATTTATTTTTTAGGTTTCATGATGGCACCATCTATTTTTGCATTAAATCACTGGCTATACCATTCGTTCTCCCTCCTCATAGATGGAGACCTTGTCCAATTGTTGCATAAAGCAGTAATATCAACCTTCTGTCATGAGTAGACCATTAGATACTCGGCTCAAAGTATTTGTAGTTTAAATGTTTAAAACATCACAGAATTGAAAAATCTCAAGATTAACAAAAGTTATGAACTCACTGCTGAGGTATCAGGTCATTTGGGATCATCATTTTATTAAACAATTTTATCACAGTAGGTAAAAAAATGCCTCCCAAAGTGAATGAAGAAATCAGGTCCTTTTTTAAAAAAGAACTGAAGTGTAAGTAACATCTGAGCTTAGCTAAAAAGAACAGTCTGTAATCACTCCAAACATTCATCATTCTTTGACATTAGTGAGAGAAATAGTTACTATTTAATACCATCTTTCTCCTTTCAAGGAGCTGATCAAGAACATGACATTAAGAAATCATTTATTAAATGAGCCATTGCCTGATTTGTTTAATGTCAGGCATCATTTTATTCTGAAAATCCTGAGGCCTGAGGCACAGTGACTCCCAGGTGAGCTCTGATGTCATAGTGACAGATCTCGTCATAAGATCAGGAGCTGAATGAAAAGCAAGAAGTTTTTGACTTAAAGGCAGGTTTGAGCGCCATGTGGCTCTTGAGTTGTGTTGCTCAAAACAACAAAGATTTGAAAATGGCTGATGGCACATTGTTGGTTCAAACATGGGAACAGACGTTCATTCAACGTGTTCTTGAAAATCGAGAAACTATTTTTTGTTTCAGATTTTTTTATTCAAAAATTTAAAATCACAAAAAAACATAATAAAAGCCTAGTTTCAAACATGTACATACACACACTCTCTGTATGTGTATGTATGTAAGCACATGTGCAGATCAATGAGAGAAAAGATGTGCACAGCACTGTGCACATGTACTGCTGATTTTGGCTGTCTGACAAAAAAAAATCCCTACAATAGATAGAGCCAAACATAGACATTTCACATGGACTTTTAACCACCAGTAAAATCTTTTCTTGATTATTTGGGAGCAGCAGAAGCAAATGTGTATAATTACAACGTAGACTTATCACCTTTAATTCTGACACAATGAACTGGTCAAGAAACAGTTGCTTGTTTACTCATCTTACAGTTCTGGAGCAACATTATCACTGATAGATAGGGAAATATCTGACTCTAAATACACCACTGTGTTCACCAACTGGTTGCTCACTGCATCTATCTTTTACTTGGTGCTGAGTCAGTTGTGTACAGTCGCTTTTGAGAGCAGGGAGCGTGAACCTGAACAGTAAAGTTCAAGGCCAATCAGCTGGAATTCACTGTAAAGCCGAGGAGCTGCTGTTTGGCTGATAATTATCTGTCGCTTCATCACTCTCATTGTGACACTGTTTTCACATTGTCATTTGATACCTTCTTAATATCAAAGTATTTGTCACTGCTTTAAAACCTAGGGCTCTTCAACCTGCGATGGGAATTTGTGAAATTTTTTGAAAACAAGTTGATTTACCAAAACAAACAACAGCTGAAATGATGAATTGCTAATGAAAATAATTACTGTATTACTTTCATCACTGTTATGAAGCCATTTGGTTTCCTGTGTGGGAAATGTCAAAGTAAATCCTTGTATTAGAAGAAACTACTTTTAATCAGCCTCTGAACAGCCAATCATACTGGCCTCGCTCATTACTGTCAAAAGCAGAGAGCATGAAAAACATGGATGACAGATTTAGTACCCTGCCTCTGTCCCTCCGGGATACACAATTTTTATGGTAAGGGAAACAATTCATCACAGGGCAATTCATCAGTGGATAACTTTTAATTAATGTTCAAACCTGTGGACCTTTAAAACGGCAACCTCAGCTCGCTCGCTCTCCTGAGTGTCCGCTCTGTTTGTTTTCCTCTCCTGACGCCCACACCTCTTCCTCTTCTTTACCTTCTTTTCCTTAAAGTGTGGCTCATCTATTTACCCACTTTCACTTCAACACTATCCCACTCCATTTTCCTAGCGTCCTTTTTCCACTCCACTCTATATTCCCTCCATGTTTGAATTAGTTTCCCTGGCAAGTCCTTGCAGCTCTGCCCCTGCCAGTATTTGTGTTATGGTGAATGCTGCCCCCCCCCATTTCCAGCATTTTATCATCTTAATATCTCCTCCAAACAGCTCATTTATTTTCCCATATCCTTTTTTTTGTCCTCACTCCTTTCTTCCTTCTCCCTGGCCAAGAATTAACAACATCAAGGTAGAGAATTAAAAAGAAATGGCCGATCAGAGAGCACAGCGGAAGAGGAAACTATTGGAAAGACTCAAAATGGAACGGGTACGAGCAAATTGGACAGTTATAAGGACAGAAGCTGGCTTTGATGTAGAAAAGTCCACATAATAGGGGAAAAAAAAGAGAGTTGGACAGATTGATTCTGAATGAAATTAAAGAGGACGAGGGGGAGAATGAGATAGAGTAAATTGAGCATTACATACTGCATTACAGTGTCTCTTAATTAACCGTGTAAAAGCTTTCTTATTAGGACTGATGCACTCCTCAGTTAACGAGGGAAGAGAGAATGCTCTTTCAGTTGTCATTGAGATGGGCCTCAAAGGAAAAAGTGAAATAGCAAAGCACTGAAAGGGAAAGAGCGAGAACAACTTTGGGACAATGATAAAGAAAGGTCCGAGCTAACTGCTCATGTGAAATCATCTCACTTAGCGCATTTTGTCTCAATTATCTGTCATCTTTGTCATCCCAGTCTACACCACTCCCCGCCACCTCCCTGTCAGTGAATAGACACTATGTGCAGCTGCATTGAAAGTCTGATCACATCACTGGGTATCTGTGTGTGAGAGTAGTGTGTGTGTGTGTGTGTGTGTGTGTGTGTGTGTGTGTGTGTGTGAAATTATTTCAGCCTCAGGTTTTGCACCTTTGCTGTCTATCAACATTAAAGCACAGTGAGGTATAAACAATTTAAAACACGTAGATGCACTCATTTAAATCTTTTATCTGTACTCACATAGAAGCACATAACTTAAAGATGCACTAAAGCAGCAAGGATATGTAACCGAGCCTGAACCTTAACATGGACGCCTGATATTTTGGAGTAAAACTCTCACATATAGGCTGGTGTATGACTTTAATAAATAATTCACTATGTTGTGAAGTATGCTTATTTGCCTTGACATCTCAACTTTACATTAAAGAGCAACTTGTAGGATGAATCTCTCACTGAATACTTTCTCTTACCATTTCACCTTTTACAGATCACAAGGGCAGAGAAGTAACGGTTTCCCTTAAACTTTCACAATGTGATGATGCTGAGTAAGTCTGCTGAGTCTGTATGTGGTCATGCCTCTAACTCTGCACTTCACTTTTTTACATCACAATATACTAAACTACGAAATTATGTCTGTCTTTTCATTCAGTATGAAGGCATGTTTTACATTTCTGTTCATGGACGGTCAAAACAAGATGCATCATTTAAATAAGATTTTTAAATGTGTTGTTAAATGTCTATTTAATAAGTTTCACCCTGCTTTCAATCTTTTCGCTAAAATAATCTACTGTCTGCTGGTTAAGGCTTTATATTCACCAAGAGATATGAGAGTGGTATTGATCTTCTCATCTAAGTCTCAAAAAAAAAAAAAAAAAAAAAAAGGAAAATAGGAATTAGTAGTTGAAAATGGTCTTGAAGGTGCATTTCAGGAGTGTGCTGTTTTGTTGATTCCTATTGTTCATTTCAGAAAAATGACTCCAGTATATTTTTGTTTTTGGGGGCAGTTTTATGCCTTTATTGGAAGGGACAGTAAAGACAGACAAAGAATGGCTTGGAGCAAACAATCCAGGGAATTGAACCAGGGACTTACTGCTCAGGGTATTTGCGCCCACGTGGTATGCACCCTAAACATTTAGCAATCGGATTGGTTAATTTGATATTGATGATGACATCAGGACTGTACATCCAAACAATTCAACCTGCAGACAGCGCACTAACACTTTCTATTAAAGAAATGGTGAACAAGCCCAAGTACATGCTGAAGTTTAGTTTGATGACTGTCTCGTTGCAGTTATTTTCAGGTTGCTCAGCCAGATCGGGGCTGCAGCAGTCCAGATGGGAGACAAAGAGTGTTTATACAAGCGACTCGGCCTGAGTCAGCAGATTTTACACAGAGCAAATCTGCAATAGCAGCCATAGCAGTCGGTTGTCTAGAGATCAAACTAAATGTCGGTCGGTGCCAGAGCAACTGCGCCTCTGTCACTGTGATTGACGGCTCTTGTTAAAAGCAGGATTTCTGAGAGGAGAACAGCAGCTCAGTCTTGTCAAGGTCAATCAGGAGGTGTTTGGCAGGAGCCCAACTGGAGATTTCAGCTAGAAAATTGGAGATATGCAACCCAACCTGTGTGTCAGGGCTGGGAGTCAAGAGGTCAGTTAAGTGTCATAGCAATGATAGGAAGAATTATGGGTCGTGGTGACAGATCCAAGAGGTTTAGTTCAGAGAAAGAAGAGAGTTTGGCTCATCCTTGGAGGGGAAGATGCAGACTGATGATACCTGTGACACCAGGTTTTCATTTTGGCTGAATAGAAAAAATAGTATAGAAACATGAATAGAAAGAGTCTTCTGCTCTCCAGAATCTGATTGTTGTTGTACACAACAATCAGACCTGTCTCCAATTTTTGCTTTTCTTTTCTTTTTTAAAGCAATTACTTCTAATTTCAAAATACAATACAAAATAACCTGCACTTCAGGAAATGCAATAACACAAGAGCTGCACTGAATGTCTGGCTTCACAATCCCTGCTTCTGCTGTCTCCTCCAACAATATGCCAGTGTTTCCTTAGTGGTAATAACTTAGAAATGCTCCCCTTATAGCCAGAGCAAATTATGACAGTTATTGTGATAATAAAACTGTTGCTGTCTTTGTCTAGTCATCACAGACAGAAACAGCTGTAAAGTCTTTCACTGGTACAGAAGTAAAACATGAGCACCATGATAACCAGGTTCTCTTATTGCTTGTGTGTCAGTTTGATTTGACTCAGTATGTTGCACTGACACCTGGCATGGAAAATTGCAACCCACCCGTATAAGTGATGGTATACTGCAATTAATTCAAAGCCAAAGTGCACTGTGTGTCCAACATGCAGACTCTTGGCAACTACTGCATTTGTTTCAGTTCCACTTTAATGCCAAGATAATATTCCTAACTCATTCAAACTGTGAGGTGTTGCCTCTCCCAGTGGTGCAAAGATAGTGTGTTAGGTCCTGAAAACAAGTTAGTTATTGTACTTTTTCTTCTGTATCAACACAGTCAACAGAGCAACAATAGCTGTGACACAGTTAAGGTACTTTTAGCAACTCATTGCCACAATTGGTGGCTAAAAATTAATGTCTGAGTTGTAACTCAGTCAACACAGAGACATGAACATATAGTTTTAGATTTACTATGGCTTACACTTCCTGATGGTGCTATTACCTTTAATGTCCATCACAAATTAACATCCATAAAAAAAAAAAAAAAACGTCAAAAAGATACTGTTTATATCTCAAGAACTTGCCTGGTAGTTGTTATGTGTTTAAAATTTCTTCAGTATCAAATTAATGCAGACATAGTTGTCAATACATCCATGTTTAGACATCAAACAGCAGCTGTTCATAGCTAATTGGCATACTGGTAATGTCACCACTTGACAGGGGGGCAGTGGGAAGGGGGGCAATTGTCTGGATTTTGTTTAAAAGCGTGAACACAGTGTCAGACTTTGAGTATATGGCTGATATCAGTCTCTTCAGTAATATTTTTGTCTTTAAAATCTGTAATTATGTACAATGACACAGAAAATGCGGGTTATGTTTCTAATCAAAACCTGTATGATCATAGCTATAAGTCCTAATTTAGCATGAACCTACAATGATTAAGACATGTGTTTTGAGACAAGCTGTCAGAGAAGATGGCATAAAGAGACAACACTGACCTTTCTATTTTTGTTATTCTGGAAAAGATTTTAGCAGAATGTATTTGAGGTGACACACTCAAGAATTTAAGAAAAACAAATGTTAAAGGAGCAATGCTGCTGTGTAGTTTGAGATGTCTGATCAGATGAGGTTTGGCTTCATGACAGGAAGAGTAAGTTGAACTGACTCGAAGGAAGATGGCGTGCTGTCTCATGTCACAAAGCAGTCGATGTTTGCTCTGAGAAAGAGACCTGATCAGCATCGATGTGAAGGAAAGACAGTGAGATCCAGGCAGAGGGGGCTGCTGCTGGCAGAGTTGCAGAGCCTCATCTGGGAAAACAAGAGAGATGGTTGGTGGTTGGGAACTTCAGATGTCGTTAATCATTTTCTTTTCCAAGTATGTGACAAAACCCTGTGAGGGCAGGTGTGAGGGAGATTGAAGGGGAGGAGAGAGAGGGATGTTAAAAGCTAGTAAGGTGGCTTTGGTGGAAAACTTTCACGTCAACACATTTGAACACTTGCTGAGATTGATAACTTGCTTTGAACAATTGCTTTGAACTTACTTTGATTTTACAACCTTACGATTATCATGATGATGCAATCATCAACTTAGTGGAAAAGACTACTGCATTAGATTTGATGGAAAATCAAGAGGAAAGTATCAGGGTTCAAAAGCTTGCTGGCGTTATAGTTTTATAATTGGCGTTAAAACCACTTGAAGAGAAAGTTCAGCCAGTTTTCTTTTTCTTTTTAGAGTGTTTTTGACTAAATGGAGTTGAAGTCAGTGCAACTGCACATCTGATTTATTTGTAATCAAAGTTTGGTCAATGAGGAATAAATCACCTAATCCTTTAACTGAGAGAGGATTAAGAGGAGTGACAAAAATGAAATACTGCATGACATAGAGTAACAGCACACGACACGTGTCACAGAGTCCTGTAGAAATGTCTTTAATGCTGTTACACTTTCATCAGAAAATGTGAAATCTTTGCATCTGATTGACATTGATGGTGTGCTGTGATCCCGCTGTGATTTTCTTCTGTCACTCTGTTTCTCCCCAGAGAATAAATCTGAAGCCAGAGGTGACGACTAATCCACACTGACGCTGAGCATAAAAACGCGGAGGAAAGACTTGTTTCTGAACGCACCACCTCCAGCAGAGTTTACATGTCGAGAGCCGGAGAAGACAGAGTCTGCTGGCACTGAAGGGATCGTGTTGGCAAGAACAGAGCCAATGGTGCCGCAGGACCTCCACCCCTGTCAGCCCCACTTCAAGATGTAAGCTTTATTTATTCTTGATCTATTTCATTTGAAATACTACATTTATTATTTTTTTTATTAGAAATAGAAACATTTACCATAACCATAGTCTTTTAGTCCCACTTTTTTTATGTGTGTGTGTGTGTGTGTGTGTGTGTGTGTGTGTGTGTGTGTGTGTGTGTGATATTTCTTTTTCTGTCCAACTGGATGGAAAAACATTCTATTCACTGTATGTTAAAAATAAAAAAAAAGAGAAAATGAATCCATTTCCTGAGCTGGCATCTGGAAATGACACATCTCCTGGTTCAATTTGTACAACATGAACCAGAATTCAACATTTTATTAACAATCCGATTTTCATACAAAATAACATTTCAATATTTTGGTCATGTTTTATAAAAAGAACAAGGACATGATTACAAAAAAATAAATAAATAAAATAACAAATACAATTTTAACTGAATGTTTTTCATCTACATGTTTAGAGGAGTCTTTCTAGACTTTCTTGTCCTTCAGACAACACCAAGCTTTGTTGAACAACCT
This sequence comes from Rachycentron canadum, assembly GCA_038496675.1. Classification (NCBI taxonomy): domain Eukaryota; kingdom Metazoa; phylum Chordata; class Actinopteri; order Carangiformes; family Rachycentridae; genus Rachycentron; species Rachycentron canadum. Next base: position 17,767,070 of record CM076660.1, on the reverse strand, counting down.
TCTGAGTTATTAAAGATCTGCGCTGTGGTGGTGCTAAATGTGAGGAATGAACCCTGGCTATTTTAACTCCATGTAATGAGAATTTAATGTAATTATGAAAAATCTGTACTGAGCATCAGGCTACGAGCTCAGTTCAATAAAATGTAAAAAAAAAAAAAAAAAATGCAATGTAACTATTGCTTTGAAATACAGAAACCTGTCATTTTTAAATTCCTTTTAGCATTTATCTAAAAAAAAAAAACAGTTACAAGACCTTCAATTCTATTGGAAATATAAACTAAGGGAGAAGACCACCTTGACTGTACCTCTTTCAAGTGGTGGAAGTAATTAAATAAGAGATAAAAGAAGCCATTAAACAAACCAACACTTATCAATGGTTAAACAGTGAGCAATAAAGCTCGATTATCCCCCTCATTTTCTTCTTTTGGGCAAGAGGCCAAAGAAAGCAATCAGTAAAGGTTGCTCTAAAAGCCAGCACCCATTAACGAAATATACTAACTTGCTGCTGTCGGTCAGTGCTTCCAGGTGGACTGTATCTTGTGACACCATGAATGCCTCCATTTGTTTTTTCAGTTTCAAAGCCAACACACAGTGGTTCACAGGGGTACTTTTTTCTCCTGTACAATGTTACCAAAAATAAGACGTGATTCTGTGTAAGAGATTACATTTGAAAAATATTATCCTAACATATTGAACCCAGTCTGACCAGATTTCAGGGGTGAACATGAGGCCATGTTGTCATAAGAGAGCGAAGAGTTTTGGACGACTGTGTGAGGCGTCTTGGGATTCAAAGCAACTTTTGCTTAAGATGCAAACACTCCTACAGCTGGTATTTCATGCAGCAGAAGCCCACACACACACACTGAGGAGTCAAAGTCAAGTGTACACAGCACAGGATCTTTTCTGAGCCCGGGGGCGGCCTGTATCTATCTATCTACTGCAATTTCTCTTATGGTGAAGGATACACAGCAACATAACATAGTACTGACTTCATTATTTCATGCATAAACCAGAGCCAGAGCCACATTGACAGTTCAATCACACAAAAATCATTTCCTCACATTTACCAAAATTAGATTCATTTAATGGCTCTGTGTTTCATTTTTTTAAGTTGCATTGCTGCTGTAATTTTCCTTTGGACAAGATGTTATCAGACAAAAGTGGATTTTAACTGGATGGTGTTTGCTAACATTGATTATTTCAATCTGTTGGAGGAAAAGTATTTCTTTTGTTTTCATTAACATTTCTTAATGGGCAATATAAAATTGTCTTTTTAAAATTGGATTATATAAAGAGAAAAAGAGAAGCTGCTATGACTCAATGCAGAAAAAAAACCAGTGGGTAAAACCTCATGAAATTCCGTTGACATGGTGTATTTGCAACAAGACACTTGATATTTGTAAATGAAACACAAACAGGTGATAGGCCCCGCAAAAAGTGAAAGGACAACATGACATGTAGAGGGAGGCACATTGAGGACGCAAAAAAAAACTGGGTCTCAGTCAGCCGCCTCATTGTTCCCATAAGCTGCATGCATGAGTGGAGAAACTGTGACAGAGAGCGCGAGGAGAAAAATGTGTTTCCTTTAACTGCACCACTGATCTGCTTTTGTTAAATCAATGCAGATTGAAATTGAGCTCTCAGAAATCATGGTTGTGTGCATGAAGGCGTTCACGAACACGTTTTGAAAGTATGGCATCGGATTTAATGTGTGAACTGTGATGAGGAGGGTGTAGATGAAAATATGAACATCAAAGATGAGTAATACAGAAGACTTGGAACAACAGGCCAAACATGGAAATAATGGAGTTATTTATTATTTTCTGCTTGTATATTTCATTCTGGTGGATTTTGGGTAGGATGTGAATTTTGTTTTGAAATGCTGTAAAGCCCAAGGACAAACTGAAACTAGCCCTGACCCTAAGAGCTACAGCAAAGATAAACAGTTCCTTAAAATTTAAGCTGAATTTATTGTGGTTTATGTCAACAGAAAAAATCTTTATACCAAGAGTTGACTTGCTGGTCAAGAACTGCGACCAACATACATAACTTAGTGGGACATGATGGTGATACAGATGAAAAATCAACTTGTCACAACAGCTATGATTGAGAATGTGATGGTGCCGTTGTTACTAAATCTTAGCTTGATTTGATGCTGTTCAGTCCACAGAGTGATGCATATGTACAATGAATTAATCGATACATTTTGATGGAGAAGTCATTGCCACTGGATTATGTTTTCTATTCTATTTTTTTATGCACCTGATACTGAACACATTGCTAAGGTGTTCACTGACAGTCTATTTTTTTGCCACTAAAATAGCCGATCCTGCAGTACAATATCCATTTGTAGTGACTGCAGCGTCATGACACTTTTTTGGCCAAGGGTGTTTGTTGCCTAAATCACAGACTTCTGGATTCTGGATGCAAAACCAGTTTGTACTTCCACCATTCATTCCAACCACCTGATGGTGACCTGAGGCATAAATATAGCAAAAAAAAAGAAAAAAAAAGAAATAAAAGATTGATCTGAACGCAATTCAGCAATTACATTTGCCACTACCATGTAATTGTGAAAATTATTTCATAATATATAAATGCCATTTCCAGAAGACAGGACTGGTTGAATTTAACCGTCTAGCTCTCCAACCTTTAATCAAGTTTTACTTTGAAAATCTGTGTTGTTGTGTCGTCTTGTGTTATAATATTTCTCTTTAGCTAGTAAAATAACCATCGTGATGTTGGTTGGAAACAAAAATGACACATCTTGATTGTTCATTGTGATTATAATGTCAACACTGTGATAGCAGCCTTCCAGAAACTTTTTGTTAATGGAAAAAGAGCAAAGCGTGTTAACTTTCTTTTTAATGTTAACATGTCATCACTTTCATCCAGATGAAAGAATGAAAACAAATAATAACAACTTGCATACATTAAGAATACAATTTCTTTCTTCATGGGGAAAAAATTATGTTTTTTTTTTTTTTAATAAAGAAAAAAGGCCTATTTCAATATTTGATGATGCATTGAATGATATAAAATCAATTACTATAAAAAATAAATTACCAAAAGGATGGAAGATTAGGGTCTTTTCAGTCTTTAACTGCTGATGTGTGAGAATCAGGTGTGTTAATGATCAGCAGCCATGAACAGCTCACACTCAAAAACACATATAGTGTATCTCATATAATTTAAGCAGTGGCAACAGTTTTAAGGCCTGCTCAGTTGTTTATAGCTGATGGGCATCCAAGATGGCTGCCCTACATAACCTGACAGCCCTGTTAAGGTGTCAGGGATACAGAGGTTTTCCTCTGATGTTATCTTTTTGTTTTTCCTCTGTTCATTTTCACCCTGAAAGCACAATGTTGTCTTGTGACTCCGGTGCCTGGGCCTCCCACAGCCCTGTATTTATATTGCAACTTGTCAGGCTTGAATTCAAATTTAACCAATTAAGTTAACCAACCCCCCTCTCTCCTTTTCTCACAAATACAAAAATCCAATCAGAGTTCTAGCTGAAGCGTGACAACCGCAGCTTGACTCCTTGACTTAAAGGCAGAAGATAAATTTGCCTTTATAAGTCCCGTTTAAAATGATCAAGTGTGTTTTCTCAAAACCCAGAAGTTAGACTCTTCTTCAGAATAAACTGTTTCCTCTATTTTATGTAACACCAACATTACTGAAAAAAGCAGCACCATTAAAGGCAGTGCAAATGATTTCAGAAGCCGGCTATGCAATGATCAAAGACTGTATTATGACCACTGACATAGACTGACACATCTAAAGTTTATTTACCAGCTAGTCTGTCAAGCTTGTGCTATCTCATTGTATCATTCGCCAGTGTGGCAGAACAGCAAATCTCCCATTGAATATCAAGACCTTTTCTTTAATTGCTTCATAGATAAAATCCAGAGGCATGTCGGTCAGTTGTGTTTTTCATTAATTAGTAAACAAAGGCAGTGAATCGGTGCTTGAGAATATTAAAGTCATCTCACAAAGATCTTTTTTAAAATTCAATTTCAAAGCATAAATTAATTTTAAAGACAACGCATCCACAACTATGCTGAGACAGGACAGCTATGTTTTGAGCTAAATGCTATCATCATTTTGCTAACACACTTCTGGGCACAATTTGACCAACCCCTCCTCTGGTCTCTGCTGAATTATTTCTAGCCCCAATGAAGACACAATTTATCCAGTCTATAACAGTCAGACAACAATAAAATCAGGGATGGACTGAGTTCACTCTCAGCACTCATGCTCTTGTGGCAATAGCCTATTTATTTTTATGTTGAAATCACACTGTGCTACTGCATTTTCTGATTATTTTCTATTACATTTTATGAATAAATGTGTTGGCAAGTCTGGCACTATCCATGGCACTGAAAGGAGGATTTTATTCTGGCATGTTAAATTAGCATTTAACCTTTTCTTGTGTATGATCGCATCCCCCATGAGGAAAGAACACGACACATGTCCTGAATTTCAATCTTTCATGGTCAGACTATATCTGCTGGTGCCAGCCTCCTGGAAACATAAATGATGTTGTTGAAACAAAAAAATTAATTTGTTCATTGTTCGCCGTGATGATGATGCCAAAACTGCCTGCCAGAAACTGAAGTCAGGACATCAATGCGCATCAAATAGCACAAATAGAAAAAAGTGCAAAGAATGTTAACTTTACTTTTAGTGCGAAATGCATATCAATGTCAACCAGGTACAGAAACAGAAGAAAAAACACTTGAGTTGAACTAAAAGGGTTTCACAGAGTGGGGTCCTTCCTGCCTGTGACTGATTGCTAACAAAATAGAAGACAGTAAAAGCATTTTGGTGAACCACTGATCAGGTGCAGGGTATCACCACTTAGCCTCTAATCATCTAATGCTTGAGGTTAAGATAACAAGACTAATTGTCAACCATGTGAGCACAGCAGTGTCTTGAACTAAATGCTGATGTTAGTATGCTAACATGCTTGCATACCAACATAGTGACATAGTTAGTTATTACCATTTCACTATCTTAATTTAGCTTGTTAGTATGCTAACATTTATTAATGGGCAATAAACGCATACTGAATTTGATTTCCTTTTTCCTCAGTATAAACCAATGCACTGGACAAACTGAAATTGTGACCTGACCATTATTGATATGTTTTACTCACAGATTGATATTTTCATCCCTGGATCCTTGCTCCTGCTAAAAAGCTAAGTTTTTGGATTACTCAGCAAAGATGACTTATTCTTTTACTGTACTACCCTTAAGAAAGTGGATGGATTGCCCTATTGATCAGGGTTAGCATGTGCCTTTTGAGCACATTCTGAACGTAACCCTCACAAAACCCCAGGAGCATCATGTAAGATTTGTTCTTACTTTTGCACACAATGTTGGAGCATAGTACTGCAAGGAGCTGTGGTCCTTTTGTTAATGCTGAAAGGATTTACCTGTAATCTGGCCGTCTTTAGAAAGAAACATTGAGCCAAAACAACTCACTGGCAGCAGCATCTGCAGAGGAGAGGACAGAGAATGCGACTGGTGCCACAGCAGAACATATTATAGCGCTGTAAAGATAAAACATCTTACAGTGCAGTATATCAAGTCAGTTCACGACCCTGTGAGCTGCATTCTCACCAGCAAACAAAAACCTCTGTGATGACTCTCCAACTGTGAATCACGTGCAACACTTCATACGTGCTCTACCATGTCTATTACTTTACGACAGCACACTTTCAAAACAACATTTATTATAAACCGTGACTGCAATATTTACTTGTATTGTGCTCTTTGTTTCTTTTCATTATTCCTTGTATTTCATATTTATATGGGAAATTGGATGCACACATGCTGAGTCTCTGAAAGTGCATTGTCATTAACATACAGCTGAATATGAATATTGAAATGGCCTACTTTTAGTTAAATGTCATGGATCGAAATGTGGAACATTTCATTTTTTGGTTTGTTCATACATGTAATTGAAGAATTTCTGCTCTTGGTGGAGTTTAATCATATTAACAAATAAATACAGGCCTTTTTCACTTGAGTGTTAATATAAACTATATAACAAAAATAACAAGTCTTTACACATGTCACATTTCCAGGGTCTTTGTGTCAACAGCTGAGATGAAGAAACTGCTCAGTGCAAATCCAATCACTCTTCAAAAACCGAGTTAACATGGGGGCAAATCCATTACTGATTTAGCCTTTAACGTGTTGTTCATTCGGCCTCTATAGCACATTCACATTGCATGTTTTCAAAGAAGAGAAGATGATAAGAGATTTAAAAGGGATGTACTGCATTGGTACATCAAAAAAAAAAATTCTAATTATAATTTATTATGAGCCACAAATGCAGGGACTCATTTGGTTTGAAAATATGTAGATGGCTTTATTCAGAACACTTCATGGTGATGACAGTAGTGTCTGTTTATTTTACATAAAAGTAACAAAAAAGATCTAGGTTTTACATATGTGAAATAAGCAGATAGAAGAGAATAAAATATTTCTGTTCAGCTGCTATTTTTTATGTGTTTATGTGTTTTTATGTGATGTGTTGTTGCATGTTGAAATTTTTATATGATGCTTTTTGGGGATTATATTCCATTTTGTAGCTCTGTGTTTTAATAGCTTGAAGATTATTGAATATTATTGCAAAGACATAGTCTCAACCTCTTTGTGGCTCCAACAACCTTTTTGATTATCTAAAATCCATAGGCAGTGCTCTTCTGGCCTTGTATTTTCTTGTGTCTCAGATCCCAAGATTTATTCCTGTCATCACCATGACCATCATGTTTTGCGTCATCCTTTCCACAAGTCCAATCTGTAAATCTAAAATATGATCCATGAACATGGCATGTAAGATAAGCTGTGGGCCACATTATCTTTTCCTGCCATCAGTAAAATGGATTTCCTGATACATCAGCAGCCCCTTCGGTCATCCAAAATCCGGTTTTCCAGATTTCTCTGTCCTATCCCTCTGTGGGGGTCTTAATGGGGAGATGGGATTCGAAGGTCTTGCTCAAAGCTGCTTTCTGTCACTCTCACTCTCTCTCCCTCACTGTTTTTTTATGTAAATCGATCCAGTCTTGGGTTCCAGTATTAGATTGGGGGTTGTTGTGTGTACTGAATAGTCTGCCTGAGGCGGCTGGCTGTCTGGCTTACACATTACCCCACATCCCTGCTTTACCGCCTCTACATGTAACTGAAATGTAGACTGCAAGCATATAGATTGTCCACATATGGGTTAATGTTTGCAATTTGATCGTGCATGGATAGACAAACACACAGTACTGTCAAGGCCGACACATTCACACAACACAAAAAACAGCTATGTGCTTTTATATCGTTCTCTAATAGAGCAAGAAAAATGAGCAACCATATGGCAAAAAAATCCTGAAATGTCTCTCTGTCATTCTTTGTAGCACCTGCTTAATCCAGAAAATCACAGCTCAATATGCTCTATTAATCCCTCTGGCTCTCTGCACCATTTCAATCTCATACCACATCTCTCTTGTTTTTAAAGGACTGACCCAAATACCCAAATACTCCAGTGTTCAAGAGACTCACTGCTGAAGCTCCTGGGATTCAAAAGTCATTCATTCTTTAGCACTAGTCAGCCTCACACATGTGCACACACACAAAATCCTTACAGTGGGATCCAGTGTGTTTTTGTAAAATGAATCAATATCAGACTGCTTAAAGAAATAATATGAGTTGTATAAATTTTAGAAATTATTTTACTCTCCAGGTTCTACTTAAAGTGCGCTGATACAACTTCAGTGTGTCTGAAGGATTGAGGTGGAAAAAGGGAAGAAGGGAATAGTAGGTTGTAGTTACTCAGGAGTGAATGTGAATATTTTGTGAAACTGGGGACACAACATAAACTACACATATCTAACAAGGAACAGGAAATAAAGTAAGAAAATAATGCCTGAACTTGCAAAATAATGCATGTTAAATGGTGGCATTGCCGCAGCAACTGTATTATTTTTAAACCCCCTTCAAATTCTTGGAGAACAGATTGTCGGTATGATTGGTAAAGATTTCATATACAGATTTCTTTAGTAAACCTGTATAGATGTACAGATAGAAGATGAAACAGAAAATGTTTTGAAGTAACAAAAAAGTAAACCTACTACAAATTTGTATGCTTTAAGTAATACATTTTAAGTTTTAAGTTAAGTTCACACTTTCGAATGCTTTGAAAATTAAACTTTTCCTCATGTGATATATTCTGCTGCAGCCAAAATATATATTCACTTTCAGCCAACTTCGACCTCAGACATCAATTTTCCCATTTGTGATGCTATATTAGCTTACAAACATTGTTTTCTAAATGTTTTACCTGCTTCAGTGCTTTATTGAATTCAATGCTCTGTTATATATGCATTAGAATATACAGTATATGTTAAAGGGCTTTACAGTTTTCCAAAGACTACACATGTCGTTTTAAGTGGAAGTATCTAATGCTTATGAAATAAAAGTGTTGGGCCCTCGAAATCAAATCTAGCATAACAGTGGATTCTTTACCTGCTCACATCAACTCTCAGTGGAGAATAAATATGATCCTTTGTTTTGTGAGAAGCATTTTTAAAACTGGATTGACAAATAATTGACAGCAATTACTTTTTGATTAAATGATCCCTGACCAGGCTGTTGGAGCGTTAAATTAGAGTTTTAAAAAAAGAGTGAAATGTCTGTGAGGTTGGTTCTCCTAATGTTCAGCATTTTGGTAATGAATAAGTACACGCAGATTAATGTTTGCAAATATGTGTTCAACAAAGTCAACTCCCAGCAGAGTTGCCATTCATTTGGTTAATTATCGTGCCGTCTAACTTACACTCCTGGGAATCCTGTAATCAGCATGAGAGCCGACCAGCTATGGCAGATCAGTTTGGATTTGTGAGGAAATCAATACTACAGACTGACTATGTTTGCTGCTGCGTGGGCCTTAAGGGCTTGACTAATGGCTGTGGTTGTTGAAGACTATGATGGGCTCAAGTTGTCAGTGACAGTGTTGTAATTTGCCAGTTTTCAAATCTCTATAGTCAATACTATAGTTACTGTTATGGCATCACTTCTTCAGTAACAACAACAAATCACGATGCCAATCAAGACGTGAGTACAGCTCATGTACACTCCCACAGCACAATTGTGGTGACAGTGTAATTCTTAATTATTTGTAACGTTGTCTGCATTCAGCAGCAGATTGTATCTCTCCATTACTATTTTATTATACTTTATTTATATGGCGTAACTGAATTAAGAAGACGTGATTTGTGGGGAAGTTTTTATGAAGTTTTATGGTGCCCAGTTCTATACTGAGTGCCTGATGAGAATTTAGCTCTTGAAGACTATGCCTCTGAGCTAAAACATGTTGTTCCTTCTTGATAATGAAAAGCATCTTCAGCTCTGTCTGGCTAATGCAGCCATCTGCTGGCAACTCCTAATGGAGTTATGGGGCCTCTCAAGATCTCTTAAATAATTTAGAAATGGAGAGTATTCTCAAGACTTCATGTGCACATGGCTTAATTTTAATGTAGGATTGGATTTGTCAATTCCATAGTTGCTTTTCCTACGACTAAATATTCACTCTGCTTTGAACAAGTACACACCGAACTTTAGTTTTATAACTGTCTCCTTAATCTTGGATTGCCGATCCTAATTCAACAGAATTACTGCTGGCTGTGAGGTAATCTTTGTATCTTTTTGGCTTAGAAAGGATGGCAGGATGTTGTCAGAAGCTGTGATGAAAATCCATGTGCACACATCTCCCTGATGATATGATTATTAATTGTGTAAAAAATATAGTGTTATTGAGATCCAGATGCCTCTGATGGTTCTCTTTAGATATGATAATTTTAGCATGTTACTAGATTATAATACTGATGAGACATAAATTCCACTTAAATCAACTTAGTTGTCTCATCACCTGTTACCATTAACTAATTCATTTGTGCATCAGTGCTGATTGCAATTTCTTTTTTTCCTCAGGGTGGAGGTCACAGGATTCCAGCTCACATCACGAATTTGAGGATTAACCATAGACTGGAAAAGAGAGAGACAGTGCTTATGTTCACTATAATGGCACCTGCAAGAGTGGCCAAACTGTGGGCTCAGCTCCTCCTGCTGTTTCTTTGCTTGACACTACATGCTGGCATGCTTCATTTTGCTGCTGCCACGATACAAGGGTACATTGGAGACAGGGACATGATATGCCCATCTGTATGCAGGTGCGATGAGGACTTCATTTACTGCAATGATCGTGGCCTGAACTCCATCCCATCACTGCCTCCATCTGCATCTGTCCTCTACCTTCAGAACAACCACATTAACAACCCGGGCTTGCCCACCTCCTTGGAGCACCATCTTGCCGTGCGTGTGGTCTACCTCTATGATAATGAACTGGATGAATTCCCCATGCACCTGCCACCCTCCGTGCGTGAACTGCATTTGCAGGACAACAACATCCGCACTATTCCTCGCAGTGCACTGGCTCGGATGGCCCTGTTAGAGAAGCTCCACTTGGATGATAATTCTATTTCCACAGTCAGCATTGAGGATCAGGCCTTTGCTGACAACCCGCGGTTGCGCCTACTTTTTCTTTCGCGCAACCATCTGTCTAGTATCCCCTCAGGATTGCCTGCCTCTCTGGAAGAACTCCGTCTGGATGACAACCGAATCTCCACAATACCAACCCATGCCTTCAGAGGCCTCACCTCACTTAGATGTCTAGTCTTGGATGGAAACCTTTTGGCAAACCAGCGCATCGCTGATGACACATTCTCTCGCCTTTCCAATTTGACTGAGTTATCCCTAGTCCGTAACTCCCTCCAAACCCCACCTGTCAACCTGCCCAGTGCCCATTTGCAGCGCTTGTCTCTACAGGACAACGCCCTTACTCACATGCCACGTGGTTCCCTGGATGGCATGCGCAGGCTGCAGAGGCTTGACCTCTCGGGAAACAACCTGACCACCCTGCCTAGGGGACTATTCAAAGACCTGGACAGCCTTGGGCAGCTGCTGGTGCGAGGTAATCCTTGGCACTGTGGGTGTAATCTCCGCTGGTTGTATGACTGGCTGCATGCCCGTGGTAACTCTGTCACAGTCAGAGGTCTTACCTGCCATGGACCTGATAGAGTGCGAGACATGCCGTTGATAGACCTTACCAACGAGATGGAGGAATGTGAGGTGGTGAGAACAGCAGGGACCAGAGACAAAATGGGTGGAGGCGGAGTGGATAGTTCTACTACTCACACCCCTCCACAGGGCTCTCTCTTCACACTTCGCTCAAAACGACCTGGCCTGGGGCTTCCTGACTCTGGCTTGGACTACACTCTTAGCAGCAGTGGTGTGGGGAAGAGCCTGGCCCTCAACGTGAAGCCTCTCTCTCACAACAGCGTCCGTGTTACCTGGAGCGTTGCCCAGCCCAGCTCCTCCTTCAGGCTGAGCTGGCTCCGACTGGGTACTGGGAATGCCATGGGCTCAATCACAGAGACGTTGGTCCGGGGAGATCGTCGAGAGTACCTGCTTACTTCGTTGCAACCACGCTCGAGTTACATCATCTGCATGGTACCCCTACCTGCCAGTTCAGAAAGCAAAGGGACGATTTCTGGAGACGCTGAATCTGATGAAGCACTCGTGTGCGCAAAGGCTGAAACATCAGACCTCAGCCCGTTGGAGGAGGAGGAGGATGAAGATTCACAGCAAATGGCAGCACTGCCTTTGGCAGGGATTATTGGTGGGGCTACAGCCATTGTATCTTTGGCTCTTATTTTTGGCATCTTCTGTTGGTATGGACATAGGACTGGGCATTTGTGTTCCCGTGACCACTATACTCGTAGCAGCTCTCGGAAAAGCAAAAACTATGACGATTACATTGAGTCAGGCACCAAGAAGGATAATACCATCCTGGAGATCCGAGGCCCGGGGTTCCAGATGACGCCTATGGCAGCTTGCCAGCCAATGCAGCCTAAACCCCTAAGAGAGGATTACATCATTCATACCATATTCCCCTCCAATGGCACTGGCCTGTACAAAGGCGGCAACCATGTTTCTAATGCAGGACATGGCACCAACCGTGGCTATAGAGAAGGAGGAATCCCAGATATAGACTACTGTTACACATGATGTACTGTTCCAGATCCTGTTCACAGTGTTATTGGTAAACTGTATAGATGCACAATTTCCCTTCGCATGGACACTTCTGAAGCACCCCTCTGTGCCTTCTTCTTCTGGTCACCCATTCCAAATTATCTGCTGTTCAGTGCACTGAAAGTGCTGTACGTGGTTAACTGGAACTGAAACCATGTGGGAACAGTTCAGTGCAGGAGGCAGCAGCCAGTACCCCGGTTGAAAATGCACAGCTGACCGTTTCTTCACCACCTTAGTAATGGCCTGTGTATGTTTTCTTTTCTGCTCTTTCCCTGTGACATGTAAACAAAGAATGTATCCTCTGTGGAAAGGTCAAACTCGGCGTTGGTGCAGGTAGAGTTTCTCTTCCACACACGGGAGCCACAGCAGTCAATTTTAAATGGATTAAGAAATGATGATGAACAGACATTTTTGGTACTCATTTCCTGCTCACTGGTCATACACAGTATGTAGTCTTATCAACTCATTGTTCCAAATGCCTCAACTATATTGATGTGCCCTACCAGCTATCCAAGGAAAGGGCTTTGTAAAGCTGTGAATTGTTCTATTTCAAATGATCCAATAACCACTTGTCTTAAAGTAAGCTCGTTATTACCTTATTCATTAGTTGTCGGGTTGAAGATCTCATCAGGGCTGGTCGGCCTTGGTTGTACCTCTCAAGATCATTCACCTGAGTACCAGTATTGTAGTGTTGCATCAGATTAGATGCAGCACAAGCGTGTAGATAATTTACTTAGATACCGACTGGGCTGTGTTTGAAAAATGCTTTGCTATTTTTATCAGTGGTTTGTTTAGTAATCAAATCCTGCACAGCTCTCTTTATTTATTTATTTTGTTCCTTATGTGATGGTTTTTGTCTCTGCTAAAAATTGCTTTTTTTTTTTTTTTTTTAATTTTCACTCTCATGTTTGTCATTACTCATGAAATCCAGCTTTGATGAAGACAGTGGATTTGGCTCATCTGAACAGCAAAATACAAGAAGTGAAGCCAATATCCAGATGGCTGTATCCAGGTTCATGATTTCTTAAATGCAACAGAATGGATTACTGAGTGAGACTGTTTATAAGATGTAATCTGAAAATTAGACCCCTGCCCAAAGACTAGCATGTCAGCCCACTGAGACGATAGAAACCAACCTCTGTCCCTCTTTTCCCATTTTGTGCCTGTGTGCTTAACCTGTGACTTCATTTGATGACTTATGGTTATAAAATGTTTCTTCCACATTCATAAAGCAATGGCAGTGTTCACAGAACATCCAAACTGGACAAAATGCTAATGTGGAGCCTCCCGTGTGAGGCAGACTCTTGTGAGTGAACCTTGAAATGAGGGCGAGGACTGTGAGTGCAACTGAGGAGACTCAAACCGCAACACTGTTGACCTGCACTGTGGGGCAGCGGCCAAGCTATGGGTGGGTGGATGGACTGGGAGTTCGGACAGGGTGTTACTCCTCAATGAGGGGAGTTCATTGATGTTTGTTTTAGCAAAGGTAAAATGCCTCCACTCACTCCACCTCTTTTATTACTGAGCAGCACTAAAAATGTAAATGTATTAGCACTTAGCAGAGAACAGGGATAAATGTAATGACAGGCGGAGGGTAAAGAAACATCTCCGGGCACTGATGAAGATACACAGTAGATGGCTGTGGCACGGAAGAGTTCACCCATGCATAAATATGTTTTTCATATTCAGCTTCTCCCCTTGGGTTTACTGTAATATTGTCCATCAATTGTTTAAGGGAAACCAATTGTGCATCCATGACTTTGCTGTCTGCCAGAGTTTTACACTGGTCTCAGACAATATGTCACTGGAATGTATATTTTATCTTGCACCCAAAATCACTGGCTTAAACAAACAACATCTTATTGGCCTGGCTTGTTCTGTTTTGGGGAATGTTGATATAGTGTAATTGGTATTTTATAGTGGGTCTACTCAAGACACATACTTCCTGATCATTTGTATAAATAAAACCATGGCCACAGCCACATGAATATTTTTCCTGGTTAAAATATAGAAAGTAATGGTGCCATAACTTTGCGTAAAAAATTATGTGAACCTGAGATATGTGTGGAATTTGCTTTATAAATTCATCTTCAGAGGGGATCAATAAAAAGTTTTATAATCTTGTTATTACTGCAACCTGTCATTTCACCTCATCGGCCTGACCTTTTTTTCTAACAGAGGAACATGAACTGAAAATAACAATAGAGGCGGTATTGCATAGAGCTATCGATAGGAGATAAACTTCTCTCCTCAGACCTACGTATTGTTTTTGTTTGTTGAACAACACTGGGATGGATCACGACCAACTACAGCCTGAGGTCGGACACTTGGAACCAGCTAAGATAAGATGGAGCTGAGAAGAGTCAACAGGCTGCTGCTCTCAGTGATTGGGCAGAGCCCAACTCCGAATGAACAACTTCATGAGAACACTTCAGATGAAATGGAGCAATCAGCCTCTACCTTGAAATTTCGGTTCACTTAAAAGGCTTCGGTTACTTGCCAGTTTAATAAATGGAAAATAAAAGTTATTTCATTTTCAGCATAAGTTCTCTATTGACCCAAAGATTTATTTTTAGATTTTAAAAAGTGAGGTTTATCTGATGTTCAAAGACTAGACAATTAGATGTTTACAGCATCTGATTCTTTTTGAAAGTTAGAGAGAATCAGTGTAACTACAGTCTTTTACAAAGTGTGTTGAATTATGGCTTGTTTGTAGCCAGGCTGTGCTACTATGCTAGTAAGTCTTTACAAGCCTGTTTACAGTTTGTTTTTCAGCCTAGTTATTCAGCCTTAAAGGTATTTTTTTTTAGCCAGTTTAACCTGCAGGAGTTTCTGAAGGCTTGTGTAATGTGTTTTGTTGCCACAGTGAAAATTTGTGATGACTGAAAAAGAATTCATAGCTTCTCCTGACGTCTTTACTGCAGTAAAGAAGCTGAGAGAAAATCTGTCAAACAGCCAGGAATTACAGCTGCCACAGGTAATGAGTTCAGAAAGACTGAGAAGTCTGAAAAATGATGTCAGAGAAAAAGATTTTGACCATTTACAACAGTCTGACAGGAGAGTGTGAATTTGTGACTGATGTACAAACTCCACAAATGTGAGTTTTACATATTTCTCCACTCATACCAGGCAAATGGCTTTAGTGAGAAGGACTCTGTCCTCATTGGAATAATATCTCAGGGTAACTTTCCTAGGACAGGACAAGCATAAAGGTCTTGATCTCAAAAACAATTGTTGGAAAACAGGGGTCATATTATAACAAGGATATATTCAGTCCCATACCATAGTGAAAGAATGAAAACTGCAGACTTAAAAAAAGTAACTTAAGGTAGAACAATGAAGTGCACTCTGTTTCATCTGTGATCACACCCAAGGCAGGAAGCTGATGACACTGATCAGTAAAAACCATGGGGTGTTAAGTTACTCCTTAAACAAACAGGTATGTAAATCCTCATATTCTTCCACGACAGTGAAAATTTCACTCTGAGGAATGTGTCCAAAAAAACTGATTCACCTGCTAACGTGAGTGCAATTGGTACTATCGCAATGTATTCTTCACTCCTGTGCATCACAAAACGCAACCCACTACATCATCACAATCTGATTGTGAAGAAATGCAGAATTCAGTGGCAGCCTTTGTGTACCCATAGTAGTCTGAAAAAGCATACAAGAGAACCACCAACCATGAACTAGATGCACAAAATACAGAAACTCTAAAGGAAATCAGACCTTTTGTTACTTTACAGCCATTGTTTTTGTTTTGTTTGGTTTAATATTCCTTCTTCAAGGAAAACTTGAATTTCTTGCCATCGCACATTTGATGAAATATGCTGCCATTTTTTACTGTCTAGGCCCATGGGAGTGTGGCAGGTCTGTGAGAGATTTGATGAGTATCACTGTGGATCAACAATGTAACTGCTGTTGCAAAGCATTGTAAACAGTTCGTAATAGCGGCTGAATTCCTCATGCAGAGTAACAGAAATTGATTGGATTAGACCTTACTCAACATGCTGGAGCTGTGTGTCAACCCAATGTAAGTTAAATCATTTCACGGGTAATTGAAATATATAAGGTTTACACATGCTGTTTTTGTCAAACTGAATGAATAGTCAAGAGGGAGCAAAACATCTGAACCAGTATCTTTACTTTGTTGCCAGGTCTACAGATACGGGTCAGGTATGGCTGAAGTGAAACTTGCTTGAATAAAGAACACATGGACGCATTTACAATCAGCAATTTTGTCTGGTTTTAATGGGAAATTCCTCCAATTTCAAACAGAAAAGTCAGATTTCTGTATCCTGCTTCTCATCTCTCACAACATAACATGCCTAAATTTCCCACTGACCTGTCAGCAGTCAAGCTACAATTAGGTTAACTTGAGCACTAATGCTGGTGAAGGATGAAGAAGAATATGTGAAATGAAAAAGATGATATCCAAGTTTCTGCAGCATTGATTTAGATATATTTTTTAAACTGTCCATTTTGAGTTTGATGGTGTGTAGGAATATGATGCTAAATCTTTAAAATTACCGAAACCTTAACAAGGACATTCAAACCTTGGAGATGAAGATGCTTCAATCAGTAATGTTATAGTCAGTAGCTACTGGATGGTTGCATTAAGAAGGATGGTTAAAAAAGGTGATTATTTGGCCACTACAGCCAAAAGAAAAACCCTCTCTGGCCTCATGGTCACCAAGGAGGTCTTCACTGCAGTGCATACTATACATCTCTGCTGGTCTTGCACAGCACACACACCATCTCTAGCAGCTTTTGTGCTCACAGATGAAAAAAGTATCTTATTGTCATGGTCACCTAGATCACAACTCAAATAACTGTGACCTGAAGGTTGGGTGCTAATCTATTTCTTGCCTCACTCCTGCACAATTTAAGACTGTCCCCTGTAAATTTCATTGTGCAGTGCAAAAAAAGGCCAGTGGACTGAAATATGAGAAATACATTATTGGAAATGAAGCCACAGAGGAGGATATTGCAGAGGAAGAGATTATGAAGATGTTGGCTATGGCAGTGGTTGAGAAGTCTCACAGCAGATGGCCCTGCTTAGTTACTAACGCAGATGGTTTAATAATGTTTTTTCTCAAGATTTCAACAGTGAAGGGTTGATAAACTGGCAATCTGATCATCTCTGATAAACGTAATATAATACTGCATGGATTACAGGAGGAACGCCTAGTCCGACCCCTTAAGATCCTGAGGAGCAGACTATATTGGCTACACACAACACACTCTTTAACAAACTGTATTGGTAACTCTCTGAGCAACATAGTCAACCCAAACTAAGCATTGAATCTTTCTTTTCCAGATGTAGAACAAATTCTTAACCTCAAAGAAATATTGTAGCTGCAGCTCATTGCTAAAGATCACATAAAGACCTTTTTTCCTCATGTTGGTTCGTAATCATAAAATCGAATCTAAGAGCTCAGATTGCCCTGCCGTATAAATAGAGACAACAGTCCCAAGGTCTCAAAAATACCCTCTGTGCCACATTGGCGTCTCTTGGGAAATGATTGTAAAAAGAAGATACATGAGAGGTTGAAAAGCGAGGACTAAAGAAATATGAGTTGAGGAACATTCAGTACTCTCTGCACCAAGAGGAACCTAATTATAATGGACCAGGCAGAAGGAAGGACCAGTCAGGACAATGGCACTGAGAGGTCTAAAATGTGACCAACAGCATGGTTGTCTGTGGACAAATAGTCAATTGCAGCTATTATTCCTGTCCACAACAGACAAAGCTGGGTTTATTAGCTTGAGCTAATACTGTGCTCTAATTAGTATATGATATGTTGGGTTATCAGTAACACCCCACAGTTGCCCAAATGAAAAGGACCCAACAGCAGCTCAGTCTTTATTTCTTTAAGTCTTACAGTATGTAACATTTCCTTCTGTATGTGATACCCCAACAGCTACCAGCCAAGGTGTCTTGCTTTCAGACATTTTACAACTACAATGATCCCACAGTTATATTACACCAGCCACCTCCTCTTATTTCTTGAGACAGTCTGTGGCAAAGATTCTTAGAAATGTGTTCAGCTTTAAATGGCAGACATACCATATCATTTGCTTGATTTGATACCATTAAGCTTGTATTCTTTTTTAATTACTTAATGTAGGAGAGAAACTGAGGCATAATTTTTGCACGTGGGAGTGAGATATTTTCCCTAAGAGTGGATTGAAGCAGAGTATTATCAAAAGCAAATTTGTTGCAGTACAAATCTACTGTAGGTACTACTAACATCTGTATGAAGTGTGCTATTTATTCTGAAGCGGTAGTAATCACCGTGATGTGGCTCAAATTACTGAGGTGGTGCTCCAGACTGGAATAAAATTACATTTTGTAAACCAATTTAGCTTAGCTGTTTTACAATTAGATCAGTGGGGTGTCACTGACACAGTCATTCTGAATGGAGAATGCATTCTACAGGGGTCACTTATTAAAACTAATACCATTGAGAAAACACTTTAATACATGCTGGCAGAATATGTTGCAATTTGGACACTTAGTGTTTCTGAAGAAAACTTCTGCTGTTATAGTTACAAGGATTGGACCAGCAGTCTGTCAAGATTTCTGGGAAAATGGTGCTCATCAGTGTCACCATTACATCTTCATCAGTGGTACACACTAAACAGGAATTCATTTCCAGCTTCAAATGTAAAAAAAGCTATCCTACATGACTGTTTGCAGGAGAGCATTTTGTCATTTTTGTCTAACCATATTACATTTATGTGTTTTTGTAAATGACTCCCTGTGTTGGACTGTGAGAGGAAAAATAAATATTTTGTAGAATGGATGTGTCTTTGTGATTAAATGTGAGCTGTGGGTTCCTTAACAGGATGGGTTTGATTCTACTAAAATTATTATATACTTATTTTACTGAAAAAATCGTTTCTCAGTCTATTACTGATGAAATTCAAAATGTAGGCTTTTTAAGACTGTCCATTTATATGTCAAAAATGTTTCAGCTTGTTCCATAACTATTTTCTAACCCCTTTTTAGTTTTTCTTTAAAGATGTCAGTTTGTAGCCAAGCTCGCAGCATGGCTCAACGGATGATAACGTGTCAGTCAGCTGGTCCACAACATTCAGGTCATCTTGTCATCTAGCATCATCACTTGGCCAAAATTTGTTATATTTACCTTTAAGGTGCTTTGGTTTATGATTAATTAAAATGAGTAAATAAAAACTAATGATGTTCTCACTATCCTCCTTGACTTGACCCCAGACTTTGTGCCTAATACTAATATAAGGTAAGAGTCTGAGTCTACTTGTCTTCATTTAGAGCAGGGACATTCACAGTTCAGCGGTCAATATATCAATATATATATAATATATTAAACTTTCTAGTGTTTTTATCTATCGTGGTCATTTTGACCATAGTAACTGTCGCTCTGTATATAAACTACAGTGAAAGTCGACTGATAGAATTAGTAGGGTTGCCAATTAAATGTGGAAACATCCTATAAATGGATACATATTTTTCAGACTACATTCAGTTCAAATCTCTGGGAGATAGGAAGGAAACCCTCCTGTTTTCTCCTGACATGTTATGTTCCACTCACCAAACAAAGAATAAGCTTCTCATTCTCCTGACTCATGACCAGTGTAACTTGAACAATAATTGTGTTGTTTTTGCCATTTTTCTACATAAAGCTTAAAGAAAGGGAGCCCAATTCTACTGTTTGGTCCATTTCACAGTAACCAGGACTACAAAAGTATAATTGATTCAGATTTATCATAAACCTGCAAGGCGGCGAAACAAGGGTCACTCCCTACATTTGAAGAGATTGTGAAGACCGACTGTCTTTCTCATTTATTTCTATGCCTTTAGGGCCTAAGTATCCAACAACATTTTAAAGAAGATGGTTCACTTTCTGTTTTTTCCTGCAACTGTGTCAAATGCGTTTTTCACCTCTCCGCCCCTTTAGGAGACCAGCGGCAGGTCTGAGTTTGTTCATTCCAGTGAGAGAAGTAAAAATGATCAGAGATTGTGACTGATTCTTCCTCCCCATCTTCATCAAAATAAAAATTTGGATTAATATATCGCAAGCCACAGATCTTCTAAACATTCAGACAATAAGAAGGTATTTTTTGGACTGGCAGACCAGGAGAAAATTAACTTTATATGAGACCTGTCTTTGTCTCAGTGAAACACTCTCTCATGAAATCTGTCAGTTCTACTCAGGTGCAGACCAGACTGAACACGTTGAAGTTTAGAGAGACACATATGTGAAGCAATGAATTAAAAGTTTAAACTGGAAAAAAAATATTTATTGATTATTAATTTATTGTCATTATCATTTAACAGTTTTTGGAAAAGTTTTTGGATTTTTTTATTACTAGACTGATATGATCTTGTACTGGTTTGATCAGATATTAAGCCAAACAGATAAAAATGAAATTTAAAAAAGTTGCAAATTCATACTGTGTACATTGTGGTATTGTATTGTTATTAAGTTTTGATATATACAAGCAATCACAACCACAGCCATTTTGGAGACAGGAAGTGTAAACCATTTCATACCATCGACGCTGTCTGTGATATGTTACCTACTGTATAGAGCACCTTTGGTCTGATTAGATAACTCTATTTTGACTATTAAAGCATTATTTCTGAACTGCTACAGCCTCTCTCTGTTAGCCAGGGTCTGTACACTGCACTGCTGACTGTCTTTCTCTCCAGTCTGTACCTAATTGACAGTTAAAAATGGGAATGTTTCTGGGGACAGCTTTAGCTGGTGATAGTCACTAACAGAGGGGACTGTAACCGGAGAACGGGGACTTCTGATCACCCTGGTCTAATAAGCTTATGTTAGCATGCTAAACTACATTATAATCATTTTACCTACTCATGCTTTATTTAGCCATATTAGTAGAGTTGCTAGAATGGCTGTTGATCATAGTCTTCTTTAATAGTGGATATTTATTCAGTTTATCATACAGTAATGTATTCTTAATACACCAACCTGTTTATGATTTATGGTTTTCTTATGTTCTCTTAGGATGCAGTAAATAGATTGCACTATCCACCATTAATATGTTTCCTCTTGGTTTGGTCCTTCTATTGCCTGCATTAATTCTTCAAAAGAAAATATTGGGAGCACGATAGGTGAGTGTAGAAGAATCCTTGATGTTTTGCGGCCCTTCCAGTGGATGGTGCCTCTCCAGCGATGGACATTAACATGTCAGCCCAGCTGTTAACACCATCCCATAACCCCTCCACCTCCTCATTATACACTCAAATATAAACACCTATCTTCTCATACACCCGTCTTGTTAAATTCATAATGTGCCACATTGTCATACACTAACACATAATTCATATCAGGTTGTCTCATTTATGCAAAACAACCTCACTGGGCAAACATAAACTTAACAATGAAAGGAGTGGCTGCTAAAAAATTTTGGCAGTCGGCATTTATCAGGCAGCAAAAAGAATAATAGCCCCATAAAATGAAGAGCAAACTGTGTTGTGCTGTTTTTAAGCTTTTCACTTCAGGTCCTGGAGGAGACAACATCTCTCATCACTGACACTGATTATAATGGTTACCTTAAAGAGGTCACAAATTTCTGAAATCATTTTACATTTAAAAGTTTATCACAGATTATATCCAGCCCGTGACCTATTCAAGACATTTTTTAAGATCTTACATTTGGTGATATCTAAAAAGTAGGTCCATATTTCAACAGCCTTAACTTCAACTCAAAAATCCCACTGGAGATGAACCGTCTTTGAGTCATGGAAATTGTTATGACAAATTCACAGTCACCACTCATCTTTGTATTTTCTGCCCAAGATTCAGTGAAGCGCTCACTTTGAATCAATTGAAATTTTAGAGACGCTCTGATGTTGTTGACAAAGCCATTCTGATCAAACTCCTTAAAGGTTGATGATACTGACACATCACTTAAATAGTTCATCTTCTTCAGCTCTGACTGAATATTAGACAATGATCAAATCATTGTTATCATCAAACAGCTGTATCCTCATGGTTTTGACTCCCTTCCTTTACTCTTTACACTGCCCATCATGGAACAGGGGGTATGAGAGATGTATTGTATGATTGTACTACATGACAGATACCTTTCTTGTTTCACTGTGCTTTGACATTGAATGGTCAAGTGCAATTTAAGCTCAGTTAAATTGGGCCTACCAGAGCCACTGGGTGATGAAAGTCACAGATGGCTCACTAACTTACAGACAGCTGCTGGACATCATCAAACCAGACCGTTCACAGATCATGGTTGGCAAAGTCCTGTATTCTTTCCTCCCTTTATTTAAAGCTATCAACACATATCTTTATACAGAGATCTCACTATATTGCTGTTAAGGAGACAGTTTGTGATGCTGACTCTGCTTGTTTACACTGAACTAAGCAAAGCCAACATATTGTTGTCCCTGTGTTTGATTTTAGGTACCATGTTAGCGTTCTGAGACTTAACACAACAGTGTCATCACATGTATCTCTTTTATACAGATGTTGAATTGACTACCTTTGCTGCTGGCTTTAATGGCCTCCCATTCTGTGAACTTACCCTTTATACAGAACAATGCTGCAGAACAAAGGGACAACATTCCCACCTTGAACAGGCTGTATAAAAAGGGTCTATGTAATCTTCACTCATAAGTAATGACTGTGATGAAGGATTTGGAAAACAGTAAGTGAGAAGAAACAAACTTGAGCCAGCAGTGGGGCAAGGATGTTGATAGCAGGGTCTGGTTTTCTCAAGCACATGTGTTTCCAGAGGGTGATTCAGTGCACATCTTGAACTGCAGCATAATAAGACCTCAGACTAATTCAGTCTCTCTGAAAAGGTTGGCCCCTGTCTGTCTCAATCAAAAGTAAGGATTACTAAAAACATTTGGAGGACAATTTAAATCTATTGTGTGAATTTAATGACACAAAAAACAACTTTTGGAAGCAGTGATTGGCTTCTATACTGGTGTACTTGCAAGATAAGGAACTTCTTTCATGTTCATTGCTCAGCAGCTAGATAAAGAGATACAAAATGTGATTCATCTGGCCTAATTACCGCCAACACAGCGGCACATAGAAACATACTGTTATTCTTGTGTTGGTAAGCTTTGGCACATCCTTTGTGCTTTGCAGGCCTAAATATGAGTAAAACTGGAATTGTATTCACAAAATCAATCAGCCAGTGGTTCACCTCAGCATCCAGCCCTGTTCCCTATTAATTATGTTTGAAAGCAACTAATTTGCAACAGCAGATATGTTTATAGGAGACTTAAATGCAATGTGATTATGTTTTCTATCAACATGATGGGGATGTGTTGTTCATATTTCACATATAATGTTCATATTTGGTAAGTCATAATACACTGAACATATCAGTATAATGTACACAGACAACATATTTGTGTTCCACCACAATATCAGTTCTTGCAGGACAATATCCTATAGTGGTACAGTATTATCCAACTTTCTATTATGTTTAGACAGCAAGAGCACTTTGGTTAAGTTTAGGAAGCTTTGTGTTCTAGTTTAATACGGAAAAAACCTAAAGGTGAGTCTAGATTGCCACGTTAATATATTCACATACCTTGGATTTAGTGCTATTATTGCTCAAGCCAAGCCATGGACAGGATGCAATCTGCATCTGTGGTGTAGCAGTTGCACAATTTAAATGCCCGCCATCCACCCGACTACTGGCTACACTGCTGCACTGCAACATGGATTCATTTCAAAGTATTATAGTCAATAACTAGAATAGCAGTAGAGCACAAACCATGATCAAAGCCACAATGTAACATGTAACAATGTAAATGTGTCAAAGAAGACTTCGCAATGTTAAAGAAAGTGGTAAGAAAATTCCTGGATTTTCCCCTTTGCACTTGTAGGGTGCCTTTAGCTTTGAGCGAATGTGAGAGCAAGAGAGAATGAAAGCAACTCATTCATGTTTTTAGTGCTAAAGTTATGAAACAACCACCATAAAACTCAAATCATCCAACCACATGCATTTCAAACACCAACCTACAGGCCTGAAAATAATAATAGCTGAATAATAGGCTACTGCACACTATTAAATACTGCATATAAATATCCAAGAGAAATAAGCATTAAGCGAGCCAGAAATTCCCTCATTTAACTAAATAAACAAACAAAATCACAAAAAAAAAATTACGCAGCTGCTGGCAGCACTATCCACCAACAGTTTAGCAGTAACTGATGATGTGTTTCGTGGACCTGTTGCGAGTGGCATCTCTACATGGATGGTAATGTTGAATGGTCTAGAGGTCGGTCAACAACCTTGGACTAGATTTAAATATTTCTAACTACTGGATAAATTGCTCTGAAGATTTGTATTCATGGTCCCCAGAGAATGACTTGCTGACATTAGTGACTGACTTTTCCTGTATTGCCTCCATGTGTATCAAATTTTTCAGCTTTGAGTGAACTTTTGACTATTGGATGCATTGCAATGAAAATTGCTGCACTTACTCTTCTTTGTCCATCATGAGATGTTCATGGGAGCTTCATCTTGTACTCACTGAGCATCTCATATTGGGAAGTGTCAACTTAATTTACTTTCTATTAAGCAGGTCCCTTTGAGAGTTTTATGGTGATTACAGGTCATCCACAGAACCAGTAGCTGCTCAGAGCTGAGATGAGGAGGGATACCTTCAACCTTTGCACACCTTCACTCCCTATGAGCCAAAGCATTCAATCCTTGCCTTCATGCTCTCTGCCTTCACGGGTGAATTCAACTCTAAAGGCCGGGTTGCTTTGTCTGACAGTGGCTGTTGTTGTGGTGTTCCCTGTCTTGGTCTCACAACAAGTAGGTTACACAAGCACACTTCTCTTTTTTTCCTCACCTGCAGAACTGGCAACTTCACTTTCAGCCTGTCATTTAAAAAAGTCTGGATAATTGAATGTTGGGTCAATCCAGTAGTTATGCACTTTGGATTTGAATAATGGCATGCTGAAGCTGCTTTCTAATTGGCTGAAAATGTATATGGAAATTTTGTCTTGAACAGCAGGAGGAACCAATAATAAAGCTGATAGGGGGTGAATCCTGGGTGGAATATAACACACTTTAGCTGATTATAATTCACAGTTGTGAAAATACACTGCTCAGAGTAATACACGGCATATAGCAGGCATCTGTCAGAGAAATTATTCCTTAGAAAATACTGGTGTATTTTCTCCATCAGGCAGCGTCTCTCTCTGTCTGTTTGTAAGCAAATGAGTGGGGGAGAGAGTCTGGCACTCAGACAAAAAGCACCAATCACCAATCATTCATTTTTATTGTGTTATTAATTATTTTTTGCTAGAATGCAACCCTGTCTACCAAATGAAACACAAGGAAAATATTTGCACAAATATACTTTATATGCACATTATGTGTGTGACCTGCCATTTGTGCAGCAGTTATATTTTATGTTTTATACCCCACTTTCCTCACTCAGCTCAGAGACGAGGATGGTCTAAGTGCTCCCGACCTCTCAGTCTGTTATAAGATTACAAGGTCCAAAATTAAATAGAGGCATGTGCAAAGGTTGGACGTTTAGGGAGGAGTCAGACAGGGCTGAGGTAATGTCAGTGTGTTTCTGATCATTATTAGGAACGACACATACAGAACTTCCCTCCAAACAGGCACACACACCCAAACACACATACACACATTTCCCTGTATCGATTAGTTGAAAAAAAAGGGTTGAGGTCAGCAGGCATATGTCTGAATTTCTTTCTCTCTGACGCTCACACTCCATTTGTCTCTGTCTGACTCAATACTCTCCTTCCCCCATCAGGAGGCCATGCTTCATCCATACATCTGCAACTCCCCTCCCCTGACCTGCTCTCACTCTGTGGTTTCTTTGTGTCTGTCTCTTTGCCCTTCACTTGACATACATGAATCAATCACTCAATCCAATTTCATTCAGAGCAAAGCCTGATGGATTTGCTTCTGAGCAACCCTCCTGATAAAGTAACAGTATCCACACTGTAATTACATTCAAAATCAGATGATGTGGTTGTGACCACGGATTTGATTTTACTTCATTTTCAGTTCTCACACACAAAAATACAAGAAGAACAACAAAATACAACAAAAAATCAAGCAAGTGCATAAATATATTTCACAGCTCTCTGTGAGTGAAAACAGTAGTTCTCATCCTGCAGACTGAGACCACCACAAGAACGCTGGATTGTTTCAGGTGCTCAAGATGATTATGGAACAAGAATAAAAGACACACAGCCTCAGAATACGTGTGTGTTTTTTTTTCTCTCTCTCTCTGATATCAGCCAATCGTTTTCTCTCATTCAAAACTCTTCACTCGGTTTGCACAGCAGGTCTCAACCCAAACAATGAATGATTTTCATCATTGCTTTGTTACAAAATGCATCCAACTCATTTACAGTAAATGTGTTCACTGAAGAGTACAAGTAATCTTCGTCTTTAGAGGCAGATGTACATGAGTTCAAATCCAAGCCTTAAAATTTTAAATGGACGAGAGTGAAACTGACAATGATCCCATTTTTACTCTTTAGTTACACAGGAAAAAATGTTGTTAACATCATCCCCTCCAAATGTATTAGAATATAATTCTTTTCTCCTTTCCTCTAAGATGCCCAGGTGTTACTCACTTGTTCCCACCAGTCTGATTTTCTACTTCTGGTGCTACATTTAACAGTAAACAAACAGAAAGTACTATATTATCTGACTCATACAAGTACGCTTATCATTTTGGAAATAACCTGCTATTGTAAAATTAAGTGATTTAATCAATCCCTGATTTAAAATAAAAACTTTTTGTCTTATCTTGATCTTTTTGAGAGTGATTTGACAGTGGGTGGTGATGTGACAGGGGTGTCATGAAAATCCTTGGCAAATGTGCAAGACTTGAAAATTAAGGTCAGATGTCTAAACATGACATGACATGAAATGTAGGAAATTATTTTCTCAAGTCCTAAAAACTGTGACAAAGCTTGACTGGAGACAAGAGTGATTGCGTGAAGCATCTCTCCAAGAGAAAGTGACAGAATCTTTTGTGCTCAATAAAACTGACTAAAGCATATGTTTAAGATGCCAGCCTGGAATTTTAAACAGTGTTTACAGTTGTGTAGTGTAAACATAACATGTTTAAAATGTATTACCCGTCAAAACTCAAGTAAGCAATGGTCTCAGAAGACTATCTGGATTTTCAGCACCGCTCTGATTTAGGGACCAATCCCTTTACACTTACATCAGGGAACTAATACATTAAACAGGCCATGCCTGAATCTTAACACTTTCCCTCACAGATAGAGCTGATAGCTGATCAATAGTTGCCAGACTCAATCAATCAATGTGCTCCCACCCACCCCGACAACCTCTCCAGTCAGTGTTTCAGACCCAGCTGCCTCAGCTCCAGGGCTGGTTTGTCCTCCAGTGCCTCTGTCATTTGTCTTTAGATTTCCCTTCCATCTGATCGCACCAGTGCTTTTCAAATGCCCTTTCCACATGTCCTTACCCCCTTTCTGTGATTTATGTGTCCCTGGACATAACTGACAAAACTATAACATCATGCTGATTTGCATTTGCAAGCCATTTAGTCTCATATACATATTTTTCTTCAAATAAATTAAACAATTTGCCAGTGGGGCAGAGAGGATCCCATATATGTTGTTTAAGCATGCTCTTTCAAAAATTGCCATTTCAAATACATTTCTTGCAAATGAGGGTGGATGAGACAGAATTGCTCCACTGATACAATCTACTTTATTGTTAAATTTATTAAGACAATTAGGGCAAGTTAATTAATTTGTAAATGAGAAAATGTTATGCTTGTGTGTGAAATTTGAGGAGGGATTTTATTTTTCTCAATTGCATTAAACAACTTTAGTTCAGTGTCTAACACCTTAGAAGACCTCACATCTTTTATACACTTCTTCAACTGCAGGTGCTTCTTCTTTTCATTTTTGATTCATTCATTTTGCGCTCATCACTTTCCTCCAAAGGCAATTCACACATGCAGTGAACTGTGAAGGAAGAAAATTGTACCCTCGTTCTCAAATACATTCATGGTCATTTACACATAAAAGCAGACATGCATAGCTACTGTAAAGATGAAACATCATTATCATGCATATCATTACAATACATTTAAACAATTACTTGTCTGTAGGGCTGGATTGAGAGCAGCAGGTCCAAATGACTGTAGCCATGTTGGTGTTTATCAAGGATGGCCAAGGTTTTTATCACAGTCATTTCCTACATTACAGTTCCTTTTACTGTCTCCTTCTTCCCATTTACATTTATGACATTTGGAGCACACTCTCCTTGAGACCATCTTCAAATGTCGCTCATTAAGGCAAAATCATCAGATCAAATGAAGACGACACATTTTGCTGCAATCAAATCATTCCAGTGATCTGCTGATTGTAAGTGATAGAAAAGCTACACTACTCCCTCATAACATCTGTCTTTTACAACTTCGAATTAAGTATCTGCAGTAATCCAGATGCTTATGATCACAGACTTAAATTTGAAAGATTCATACAGATAGAACACACACAGATAGAAGCTCAATAGTCTAAAGCTACATTTTGGGGTCCATTGTGCTATTAAATGGTTAACACAGACAACGTTTGGTGAATAATTGAACCCAGCGTTGTTTTGACTATTGTTAATAGCTTTTGGCTCTGAGTTTGTGCCCCATCTGCTGCGTAAACACACAAACTGCAGTCTGACACAAACTTGCCAAGTATATAAAGGCAGGAGCCCAGAAAAAGAAGCTCTTTTTTTATTTGCTATTGCCTTTGAAGGAAGGAAAAAATGTGAATGTGTTGCACTTGACATTTTCATCACTTTGAGGCCTCTTCACTATAATTCAGCATGACTGCACATGGGTACACAGAATTATTTTCAATCTTCGAGTTGGACATTGTAGGTACATTTCGGTTACTTGTGGGTGCTATATATGTATTGTCGTACTTCATTTTGTTGTTGTTGAACCAATACATATTTATCTCTTATATTATCTCATTAACAAACCACATTTGATCAAGTGTTGTAAAAAGCTGTTACCTGTCAAAAATACCTGATAATGCTGACTGGCAGCATTATCAGAGCAGAGGGAGCCCTGTCAAATTAAAACCAAATCAACTTCAACTAGCTTTTGATTTCTTATTAGTAATTCTGTGCTTAATGACAGTCTAAAATGGGAAGACAAGACGAGAGGTTTTGTAAAACAATACAAAGTGAGGTATTATTATTATTATTTTAAATGTATTACATATTATTTTAAATGTAGAAATGTGTCTAAATCATTTGAAAAGGGTGTCACTTTTATCTAACGCATATACATGTTGGTGCATTATTTGTATAAAAGACTGGTCACAAACTAATAAACAAATATGCTTTTTCTGTTAATAAGAGAAGAGGAGGAAAAACGTCCCCTGTCCATCAGCTGGGACACGCACCGTCCCTCCGGCACAGCAGGGGGCAGCCTGCAGCTCAGGGCCTGTTCCCGAGGGACACGAAGCGGAAGAGACGTGGCACATAAACAGAGAGAGGAAGGAAACGGCTAGCTGCAGTCAACTTTACCCATGACAGCTCGTGGAGACGCCTTCTGTGGGAAGCTGACAGTGACGCTTAAATGACAGCCTCACTACGCCTGACACGACCGGGACTGGACTAAAGTCTGTGGGACAGGTAGCGTGTGGCCATGGGCCAAGTGTCCGCGGACTGGCTCCTCTCCAGCAGCTAGCGACCAGCGCGCTAACGTCACCGCTCATAACTTCCAGCGAAGCTAGCAGCTAATGCTAATGTTAGCTCAGAGAAATGTTGGGATCAAGCTGTCGGACAGGGTCAGAAACATCGAGTCACACTCGTGACTTCCCAAAATATGTAACGTGTTAACGTTAGATTAAAGCCACAGAAGAGGTGAAGAAGTTACAGGATATAAGATCTATTTTCTACAATGTAACGATGCTTTAACAGTGAGAGACACAGCTCTAATACAGTATGACTACAGGTATGACCACCCTCATGTCCCAGCCACTGCTGGTGATAATCAGGGGGTATGATTAGTAAAGAGGCAGGTTCTTATTAACCTAACCACGCTTGATCTTAAACCTCAGTAAATGTCATTGATAAGATCTGGGTTGGAGATACGAATATGTGACTGGTTGTGTGTATTGCGGTGTTTTTTAAGAGCACCAGTTTTATTTGTTTAGATTCAGTCATTAAGTCATTGTAGCTTGTAGGACAAAGTCAGTGTAGATTAGCATCTAATGTTGCCCTGTGACGGTTCATCAAAAAAAGAGAAGTTTGTGAGTTGTGTGTTTTGAGCTATAATTTGGTTGTTTGATCTGGCAAATAAAATTCAGCATCCAGCCCAATCTTGCTTGTTGGCTGGGAAGTATAATAAACATGTATGCTCAGGCAGCATATACACTAAATCATTATGACCTAAATCCCTGGAGACACAAACATAGGAGAGAGCAATGTGACTAAAATCCTTTACTAGATTGAGATTCTTTGAAAAATTAAATCAAGAAAGTCTCAACAGATAAAATATGTTGCTCAAGCTATTTCTGTCAAGATGAGTTAATTCAATGCAAAACAACAACTGTCATATGTTTTTGCTAGTAATGAAGACACACTCTTCTTGCTTCTAGCTCCTGCTCAACAAAAGAGGCCAGTTTTGTAATTTAGAAAATGAATATATGCATCCAAAAAAGAAACTTTTTTCTTCTAAACAGCACAGGTGGCTATGGGTCTCTGCAAGTGCCCGAAGAGAAAAGTGACCAATTTATTCTGCTTCGAACATCGTGTTAATGTGTGTGAGCATTGCCTTGTCTCCAACCACAACAAGGTCAGTGGGTAAACAATTATTGCATGATCTGTATCTGTACAAAACTTGTAATGCATTGTGATCACATTAAAATTCTGTGTTTTTACCTGCTGCCCTTCAGTGTATTGTGCAGTCGTATCTGCAATGGCTTCAGGACAGCGATTACAATCCCAACTGCACTCTGTGTAATAATCCACTGATTGCTCAAGATACCGTCAGACTGGTCTGCTATGGTAAGATTATCAAATTCCTGTTTACTATGAATTTATGGGACTACATGGTCACCTGTGTCAAGCAAATACCCTGAGGTTTAAAAGAGCAGTTGACATACTGACATCCCATCCCTGTCGCTATAACATTAAACTGTTCCTGCCGTCCTCAGATGTCTTCCACTGGTCCTGCCTTAATAACTTGGCATCTCGGCTTCCCCTCCATACGGCTCCAGCTGGATACCAGTGTCCCACCTGTCAGGGTCCAGTCTTTCCCCCCTCCAACCTGGCCAGCCCAATTGCAGATGTGCTGAAAGAACAGCTGTCATCTGTTAACTGGGCTAGAGCTGGTTTAGGACTGCCGCTGGTAAGGGCCTTTTATAGTTAAATCCATTGGGCAGTTTTCCTGAAAACAGAAAAATAAAAAATGGCAAAAATACACCTTCAGAATTGTGCACACTGTATTTAAACAGTAAATTGTCTAGATGTAATGTTCTAACATGAATAAAATGTGATCTGACAGATTGAAGAGCCCATTGGGGTTCTTGAAGAGACCACATCTAATGATGTCACTGATTATACTGACTGGTCAACATTTGGTGATGGTGAGGTCTAATTTATATATATTTATTTTTATATATATATATATGTAGATATATATATATATA
>CM076660.1:17377504-17721250 GCA_038496675.1 Rachycentron canadum | reverse complement strand
CACAGTGAGTCTCATGAACAACACCATGGAGACCACCAACGTGAAGTTCATGAACATCACCATGGAGACCACCACACTGAATCTCATCAGCATCACCATGGAGACCACCACAGTCGAGACCATCATCACCACCATGGAGACCACCACAGTTCAGGCTATAACCATCACCATGGAGACCACCACAGTCTGGGCCATCATCATCACCATGGAGATCACCATAATGAATCTCATGAGCATCACCATGGAGACCACCACAGTGACTCTCATGAACAACACCATGGAGACCACCAACGTGAAGTTCATGAACATCACCATGGAGACCACCACACTGAATCTGATGAGGATCACCGTGGAGACCACCACAGTCCAAACCATCACCATCACCATCACCATGGAGACCACCATGGTGAATCAAATAAGCATCACCATGGAGACCACCACAGTGCATCTCATTTGCATCACCATGGAGACCACCACAGTGAATCTCATTCGCATCACCATGGAGACCAGCAGAGTCCAGGACATCAGCATCACCACAAAGATCACCACAGTCCAAGCCATCAGCATCACCATGGAGACCACCACAGTCCAAGCCATCAGCATCACCATGGAGACCACCACAGTCCAAGCCATCCGCATCACCATGGAGACCTGCATAGTCCAAGCCATCAGCATCACCATGGAGACCTGCATAGTCCAAGCCATCAGCATCACCATGGAGACCACCATAGTCCAAGCCATCAGCATCACCATGGAGATGACTATAACACAAGCCATCACTCCAGAAATGATGATCTTGACCATGATGAACACCATACTTATTTAAAGGGGCATTCTGCTGGTAGTCCACCTTCACACACGAGGCCAGAGTCTCTTTCCAGCAAAGCAGATTCATCAAGAAATACCAGCAGCCCCTCTAGTCTTGATGAGGAACAAACAAGCTTCACTGGCTCATCATTACATAAAGTATGGCATTTCTTTTCAACACTATAGTCTTAGGTGAAATCCCCTATCCCCTACTACAGTATGTTCATTAAGAAATGATTAGCAGGCCAATAATTGTCTGTGATTAATTAGCAGGTTATGCAACAATGTTCCACTCATTTGTTTGCCTATTGATCTGGGCACCCGTGTGCATGTCACTGTGGACAATAGATTAGTTATTACAGAACAATAGATTAGTTATCATGTCCACACTAATGGTAATCAAATTGACATTCCAAATTACTGCTCCTTGTTCTTCTTTCATTTTTCAGTTAATTTATTCACTTCATTTGTTGTGCTGATTTTCTTTTGTTCTTTAACACAGGAAAAGACACATGAGATGGGTAGAATCATGTAAGTGAGATGTAACTCTCAAAACTACTTTGGATGTGAATATTATAGAGAACACTGACCTGTGTGATTTTACTTTCAAAGTAATGAGAATCTTTGCCAAAATGTGAAGAAATTTATCATTAAATAAATGCATGAAAAGCTTGATCTTTTTGTGTATTCATCCTGATAGGATACTGCAGGAGAAGAACGAAGGTCTGCATCAAAGCTTGCTGAAGACAGCAGTGAGGATGGAGTGTTTAGGAGAGGAATTCATGAGCAGCCAAAAGCTTTTGGAGGGAGAGCTTCAGAGGACACGTATGGAGCTCAGCAACCTCACAGAGAGGTTTAGGAGGTAATGGATGTAGTTTTAGATGCAAGATGATCTGCATACCTGTGTTATTTAGGGCCATACAATGTGAGATATTATGTGTACACTGTATGCTATAATATTCTTGAATAATGTCTCTCTCTCTCTGTCTGTGCCTCATTATAGATTACATGATAACTGCTCATCCACACAACAGACAAATAATCTTCTACAGCAAAAGCTTCACTCAGTGGTGAGATCACCTGTATTTCTGTTTCTTGTACCTAAGATACAAATTGATAGCTACACATCAATTCCTTAATTATTAAAACATGACATGAATAGAAACAAATTTTGATACATGTCGGGACCTTTTTCTTTCTAAGTATTAAGGTTGTATTAAAAATGTTGAAATTTTACATAAAAGTTGATCTGGGATAACTACTTCCTCCACTTTCTGTGTCAGGCTCAGAATATGGAAGGAGAACGTGAGCGGTTGAATCAGCGTATTTCAGTGCTGACGGAGCAGCTTGCTGATGCTAAATTTTCCAATAGTGTGGAAACATTCAATGTAAGATTTTCACTACCTCAGTTTCATCACCTTTTAAAATTGAACCAAAAATATTCTTGTATTCATGTATGATTTCTGTTAGTCGCAAGTACTGACAGACATGGTATTAGTATTTTCTTTTAGTCAGACAAAAACATCTTTATTCTTTTGATTAAATCAATAAACTGATTGATTTGTGATCTCTATACTTACTGTAGGTAACATCAGTCCTACACAAAACCAACCTCCATTTTCAGTCAGATGATGCCATTAATCAGGTAGTTCTCCCCATCACTCCCCCTCCGGCTCAGTTCATGGACAGCCTTAACTATGGAAAAGCTAAAGCTGGTGTGCAGGAGCAATCTCTGGGGTCAGTTCCAGAAGAGGAGGAATCTGACTGGTCAGAGATGGGAGAGGAGACTCCACGATTTATACTGACAGGATCAAACAGAGGTCAAACATGGAGACACCAGGAGCCAGACATGGACAAAGACAGTGAGTCAGGGGGTGAGGAAACTATCAGACGACACTCTGCACGACCACGGCAGATTCCTCATTTCCAGTTCACCCTCCACCATGAGATTTTACCAGCACCCAAAGCCAATGTTTGCCCTTCTGGCTTTAAGAATCTGTCAGATGACATGACAGGTGAGGGAAAATACAGGATCAGCTCAAGTTCAAACCTCGGCTCTTCCATCCTGGTCCGCTCAGCTAGCCTGGAGGAAATTCCACTGGCACGCCATCACATGCAAAAGGAGCTAAGGGGCACAGAGGCCATGATGGACCTCCACCACCCAGGGGATGAAGCTATTGAGGATTTAGATAATGAGATCATTCATCACTGGAGAACAAGCAATGACAGGAAGACAGGTATTGGCAGGCAGATGAAAAGCAGGACATCAGAAACAGACAGCAGCCTGGCCAGCCTGCAGTCAGCTGAGCAGATGCTCAATCACTTCATATGTGAACCACAGTCCAGTGAAGGGAAAGGGCAGGGCAGGGCTGAGGTGCAAGGCTGGGCAGGAGGGATTCCAGATGAGGTTTTAAAAGGGGAGAGAACACAGCTGTAAAAGTTATATGACTGCACTGTTTCCTGGGTCTGAGATCAAACTTTACTTTGACCTTTATTAACCAAGGAAAGTTCAATGACCCTGTTTTTCTCACTAATTTACATGTGGTTTGAGTAGACTTCAAATTGAATTCAAAATTCGAAACTTACCCAATTTACTTTGATAGTCTGTCTAACACATTTCAGACACAGCACATTGACCACCCTCCTTTGTTTCTAATTAAAAATTCACACTAAAATGAATGATCATATTACAAATATTCAACACATACTCTCACTTTTAACCAACCAACATTTGCTAAGCATTGGCAACAAACGATAATATATGTATTGAAACATAATATTTAATCTGTACCTTGAAACATCTTCCATAGTTTAGATTCAGTCATTTAGTGTAAAATATGTATTTTTGCTGTATAGATGCATGTATAGCTATTTCATCTCTGATGGAAAAAGTAGTTTTTCAGTTTATCCTTTCACTTTATTGCATGAAACATTATGTATTCATATAAGGACTAATCCATGTGTAGGTAGCTGAAGGTGTTGTCTAATGCTGTTTACTCTTCATGTTAAGGAACATATATTAATGTCCTTTTTTCCAGTGTGTCCCCTTAATCAATTTTCCTGTTCTAACTGTTCTGGTGTTTGGAGCCATTACTATATAACATAATGTATACTTGTATGTAATAGCTTTAAATTCTGTATGTGTATATACAACAGTGTTGTCCTATCTTACTGCAAAACATTTATTTCCTCTGGTTACAATAATAAACCTGCCATGAAATGTTTGCAAAAATTCTACAAGCCTGTGTCAATGTCACCCATGTAACTCTGTCCACGTAACCTCTAATAAACCAAATAAAGAAACCATGAGATATAAATCCCACTGTCTACATTTGTTTTATTTCTGATCAAGTTGGTAATTCAGATTGAAGCTGAGTGGGATGTCAGGACTTTTCTAGCGTTTGGACTAGATTTTATCCAGGTTTCAGAACAGTGGACCAGTTCTTTGCTGGTTCACAGTAAATTTTCAACTCATGTTTCTTAGATTTGGACAATAGATTTTGTCATTATTCTTCTCTTGTATATAAGAGGAAAAACAATGTGAGAATTAACATACCAAGAGAACATATTTAGCCAGGTTAGTAACTCATCTGTGGATGCATTGTGTGTCCAGACTGCAGCACCTCAAAAACTAGTGTAGGAATGGCATGAAATAATTATTCATGGTGCCAAGGGGATGAACTAAACTAAGACGAGGAACATAGTAAACATTGTACTTGCTAAACATTAGTTTAGCATTAGTTTTGATTGTTAGCAAAACTGTTCAGCCTGCTTGCATGACTGTAACATTTAATTTATTTGTTATTCTTATTATCTATCTTATCTTATTTGTGTAAGAACTGACACACACTGATTATAGTTTAAAACAGAGGTCTTGTTTTGTTTTGGTGCTTAGAAGCTCTGGCCAGTGACAGTGATTTGGATTGACCTCACAGTTAGAGGTGATCAATACATGTGCAGACAAATCTATATGAATTTATGAAGTGACCATCATATCTGACCCCTCACTGGTGACTGAAACCATTGTTTTCAGCAGAGATGTGATTCAGGATTAATCATGTCAGCATGCACCAAAGAGAGTTATATTTATCCCTCTGAGCTCCTCATGGGTATTATATGATAATCAACACTTATTCTTTCTGCCACCACACATTCCTGTCTACTTTGGCCGAAGAGAAACACCTCTACCAGTAAATTTAATTCACTGGTCATTGACAAGAATTAATTTTTTTTTTTTTAACTTTCAACTCTTCCTCTAAAGTTCATACATAACTATAGGAACCACATGTTGTAAACAAATAAAAATTTTGAAAATAAATTATTCTGATATTAATCAGAATCAGAATCAATTAAATTTCATTTCTTGAAATACGTAGCTCTTCATTCTTAATATGTCTAATTGTCTTTTAATCTCACATTTCTTATAGTTTACGTGTGCATGAAGATATGTGTTATGATAACATCCATCTCCCTGTCAGGTTCAATTTGGTTTGTCATCCATGTCCCTCTGTATGAGTGATGGATGCTGAGCTGACAATGGCCTGGATTCACAGTCTAGTTTAATAGGATAGGTAGGCATTAGAGGTAAGACTCTCCCAGCATCCAGGTTTGCCAAATCCAGTGTGCCAAATCCACTGTGTGGCACACTGGACGGTACACAGTGGTCGGTGGAGGTAACTGGACTTTTTTTTTAGCAGTTTCTGGAGAGACAAATAAGGTGAATTTTGATGCATTAATGTCTGTTTAGATGGACATACACTTTAAATACACTTTTACATACACTATAAAGTTTTAAAAGATTTTTTCTCACTTGTCTTCAGAGTGTTTTTAATTGTAATAGCACACTTTTTACTTGACTATTTTCCATATTCAGTGCTGTATTTCAGTTTTGTCAACTTAATCTCTGAGCCTTTGGAGTCCTGCCTCTCACCTCTGCTCCTCTCTCACAGGTGAAACACAGCATCGTCCCTCGTTACCTCGCCGCTCTCCTTCCCCTATTCCCCTGGTAACGGTCAGATTCCCTCTCTGCAACCATGGTGGTGATGAAGATGAAGTTCCCCTTTCAGAAAAGGGTGAAGCTGGCCCAGGGACTGTGGCTCCTCTCCTGGTTTGCCACCGTTGCCGGGGCCATAACCTTCACCCTGGGGTGCATCCTTAAGATAGAGCTCCGCAGGAGGGCAGAGGTACTTTTTATAAATTCCAATACTAGTACAACATCCATATTTCTTTTAAGTGTTTTTACTGATTTCATTTTCAAATAATTGCAATAATTGTAATTAGTGTTCAGTTCTAATGAAATTTTAAAAATGGTTGACATGTAATAATATTTCTCAGTGTAACAGAGACTATATATTTGTATGGGTGCTCCAACTGTGTTCATATTCTAAACTCAATAGCAAACATTACATACAGTTCAGTAAGTGATTACACACTAATTATTTAGTACATCTTACAAATGGCATCTGTGCCTGTTCTTTTAAACTGGCAAAACTTGTAAACGGGACATTGTTTGTTGATAAAGTAAATCCGATACCGTCAAAGAAATATCCTTATTAATTGCAGACCAATGAGAGATAGATACGCCCATGACCCACTTTACATCCTGACTCATCTTTTAATAAACCAGGCTCTGTCAGTCTTAATCATGCTAATCCACAGCATTGAAGGCTATCATCACAACTTTGCATTATTAACACAACTACATTGTTTTTCTGTTTTGTTTTGTTTTGTTTTTTATTGAACTAGTTTACAAAATATAATCATTTTTAGCCTCAAATCCATTATCTTGTATGTGACAGCAAAGAAATCACAGTCTTTTGAACTGTTTCTCACATTTTTAAAAGTATCAAAACATAATTTTTCAGCATATTTTTTCAGCATACATAAAAGAATGTGAAGTGTGAAAAATGTTCTATTTCCTTTTAACTCAAATCAATCATTTTAACTCTCAGCGGCCTTAACTTGTACAAATATCCTCTGCATGAAT
Source organism: Rachycentron canadum (assembly GCA_038496675.1). Taxonomy (NCBI): domain Eukaryota; kingdom Metazoa; phylum Chordata; class Actinopteri; order Carangiformes; family Rachycentridae; genus Rachycentron; species Rachycentron canadum. The sequence goes on along the minus strand of CM076660.1, from coordinate 17,714,457 downwards.
CAATGAAACATGTTTTGTTTTGAAAGTAGAGGACACAGAACATTGTGTTTAAGGAGCTCACTCATGCTCTTCCAATAGTCATCAGTCCACATTATCCTTTTCAGTTCTGCAATTTAAATAAAAGGAACTAGGACCTAAAAACAGTCTCATGTACTTAATAATGCCACAGTGCAACAGGATATTTAACAGACATAACTCGCATATCTTTTGCTTAAGGTAGGCTACTTGTTTTTCTACTCTCCTCTGCAACTGTATGTGGGCATGAACAACATATTTAAGGCCCAATAGCTCAATACACTCTGATTAGACTGAGATCCTTGTAATTAGGAGTATTTGAGTGGTATGACTGACTGTCACGCTGATGATGAAAATAATTACACAAGAATTTAAGACGTCTTGTACAATGAAGGTTTTTATACAAAACACTACAGTATTGTACTAATAATTTTCCATCTAATTTAAAATTGCAGCCATACCAAAAGTATAGTGTCTTGAAATTAATATTTTATTTATTAAATTACATTTAAATGCATTTTTAATTTTCAGATAATTTCAGTCAAACATTCCTTCTATCATTTATTAATACACCATAGGTTCATATGTTTGCTGATAAATTGTCCATCATTTTAAAATGCTGATTTATTTTTCTATCTCCAACATATAAAACTTATATTAATTGCTACCATGTCACATATTTACAGGTGATGGATAACACCGACATACATATTGTCCCCAATACCCTCATGATAGTCGGTCTGGCCTGCTTGGGTATCAACTACTTTGCTTCAAAGATCTGCCAAGATGCCCTGGACGCTGGGCGATTTCCTCGCTGGAAGAACATCTTGAAGCCCTACTTTGCCGTCTCCTGTTTCTTCACTGTCCTCATGCTGCTGGCTGTCATCATGAGCTATGCGATGAAGGGCAGTTTGGAGTCCTCTCTGAAGGTAGGCTTGAGGAATGGCATTCGCTTCTACAAGGACACGGACACACCAGGCCGCTGCTTCCAGAAACAGAACATCGACCGTCTGCAGATGGAGTTTCACTGCTGTGGAAACAATGACTTCAGGGACTGGTTTGAGGTCCAGTGGATCAGCAACCGCTACCTTGATTTCAGCTCTAAGGAAGTGAAAGAGTGAGTTGTGGTAAAATGCCACAAGTGGATTCCATATCATGGAAATAGAAGGGCATCTAATAACAATGCTGTGTTTACAGATTCTATATTTGCAATTGGTCACACATTTGTCCATTGTTTCCTTAGCCGCATCAAGAGCAACGTGGATGGCCGTTACTTGGTAGATGGTGTCCCATTCAGTTGCTGCAACCCCAGCTCTCCACGACCATGCATCCAGTACCAGCTCACCAACAACTCAGCTCACTACAACTATGAATACCAGACTGAGGAGCTCAACATCTACCTGAGAGGCTGCAGAGAGGCCCTTGTCCACTACTACATGGGTCTGATGAACACCATTGGTGCTGGAGTGCTGTCAGTCTTCCTCTTACAGGTAAATTATAGTGTCCCACAATGACTTCAGGCAGGGTTGGCAGTTCTAAGGTAGGGATAGGGATTTAGGGATTGGTAACAACATCAATATGTATAAATTCATATTTTGTGATGTGTCAAGAATGCAGTCCTGCAGCTGTATGTACATATAATCCATGAGGATATCAACTTATTCATTTGTTGTGCTACAATTTCTGCAGCTTCCATCAATCACCACCACCACCTGTTTGCTTGTTCTTGTGAGTCTTTCATAATTCTCTGCCCTTACTCTTTCCCCTGTTTCACAACCTTCCTCCTTCCCAGGGTTCGGTGTTGGTAAGCTTGCGGTTCCTGCAGACCGCCATGGAGGCAGTGGCAGGGAATGAAAACACAGAAATCGAGACAGAGGGGTACCTGCTGGAGAAAAGTGTGAAAGACACCATCATGGAGTACCTTGACCCTGTGCTGAAGTTCCTCCTGCTAACAAACCAGGTGGAAGAGGGCACTCCTGCAGCAGCAGGGGCCGCCCCAGCTACCACCTAAACAACACATGATGTACACACATGTAAATAGTTTGTACACAGAGAGGGCAACCAACAAATTGTCATTTAAATTGGAGAAGAGGCCATGAAACTTAGATTTCTATGACTTTCACAAATTCAGGAATAGTATTTTTTATTGTCAGATGACCATCAAAGTAAATGTTGAATATATAATAATACTTGTCCATTCAAATCCCATGTGCTGAATTGATACCTTCTCTGTAAACCGCTATTACTTAAAATGAATACTATGCTCAACTGAGCACATTCTTTATTTTTTATCATTTCACAGTTGTATTTTTTTCATTTACATGAATGATAAACCCTTTATTGTAATATTTGTTTACAGTTCCACAAATGCACATAACCACTCCATTGCTTTTGAATGTGATGTCCATTGCTAATTTCATTCCTATGATAATTGTGTGTGTTAAAAGCCAATAAACCAATCACCAATCAATCATTGCATAAAAATTAATTCATTGGGGAAGGCATGTCCCTGTCATCCTACAAAGACAAGGATATAAAGCTGATGTAATGTAATGTAACAGATGACTTATCAAAATAACTAATTGTCTTATGGAGTAGAATCACTTATACCCTCATTTTCTAATGTAACTACAACATATGTAGACATTAAAATGCTTCATGTCTCCCTAATAATGGGTGCTCCATGAAAATCATTGCCAGTGAAAGGAATAGGATTAATAAGATTGATGAATCGATGTCAGTAATGCAGTGAAAGCCATCAAGTGTGTCCTCTGTTCTCTCACCTTTGTTAAAGCTGTTAATCCCATTTGTTAATACTCAGTCTGCTGCCCTTGCAGTAAGACATCTGCGTCAGGTGTATGTAAGATGCAGAGTGAAGTATGCAAAGACTTTACCTATGTCTAAATACTGAAAATAATAATAATATTAATATTAATCAAACTTTTCAAATGCATATCTACTGTTAAGAGTTTGTGATGTAGGGGCTTGTTGGGCCTTTCATGGAGAGAATTTTAGCCACAAAGAAGAAAAATAACTCAACACACAAATTAATGAATTTCCCCTTAATTTTTTCCAGGGTGGTTTATTAAACATGAAAGTAACAAGAAACAAATATTTGAAATCTATTTGTAATGTTAAACCCATATGAAAAGCTTTAATAAAGGCCCCATCAAAAAACACAACTGTGTATTGAGTGATTTTCTGGGGCTAAGCAGATTACCTTTTCACATATTAGGATGTATTGTAATTGCTAATACATGTAATTGTATAAACAAGAGTAATCATCAGTACTGGTTAGAATCAGCCTTATTTTGTCTTTTTAGTTCTCACTCACCACAAGATGTCTTATTTACATTGCATAATTTGGTTATAATGTATATTGTGATTTAAGTAATTAACTACACTTATGTAAACTGATGGTTCATCCACTTGTACATTGTGGCAGGTTATAAACCTGTCCATCACTACAAAAACACAGTAACACAACATCAGACCTACTGTATGTCAGGGACATGCAATAAAAATTACTTTTGTGATTGTTAGTTTTGTTGAGACTGTGTCAGAGCAGTGTTCATTATTAGTATTTTTCAGGCTGTAGCTCAAAACAACCGTTGCATGTTTTGTGGTGTTTTTGTCCAGTTAGAGGACAAGTCAAAAATGGAAATATAGTACATTATCAGGTCCACGTGCTGTGAACATGCTACGAATTCTACAGCCACAGATAAACAGTCTGATTATAAATTATTTGGCATCAAGCAACTGTTTGTGACTGAGTATAGCAGATAAACAAATTAACCTGCTTCCTGTGTAATTACAGCTAAGATGACGTATAAATCACGTGTCGAGATAACCTCGCGCTCTCTTGCATATCGACCCTTTCTCGAGATCGAACCTTTTTGCACCACTTTATTCTTGTCCCACCCGAACTGGGCGAAGACCCGCCCTTACTCTGCATCTGATTGGCAAGTATGCGATAAGGGTTAAACCTGAAGTGGGATGATTGGTTGTGACAAGAGCAAGAATTCTTATATGAGCCAATCAGAGGCAGAGCAGAGGCGGGTCTTCACCCAGCTCCGGTAGGGGAAGAAATATCAAGTTTGAAGCGGTCGTCTGTAAAATCGTTCCTAGTGTTATTCGCTGTCTGAAATGAACTCCTGACTAACGCCCTGAAATAGTTGCTCTTAGCTGTTTTAATAGTCACTTCGCCCATGAGTGGTTTAGTTACTGTCATGTTTATAATCTCCCAAAGTGACTGTCACACCCACTAAAGAGTGGTTCAGATCAACAGAGTCGTTCTTCCGTCACTCAGCAGCTGCCCGGAAAGCTAGTTTTAGACACTGGCTAACCAGGGAAATACCAGCAAATCGTTGATTAGCTGATGTATTTAGCCACGGTATTTACAGAAGTAGCGGGGTCGTATCCAGGATAAGCAGCAAGTGGAAGAAATTTTACGGCACCTCGTAGGTAGGTGGACAAACATGGACGTTTTGTTCCATCACTTGTCATTAACAGTAGCTGTATCACACCACTGGATAAAAAGTTAGCCGACTAACCAGATAGGTTAGGTCAGCGAAATGTTATCAACGGATGTCTGAGCTCTGTTTATACATCTGCCAGTGTCTTAGTAAGGTCAGTGCGACAGTAGCTAGCACGGTCGCTTTCCTGCCTTCAAGCTAACTTCGCTATCGCTATCGACATGAAGTTTAGTGTCGTTGATTTGTAGCGGGAATATCTTATCTTTTTTGGGGCATGTATAGGATAAACCAGACAAATGTGTTTAGCTAGCTAACCTTGGTCGTGCTGACTGGACTGTGCCTGTTGCTGGTATATCTCAGTATTTACCACCTTTGTAATGTCGTGTAGACCATTGTGCCAGTGCTCTAAGCCTAATGAAAATACCACATACATGAGGCTGAATAACAGTGAAATGCTGGGACCAAACGATCATTTCAGTTGAACAGGGTGAGGTCAACAGTGGTCGTTTGGGATGTTCTGATTTTACGGGGTCTTTTCCAGTCTATTACCACACGGTGGCACTGGTGCATAGTGAAATCAGGGCTAAATTTGCCTGATTACTTGTTTGTTGAAACATGACTAAAGGAAATAGATGAAGTGTCACATGTCAGTGTTGATGAGAAGGGCCCATTAATGCTGTATATGTCTGTCTAGTCTCAGGAGTAATTACTATACGTTTTTAAACATATGTAGGACCAAACAGAAAGTATGACATGTAACTATGTATGAGCATAACTTAGATTTTACGAAGGGCTGAAGATTAGTGTTTTTGTAGATGTCCGGTCCCATCTCACACATAGATTAATTAAAGTCCCTCCAGGTTCCCTGTGTCTCAACAGACAGTTAAAGATAGGAAGCATGGGTTATGCATTGTATAAGGTGAGATACTTGGGGAAGGAATTACATGTATAAGCTTTAATGCTAGTTTTTCTTACTCTGCATATATTGTGACAGATTTTGTGTTTGGTCATTGTGTTTAAGGTTAGAGATGGAAGGAGATGACTCCAGTTTTCCTCCGGATTCCTCAGATGACCACTCGCAAAGAGGAAGTGTTGCTTCTTCTGCAACACTGTCTCGTGGTATGGTGCAGAAAATAATAATAATAGAATCTATGTTGTTGTTTGTCTTATTTCTTTTTATAATGTTGTTTATTTTTTGTTTAATTTTGTATGTCTGTGATTGTTCACACAGCTCAAGATGTGATTATATACCTGTTTGGTGACAGTGCAGTCCATTTAACTGTAGAAGGGCTTGGCAGTGTCACTGTGCAGGAGCTGGGCCGCAGTGTTCGTGAGGCTCTCCATATTCCTGAGTCTGCACAGGATGCTTTTGCCTTCTGGTTGTGTTCTCCACTGCTTGGTAAGAAACCACACACACACACACACACACACACACACACACACACAACACACACACACACACACACACACACACACACACTCTCTCTCTCTCTCTCTCTCTCTCTCTCTCTCTCTCTCTCTCTCTCTCTCTCTCTCTCTCAATGCTCATAAGTACTACAACATTTGGTCAAATTATATGCAAACATTGATGTTATGAGACATGTATATCTGTTTCATATTTTATTCCCTCCATATTCCTCAGAATTACAGTTAAAGGTGAGGCATCAACCATACAAACTGTGCCGTCAGTGGCAGGACCTGCTGTATCGCTTCACAGACGCCTCTGAGGAGGATATTTCACAAGGTTTGTTCTCTATAATGCTTTGCATGCACTAATGAGTAAGCATTTTTTTGAAAGCTATCAAAACAAGAATCCGTTTTTTTTTTGTTTTTTTTTAAATCAAAACATGACACTGACTCAGGAGTAAAAGAGTGGCTGTGACAGCAGTGTAAATAAAAGGAAATATCATTACTTGTATCAGTATGCTTTAAATTAAAGCTGGAATACATAAACAAAAATAGTCACAGCTGAGCAGTAGGTAGAAATGTTCATAAAGATAACCCTAACCCTAACCCTAAGAAGCAAAAAAAGCCACAACATTTTCAGGGTACACATACCAGCAGTCATGTCTATGTGTATATATAGTATGGTGTGTGTATATTTGAATATATATATATATATATATATATATATATATATATATATATGGCTGTATCCCTGCGACACATTACAAACAAAAATCAAGACGTCTCTCCAAAGTTGATGATGGAATAAGGAGAAAGGTTACCATGAGGCCAACAGGCTGGTACTGGTCACCCTTTGCATGTGATGCTCGTCTCGTATTTGGCACAAGTCTATGAGTTAGGGTGGTAAGACCAAAACCCTTTCTCACTGAGATTAACATGAAAGCCTCTCTACATTATGCCAAAAAGAGTCATTCAGTCGCCACAAACCATGTTGGAAAATCTGTGGAAGGACCTGCAGAGAGGCCGTATGCAGGAGATCTGCTCAAATTTAAACCTTTTTACTGTTTACTGTTCTTCCACACAGTAATATTTGCGGGGGTTTGTTTGACAAATGCTATCATGGTGTTATAATTTTTTTCCTAATAATTAAATCTTTGTTCTCTGTATCCATGTTTGTTAGGTCACATTAGTATTAGTATTAGTACATAAGCATATATATTATTTTCCTGCCTTAAGCTCATTCCTCTCAGTCACTGGGTTTCTTGTGTCCAAACACAGTGTATTTTTGTGTGTGTTGAGCACATCCTGTTTTCTTTTTTTCTGCATTTATTCCCTCTGAATTTGTAGCTTACTTATAAATTGTTTGCTTAGTAGCTTACTCAGGGTAAATACAGGATAAAGGTGCTGTCAGGTTTGTATGGAATAAATAAAGGGAGAAGAAGGTAGTTGGCACAATAAGCAATAAACACCTGTGGCTTAACAGGAAAAGAAAAGGCTAGAAAATCCATCCATCCATCAGCTTCACTGCTAGAAACATATAGAGACAAACAACCAATCACGCTCATACTCTGGAACATGTAGAAAATCAAACTGCATCAAGAGACACTGCTAAGGAGAAGAGAGAAGAGATTAGCTACTGCATTTAAGTAAAACACTTAGAAGCACTTTTTGGATGAATGATGTTCAGTGAACTTGAGCATTGTGTGGTGATGACAACAATATGTTGACTAATTCTGTCCATACTCCTGAATATGATGCACATTATGTACTATGGTTACCACGTATGTCTCAAAGAAAACACCAGCCTATCATACAGAGATGGCCATATACACCATCTTACATCATTATTGTTGATAATTTGATGAAATGAACGTGCATTTAAATGATGTAATCACAGGCTTTAGCTGTGATGGACATTTTGAATCATATTTCGACAGTTTCTAACTGGTTAATGGAGGAAATAATTGACATCATTTTCATTTCATCATTACAAAGAGTAGTTGCAACCATAAATCAAAGATCACATTAATCGTATGCCCATAATGTGTTTTAGATGTATAATCCATTCAAATGCATGAATAATGCATTATTATAGGTGCAACAAACCTTCAATGTATTATGATGTCACACAGTCATAAAGCATCATTATGTATGACCATAAACATTTATGATCACACTTTTTGATTTAATAAATTATAATGGATACTTACAATTCCTTTTGACATTACATTGCACTCTATGGTATAGTATTGTTGAAGAAAAATCAGAATGTATCTGATAAATGTGGTCAAGAGTTTTAGAGTTTTACAAACTACATTCCTCTGTCAAAACTGACACCAACAATGGACGTTTGGTGAAGTTTAAGTGCGGTGTTATTTCTCATTATTTTTCCAGTTAAAGGAAAACAAGCCAGACTTTTCTGTGCTTTTTATCCAGTGATATCAAAGAACTGGTGACACAGTGACAGCTTACCACTAATAAAACAAAAAGCATCACGAACACATTGCATAATCGTTTAGATGCCGTTATGTGTTTTTGTGGAGTAGGTAGGGATACCACCCACAATACAGTACTATGAGCCAGAGCAGAGTGGGTTGGAGGGGGCTTGAGTGGTAGATTTGACGTTACCCCCACATCTACTGCTGTGTTTGTCTCTATACCCTTGCTCCTCCACTCTGGGAGATGAGGCTGGATTTCACCCATTAAAATTGTAGCCACCTGACATTAATGCATCATTGTCCTCTGCTTTTTCTTCAGATGAGCCGTGTCTCCAGTACAGACGGAATGTGTTTTATCCTAAATCTAAAGAGCTGCAGGTACTATGAACTATAGTTGTACAAAATACTTTATAAGTGAATTATGAAGACACTGTTATCCATCACTTGGTAGGCTAAGGCAGCATTTCATACAGAGTACTTAGTGGGTATTAATGAAGATACTGGGTTAATGTCTGAGTCATTAGAGTGCAGTGGTCATTATGGCTTTTCCTGTAAATTATTCCATCTGCCGCAGGGCTACTTAAGTTATATAATAATATTCATCAATCAAACCAAATCCAATGTGACAAAGTGCTTCATGCAAGGCATAAAAAATTTACAACAAATTGTAAACTCATCAAATTAGATCATTAGAGCCATCCTCAGTATGTTGATGTAAAAGAACAAAAACATCAGGTGAAATAAAAAAGATTTTGAGCTCAGTCCAACTCTGATCTAATTGTCCTGATCTGTTGGATAATCTGAGCAGATCGATGATGAAGGAGTGCTGAAACTTTTCTATGAGGAGGCCAGAAGCAACATCCTCACAGGTCGATACCCCTGTGACCCAGAGCACTGGATGGGTCTTGGAGCCTTGTCTCTGGCTATTGATGAGGGATCCAGTCTGGACAGCAAACAGTTTACTTCCACTATAAGGTAAATTAAAAGGTTTGGTTCATTTATTTATTCAAAGTGACCAAATGGTTGTTGAGCTTGCCTTTGGACTTCTGTTTTCTTAAGATGATTGCATTGTTGACTCTTCAACTCTTTACTTACTTAATATACGGCTACAGCCAAAGGTAACCAAATCTACCTACTAGCACCTTTTAAAGCTCACAACTCTTACCCAATTAAACATGTTTGCTTAATTCACACAAATTGCTGAGCTTTAGAAGAGCTCACTAGTTTGAACTGAAGTATAAAAACCCTGTACCTTCCGACAAACCAGAGGCTTTTACATAACCTGTCATAGAACAGAACTTTTCCACTTTCCAATTTTCCACTTTTTATCCAGATTAAAGGGTAGATGATTAGGGCAAGCTGTTTGCCCTTTATGCTAAAGTAAGCTGCTGGCTGTAGCTTCCTATTTAATACAGAGTGGCTGGAGCTTTTTTTTTTCTTATTTTTTTTAATATGCACATTTTATATGCATATTTCCCAATATGTCAAACGATTCCTTTTAACAAATCAATCTATTTGTTGAATATATCTAAACTTAGCAATAGACCCATAATTTGAAGTAACAACTACTTCTGTTCTGACAATTTGAACGTCTGCCATTTTCTGCCACAATCATCACTTTACACAATTGAAATAATTTGACTTGACTTTTCTACAACACATGATCTCACTTGTCTTTCTGTTCTTTTGGCTCCAGCACTTGACTAACAAAACATTTTGTGAAGTTCACAGTTATATAGTTCATCCTTTTAGAAAATGAAGAAGTTCATGTACACGTCTGTGTTATGCTGCAGAAAAGTGTACTAGAAAAAACATTGACACAGTAAAAAGCCAAAACCCACATATTTTAAAGGGCAGCTTGATTTAGCAGCTTCAAGTACTTTGGCACAATCAACAACAAAACGCTGCAATTTGATGAAAATCAACAGGCATTGTGAAAAAGGTCAGCAGTGATTCTTTTGTTTGAAGAGGCTTTAATTTTGTCTTATGTTGATAACACTCATTGTGCCACTGCAGCAATTTTCCATTGCTTGTTGGCTTATGCCAAGTGCGGGAATGCACAAAATGACATTTTTGATTGGAGTGGGATTATCATGAGAGTGTGTTTCTTTTTTGTCTTTAAAGCCTTTCGAGACTTGATTGTGATTAAAGGGCTGAGAATCATGCAGTTTGTACTTGGCAGGGCCTATGAAATGCTGTATTTTTAATTCAAAAATATTGAAGGCGAGCAGTCATTGTTCTTATTGTAAGTCCTCAGGATACACATTACATGCTGCTTACAGATAGGAACAGATGACTGAATAGAATAGATTTTGGAGGAAGCCTCATTTGTTTGCATATGCATGCATTTTATTTATTATTATTTTATTTTGTGTTTAATGATTATTTAACAAAAATAGGCATTTTGGATTTTATGCTGCATCAAAACAAACAGTGATTTGTTCCTAACGTCAACAGATTACATCTTGTTTTCTTTATTTTTCTCTTTGACCATTTATTGTTATGTAATAGAGGAGATGAGAAGAAGCACTCGTTTATCCTGTACATGTAAACCACTTGATGATTAAACAACATGTACTTTACATGTACAGGGTAAACTAAATGCCTCTTCCAAGGTTCCAAGTAGAACCAGGTTAAATCTCTGTATTATTATTGTTGTTATTATTATTATTATTATTATTCACTGTATTAGATTAGACCAGAAGCCTTTTTGTCTTTATGACACTGAAGAAATATTTTGTCATTATGTGAGTGACTGTAATTGAGCAACACTTGTACTATAAGGAACAGTCTGAATGACACAGCATACTAGCACATGTGCATTAATGCAAATGGTTGTTTCTGGATCCTATTAATCATAAACATAGAGCCACAGACACAAAGGACAACAAGAAATTAAGCAGTAAATATTAGCAAATAAATTGTGAACTGAATATGACATTAAGCCCAGATGCACTGTATCTAATACAAACGTGTGCTCTCTGCTCTCCACAGAGAGAAGAAGCTGTCCTCTTTTCTGCCTGCACATGTTGCCATGGGGGGTGGAGGTTTACTCTCCACTCTCAGAGGGAAGTCCAGCCGTCAGGCAGGGCTGGAGCAGAACCTGTTGGAGGAGTACAGAAAGATCAGCACATCTGCTGCAAACCCTCCTGAGCCCACACAGCTCCTACACCAGTACCTCGCCATATGTCACACTCTGCCTTATTATGGGTAAGAATCTATGTAATAAACCATTAATTCTCTACATTTGTCTACAGATGATGGTTTTAAAACTGAAATAGCTGACCTACCTTGAATTACGTTGACTTACTTTTAATCACATTGTGTTTGTTGTTCAATTAACATTAACTGACGAACAGGTGTGCGTTCTTCTTTGGGGAGATTGACAAACCAGTGCAAGGGATTCTCCAAAGGGGAAAACGTAAAGCTGTCAACATTGGAATCTGCCTGGAGGGAGTTTATGTGATGGATGTCAAAGAGAAGGTGGGCACTGGATTATGGTTGACAACTTTGTAAAACAATGTCATGTTTCTCTGTGTGTGTGTGTGTGTGTGTGTGTGTGTGTGTGTGTGTGTGTGTGTGTGTGTGTGTGTGTGTGTGTGTGTGTGTGTGTGTGTGTGTGTGTGNCTGTGTGTGTGTGTGTGTGTGTGTGTGTGTGTGTGTGTGTGTGTGTGTGTGTGTGTGTGTGTGTGTGTGTGTGTGTGTGTGTGTGTGTGTGTGTGTGTGATCAGAGCAGAAATTTTGAAAGTGCTTCTCATTCCTCTTCACGAAAATTATCCTGATTTCTCTCTCTGAACATGTTTTCTTGCAGCATGTACTGCTTGGCCTGCGTTTCAGTGAGCTGTCCTGGGACCACAGCCACCCTGAAGAGGAGGGGGACTCACACATTCTGTGGTTGGAGTTTGATGGAGAGGAAGATGGCACTCCTGTCAACAAGTTGCTAAAGATCTACTCAAAACAAGTAAGAAGAATTGCCTCAGAGCTGTTGAGTGTTGTATTGATTGTTTTGTTTAGTTTTTTTGTTTTGTCACACCTAACCTGACCTGGCTGACACCTCCACTATCCCTGCTGTACTTTGAAGATCAATTTAAGATCTTGCTGCTGTAGAGGGTGACAGATGCAGTCCTCTTGTGTGTGTCTCACTTCAAGTGTGAGGCACTTCACCTGGCGTTTTGGAGAGCTTTAAGATTGGGTGCAGCTGCTGCCCTTGTCCTCTTAGAGGCGCATAACGCTTAATATTTGGGCTTAAACCTTAAAAAAAAAAAATAATAATAATAATTTTCTGTACTCTCATCTCTATCATCAATGATTGTTGGGTTGGTAAAGACTGTCTGAGCCAACAGATGGTGGGGAGATGTTACATAATAGTAGAGGCTGTCATACGTAATCACACCAGGCTTTAATCCAAGGCTGGAAATGTGACCTTATATGCCTGTGGTTCACAAATGGACCATCAAAAAGTTAAGTACAGCTTTTCATTACATACACTTCCAAAGATCAGACTTAATAATTTGTCTTTTTTTCCCCTCTTGAACCAGGCAGAGCTAATGAGCGGCTTCATTGAGTTCTGTGTGGAGCTTAAGTCTGCGTCTGAGGGAGGAGCGGCAGCTGATACAGATGGAGAGGTGAGCCAGTCTCAGCAGCCCTCTGGACAAGATGGCAGCAACAAAAACGGACGTGGAGGACGGCGGGGGATGCTGCACCGGCAAAGCAGTGTTGTGTGCAGTCGGGTCCATTCACTGAACACCATCAGCTATGTCGACAATGGTGAGTATAATGGTTGCATTAAATAGTCCTAGCCTACTTAAAGTGTGATCCTTCTGTGCTAAGAAAGTCTCCCTATAGAAGCTTCAGATGAGGAAATGTTTCTATATTTGTCTTTCAGGAAAAGAAATCAAACGCTTGAAGCCGAAAAGAGCCGCGTCCTTCTTCACCCGGCAGGCATCTGCACCCACATATTCTGCTGTGCAGGTGACAGAGAGTCTGGAGCAGGGTTAAACTCACGATGGGCTCTGCCACGTTCTTCTCAAAGACCAAACCTGAACATTTTATATTAAGATTTAAAGAAAAGACTTGATTCAAGGCTTCAGACACTAACTGATAATATATGAACATGCAAAGGACCAAGTGAGGGATCTGAGTGCGTGTGACAATATTTATCTTCTGAAGGTGTGTATATTAAGGGAGTACAGCAATGTGAAAAACAAAAAGCTCTATTAACATCTATGCTTCCAAGGTTAAACTGAAGTGGCTGTTTATGAAATGGCCTTACATAAAGAAAATATTCATATGATGGACCTTCTCCATTAGTCTGAGACAAGCCTTAGAGAAGTCCTCAGATGATGACCGTATATTATCTCATGACCTTTTTGACCTTTCTGCAGCGCTCTTGAGACGTTTTTACTGCTATGATTCAAAAACGTTAAACCTCAATAGAGTAGAACCACTGCATTACCTCTTTTTACTTTAACTCTTCTTAGGGACTGAACACTGAGAACATCTCAGTATATCCCCTTATCACATTAATCATCCTGCTCAGAGCTGTAACAAAGTGCTGCACAAACACTTTGAAGTCATCAGGACAAACACTTTCAGGGGATGATTTTAGGGCGTGTTCACACTATTCTGCTTTTTTAAACTGTCAGTGCCTTGTTCTCATGAAAGGGTGAAGCCACTTTAAAAAAGTACTGGTAGAAACCTTTAGTTGGTGTTACTGATTGTAAAAAGTCTGTATGGGATTCCATTGGCTGTGTTGTAGAAGTTTCTTGTAAGTACATTTGATAATGATTAATATTTGCAGCTGGTTAGCGTGGATAGAAAATGCAGGTGGTACATTGCACATTTTACAATGAGTTCTTAGTTGTAAAAGCAGCAAAAGTGTGGATTTGGTCTAAATGTGTAAATTTAGAGCTTAAAGCCAAAATTGCACCTTCACAGTATCAAGTGCTCATTGGAGAGCTAAAGTTGATTTGCACCAACCAAAGAATAAAATCTGTCAAAAACTGAATTGTAAGTTAGAAAAGGATTATAATTAATTATTATAATAAAATTAATCTAATGAATTAATATACTGTACCATGCTGCTCTTCCTGCCACCAAATAGTCTGCAGTTGTTGTCCAGTAACATATCATATTCATAGTCTAATTAGTACAAGTGACATCCTCGCACAGGTCTGGACTTGACTATCACCTTCTTGGTTAGACCTGATTAGCAAAATAAAACTGAGGCAATATCATACTTGTGCAACTTCTGACAGCTACAATAAAAAAAACCTTCCTGTTATCAGCACAAACAAATTGCACCTTAACTGTTTAAGTTTTGGTCAATGATTGTTTTCCTTGCCAGCACAATCATGGTTGACATTAATTTGAAAGACGACAGGGAACACTGTCACTGTCTGTAAAATGTTGTTGAAGCCTTGTTTTCAGCTTTGTGACAATGCATTTTCAAATACGCCAGTGGGGTTATTCAGCCATAAACCATGTTAACTAGCAATGGTAAAACTAGAGTCACTCAAACTTACTTAATTCTGACAAGTATGGTTTTCACTGGACAGTGGTTTTCACTGCTCTACTCTGAACATATGGTATGGACAAACTAACCAAGACCATTTGACCATGCTGTTGAAATGTCTGTCTGTACACCAAAGCAAGCCTATCTAACATGCTGCAACACAGTTTACTACCTTAATTCTGCAGAGACAGATCTCAGTCTCCACCTGAGACGCTCCAGGTGTCCCTCTGAACTTCACACTAGTCCTGATACAGGCAGAATCTGTCTTTGCTGTACATGTAACAAACGTGGTCACCTCACTAACGGTCATCGAAGATGTTATACAGCTGTATAACACTGCCATATGTCCTCCTTTTGAGATGTGGTGTCATCATGTATTCTTCCTGAGCATGCAAACTACAGAATGTCTTTACATTTCTATGCTTTTGACTTGTATGTCAGCTACTGTCTGTACCCTAACTGCAGCAGTCCAATATATTGTTGCTAATGTACACTATGCATGTGACATTGTAGAATAGGCATTCCGACAGACATCATGTGATACTGCACTATTATTACTAATACACTGTTTATAAATCTTTTACATCTTCAGGTTGTTTTGTATTGTTTGTTAGCTTTTATGAGAGAATATTTTTACTTTCTTTTTCATATACGTGTTAGTGTTTGTACACTAGAATGAAGAAATAGGTCATTTTTAGCATTACCTTCCCAAGCAGTCCCTTTGCAGAAATAAAAAGTGCCTTTTTGCTTGTACTGAATTGGCATCTGAATGACTGTTTTGGTACTTGGATACCAGGAACATAGGTGTTGCTATGATTTAAAAAATGATTTGTAATGTATTTTCCCCATTTTCAACTAGATAGTGAATTTCACCTTTCCTAGCTCAAATGAGTATATTGATACATTGGATAACTACACTGGGCTGCTGTTGGCTCCTCAGTGTAGTGGTCAGTCAGTTCACCCATCATTAAAATATGTCTAATGTTTTTTTTTGTTTTTTTTTGTTTTTTTTTAAATAAACACATGCAAAGTGTCCCTGTTCTTCAGAGAATATCTGTGAAAAAGTGTGTTTACTACTTCACTACCTACACCCTAAGTGTACTGAAGCCATGCTCATTTTGAATAACATGTTAACTTGTGTATGATATTACTTTGCACCAATGTATTTACTACATGTTGTGCTCAGACATGGACAATCATAAATTAATTTTGTAATCAAAGCAGCAACTTAACCGTTTGAATTGTTTAATCATTTCAACTAGATGCATTTAGTAACGTTTGATAATATATTGTAGTGTTAAAGTTTAATGTGGGTAATATATGTGGGGTTAAAAAAAATACCCACACTGTTGTTTTGTGATTGCTCCTGTTAAACTGGTTTTACATTCACCTAAAAATGTTACTTGGTATAATTCGGATATTTTCAAATACCAGACTGAAATCCCAGGTCTATATTCCAGTTTACTATATAACAGTATTGTTTGTGACACAATATAGAAACAGATTTTGAATCTTTGACCAATAAAATTAAAATTTTGCTTTCTGAAGATGATGCCTGCTGCTCTTTAGCTTTTTTCCATCTCTCTCTTTCTTGTTTCCATCTGCATATCTGCCTGCAGTTTTCCTCCTTATGGCCTCAACTTGGACAACAATATAGGATTACACTGAACATTGAGTCTGATTTTTTTTTTTTTTTTTTTACTTCATTTTAGAATTTAAATTTGTCTTTTTGGTTTATTTCATTGGAATTATTATCAGCAAGCAAAATATGTTTCAACCTAGTAATTTTAGTATTTAATCTTAGGTTTACTGTGCTGCGGTGGTAAAATATGACATGCGCAGTTGTGCACTTCCCGACCAGCACTACGACATTGCTCACGTCAGCAGCCGGTGCTTCTCTTGACTGCACATGCTCTTTGACGACGTGATAGCGGATAGGCTGCACACCCGGAAGCTGTAACGTTAACAATCCAGTTGCCAGTGTTTCAGGGAAAATACCACATTTTGTAATGAATTAATCTGAAAAGCTTTGTGAATATTAGCAGACAGCTGAGGTTACCAAGAGGTTACCGTGTGTCGGTGGCGGTGCAGAGCTGCCTCCTGCCAGCTGGTCGCCTGTCGTCTTTGTTTATCGTCGCTTTATTTGTGCTTTTCTCGGCTGGTCGGAGTTCGGGATGGACGGTGAGATGGACGGGGCGGTGGTGGTGGGAGAGGACTGCGGCCCCGGCAGGAGGCGTAGGGTGCACGGCATGCTGAAGCTCTACTACGGGCTGAACGAGGAAGGAAAGGCCGCGGAGGAGCAGGAGTCTCTGGATCCCTGCGACATCAACGGGCCTCATTTTGACCCCGAGCTTTACCTCAACAAGGTAAGGGAGCTCTGCTGTCGTTTCACCTGTGTACAATGTCTTATTACTCACACCGTGAGCTCTGCACTGTGCTATTATATATATATATGCTATGTGGTTGTGACCGTTGTGTGTCTTGTAACCACATGCAGCTTAGAAGAGAGTGCTCTCTTGCGGAGCTGATGGACCAGGAGAGCTGCATGGTCAAGCAGATCCGCTCTTTGGACAGTGACATGCAGACACTGGTGTATGAAAACTACAACAAGTTCATATCTGCTACAGGTGAGAGAGATGCTGAGTTCATGCGCGGTTGTCCACCTGTCACGTTTTGTTGAGCTGTGCAAACCCAGACGTCCTTGCGTGTTTTTCTAGACACCATAAGAAAAATGAAGAATGACTTCAAGAAGATGGAGGATGAAATGGATTGTCTGTCTGCTAACATGGCAGCGATCACAGAGTTCAGTGCTTCTATCAGTGGGACTCTCCAAGACCAGCACACACAGATTACCAAACTGTCAGGTGAGCCATAACCTGGAGTTTCTTTTTGTTTATGCAAACATGGTGGTGGGGGCTTCATGATGGCTATTCTCACATTTTTTTCACTGCAGGGGTCCACACTCTTTTAAGGAAGCTGCAGTTTCTGTTTGAGCTGCCTGCTAGATTGAATAAGTGTCTGGAGCTGCAGGCCTATGCTCAGGCAGTGAGCTCCCACCGCCGCGCCCGCTGTGTGCTGCAGCAGTACAGCCACCTGCCCTCATTCAAGGGAATTCAGGATGACTGTCACGCTATCATGGACAAGCTGGCACAGGAGCTTCGGCAGAAGTTCAGGTGAATTTCTAAATCCATCTCTTAAGTTAGAGATGCCGCTATGAGGGAAGATGACACTGAACAGTCATGTTACAGC
Source organism: Rachycentron canadum (assembly GCA_038496675.1). Taxonomy (NCBI): domain Eukaryota; kingdom Metazoa; phylum Chordata; class Actinopteri; order Carangiformes; family Rachycentridae; genus Rachycentron; species Rachycentron canadum. The sequence continues at coordinate 17,696,359 of CM076660.1, read as the reverse complement.
CACAAAGAAATGTGGATGACAAGTGTAAATGCAGGTTTTCTATGATGCACTCCTCCAGTGTTTTATCTGAAGTGTTGATACCCATAGCAAAATAGTTAGATATTTGTGGTTTAAGAACTAAAAACCAGTGTAGTTTTCCATCTCCTCAATCAGGCCTCTGTCTGGAGCTTTAAACGATAGGTCAGTCAGCCAATCAGAAGAGAGGAGCTGAGCCTGACTCTTTTCTGAGTGATCAATAAACAATATAACAGATTTCAAGTAAACACGCAGAGAAACCAAGTCTTGAAAGGTTTGATAGTGAGTCCCGTTGGACCGGGCTAAGGGTGTGGCTGAGGGTGGTGACTTATAATAAAGACCACATGGAGGTCTACCTTTACACTACATGAGACCTTTTAGATTAAAAACTTGAAAAGAATAAAAAAAAATAAAAAAAAAAAATTCATTTTGTTCCTTCAGATTTTTGCCATTATTTTGACTATTTAAATAGTAAATATTAATAATAAAAATTTTCAGACATTAGTAGATTTTAAAGTTTTTTTGTTTATTTATGTGTCGTTTTATGTTTCTCATGCAGCAATTATTTCTACCTGTTTTGTTGTGTTCATAGGGATGGTGGGTCAAGTGCCAAAGATTTGTCAGAGTGTGTGGAGCTGCTGCTACAGTTGGATGAACCAGCGGAAGAGCTCTGTGATAAATTCCTGAGCCATGCACGATCTCGACTTGAGTCCGACCTCCAGGGCCTGGAAGCCGAGATAAGACCGTACCCTTCTGCTGTGAAAGATGCTTCGGCACGCAAGTCTTCATCAACTGCAGGCGCTGCATCTCCGACTGATAACTCCCCTAAAACGAGCACTCTACCTTCTCCCACCTCAAACACTGACATCCTGGAATTCATCGACAGAGGCTGCAATGAATTTGTCAGCAGCTTATGTTTAGTAATTACATCTTATCAAGAACTTTTTATCAATCATGCTCAGACGGGAGAATTAGCATCCAAAAATATCCCACAGATGGCAAATGGCAAGCTCCAAGCCTTTGTGGATGACCTGGCAGCCCGGTATTTTTCGCTTGTGGAGCGGAGAATACAAGAGGAAAAAGGGGTCGGAGATAACTCCCTCTTGGTCCGTGCACTCGACCGCTTCCACCGCAGGCTTCAGGCTGTGGCCAAACTGCTGCCAGGCTCTGCTGTACCAAACAAGGGCACAGAGATTGTGATTCGGGCAGCAACAGAGCGAGTCAAGCAGTACCTCTCCGCTCTGCAGAGCTTCTACATGGACAGTTTGACAGACGTGAGGCAGGCACTGGCCACACCTCGGCTCTCTGTGGCAGGTGCTTCAGTGGCTGGAGGCGGCACTCATCTAGGGGGGGCGGCCTCTGGTAGAGATGCTCCAACAAGCCTGCCAGAGCTTCTCTCCTCCCTGTCAGCCTCGATTCTCAACCAGATTAAGTCAGTGCTGGCATCAGTGCATCTCTTCACAGCTAAGGACATCACATTCTCCAACAAGCCGTACTTCAAGGTGAATAGTTTTGTTTTTTTATTTGCCAGCAAAGTAACAGATTGCACAAAAATATTTTCTGCTCCACCTCATATGCATTTAAGTTCAAAAAGTTGCTAAAAGCACAACTGAACACACGGAAAATGATGACATAATGCCTGCGTTTTGGTATTGGGAACAGAGAGTAGTTCAATGTGTGACCTCCTGTGTAATTGTAACCGTCTGTTTTGTTTCTGCTCAGTGACGGTGACCGCCCTCTCTGTCTGTCCTCTCCTCTCAGGGTGAATTCTGCAGTCAGGGAGTACGTGAGAGCCTGGTGGTGAGCTTCATAAAGTTTGTGTGCCAGTCTTCTCGCCAGTTCTGTGAGAGCGCAGGAGACAAAGGAGGTTCAACTCCTCCGGCCCTTCTGTTGCTGCTGTCTCGCCTCTGCTTGGACTATGAAACCTCAACTATTTCCTACATACTCACGCTTACGGATGAACAGTTCCTTGTGCAGGTAAATGGGTTCTCACCTCATAAATGCAGAATATCATTTTGCATGTAATTTTAAAAACTCCCTGAAAGTAACTGATTTCACTGCCATCTAACTACAGCTTTTCTCCTTTGTACTTTCTCAGCACCACAGTCCTGTAACACCTGTCACAACTTTATGTGCAGAAGCCAGGGAGGCAGCACAGAAACTACTGAATCATTATGTAAAGGTAGGTTTTCAGCAACATTCATTGAGTAATTTATTTATTTATTTTTTTACTGAAGGGAAAACAGAGACAGCTATACAGGAAAATAACCTTTTCTTTCAAATGTATATGGTTGGCGGTTTGTTTTTGTAGGTCCAGGGGCTGATTATCTCCCAGATGCTAAGGAAGAGCGTCGAAACACGAGACTGGGTGAACACCATCGAGCCACGAAATGTTCGGGCTGTGATGAAGCGAGTCGTAGAAGACACAACCTCGATTGATGTGCAGGTAAAACATAAATATTAACTTCGTCGTCATTAACACTACGTCTTCCTGTCCAGTCACGATGCTCTCATCACCACGTATGAGCAGGCTGTCTGATGAGCCTTGTACGCTCTGTTGTAGGTGGGACTTTTGTATGAAGAAGGTGTGAGGAAAGCACACAGCAGCGACTCCAGCAAAAGGACTTTCTCTGTCTACAGCAGCTCCAGGCAGCAAGCCCGCTATGCTGCCAGCTACACCCCCAGGTAAATAAGCTGCAAACAGACTGGTGAAGGGATGGGACAGAGAAGAGTTCACTGACTCTTGGTTTGGTTTATTTCCAACATATCAGACTCTCGCTGACAGAATAGAGAAGTTCTGCAGGCATTAATTGTTGCTACTGGTGTTTTGCCTTTGAGTGTGGACGACTCTCTTTGACTCAGTTCAGTGAGTTTCTGTGTAAGAAGTCTGAGGCACATCACTGGAGCTTTTTCTTAAATCTTAGACTTAGATCCTTCACTGCTCTTGACTCTGTCACAACAAGGAGGAGTGACTTTCACTGTACAAACATATTCTATCGTTCACTCTTAATCATACTGTATACATATGCTGATTTAAGTCTATAGTTTTTGCTGTGTAAATGTATGTATTGTTGCTGAAACAATGTTTTTTTTTTAATTTCTTTTTTGAAATTACATTTTCTATCTTCTTAGTGGCAGTTACGAAGACTGTTAGACTTTGCAATGCAACAGCATCCAAGATAATTAAACATTTGGATGCTCTTCTTATGCCAATGTAGTGGATTAAGCACAGATAATTATACTAATATTTAAGAGCTTTGTTTTGCCCGATTTATTTAGTAATTTTGAAAATACCAGGATAAAGTAAGAAACATAGACCAACGAGTGGCTTATTGAAATGTTGCGTGTGAAAGGCCTACAAACAGACAAATATCTGCATTACCTCCTTCACTTTGGAGGAAATTGTTACTGAGCCATCTCTGATCATAAGAATAAGGGCTTAATTGTCGATTTACTTGATTGATCTGTCCTTTGTCTGGCTGCAGTGCTCCAATGGACACCAATCTACTGAGCAACATACACAAGCTGTTTTCTGAGAGGATAGACATCTTCAGCTCAGTGGAGTTTAACAAGGTAAACGCACGTCTTCACTTTTAATCTTACTATAGTTTTCAATGAGAAACATCTCTCACTCTCTCCTCCACTCGTCCCAGGTCTCTGTGATGACGGGAATCATAAAAATCAGTTTAAAGACATTCCTGGAGTGTGTCCGCCTGCGCACCTTCGGCCGCTACGGCCTGCAGCAGATCCAGGTGGACTGCCACTACCTGCAGATGTACCTGTGGCGCTTTGTCTCCGATGAGAACCTTGTGCACTTCCTGTTGGATGAGATAGTGGGGAGCTCTGCCCACCGCTGCCTGGATCCTGCCCCGATGGAGCAGAGTGTGATCGAAGTAATCTGTGAACGAGGTTAAAGCTCAAGGTGTAGCACGGCTTGATAGTCCACACTAACCATTATGTCACAAATGCAGATAAAATTACAATGTGCACTGGAATCACACTCTTTCTGTTCCACAATTACTGTAAATGTCAAATTTCCTGATTTGATTTATAAAATGGTTGTTTGAGAATCTGTTTTCAGTCTAAATCCTACTCAAGAATGTTTTTGTACTTATCCTCATGAAAATTTGTGAAGATCTGAATGTTCTGTCACAATTCAGCTAAACATCTAAACAATACAGTCTTCAATCAGAAAATAATGAAATTGCGTTAACAATTTATTCTTATGTGTTTGAGGCACAGAGACGGGGCTTTTAGGACTGTCACTCACTGAAATCTATATTTCATTCCCAGCACTTGCCCTACAAAGAGCATAATAAGCCTCTAGTACTGTGGTTTAATTTTCTAGTTGTCATTTGCAAATCATAAAATATGAGAGGAGAAACCGTTATATCCATTATACAAGATAAAATTGTAGGCGCAAGTTCCCCTTGAAGGAAGTGGGTTTAATGTGAAAACAGAATATAAATGATGAAAGAGAAAAGTTGTTTCTGGTGGAAATCTCATGTATTAATAAATTCTCTCCGGCATCTTTTGCTGAATAATTTTCAGTCTGAATGTCATCTGATTATGTTGTTCATGTCTAACACTTCACTACACTACCGCAGACTTGCACATCTCTTGCCTTGAGCCTGATTCTCTGTTTTCTGTGCATGTCTCTCACAGACAAACATGTTTAGAAATGGCTTAAACGTGTGTGTGTCCACAATAAAAGTGAATGAATGTGAGATTCAGAATGTGTGTTTCTTCCTTTACCACACCAGAGGGGTCACAAAGAAAAGAAACACACGGTCTCATTGTAAAAACAAACAAACAAAACAAAAAAAAAAAAACAACACAATTATTCGATCTAAATTAAAAACATTTTATCAGATTTCAGTCATTTAGCTTCAACAATATAACAAGTTAATAACAATGTTATTCAGGAGTGTTTCAAAACAAGTGCCGGCCATTCTTCAACGTAGCACACAGGTGACTGTCGCCACCTGAGGAGCCCTTTTGATTGGTCAGAGCCGCTTCTCTCCACCCTCTTCTGATGACCGCGGAGGGATCTGATTGGCCGAGAGGCATCTTCGTACTGCGGGACGTGGGTCGGGGGCGGTCCTGTCTGCAGGCTGCCGGGTGGATACACGGGGGTAACGTTGGTGTCTACAGTCCCTGCTACACCTGCATGTCACACACCGGTAAGACGCTACACTTAATCCCTGTTTTTACTCTTTGTAGGTGCCGTGTTTTCTGCACTTGTTTCTCCCGCCGTCAGATCATTTCACCATCACCAGGTAATGGTGGACGTTTCATAACAGGACTGTCACCGCATGGACACAGGGACCAACAGCGGTTTCACCTGAACTTTGACATGGTGATCATCATAACTATATATATATATATATATATATATATATATGTGTGTGTGTGTGTGTGTGTGTGTGTGTGTGTGTGTGTGTGTGTGTGTATGTGTATAGTTATGATAATATTTTATGTTTAAAATAACTTTAAAGCATCTCAAAGTGATATTCAGACTTTCCTCTTATGCCCCATCTACCAGTGAAGAAAGAGCTGATCTTTACTTGGTAAAAAGAGAAATACCTTCACTCTGTAAAAGTGTAAAAGTTCTCTTTTCTACATTCAACTAAAATAAAAGTATAGAACTAGTACAAGCCAATGTGCCTAGTATCAAAAGTAAAAATTAAAAAAAAGATTTAATGTGTTATTAGGTTATTAGGTTATCACCAATGTCTCCCTCTAGAACAGTTAAAAAACAGTGTATGTGTGCTTTTATCCTTTAATCTATAACAATGCATCATATTATCTAAGATGATATATATATATTTTTTTTTCACAGACATATTTATGTATGATTTTATTTTTTCTTTATTTTGACTGAACTACATCTTCCTCTACTTTCACAGGAGACCAATAATGAGGCCAAACAGTCAAGCAGCTAAACACAGGTCTTCACACGACACAGAGAGGGAGTTTGGAGGAGCCCTGGGTGAGTCACAGCACAGCACCTTACCCAGGCACCACCTGAGTGTGTGTTTGTGCGTGTGTGTGTGTGTGTGTGTGTGTGTGTGTGTGTGTGTGTGTGTGTGTGTGTGTGTGTGTGTGTGAGTATGAGTATGAGTATAATGGTTTTGCTTTGTGTCCTGTATCAATTTACCAATTTTTTCCCAGTTGCTTTTAAAGTAAAATCATGTTTGGCTTTGACAGATGAGATCTGACAATACTGAAGTGAAGCAGGAATTTTGTTGCACCCATAATGAAAGCTAATCTAACTGTGGCTTGAGATGCTTAATTACTCACATTTAACATACATATGCAATATTAATCTGATATGATAGATTGTCTCACTGGGCAGAACTGCTTTATCAGTAAACTTTCCATGGAGCTAATTATTGTATATTCAGTGCTTCTAGCTGCAGCTCTGACATGTCAGTGTGAACACACCCAATCTGTCATTTCACTTGAGTCTGTATTTGTGCTCCAGGTGCCATATGCATTCCCATCTTTCTTCCGTTGATGGTGCTGTTCCTGATCTGTGTGAGTCGATCTGCTGAGGCCTCTGTCCTCCAGTGGCCCCCTCTCCTCCCCTCCACTGATCAGCTCTGGGATCCTTTGGCCCCTGTGCTTCTTTTGGGATGGATCAGTCTGCATGCCCTCCTCTATTTGATGCCAGTTGGAAAGGTACAACACTTTCACCATTCAGGTTCAGGGGTTAATTTAAATTAAAACATTATGTGTGTGCTTGTTTGCTTGTGGCATGTTAAAATGTAGTGTATTACACGTCACAACACTTTTTTACATTTGACCTAAATTTTAGACTTTATTTAGCTATGATAAATATTTAGGTTAACATGATTTTCCTACATACAAAGTGAAAACAAATTAAAAAATGGGGCTGTAAGCATATACACACTTAGTTCATCATTGAAAAGTCTGGATCAGGACTTATCTCCCGCCCACCACCAGTGCTTGCACTAGGTTGGTGGGTGAAGCAGCAGAGCATAGCAATATGATTAGTGGAGAAAATATTAGTGAGACTCAGACATGTTTGTACATCTGTCAGATGAGGAGTCTGTTGTGAACAAAATTGGCAAATAGCACACATCAGAACTGCTAGCATTGTTAGCATATTTTATGTGTTCATACTGTCTATCTGCTCGCAACTGGCAGTAGCTGCCACAGTGTTAGTGGTTGTGCTAATGCAAAATCTCACTGGCTGTACTGACAAGGTTTCAGGATTGTTTTGCCTGTCCCTCATCATAGGTTCACTGCAGTTCAATGCGCAGCCATGGTGTTGACTGGTTAATTCACCTGTATTATATAAAAACATAATGTGGATAAAATAAGAAGGTTAAAAATGTGATTTTCATCGGAGTGGGTCTTTAATATGGGTTCACAAGTTGTTTATGTATATCTTCAGGACATAATTTGTGTTTAAATGTGTTCATATTTAAAATGAGTATATTTTCCTGCAGGTGTCAGAAGGATTAGTTTTGAGGGATGGAACACGCCTCAAGTATCCTATAAATGGTGGGTTTGGGCTTTAATGGTATTGACCCTTTTTATGATTTAATCTGGATGTGTTAAATGAGCAGTTTTAAATCTGATAACTTGTCATAATTAATGTGAAATGGTTTATAGCACAGTTGTGTTAAAAAGTAATATTATAACAGCTGCCACATTTAACAGAGTATCATGCACATTTTGAGTTTTAATGCTTTGTTCACATTTTTAAAACATCGAGACATTGAGATAAACTGTTTGTAAAAATAGGCTATACAAATAAAATTGCCTTGCTTTGCCTTGCCTAGTAAAACTCACTGTTTGAATGTTGCACTTTATTTTGAGAAAGTTTTTTGTGTGTGTATGTTTTAGTTTAACCTCTATTCTTTGTGTCCGCTCTGACTCTGAGCTGGTTTACTGAAGTTGCACAATCTGAAGTCCCACTTTCCAACAACCTCTGTCAGTCTACTTATCGCTCTACCCCAGGCCACAACATTTAGTTTTGTTTGTTTCTCTCTCAGGTTTTCATGGCCTGTGCATCAGTGGTGTGTTACTGATGTTGTTGCTGGGGCTCGGGGCTCCTCTTGGGTATCTATTTGAGCTGCTATTGCCTCTGGCAGTGTGTGCAATAGCAGTGTCATTCCTGCTCTCCATCTACCTCTACATCCGCTCCTTCTGGGCGCCTTCCCATGCTCTCGCTTTGGGGGGCAACACAGGTGAGAGTTGAGCTTCATCATTAAAGGAAGAATCCACCCTAAAACATGGTTTAAAAAAGCTACTGGTCATATACTCTGCATGTGTAGGCCTGTTTTAGTGTTTGTGGAGGGTTTTGGTATTCCTATGGGTGACTATCTAGCATCCAAGCTCCACAGGAGCCTGCAGGCATCAAGAATAAAGTGAGCACTATTTCAAGTGAGCTGAGCAGATTCCTTTGTAGTGCCATGCTGTCAGACTTTTTTCGATTCAGTTACTATGAAATAAAATAGTTTAACATGTAAAATAGGCACATACATGTTGCTTATGATTCACACAAACTAATTAATCCATAAAATAAAATAAATTAATCCATACTGTACTAGTGACTTCCTTTGTCTTGCGAACTAATTCTTTATTCCATCTGCACTTTTTAGTGCAAAGTAAATGTTTACACACAAAAGAAATAGGTTTAAACTAATTGCGTAATTGTAATTTTAGAGTAATTGATTGCTAGTGCAGGGGATAAAGTTACTGATATGAATGCATCGTCTCAACTCAAAGCAAGAAGGTTCTGGATTCGATTCCCCCCTTGTTGTTTGCATATTCTCCCTGTGCCTGCGTGGGTTCCCTCCTGGTTCTCCAGCTTCCTCCCACAGTCCAAAGAAATCTATGTGTTGACCCTGCGATAGACTGGCGACCTGTCCAGGCGGAACCCCGCTCTCGCCCTATGACATGCCATGCTTGACTTTTTTTTCACTTTATGTACCTGCAGACAATGTAAAAGCAGAATCATACTGTGTTTCAACTACTATTATGTTAAACATTCATCTCTCTCTGTTTTGTTTAGGAAATCCCCTTTACGACTTCTTCATTGGACGGGAGTTAAATCCCCGGATCGGAGACTTTGACCTGAAATATTTCTGCGAGCTTAGACCGGGTCTGATTGGCTGGGTGAGTTGACCTGCAGGAGTGAATTGATCAATTGTAAAACCAGACACTGATGAATGCTTCAGGTAAAAGGGTCCTGTACGCGCCCCTATTCTAAAGTCAAAAATTGGATAAATGTCACTGTTCAAACATGAAGAGCAGTTTTATTGAATTTCAAATATGTTCACGTTTTACACAGAAAATGTATTGAGCCCCAGTTGTCATTTTCTCACATTGCACTAAAACAACAGAAAAGAACAACGTGACATGATGAAATCAAGAGACAAATTTTTCTCTTTATTTGCACAAAAAACTGTTGTGTTTTATAAAACACAAAGCTGATATATATATATAGATATCTGTTGCAATATTTGGAATGAACTGATGATAAACTGAACTGAAATAAAATATATTTGTAATGTTTTGCTTTATTTGTACGGCAGAATACATTAACATTAATTAACACTGATATGAGAACCCAACAAGACCAACAGGTGGCGACGTTGCTCTCCTCTGATAAGCCACGATAATTTGACTCGGTCAGAATCAGAAACTTTTTTCCCTGATGACCTGACACAGAGAGAGATTTGCTGGAGGACAGAGGTGCACATCAGCTTCTGAGTCTGACTCATCAGGCCCAATAAGATGAAAAATAGTGGTGAGAGTTACAAGTAAGAATTAAAACAGGAATCACAGCACAGCTCTCTTTATCTTCACTAGTCACAAATAACAGTATAGACAGTAGATGGACTGAGTCATGCTGGGAAATGTAATGAGTCCTTTCTGCAAGTATTTCTTTATGGCTTTGTATTTAGAGTGTAAACAGAAAAACCTTTGCACATCTGAACGCTTTAAAGCCATGAGCGTAGGAGAGGACAGAAAAAGCTTCCACCAACTGGCTACAGACAGTGTGTGGGAGATTTTCATTTCCTGTTGCATGTTAAAACTATTTACTTTAACATTCAGCATCTTACAATTGCTGCTAAGCTTATAAACAATGGATATTTTAAGAGTTTTAAAGAGCTAAAATTTTATTTCATGGATTTGCTGAAAATTATAATTAATAACTGCAAATATGATTTCTTGGATGGACATAAATCTAGATGGCACTTACATATATCATCTGTTCAGATGGCAATGCATGTGTGATATGATTTTCCAGTAGCATCATGTCATTCTGCACACATTATGGTGGTCTGCAAAAAATCAGACTACAAATCAAACTACTTGTAGTTTTCATTCAACTATGACGAAAAACAATACTTCATCCATTAAATTCCTTCATTTATTTGCACAATGACCCGTCTAGCTGGTATTATACAGTGAGGTCACTGTTGTCATGATCCCAACATATGGATTCCTAAAACAGGAGTGTGTTCCCAAGTCATGGATGCATTACTTTTAGAAAATGTTTCATTTATTGGTGTTTGTGGAATGGATGCAGCCACCGAAGGGCCTATATCAGCAAAATACTGCAGTTTCATAATTGAATAAATAATCAACATTGGCTTCAGGGAAATTTATAGGAAACTTTCTTGTAGTTCTGCATCAGGTTAGAGTTAGTGCAGGTGAAACACACAGGCCTAAACAGTGATAATCAATATTCACCTCCTCCTTTCTCAGGTGGTCATAAACCTTGGCATGCTGATGAAAGAGGTGGAGCTCCGAGGGTCCCCCTCCCTCGCCATGATGCTGGTCAACAGTTTCCAGCTGCTGTATGTGGCAGACGCTCTCTGGAACGAGGTGAGGGGTCAGCAGCATCAACTTCAATTCTTATAAAGTGGACCAGTGACAGCTCCAGAGATTTGTAGAACTCTGTCCTTGTACTTTTACCTATTATTAATAGAGTTTGGCTTAAGCTCATGCTTCATTGTGTTACAATAGGAGGCTGTTCTGACAACCATGGACATTGTGCATGATGGTTTTGGCTTCATGCTGGTCTTTGGAGACCTGGCCTGGGTCCCCTTCACATACGGCCTGCAGGCAGCCTTCTTGGTCGTTCACCCACAGGCCCTAAGTTCAATCGGAGCTGCAGCTATAATAGCACTGAATGGTAACTGCATGTCAGCTTTTCTTCATGAAGCTGTAAAATGTTGTGTTATGTTTAACTATGCTGATCTTAACAGTTCTCTCTTTGCCTTTAGGTATTGGATATTATATTTTCAGAAAATCCAACTCACAGAAGAACCAGTTCAGACGACACCCTTCACATCCAAGCGTTGCACGTCAGTTATTTTTCTACTTTTCTCTCGATGTATACGCTTGAATATACTTATCTTATTTCAAACAACACGTCTGAAGTTATGCTGTGCATATGAAGAAAAAAATTAATGAATGTGTATCAGAATAGAGAGGGAGATGATGTGGAGTTGATCTCTGAGGTGACAAATTTTACTCAGTAATGTCTTGGTTCTCCACGACTTCCTTGCAGGACTGGAGACCATTGCCACAGCTACAGGGAAGCGGCTGCTGGTGTCAGGTTGGTGGGGTCTCGTTCGTCATCCCAATTATCTTGGTGACCTCCTTATGGCGCTGGCATGGTCCCTGCCATGTGGTAAGACAGCTTAAAAGCAACAACCAGGCTCACTTTGCACACAGGCCACACAGACATAACACAACCCTGGAGAGTATTTCTGTTGATGAAATGTTGATGAAGTCATTGATAAGATTAATGTCAAGTGGAGTGTTAATCATTTCCAGCTGTGTTTATCATCACAAATAGACAGATTTAATGCTGTTTTTAATTAAATCTCACATTTAAACAACGGAGCAGAGGGTTAGAGTTATTTATCTTCCATTTACATCTTTACATTCAGATAAATTCACATATTCATTGCATGTTCAAAGTGAGTGGACAAAATAACAGGAACAGCTAACAGTAAGAAGCTGCAGCTTGGTTAGATCTTGGTGAAGCTCATAATGTTTTCATTTAGTTGAATAGTCAGTTCAAAGGTTTACAGTATTGTATTTTAGTTACTTTCTAGCACCTATTCCATACCTGTTTCACGATACAGTGCCCAACACTTGTAGACGTAGCGTTTGTTTGAAAAGAAGACCCAGACATTATGATTTTTTCCAGAGTCATCTTTCTTTCCTCATAATGTAATTACACCATGTTTAATACCGATGCAGAATAGATGAAGGCCGTAACAATCCGTCTTTGTTCCTCTGTAAACTGCCTCATGTTTCATGAATCCATGCTGAAAATGGTCAGACTTTTGTTACAGCTGACACATAGTGCTCATTGGTATTCAACTTTACCTGACTCACTTGTGTAGCTGCCTTTGTAATCGAGATGTACAGCTGTTTCTGCCTTAATTGCTGCTGCAAAAGTCATCAACTGTTAAATTATGCACTCAAAAAAAAAAAAAAAGAGTGAGAACAGCATAATCCAGACAGAGGAAAGCTGCACTGACAGAGAGGACCAGTGTTCACACAGCGGTCTGCAGAACCACCGACTGGAAGACGAGAAGATATTTGCTCAAAAACTCTCAAACAATGACCACTGAGATGACTCAACATTGAGAATACGAGCTCAATCAAACTGCTATTCACTGGTCCTTTTGTTTGATACAGGCTGAAATTAAAATCAGAAACACTGATATCAATAATTAAAGAATGTGTGAGTTTCCTTCTGTTTTGATGCTTATTTGAAATTCAGAATTTCAAATAACTTCAGAATTTCAAATAACCCTGCATCCATCCATTATCTACACCATTTATCCTTGCAGTGTTTTGGGGGGCTGGAGCAAATCATTTAGTGAGGGTGAGGTACGGCCTGGACAGTCACCAGGCTGTCGCAGGGCTTTGGAGAAGGGAACCAATACAGGCACAGGGATCATTTCATAAATGAATCATTGTAGTTTTCTTTAATATAATGTTTTATACTGTGTTCCCTCTGTTGACCAGTCTTTGTATGCCTCTATCTCCTGTAGGATTCTCTCATCTGCTGCCTTACTTCTATGTCATATATTTCACCGTGTTGCTGATTCACCGAGAGGCACGAGACGAGAGACAGTGCAGGGCCAAGTACGGACTAGCATGGGACACGTACTGTCGACGTGTCCCCTACAGGATCTTCCCTTATATATACTGAAAAACGAGGCAGATGGGTGGAACAGGAGCAAAACTGTCACACCATATCCTGAAAATCCACACAAACCCAGCAATAACTTGAGATGTTAATCCATTCTCATTTACATGGAACACAAGTGATGTGCTGCTACTGGAAATCTGCAGGGACCTCACAAGTTTAATTGGCCTTCATTTGTGAGCTTGTAGTCCAGTTCCAGGTTGATGTGTCACAACTTCTAAATCCTTGGATTCTGACTTTGAAGCCTCACAGCAATGTGATGAGCTGTAGGTGAAGTCAGCCTTGAGGACACACACACATCATTGGCTCTGTGCACAAACATCCCAGCATATAAGGCCAAGGTTTAAGCCTTTCCTCATAAAAACAAGATGAGGAAAAAACACAATTAAAAACTTATTTTACTCTTTTTACTTAAATGAAAAACTGAGCCAAAACATCTGTGCCTTTTTTAAATCCCAATAGACAGGGTCACATAATTGTACCATATTTTTTACAGCATCTCTGTTTTTGATAAGTGTAACGTTACCTGTGAAATACATTTGAAATAAAAAGATAAGAAACTTCTTATAATGCATCTTGACTGAAGCTGTGGTAGGGTCTTAATATAGTGGAGCTCTAATGTCATTACTTTACATTATATATTGAAAACCTTTTACATTATGTGAAGATTTTAATCTATACTTGTACTATACTATACTTGCAAGTATGACAGACATCTGAAAGACCAGAACAGCTATTAGCCAATAAAGATATCAGCTAATAGCTGGGTTACTTTTTAATAACCTTTTCCAACCTGTTATCATCACCCTGTTTAAATGGATTTCCAGCATACAGGCATTAATAGCAGATGTTCACCAAGCCTCTGGGCATTTTAACATCTGTCAGACTTCAACTCTGAAAATGTTCAGCTCCAAATTGCTCTGAAGGAACAAAAAGTACATTGGGCACATTAGTACAATAAAATGCAGTCAGAGGCTCCTGGAAAATTGCCTCAATCAGCTTTTGAGGTTGTATTTCTGAGCAGACTGAGTCACTGTGGAGGTGAGGTGACAGGTGTTTTTATTGTTAATGGACAGATGCATCATCTTGAGGACAGTTTTTCAAAGAGGTGCCTACTAAGAAGTAAATGTTACATGGTGGGCTGTTATTACAGTCAACATTAGCATTTGTTATTACATGTGGCATTTTATCTCCTTTCTATTAACAGGCAATGCGTGTTTTGTCTAAAACTAATGCACACCATATTTGCCCCTTTTCAATTATAAATCACCCTGCATTTTAATAATATTCCTCTCACATGCAGTGAAGTGTGTACATACCGGTGACTGAGCGCTCTGCAGATGCACACCTTCATTTTTCACTTTTTAAGCCCATTTACAGTACAGTTGGCCCCTGGCCTCGCCTACACTGTACTCAAGCTATTTTCTGTTGTTTTTCATATGCTAAGTGCTAATTAGGAATATGCTTTTTGTAATGCCATGGCTGGACTCATGCTAAATGAATACATAAGCTTTTTTTTTTTTTTGATATGTGGCTATATTTTATTTTGATACTTCTGTTAATAAAAGTTAAAATCTATCTGAAATGGTAAAATGTAAAAAAAAAAAAAATTAATTAGTAACAAATCACTGTTCATACAGTCCCTTCCAAACCAGTGGTGCTTTTACTTTACTTGAGTATTTTTATACTTCCACTTCTACTTTACTATAGTAACCTGACATCTTTATACCAGTTCATTTTCAAATTAAGATTAAATTTTGTAATATGTTAGAATAGAAAAATGTTTAGATATATTCTCAAAACATTCCTTTAAATTAGTTTAAGGATGTCAAATTATTCAATATTTCACAACAAAGTCCATTCAAAGGAATCAAATCTATGCAGCAGAATGAACAAAAACTGCTTAAACAAACAAAATTTGTGTGTTGATGTCGTTCTCAAGCCATTTCTTCATCAAGGATTTATCTCAAGCCACAACAATATTTACAACAAATATTTTGCCTTCTTCTGTTTCCCCAGTTTAATCAAATTCATCATCTCAAAGCTCAAACAGTTTTGTCGAGACAGAATGAATCAATTTTAGTCCAAAATGCAAGCATAGAGGAGCAACTACAAAATATGTGAGATGGATTTGCATCTTTGTTCCCACAAGCTCTTCAGCAGTCAGTCTGATTTGAATAAGATGTCTTTTGGGGAGGTGTACAGAAAAAACAAACAACTCTCTTCCAGTTAAACTCTCATCAGTATTGAAAGCTTGTTGTTTTCCACTGTTTAAATATCTCCTCCCATTTCTCCTGTGTGATTATTAATTTTCCCCACGCATCCCATTTTTTGCTATATTAAACTGCTAAAGGCTCCAGAAGAGTTTTGGAAATGCCCCTTTTATAATCTTCATTATCTCTCATATGGTCAATTTTAATGTGACACACGAGGGGTGACACACAGCGATGACCTGCTGCTTGTAAAAATGAGAAATTTGGACAAAAACAGACACAGTTTCATTTTTTGATTACGGAGCAGACTCCACATGTTCATAAGGCTACTCTTTAAACTACTTAAATATTCTTAAGAGGAATTGAATTCTGAAATCTTTTTTTTTTTTTTTTTTACAGTAGTCTGAGTAAAATTAGACACTGTCATGATCATTACCAGCAGACACCTCAGATATAAAAGCCTCAGGGCCTCATTCATAAAAAATATACTGTGATTTGATCTTAAAATTTAATCTTAAAATGAGCTGTGAGCAGACCTGTCTGATTGAAAACCATTACAACTGAATGAAGCACCTTTAATAAAATATCCTTAAAATATGATCAATAACCCTCATCCCCTTGTTATACATGATGCCTCAATGTTAATGTAAAACAGCACTGATTTGTTTTTCATTCAAGCAAAAATTTGTTTTATAGGATCATTTGTACACAATTAATGAATGAAATCTCCTGATGTTTTATAAATCAGGCCATGAAGTGACATTGGACTTTACATTGAGTTACAAATATAGGTGATGGATATTTTTATAGATGAGACAGCAGCTGACAGTCAGAGTGAGTCACGCTGTCAGGACCCACCATCCACAGCCCAAATAGAAACACAAGTGTGAACAGGTTTGACACCTTCTTGGACACAAAGAGCCACAGTCAAGAGAGCACATCTGCTCCTTTTCATTTGTGGGTTTTTTAGTGACTCAGTGATTTTGTCACTAAGTTTTTAGTGACAAAATGGGAAAAATGTTCTGTTTTCAGGTGAAAACAGAGGATGTGTAGAAAATAATAAAACACATTTCATTCAGTGTTTAACAGTAATGTGAGTGCGTAGACCAAACAGGACAAGGAACTATTTATTATATCTTTTCTCTTTTTTCCTTTTCAACTAAATCTTGTTTAGTGTATCATGTCGCAGCATCTTCAGTTGTTGTTGTTGCTGTTGATGTTGATATTCTGCCAATAAAACTTAACATGATGCTTGGACTTCAGGTTTACTTATCCACTGTACAGCCTTAAAATTTGTCTTAATGGTTTTGTCATATATCTACTGTATGTAAGACTGCACAGTCATATAACATGCAACAACTGAATGCCTTGCATAATAATGAATGAGCAGAATGTGTCCTCCTGTGTGTGTGTGTGTGTGTTACATGCACCTCTGCATGTGCATGCACTTGCCAATTGTGTATGCCAATCGTGACGTTTCAGTCCCATCAGTTGTGGCCAGTTTCCATGGCAACATTTCTCTAAGAGCACAGACGTAGGAGAGAGGGGAAAGGAGTTGAGACAATTATGGTGGTGGAGGGTGCTGAAAAAGGAAGAGCCCGGGATGATGAGTGTGAAACAGTGTGAACCGTGGGATGAGACAGAACAAGAAACAGATGCGTGTGTTGTGAGTGAGCGAGCAATTTGGGTGTGTGTGCATGTGTGTGTGTGTGTGTGTGTCCTGACATAAGGAGGCATCATGTACAGAAGCATCAGATTTGTTGTTGTCATGACTACATACATGAAACTGGCTGTAATGTGTATTGTGTATTGTGCAGAGCTGCCAGGCATGTACACCAACTTGAACTGGATTATTCTGATTTGAGCGAGAGCCTCAGAGTGAGTCAACAGGAATCTCTAACACAATTTAGTTTCCATGGTGACAGGGGGGAATGATATGTCCTTTTCAACCAGAGGGAAAACGCCAGCTTGAAGCCTCTTCGTTGCTCTGTTTTCTGTCTGAATCATTATTTAGACAAGTGATAACCTGGCAAACCTCACACACCCTGCAAATGAGTCCCTGAGACAAACTCAGCATTTTCTGCTCTGCTTCCTTTTTTCTTTTGAAATCAGAGGGAAACAATGTTGCTGGAGCATAAGTCAAAATTTACAGCTACATTTTCACCACTTATTTTGTGCAGTGGCAATGAACTCGTTCACCTAACTTTTGTCAATCTAACAGACTCACAGTGCCCTGTAATTTGAACTGTCAGTATTGTGGAGGTGCAGCCGTTAATGGAAGCCTATCATCTTCTTTCTGCTGCCTCTCCAGTCGAGTTCTTCTCACATCAGCGGGGCATTTTCATAGAATTCAGTTATTTCAGTGCCTTTTAAGTGGTTGTGTGAACGTCTCTGAAACCACTTCTAAATGCAGCTGTTTTTACACAGCTTTCAGCGTGTGGCATGTCTACTGCACCACTCAGCATCCTCGCTTATGAATTCCCCTCATCATCCTCACAGTTAAATGTTTTTCCTCTAGCACATTCTGGTGTTGTCAGAACATCACATCTACAACTCTCCTCACAGATGTTCAGGAAATAAGAAACATTTTGGCATTACTGTTTTATTAGAATATGGCATGTGAATCGCTGTACATCATCGTGTAACCTAATAAATATAAAGTAATCCACCAAATTTACTGTAGCATACATTAATGATAAATGTATAAAAGACAGATACAAATAGATATACTTAAATACAATTTTCTAAAATGCTTTGTTTAGAGCAACTACATAATGACATTCAACCGAGCTGTTTCCTCCTTTTCTCGTGCTCCTGTGCTTTATTAGTGATTGTCCAGACTTGACACACTCACATTGTTGGCAGAGTTTTGAGGTCTCATTGTCCTGTGATTTCTTTCTTAGGAACATCATTTGGCACAAAATGTGTTACATGTCTAGTTTGTCTTCATGAACACTGACAGACCATTAAAGTTTCAGCTTCAGTTGAGTAAATGGTTGAAATTCAAATCATATGACTAGTTTGAGTTGCTCCCCCCAAGCCCCTATTGATAACCAACTGGTATGAAATGGATTGTGAATGACACAAGAGGTGTGTGTATATCTTTATGCGTGTTTGTGTATGTGTGTGTGTGGGGAAAGCTTTAATACAGAGATTCCTAAATCTGTAGCAATCAAGATGGTTCTGTCATAGACTGATATGGACTAAAATCCTGACACAAAACGACTGTCACAGCTTAAACTCGTCACGTATGCATCATGGTTAATTTAAGACTGGAGTCAAGCTATTAATTAAAGAATAAGTCTGGTGATATTCTATTTTTTTCTCATTGTCAACAAATTCAATGCAAAAAACCAAACTATTGTCTGTGTAGCAAAAGCCTGTTATAGCTTTTTCCTCTGTGCCACTGTCTATTAAAACCACTGGCTCACCATCAGTGAGCCAGTGACATATTCCTTCATATGATGAACATGGGCACTGTAGTTTTTTTTAGGTCTCATATAAACTGCTCTGCCATAAGCCATAAAGACTGCCATAAAAAATGCGTATCATTCCACAGCTGAAAATAGTCCTCTGGAAATGCTCTTTTTACTCGTAGAGTAAATTTTGCTATAAACCACAGTGCCCAGTGATTTCAGGAAGTAAAAAAAAATTAAACAATATATTAGTGACATATTTTGGAAGTTTTACTTCTTGAGAAGAATCAAAAGGGTTTGTGCCTGAGTGCCACAGACTGGTTAGGGAAGTAAGGAAGGATTGACAGATGCAGAACATTGATTTTAGTCTTTTCATTAGATATGTCCTATATACTGGTATTGGTATTTAGTTAATATTAGTATCCATATGTGCTTCCAGTTAAAATGTACTTTCAAATATGGCTAATTCACACAACATGTAGCCTACTGCATGGTTTATAAAATAACACAAATTTTGACCACTGAAGAATTTTTAGTAAATATTTTTGACTACTTCAATAGGCTGCAGTATTCAACACATTTTTTCATATGTGAGTCCCACAGTTTATGTACCAGACATGTCATCACCACCGTTTACTACATATGGAGCTGGTGTATGACAAACATCACAGGGTCTCTGTTTTTCTACTGAAAATCACATCTGAACCATCACGTATCTACAAATAGATCAAACTTATTTAGCACATGACAGCAAAGCACCAGCTGAGGAAAGGCTTTGCTGTTTACAAATCTTGGTCATCAGCAACATTAAAATCTTACACAAGTCCCTTGAAACTGTGATATATGATTGTAGACGTATTGAGATGACTTCACTGGCTTTACACTTGTTATATAAGTGAGACAGTGTCATTATTGTCTCATCTGTCTCTTGTGTCCCACTCACTGTTATTACATACACTTAATAACACTGCATCGATATGTCTCATGAATCATATGACATTGCTAATTTGCTGTTTGTAATTGCTTTTTGTACATGAGATTTCTACATTCTACCTCATATCATAGAGAAAAGTTGCTGTGCTAAAATGACTATAGTATAAATGCAGATGACTAAGAGTAAACTTCACTGGAAATAGGAATAAGGCGCTCCCTGCACACAAAAATACGACAGAACTTTTTTTTTGTTTTTTCAAATAAAAAAACATTGTGCCAAATCAAATGTGTTCAAGAGTGAAAATAAAGACAAGGCCAAACTGTGTCACAGCCTCAAGCTTCATAATTTTTCTTCTCACATCCCCTAATTGACTTTTTAAATTTGGCACAATGTTTTTCAGATATAAACTTTTGGCATTATATGTTGGAGCATAAAGCTCTTCGGAAAGCATGAGCCTAGAATGTAGCATAAAATACGTCCTCACAGCTATGGACATACTTATGTTGAATGCACATTACAAGCATTGACTATTAAAGTCAAACTTATGATTAATTCTTCTAGTTTTAGTTTGACGTTTTGCTGAGGCTGGCATGAGCAAAATATCATGTTGGTCTATACTTTATCTTCATTCTGGTTCAAAATGTGCACATACACATCAGTCTGTTAGTTTCCTGCTTGGGTTTCTGTATTTCTTACAGAGCTTTAAATATCTCCTGCAGAATTTGACCTGTTTCTTACATTTTTATATACCTGTAACACAAGCAAAGCAGTTGTTTCACATCAGGGGAGTCTATCATCTTAAATACATGGAGTGAAACAAAAATAATCCTGCTTTGAGTGCATTTTGAAAACTCAAAGAATACAGACATATTATTTAATTTTTCAGCCCCAAAAAGTTTGGAGGTTCACAGTGAGTTGAGCGACAGGATCAGTAAGAGCAGCACGGCAAAACTCCAGCCCTTCATATTGTTAAATCAAATAATGGGTCAAAGGCAACACAAACACCTGCTGCATCCTCGTTCTGATTCATTTCCACCATTCAAAACTTTGTCCAGCTGCCCGACAGCAGAGGAGGCCACACCTTTACATTCACATTATCACTCAGATTGGTCTTCTTGTTGTGTCCAATGTGAGATTGTTGATGACCCAAGCCAGTGATGGGAAGGATACATGGAGAGAGGAAGAGTTGATTTCTCCTTTCACACGTTTGGGTCTTTCTTACAGATATTTCCTTTTTTTTTTTTTTTTTAAATCTCCAGATCTCCTGAATGTTAGAAGCTCACCAAGGCATAGACCATACTTCAGCAGGAAATAGACCGTGGCATCAGATGGAAAAAAAATAGGGAGAAAAAGAGTGCAGCTGATTGTGCTGGTCCAAGTTATACTGTCACTGAAAAGATTGTGAATTTATACTTACCTATAGAGATAATAGAAGAAAGAGAGCAGATAAAAGCCCAGTTTACACCAGGACTCCTTCTGGCAGTAGTTGAGAATGTCGGCGTTCATCACACTGACAGGATCGTACATGACCTCTGACCCGTCAGCTGGCCGATGGAAAAACCTGAAAGAGCAGAGAGGTTTGGCTCACTCCTCCACCATAACAACAGAAGCTTCTCAGACATCTGGTACGAAACTGTACCTCCACAGATGATAGAAGAGCAGTGGGATATTTAGGCCAAGTGTGACCCACTCTCCAGCGCACATGAACATCAGGCAGAACAGCCCATGGATGGAGTACTCCGGTACCACCAACTGACCAGAACAGACACAGAAAGTCTGGTTATAGGTCTACAAATGACTAAGATACTGAAGGGGTGAGATAACCACACTGCAGCAGCTCCTTGGACACTGAACACTGAAACACTCATGAGTTGCATGTTGTGATATAACCACAATCTGTGAAACCAAAATCACACTGTGAGGCAAAACACTTTCACACAGGTGTTAATGTTAATCATGGCTCACTGCTGTTACAAGTTCAAACACATGCAGACTGGTTTTTAGATGTTGTTAGCTGATGTTGTTTGTCACAGTTAGCTAAGATTGCTCAGATCACTTTGCTTGCTTCTGGACCTCTGAATCCACGTGAGGATTTTTTCCATGATTCTCACTGACAGCTGTTGCCCTGGCTGAAAAATCAGTCAGTATTAGTGGTATGAAAATGCATCTTCCTGTGCCAGAGCCAGGCAAATAGCAACAGAAAAATGGTTATAACTGTGGGTGCAACTGATGCCACTGTACAGGTTGTTCAAAATCTCATCTAAATGTTACACAGACTCTCTTTTAGCTTTGTTTTTGTTCTCCACAAACTCTTGAGGTAAAACTACCTGCTGTTGACAGAAAATAATAACTATAGCTGCTTTAAGGAAATGACGACACTTAAATTGGCAGGTTTCATTGTTTGACATGACGGCCTTTAAACTGCTGACTGACAGTGTTGTTGATTGGACAAATGTGTCACCTCTGATTGGGTAGGGAAAGACAACCCTCTGGGCTGGGCTGGCACACGATCTCATATCAAATAATGAAGTTAAAATAAAAATGTGTTGTCTTGTAACCAGAAAAGATTGATCACCTCTCTGTTTGAAAATTGATCAGAAAGTAGATTTCTTTTTCCCCATTTGTGAGCGTTCTGCCTTTCTGCATCTCCATCTGCGCCTTGTCCCCACTTCATCTATTAAAGGTTATTGAAATCCTATTTGTGCAACAGCAAATATATTAAAAAATGTTTGTCATTTAATTTCTTCTTCAATTATGAATTGATGGAGTGGTTATGTATCAGCTACACGTCAGTTCCTTGCAGTACACCATTGTGCAAAATAATGAATCAATAACTCAAACTATCAGTCAATACAAACATCTGTAAATCAGTAGCTTCACACACATAAAACATCCAATAATCATTTTTACCCTGAACCTAATAGACTTTATTCCCACAGCAGCAATTTTTAACATTGTCTGCTCATAAAAACATTTATCTTTTCACAAATGAAAAACATTTCACAGCATGAACCCGGGGCCATGATTAATAGTGTAATACATAGGCCCTGATAGCACCGTTAGCATTTTACCTTCTCTGATGAATCAAACTCTTATTGTGTTATGTTTAGTTATTGATCTAAATCCTCTGTCGTATCAATAGCTGTTGGCCATTTTTTAACACACACTCATTCAAAATGGCCTCTATAACACAACAGCTTGTGGGCTCCTTGAAGTCTCTTCCTGAAAGCCTTAAAACAAAAACACAACAGTCACAAAACCTACTTCAGTGTATCAGTGTTCTCCATTGCTGAGTGTCTGCAGAGCAGTGACAGTGACTTGTGGGGATGTGCTACATGTGAAATGAATCAGTGTGCGTCATGGTCCTCACAATGGTTAGGGAGACAAATGGTCATGGTTGTCTGAAGCCGCTCTGTTTTAGTCATCCACCAGCAGCAGGTGAAAAACAACTATTACTCACTCTGCGAAGCAGGTTGCAGATTCTTTCAATGTTGAGAATCCTTTCCCTCTGTGGAGCGGACATAAAGAAAGTCTGATTAGATGTCTGCCTACTTTTGCATCCATTTTTTGTTTGTTTGTTTAACAATAACAAAAAACTTTCTTTCACCTCATTAAGACATATTTATTGAGATGTTAATTCCTGCTTAAACATAAATTACAGCACTTTTGCTTCTCTCTGTCGCACCTCTCCACCTCAACCAGTATTATGCAGTATAAGTATAAAAAGAATAGATTTATAAATAATTATTGACATATTAGCCACTTTCATATTGTATGTTAAATTCTGTTGTTTTCCATTAAATATTCCAAATATTTTCATTCAACTAAGCACAAAAACCAATATTGTGTTGTGAAGAAACTCAAACTGACTGAGACTGTTCATCATCACAAAAATACAGCAGCCGCATCTGAAGCAATGACAGTGATGTTTGTCTTGTAAACTTAATGTCTCCTGTGAACCGGGAAGGCAAACCTCAGTTATCAATTTTAGAAATGAAAGTCATCCATCCTCCTCTGCATTTGCCATCCAGCAGCTGGGGGCCTCTTTATTTGGGTGTCCATTGATTGAAAGGGAAATGAGATGTTCTGCTGCAGTTTATTTGCTTGGATGAATCTGTTTCCATCACCAGGCTGGTGACTGCGCAGGTAAACAAAAGAACCAATAGTCGGACATTTATTTGCCTCATTTCCTCTGTGAGACAAACATACATGAGACAGGCGGCATGTGCTATGTCTGGGGCTGTATTCACCACACTGATTTTTGTCTCCTGCGTATTTAATAAAATACATACAGATCTATTTGACATATTGAGGCATCTGTCTTAATTACAGGATCGTAGCTTCCAATATCAAGGCCTCTGTACCTTTTATGAATCTGTGGTCATAAATTCAAACTCCCATGGTGACCTGAAAGTGGATTTTGACCTGAATCTACTGCCAGACCCTGTCTCTGCAGCCGTAATGTTTATTTACAGTTTGTTCTCTTCTGCTCTCTTTGTGCTCTACAACACTGAGCTTCACAAATGTAAACAGCACAGTTGTGGACCTGCCGGCTAAGCTGCTGTCCTGCACATATAAATTGTTTTCCAGCGGTAAATCTGCTTGGATTTTATAGCCTGCAGCCTCCCTGAGGTGTCCTAATTTGTCTCAGGTCATCTAGTTCACTCTGAATATTTAATTGTGCCAGCAAGGGAAACACAAATGAAGACATTTATCAAAGACAAAAGTGACATTTCACAATATGCAGAACAAATAACAGAGCAACAAATGCAGGGCAGAGTATGCTGTCAATTATGTAGTTTGATCAGTAATCTAATCGAAAGAGATGTAATAATGGGCCCTCTCCACTTGGCTCTGCTTTTTATGGGGTGATTCATCATTTAAGCCATTTCAAGAGGAAGTAATTCTGGATTTCAGTCACTTTTTGTCGACCAGCCAAACACAATGTTTCATACAATGACGATACGTCTTCCTTCGAGACTGTAACTGTGATTCATGGTTGAACATAAACCTGATTTGAAAACACATGTTTAGCCTCTTCCAGTTTGTCCTTCTGTAATATTTACTGCTTTGGTCTTTTTTGTTGACAATAGTAGTTGAGTGAAATTATGTCATCAGAAATAACTGCTTTTTATTTTCCAAGCCTGTTGTCACAACGAGTCTTCATTCTGTTTCACAGTTTATCGATTTCGGGAGAAACTGGTGGCATCGCGTCCTGGCAGTTCATGTTATTTCTGAGCAAGTCTGACACACTGACATCAGTTATGATGACAAGTTTTCATTGTCTGCTATTGATTGACAAACACCTGTAAAATATGATGCAGGCCAACACAATGGCCTTGATACAAATACTGATGATGCTTTGTCAGAGACCCCACTTGTCCATCTTCATCCAAGGAGGGAAAATATCAGATCCACTTTGAACTGAACATTCACTGCTGTGTAGCTGCTTTATGTGACTGTGCTGTATTTTACAGGTGTTGCAGTTGTTGTGTCCACCCCCTGTAGCTTGTACGCCTCCACACTCGTACAGTCTGTTTCCTCACCCACTCCTCATCACTCTCACTTTGCAGTTCAGATGCAGCAATCTGCATGATTGCTTGAACATTAGCTAACTTGTGAAAAACACACTCACAGCTGCTGCTCTTGGTACTGTTATTTTATCTTTCTAAAAGACTAAGGGAAAGGTATACTTATTAAACATAAGCACCACTGCAGGAAGAGAAGAGGAATACTCACTTTGGACCAATTATTATTTTTTTCCAGAATATTATTTAATTTTACAGCACAGGTAAAACAGTGTGACTCAAGTGAATATGTCTGTTCTTATCACAGTGGGGTGAAACCTTGTACCTTTATTATGGCGAGAGCACAGTATCTCACTGTATAAACAGTGGCTTCATTTGCATCAATCTCTTTAACTGATTAAGCCAACGAGCCGATGTCTTTGTAGAAGGTTGATTGCTTCAATCTGCATGTAAATGAGTGTTCAAGGCAAACGCTGCCTGGCTGCTACTGTTGCAATCACCTGGAAGCTTGGATTAGTAGGAATTGCATTGCAAATATTTGATGTTTGAAAATTTAATGGATAGGCTAAATGTAGCTGTATAAAGCATTTGAAAGGTTTAATTCCACAATCCAGAATCACAAAACAGTCATTTACATAAAGGAATTGTTGTTTTTCTGATGGTTACAGGCATTACCAAGGGCTTGTCATCAATCTGTTTTATTCCAAAAGCGCTCTTTATAAAATCAGTCTGTCTATGAAGAGTTCAGGCACTCTGGTTTGAAAATGTGTAATGCTGTCTAGTAAAGTTAAGGTCATATGTAACATTTTTCAAGTGAAACCCTCCATTTGTTCTCAGCCTCTCTGTGTAAGCCACTGAGATGTTCTTCTTGAAGCTGAAAAGACAGGATTTCTCTGTGTGCATGCAAAGGTTTGATCAGTCTTGAAAGAAGTGAAACAGCAGGTTCTTACCGCTCTGGTGGGATTGCTCTGATCAATGGGGTTTTTGAAGTCTGTGCGAAGCTCATCAAATGCGATGATCTGAAAAATAACAGACGTGTGTGAGTTTTGTTTTCATTTAGTCACATTTATATCACCCCTAGATGCTGATACTGTACATGAAGATACATAATGATCATAGGATACAGTGCAATTAAAAAAACATAGCTGGTATCTGTTCAACACTAGACAAAGAAATGGTCTTGTTTTAAGTCTCAGCCTGTTGTCAGACAGTTGTACTGGGAACAGTTGGATCTACTGGACACCCGTTACATCCTGTACAGCTGTAGACACATTGTTCACTTTGCCTGGACGTACATGGTGATTAAATGTTTAATGTGTACATGTATAATTACTTGCAGGCTTGTTCTTCCCCTTTACACTGTATATGAGCTCCTATATATCTATACCATGTGTCATTATGTAGTTTCTTACTCTCCTTGGTTTGTCACAGTATTGTTTTCCATGTGACTTTTCATGTATTTCTATATTTCCATCTCCTCTAAACTTGTAAGTCCAGTCTGTATTTAATGAGCCTGATAATAAAGTTCCCATTAGAAACTGAATATCTATGGAGACACAGATGGTCGTCAGAGGAACTCATTTGCACTGATTAGCATCTTTCTGGCAGGATTAAAACAATTAGTGCACATCAGAAGTTATGTATGGGAAAAGTTATTAAATTTAATAACATGCACGACTCAAAATGAAGCTTTGTTGAGTTCATAAGATGATTATGGCATGCAGGAAGTTTATATAAAATATTACTTCCTTGGCCTTTTTCGCAAAACATAAAATTTGATACCTTGAGGACACCATAGAGAAAACAGTGTCGTTGTTTAGATACACTACACTGATATCCCTCTAACTGCTCCCAGCGTGTCGAGTATGACTGATCAACGGTCTCTCAGCTCCCTGATTAATAACTCTATAAAGTGCTAATCATTCTTAGTGTAAAGGCCACCTGCTGGGCTTATCATCAGTTCAGCTTTTAAGCATCAAGCTTCACTTTAATGCCTCATTGAAAAACCCTAATAAAAAATAGATAAGTGAGAACGAGCGTCTGACTTCTCTTAACACTGATACTATGAAAAGAGGACCAGTGTATCTGTGGGAAAGAGAAACAGCCCTGGTGTACCCCCCCCCCCCACGAGCCTATACGGCTCCTGCTCGTCTCCTTTTCACACTCTTGTAAACAGATGCAGTTTCCATGGCGACATGGTGAGCCCCTATGTGGGCACCATGGTTACTACAGCAGTGCACAGCCGTTCTGATTGGTGGAGAGCCACACAGAGTTGGGGTGCCGTACCCTCCTGGTGGAGGCAGCCTGGGGGAAGGGGTGAGCAAAATCATAGTTTGATAAGCCTTTCAATCACATGCTTGAGCGCTGAGCCAGACACACGCTTCTCCCTGTCTTTTTCACACACAGACATACTGACTGACTCATAGTCTCACCCACTTAGTCAATTGGTATGTTAGTCATTTCAAGTCTTATATTCATAATGATGTGTTTTGTATTTCACATTGTTCCTGCCTTCATGGATCGCATGTTAAAGGTGAGAGATCAAAGCTTCACTGTTTACAGAGTCTGTACTTGTGTAACCAGCAAACCCAGTGCACTGGTCTGCAGGGATATCTGTGCAAATTTCACTCAAAATGCCGCAGGCAGACTGATCCACAACAGTCTGGTGGCGAGATTTATCATCATTTTGTGTTGATGCCTCCCTGTACTCATTACATGCAGTTTTCTGGAGCGTGAGCACCGTGTCTGAGAACCTGTTTATTGCCAGTACTCTGGGATCATAGGTGCCTTTAATGTGGATGGATGGAGGCAGCTGAAATCAGTCTCTTTGTTGAGTATACAGGGGTCAGATGAGCGCCTGTTTGCTATACTACTGATACAGCACAAAAAAAAACAGGTCACTTTGAGTAACAGTGTGGAAATAGATATAAAATGCACAAATGAAGACTTATTGCTTGATGTTTTTCAGACTCATGCATCTCCTCCAGTTCTGTGGTGTTTGATCCACCTCAAAAATGAATTATTATCCAACTAATTATGTTTTCAAAGCCTGGCGTTTGAAAAGAAAGGGAACAAAGTGTCATTATGAGGCTGTAAAGAGGTCAGATAGTCACACAGAAACACAACTACACTGTAATTTTCTATGAGGTTCAGCTGACACATTTATGCTTGCCATTACCTCTCAGGGACCTGAGCAAAGTGTGCGTGTATGCTGTGTTCCTGTCAGTGTTGTACAACTGTGTGTAGGTGGATGTGTTTGTCTGCCTGTGTGGGATGGAGCGTGGACATTTTCAGGCTCTACATGTGCCCGTTTTAGTTTCCAGTGTGTGCACTGTGGTTGCACAGAGATACTCACCTGCCATATGACAAAGAAGATGAGAGCAGCGCACAGCACCAAGGTGAGCATGTAGCAGAAGGCCGCAAAGGTGAACGCCATGGCTGTGCCAGCCAGCCTGACGACGAGACGGGTCGAGAGAGAGAAAGGGAACCCCCCCTCTCTCTCTCTGCTCTCTACCCCTCTCTGGCTATTGCTCACTCTCCCTCTTTTTGTGGAGGTTAGGTCTGTTTTCCACTCTGACGCAAGCTGTACTGTCCAGGGAGTTAAAGTACTCAGTTTTAGTAACAATCAATAATCAGCTTGAGCTGTGGCTTCACTTCCACTCATGCTGTGTCTTTGTCTCTCCTCTGACAGCAGGATGACCCTCTTCCTCACTTTGATTTAGGAAGCACTTGTCTGTCTGTTCACAGCCACAGCTGTCTGTAGTTGGCCTAATGCTCCTGTTTTCACTCTCTGACAGGCAAAATGTCTGTCTCCTCCACCTCCCAGCAGTTTCTCTTTCGACAATGCCTACACATTTTTTTTCTCACAGTAATGCAAACCACAAAGCGTCTGAATGACACGCTGACAACAGAAGCACAGGATTCTTGTCGATAGTAAGCACAGCGCTGTGTCTCAGAGAGGATTGTTGTCTAAGACGTTACGGCTTGTAATAGTTCAGTAGTTTGTCGTATGGCTTTTGGTTCATCTGTTGCTCTAAATCCAGAGCACAGTTAATGACGCATATTTTAAATCATATTTAACACATGTAAACAACCATACTTTACAGATTAGCTGAGTTATTATTTGCAGAGACTGTCTCTCAGTATATTACTTATTTCATTACAAAATCTTTACGTCCACATGAATCTGATTACTTGCTGAAAACTGAAAGATATTGCTTTGCACATTTGACAGTTTTCCTGACAAATCAAATTACTGGTTGCCAGTATTGATTCTGTGGGTAAAAAAAAAAAATCCAAATCAGCGAGGCAGCAAATATTGGAATTAGGGTTCAAATCAAAAACTATTCACTGCCAGTATCAGACAACGAAGAGGACGTGCAAGTACAAGATCAGAGCACACAGAGTGATGACAGTTTCAGTTAGCATGGATCGATGTCTGGGCTGATCTTAATATCGAGTAGAAAATACCTGTGTCTGGTTGGAGATGTGTCTGCCACTGAACAGTCCACTCTTTCCTCGTCACTGTCAATTTGGGTCGGCACCATGTCAAAATTCTCTCAGACGCATCCCTCAGATTTCTCCAAAAACATTTAGAGTAGTATTTGCTGACAGGTTGCTGCAGGTTAAACAATTAAAGTTTGGGGCTAAATTAAAGCAGGAATATCTACATGGTGAGACGCATTTATACTGATTTTGAAATCATTCCTGTTCTTAAGCAAAAATCTCCAAAGCCCTCAGGAGTCATAAGTTAATTAGTCCACCTTTCTATTGTCTCCCCCCTCCTTATTTACTCCTCTTTCGTTCTTTCTTACTGAACTCTCCTTTCTTTCCTTCTTTCTCCTCCAGAGATTTTGAAAACAGACCTGAATATGTTTCCTGAGTCTACTATCGCTGTCTCTCTTCCTCTATTTCTTAGACTGCGAGAGAAATATTTCTATCACGCTTGATGTTACAACAGTCGACCAATAGCATCGCTCTGCCTCCCTCCCTCTCTTATTTGCTCTCTGCTCTCTCCTTCCTCTCTCTCTCTTCCTCACTCCCTCCTTTCTGTCTGTCAGTCTCCCTCCCTCTTGCATTTATACATTTCCATAATCCCTTGTTCCCCAGAGACTGATGAGGGGGCAGGGCAGGCTGCAAATGTTTTTCCTTTTGTCTGTATCTCTCTCTTTCTCCCTCCCTCTATCAGTCTCTCTCACTGAAGCCTTCACTCATCCGTCATTTCATGAAATGTATGTCTGTTTCTTGGAGGGTGCTGCTTTCATCCTCCCTCTGCTCTATTAGCTATTCACTCAACACCCATTAAATTCACTTCTCTTATTTTTTTCTAACCACTTTTTTTTTTTTCTTTTTTAGAAAACATTGCTGGTATAATTTTTCTCTTTTGTTAAAAGCAGCCACATTTATCATCACTGATTCTCCATGTTCACGTTGTACATAATTTTACTGACAAATACCAAAATCAGGATCAGCTTCATTAGACAAATGCCAAATACACAAACACTATTTGTGAAATTACTTAATCACAGATCATGATAGTTGTAGTTCTCTGTTGTCAAATAGCTCAACTTGTCTGTGTCAGGACTGTGGTCAGGATGAGGCCGATACGATGATGTAATGCAGCTCCTCATTTTTTTCTAAAAATGTCCTGATAAATGGACGATAACCTAGTGCTTTAACAGCAGTAGTTACATTCAATTGGCTATTGTTATCATATATTTCATACAGTTGATTTATCAATATTTAACCCAAGTCACAATTGTATTATTATCTCTTTATCCATTAAATGTCAAATACCTGTGTATTGACTTAGCTAAACTATTATCATAGCATTTATCTGCAAACTATTTCAACTCCTCTCCTCACTTGCTGATGGGTTTTTATGCAAGTTAAATTTACTTAAGATCAGTGTCATCCACAGTTTAATTCCCATTATACTGTACGTTTGCCACAAACCCCTGGGAACTGCTAAAGTACCACCTTGGGTAAGTCCACCTGACTGGGAATCACTTATGGATCAAGATGGGGAGAAACACCGATAAGTAATTTCAGTGAAACCTTTGGAGACCTTCTCCAAAGTCTGTCCACTCCCGCATGGCCCTGACCAGTCAACTGATTTATTGTCCACTTGGGGGCAGTGGAAACAAGCTGCAAACAATGCTGACAAATTGTTAACATTTTTTTTGACATAACACATGTCCAATACCCAGTCTGCTTTCAACCCCTGAGGGAAATATCTGGCCCTTGAGCAGCAAATGCTCCACTGTGTTCAATAACTAGTTGCTCACTTTGTCTGTTTGCCATTGGGTGCTGGGTAGGTAGCGCAGTGAGTTTATCACAGCGTTTCTACTGAAAACAGCTGCCTGCTGTGACCAGAACAACCCTGATGAGAGCACAGATGCTGAAACAAAACATCAAAGGTGCCGTGTTGAAGAAAAAACAACAACAAAAGGCTGAGAGGCACCAAGATCAGGGTGCTTTTCTTACTCATGGGGATTAGGATTGGGCAGCAGTTTCATGAAAGTTATTATTACTAATCCCTTTGCTTTTAAACAGTTTCAGTTCTTTGTGTCATTAATTCAACAAGATGTTGGAAACTGTCCTTTGAGTTTCTGCTCCATGTCGGCATCACTTCATCATTTCTACAGATTTATCAGATGCACTTTCATGCTGCCAACCTCCTGTCAGCCAAGAGCAGAAATCTCTTGGCTGACAGGAGTGACACTTGGCGAGTTCTTCAGATCATCATGTAGACCGTCCACCTTAAGGATGGACATGCTGCTCTGTCTGCGATGCTTCTCTGTATGTCATAATGTCATGTATGTACATGATATTATGCACTGCACGCTGTGAGCCTTGGGATTGGGTAGCAGTGGAGGATGGAGGGCTTGGTGTGGAGGAGCTGATCCAGGAATTCAGAGGGAATTGGGATGGTGAGGGGAACTCTAAACTGAATGCAGGTGATAGTTAATGAATGAAGAGTGGAGGATGAAGCAGGCAGCAGCTTTGGTGCAGGAGGGTGTTGGGTCTGGCTCTGGAGTCCTGGGACAAATGGGAAAACTTAGGCATAAACTACAGTTCACAAAGGGGGAAAAAAAAACACTGTTGGAGAGCAATTGGATGATGAGTGGACCGTGGCTGAGGTAATGGCCTCCAGAACCAAGTACCGCGGCCACAAACCAGGAGCTGAGGACACAGGGAGAATAACAGGGAAGGAACTGGCCCACAGATGGACAACATTGCTGCCATCTGATTGGCTGCACACATTGTATCAAGGTATTTGTTAGGGTGTTCATAGGGTGATTATACAGTATTAACATTTATTCTTGCTGTTGTTGAAAATGTATACATTCATTTCAGAGATGACAACTATTGTGTAAGGCCTGTTATAGCTCCTATACACTGTATTAGTGTACATTACTTTTTATTTTGTTTTGAATTTTCATCGATCTACAGAAAAACATTTTCTGTGTAAAAACAAAACATCATAAACCGACTAAAAATGAATATGAGAGAGAATTTCATGCAACCACATTGTTAATCTGCACAGTTACATGTCTGTACACACACAGCCTGGTTCCAGTCTTTTAAATCATCGCCCACATCTTAAAGTGAAATGTAATGGCACTTCATCCTGATTATCATGCTGGTATATGCAGTACATAGCATATGGCTGATGACTTGTCATAGAAATATGGTGTGAAAAATGCAATCTAGGTTACAGCACAGAGCAGTCAATGGGTGATTTTCAGCAATCTGGGTTAGTGTGTTAGCCTCTAATGGTTAAGCAGAGGCTGTGGTCTATTCTGGCTTACTGTGTTGTCAGTGGTGGGGGATTCCCTACAGTCTGGTCAAACTGTGTTATGTTATTTTCAGTGTAAATTCCTGTCACATTTATATTATTCTTAAAGCACTTTGGGTTGTTTAACCAGCAAGTTCATGGAGTTGATGAGAAACACTGTTTGGTACCTGAACCACAGTGACTCATCTGATGTTGTCTACTAAGCAGCAGAGTGTGAGTACCACCAATACTATTGACTATTGTCAATATTGCACACACTTGCTGTAAATCTAACACACCCATGATCAATTTTATTGTAGCTGTGCTGCTCTGACAGGGGCAGCAGGGATTGATTAAACCAGTAGTGTTAGCTCATCAGCCTGCTAGCATAATGCTGGGTTTTTTTTATGATTACAATTTACATAATATATCGCCAAAAAAAAGCATTGCAAGCTGCCCTGCTGTCCTGTGAGACATTTATGAAGGTCTCTTGAGGGCCCTCCAGTGGCCACAGAGGGGCCTTGATCAGGTGCCTCAGGCTGGTTCTGCTCATCAGTTTCATGTTTTAGCTTCTTTTAACAGGCACAGTCCCTTCAGTGTTTTGGTGTCTGACAGCTGAGAGAGGGACCTTGCTCTTTATATAAACTGCAGTCGGATATCATAGTTGCTGAAGGCTGCCAGACAGCCCTGGGCAGACAGGGTTTGGCTCTATCAGGAGCCAGTATGCTCAGAAACCATAAACGTTGCTGGAGTGTGCTTGGTCCAAGAGGGTCAGTTTTCTGGCCTGTAGAGTGGTACTTTAATTTTTTGAGTTTGTGCTCATTAAAACTAACTTGAACTTGAGCCAGTTAAGATTTCTATACTTATGCAGCGTCTGTATAATCACACTAAAGCATCTCAAATGAATTCTGCTGTTTCATGTTTTATTCTTAGTTATGTTGTTAAAAGATGCCTGTGTACACAGATTAACTTTACAGCTGGATAAGATTATACATAAACGTGTTGAATGAAATGAGAGGATTCAGTGTTTTTATGAAACATGAGGGAAGACTACTCTGGAAAGTTGGTTCTATTCTTCCTGAGAGTTTCTGTATCCACTGGGGAATGAAGGAAATTGTGTTTTATATTAAAAAATGAAATAAACATCTTAAAAGTTAATGGTAACGGACGTGCTGGCAGTCACAGTCATAACCCAGAGTCTGTAGACTTGCAGTTGTTTCATTGCTGGATTTAGACTTCCCACAAGTGGTGATAGTAAGTGACTGCAAGTCCTAGTGTGTTTCCACATTCCTCTCTGTCACACTGCAAAGGTTTCACATTAGACCACATAAGGAGCCCCAGATAAGATATATATGTTTGTAGTTTTTTTTATTTATTCCTCAATAAAAAAATTTAAGCACTTTCCACATTTCAGTGACAGAAAATGGTCTTTAAAATGTTCCTCTTTCTATGAATGGATCCCTGTTTTATTCAAAGCAGCTGATAGTAACAGCAGGTGATGTCTACGTCAAAAGGACTAGATATGGTATGAAATATACAGTAGGTTTTGAGGAATAACTGCAAAATAAAATGCAATTGCCTTTGTGACAATGTTACTTCTTTATGTCACAGCATTTCAGACTCTAAGCCAGTTATACAGATGATTATACTGGGAGATCATTCATGTTCATGGACAGGTCACTTTCTCCGCAGCACTGAAAAGCTGGTTTAACATTGTTTGGACCAAAAATAACCTCATGTATTATAATTATTAAAATGGATCTACCTGGTCTCTTGTCATATTTTTATGGATAATCTGTGTGGGCTGTTACAGCTGCCACAGCAATGGTGACTGTCTCTGTCCTCTATTTAACTCATCTGGTTCAAATCTGCATGTGTGATCTCATGAACATTTTAATTGGTCTATTAATGAAAATGAAGACTGACAGATTTTAAATTGTCCACAAGATGGCAACATATGAGAGGAAGAGGCAGCAACAGATGGTCACATTAGGTGTCGAACAGCAGCAGTGATACACAAATGACTCACCCTCAAAACAGAAACCGAAATTCCTCTAGTGAGTTTATTTGCTGTGTATGTGGGCTAAATCAACTGAGAGCCAGAAACCATCACTACTGATCATCCAGAAGAAAGACCGCGAGTAAATAACTGTATAACGTAAAGGTGAAGTAATTTAATCCACCCCTAGATTTGAAAATCTACTATAGGGGGATTATAACTGCAAACTGGCCTGATAATTTATTAACCTCAGTCACATTAACTCAGTGGGGATTAAGGCACAGCCTGGTCACAGCTGCAGCAGTGTGGTGAACAGCTGAGGGCAGTATTTAGTGGGATATCGCAGCAATTATCTAATATCAAGACTGTCCCAAGGGTGCAGAGTGGTGTGGAAGTCACCAGCTATGTTACCATTACACTAAAAAAATGGGGAAGGATCAATTACATGTCTCCTGACCTTCTGCACCTTTGGACCTGAATGAAATATTTTCTTCTAACTGCTTTATTGATCACTTTAACAATGAGAAAAAAATCAAAGTGACAAAGCAAAACGCGCCTCAAAGGGTGTAATGGTGTGGCACAGACGCAACACCTAATGCATAAATCTAGGCTTCTAGCACCTCAATGACAAGTTTACAACAGCAAACAGCTTTGTGGTGTGTTTAGGAAGCTGCTGGGGTTAATAGTGCACAGATTCTGCTGTTCAGGAACATCTTAGAGCTTCTTGTCTAACAGGATGCTCCATGTCCTCCTCTGTATCACTGTGATACAGCAGGATTATGATGCATTTTCATGCCAAACAGATCTGCAAAAGCAAGGATATTAGCAGATGATGCCTTTGTGGTTTGTTGTTTAAGAAGAACAAAACATACAAAAAGAAAATATTAGTTTTATAATGTGTGTTTCAAATAACCTCAAAGAAAGAGACGTCTTGAACCTTGATAGTGGCAGGCAGCAGTGGCTACACACAACTTACCAGTGGCTGTCATTAAAGCATCAGGAAGTGGTTCACTTGACATCATCCTATTTGTCATTGATTTATCAGGAAGCTAAAAGAAATTATCTTTACCAGGGATTATAATACCCAGGTCCCTGCTAAGAAGCTAGAACTATCAATATTTCTAAAATGAGATTTCAGCACATTTAGCTCTATCTAAACCTTCATCAAAGCATCAGCAGTACCTGCTCGCATGAAGGTCAAGATAGAAATGTTTGCTATCAGACCAGAGTGTGCCAAAAAGTAGCTAATCAGCTCCACAACAAAAAAACATCCTTCACATCCTTTGTACAATGTGAAAAAACTGTTACCATAGCAACTCAAACAACACCAGTAAGGATGCCTTTGGCCTCTAACCAGAAATGAAATGCTCTGTTCCTTTTTAAATACAGTCCTGACACTCTTTGAGGATATCTTCATGATTTCTGTTGTTCAATGTTATTTTGCAGTAACTTATCTTACCTGTGTCACTAACTAGTGAAAATAACACTAGTTAGTGATGCAAAAAGAACATAGAGGATGATACATAAGAACTGATAGTGATTTATATGAAACTTATCTGAGAATGCGTTCAATGATCCTATAAAAAGACACAACAGAAATTAAACATCACACTACACACTGTACTGAGACTGCCATGTTTATAACCACACTGTGTGTAATTAGATAAATACATTCCAGCTCTGGTCTCTCTCTCTAAAAAGAAATCCCACCACAGTGAATTTCATGGACAGCACCTGGCAAAGAAAAGCACAATCTGTTTTTAGGTAATTTACTTTTGATTTCCATCTCACCCTGATGCCAGTGTTTCCAGCATCTGTAACAGTGACTGAAACAGAAACAGTTTGTGCAGTTCTGACAGAAAAAATACATCTTGATTTAGAAATGGGGACAGTTTGTTGGGATATATCAACCACCTGTTGTTATCCTAACCTGTCGAGATGTTTCTGGCTTTGCAAATCAGGTTTGAACTTCTCATGAGTCCCTTTTCCCTTGATTTCTTCCTCAAAGGTCAAAGGTCAGGATCAACATAATCAACATGAATTCAGTTGATTGCCCAAAAGCACTAAAAAGAGGTCTTTGTACGTTTTGTTGCGTAGCTAACATTAGCATTAACAGCTGTTTACTTAACAGTCTAGAAGAAATACTGAGTTCAGTCTCACCAGGAGCTGTGTCCAAAGGTGGAAAGCAACACCAGTGTTGACTATTGTTTTCATCACTTCTTTTCTTCTACTGAAGTTAGCAGGTTAGCTATTCTTAGCCCATCTCATCTCTTCCTGAGAGTGACTTACTGTAGCCCCCACCCTGCCCTGAAGATGTAGTGCTGCTTAGAGCATATTGTGGCCTGTTCTATAAGGACAGTGATGGTAGAAGCTTTTATT
Organism: Rachycentron canadum; assembly: GCA_038496675.1. Taxonomy (NCBI): domain Eukaryota; kingdom Metazoa; phylum Chordata; class Actinopteri; order Carangiformes; family Rachycentridae; genus Rachycentron; species Rachycentron canadum. The sequence goes on along the minus strand of CM076660.1, from coordinate 17,658,873 downwards.
GGAAATCACAACCAGGATGAATTCACATTCAGGTGGTAGATAAAATTTACAAGTTGCCCCATTGAAGGTCGGAAAACTACAAGCTGAAAGAGGGGGTTTTAGGGAAACACTTTTGGGGAGACTTTTGGATGTTTATCAGATAAAAAAAGTTTTGCAAAATACCAGACTGTTTGTCTCTGCGAGAGACAACAAAATCTTTTTTCTTTTTTTTTCTTTATAACCGTTTTGTTTCATACACTTTGATGCAATGAGCAACCCAACAAAATGCATCAAAGTGCTGGAGTCCATGGCCAGAGGGTGCAGATGGAGTAGAAATCACAGAAGACCAAGTAGCTGCTTTACAGAAAATAAATCACAAAAACATGAGCTGGTGGCTGCAACAACATGAATTTCTCTTGTATTACATCAGAAAACTGAGGGCCACATGTTCCTCACAGCTCTTGCTGTCCCTCCCACACCTATACAAGAACCCTGTTTCTAGCAATAATGGCATGAGAGACATAATCATTAGTGAGAAGTTAATTGAGCTCAGGCTTGTTGTTATTTCCAGCCAGTGCCACATATGTTTTATTCATTGTTACAGGAGGTCTGAGGTGCTGTCCATGGTGCTGAATGACACGGACTCTAATGTGAAGGAGACGTGGTGACTGGCCTGTGACAGACATAATCTGTCTGCCAATTTGAACACACTGGAGAATGTGATAGTGTGTAAGTGTGCATGTTTAGGACAGACCCTAGAGGATCATACAGTACACTGAGCAGCTGCTGTTTCTCTCTCAAGCTATAGGCAAACAGTAATTGATTATAGGTACAGGTCAGTGGTGGTTTTGAATTTAAAGATCACATTTACGTCATATTCATACTCAGACCCATTCAAATGTCTCTGACTATGCCTCTATATGTTTATTCAAATGTATGTTGTCATTTAATCTTTCTGCTGCAACCCATACCTTTACAACACAAAGGGGAGGATCACTTACCTGTTTTAATGAATCACTGCTATTAACATGCAGGTTTGGACAGTTATCTGTTTCATAAACTGTGTGCATGATCTGATAGAATGAATACACTGGTGTAAGTGACCACAGTCTCCACTGGGGATTAATACAAACCCTTCCAGGGGTTTCAGCATGTGGTTGTGCTGTGTGCTGTTCCTTCTCAGGGTGTTGGTGTTCCCCCTCCTCTGGTTCTTTCTGTCCTCCAGATCTCAGCGTAATTTGTTTTATTTCTCTCTGAGGTTTACCATAATCATCCCTTCAGTTGGATAATCTGCAGCCCCCATTCCATGTTATTACAGGCAATCATCCACCAATAAAAACTAAATGAATTTTATCCAGATGAATGTTATATTTTTGAAGCTTTGCAAGCAGTGTAGCTTTTTTTCACACTGTCACTGACACAGATATTCATGGAACCTGGGCAATTAATTCAAATGATGTTGGTGACCACCTCACAGGTCAAAATTATCACTTAATAATATTATATTAATATATAATAATAATTATAATATTTCAGTGAATGGCTGAAGGCTGAATCCCTGTCACCCTTACATGTATCTATCATCTATCTACATGTTGACATACCCTCTTTTCTAACATAGGATTCACCTAAAAGTATAGCTTAATTTACTTAAATTAATGAACGTTTGGCCAAATGCAGGTATCTTATTATTGCATTTATCTAAAGATGGGGAACTCATTACAAAATGGTCAAAACCGAAATCAAGGAGACCACAATATCCTGACTTTTACTTTTTAGTACTACAGTTCCCATAGTACTCAGGACTCCTCAGTAGCATCTTCCATTAGACCTCTGCTGAATGCCTTCTTATTTCAAATCAAAAGCCTTTTTGGGTTTTATATTTGGCCATATATTTGAAGCCACATCAAGAAAACCCTGATGACATCAATGTGACATCATCAGGGCTATTTTCTCAGGATCCACTCATAACAAGGAGACTAACCTTTATACTTAGTTTTTTGACCCAAGTTGTAAATCATAAATAAGTCTTTCCCCCAAATATTGGATCCTGTTTATAACTTATAAGACTTTAACAATAATGTGTGTCATAAATTTACATAGCAAGACCATTTCAGGGCAAAAGTGTGTATCTTTTTCTGCTTTGTCTATAACCGTCAAGGCTATAACAAAAATCAAACCACCAACCCACAACAGACCTACAGGCAACAACATCTGGGATTTGAGTCTCAAACGGAATATTAGAGCTTTAGTTTTTATCTTACAGCAGGTTATCTGTGCCGATGGTTGATGGCGATAACAGGCAAAAGAAAAATGTGTGTTTAGGAGTGAAATGGTCATTCATCCTGAGTCCTGATGCGCAGTCAGGAGGACCTGCCGTGCGTGTAGCGCTGTTTCTGAACGTCTCCTCCCCTGTTTCTGCAGTGTTACTGCTTTTCCATCTCGCTCATCGTTTCTTGTGCCAATGCTGCCCACCGCAAGAGTAAGACAAGACTTCCATTTGCATAACACCACACACTCCTCTTTCTTGTCTGCCACCATCCCTCTGATATCCATCTTGTCCTGATCCGTGTACTGTGTGGTTTGCGTCCTCTCAATCCTTCACCATTCATTCACGCCTACTCTCATGTGCAGTCCAGCTTGGCTCTTTGCGTTATCCAGCTCAGACAGAAAAGCAGGGGAATGTTTTTTTCCACTCAGTTTATTTTTCGGATAAGGAAAAACACCTTAATGCCTTTTATAAAATGACATTTTTGGAGAATTTATGACTGATACAAGCGGGACCAATGAGGATAGACAGTAATTTAATTTATTATTTTACGCATCAACAATCGCACGTAGCCTGGAGAGGATAAAGCTGAGAACGCATTGTGGTTTTTGAAGAATTACTTAGCTTTGCGAAAGGTGTCGCCGCGTTGGAACAAGATGAATTTAATAAGAGGAACTAATCCGACAGTGTTAAGTTTGCTGAGGTAGGTACAGACACCTGTCAGGAAATAAATAGCGAAGAAGCACCGTGGAAAGCTACGCGTCATTTCCAAGACACCAGCGCAACAAGCCAACACCATTACACCAGCCTGCTGTGTGAATGGCACACGGGGTGTCTTCCTCTGGTGAACTGGTGCAGGGTAGCCACGCTGTGACCAGCGTCCAGCTGAGATTCAGGGCTTTCTGTGAGTATCTGTGGGACTGCTGTGCGCACTAAATAGACCGGTCTGTTTGTCTCTCATGCACAGCCTACTGATGGGATAATCGGCTTTCCTGCATCTGTAATGTCCAATAATCTAGTTGTCTCAGAAGCCATTTGTAACTTAATATTTTGTATTGTCTCTGGTCTGCAACAATGATGTTTCATTAGTTTTTTTTGTTTTTTTTTCACCCCAGTTGCTAAATCTACAGCCCCACATATCTGGCTTTTAATAAGCTTCTTAAAACTCTGATGTGGGATCCTTTCTGGTTAGTTTTCATGCCGAATTTAAAACTCTCTTCACAATTCGTTAATTTAAGAGAAGCTGTCTCTCCACAGAGCGATATGAAAGATAAGTCCTGGGTCCTGAGGCCACTACTTCCACACTGAGCTGACTCACTGACAAGTGCACCCAGGTGAGTGATATACTTTCTTATAATATTAACAAAAGGAAACATTGCATAAGACATAAAGCACATTCCTGCATGGGCATCTCCAGATCTCCCCATGGTGCTGGGCTCTGAGGCACATCCTGCATGCAAAGTGTCAAACCAATGTTTGTCATCTCTGCTTAGATTTGTGTTCAGCCTACTCATTATGGTGTTTGATCAACACAAGGAATTATGTTATCTGCTAATAGTCATTTTCCTCTTTTGTTTACACATTGCTTCTGCTTCATTTTCTTTCTGTTTGTTATTTAGATGACTCTTCATTCCCAGGATAGTAGATGTGACATTTATGAGGAGCCTCGTTACTAATTGAGACTGCCATCATTAAAAAAAAAAAACACCTTCTCTCACAAAAACCAGTGCTGGCATCAAAAGTATGACTCATTATGTACAAGTGTTTACTTGCCAACCCAAGACCTCTGCTTACCAAACAAGAACACTATTGAGGGTTAAATCAGAGACATTTATCTAATATTTTGATAATTTTGGAAGGACTGATGATCACTTGAGAAACTGTATGAGATGAAGAGGTGACATTTTGTTGGGCTTGTCAGCAGCTGAAGTGAGATTGCTCTTAAAAAAGAATAAACGTTATATATTAGAAGTGTAGAGAACTGTGCTTTTGGACTGGAGGAGATCCAGCATCTTGTTGCATCCTCAGAATCGATGAAATGTCTCAGCTAAGACTGGAGATGTGAATTATAAATTATAAAAAGAAGTTGTGTTGACTAGAAATTACTGTGTTCTTCAGGGAAACAGGACAGAGTACTTCTAAGAGTCAATTCCCTTGTTAGCTAGCTGCGACCAGCTAATCTCAGCAAGTCACGTGTTCAGGGAGCAGTGGAGGAAACCAGTAGAAAGAACACATTTTGTCTCTATAGTATTGTCAAAAAAAGCTTTATCCCTGCATTCTCACCAGTTGGAGAGCTTGCTTTTACCATAGAAACGTCACCCACTCAAAATTTGAGCAGGGCTGTTTGCCAGAGGAAAGCATTATATTATATTATATTATATTATATTATATTATATTATATTATATTATATTATATTATAAAAAGGAGGAATCAACAGGACACAGTGCTGTAGAATGTTTCATTCTCTCAAAGGACATGAAGTACACAACCTTGTACACTTGACTCTAATGTAGTGGAGTTACTTTTCCAAGCTCCAGCTCTATGTGAGGATTTTCTGAAATGCCTTTGTTGAATTCAGATACATTTCACTTATGGCTGGTTCCTCCTGCTTTTGCAGGAGGTGCTGTCCATGGTTCTGATCTTTCCAGCAGACAGGTGTTGAGTTGTTGCACGAAGCTGTTGTGTTGCACAAATACAATCTGTTCGTCATTTATTTATAAGGTAACGGGGTGGGGGGGATCGACAACTTAATTTCTTCGGCCGTGCTGCACTGCTTCACCCTGAAATGTAGCCTTGATGGATACTGATGGAAACCGTGCACTCCTGTTATGCAGGTCAGAGTGGAGATTGCAGCTTTTCTCAGCTGCATGTCAATGAGAGCATGTGCTGTACATAAAGCATTGTCACATCCCTTCTGCTTCAGGTAGGCAACCTATTTTTGAGACAGGGATGGTCTTAAAATTTTAATTAGGAAGCACTAGATTATATTCCTGTGTTTCTTTCCTCTCTTTCTCTCTGTTCACACTGATGCAGATGTTAATCCTCTGGAGAGTATTGATGCTGTTCTGCCTCATTGTTCACTCAAAATGTAAAGATGGTCATTCTGCTGCTGCCAAGAAAACCACTGTGAAATTATTTTAAGTTGTTCCCTGACATAGTTTAAATGGCTCACGTAAAATGTGGAAAAATGTTTGCTACATATTTCTAGCATTGAATACGACATCATAGGGCTGGAAGATGGGCTGCACTTCTAGAGCAGGAACATGGGTAGTTTCTCCTTTAAATAATCGTATATTATCTATAACTGGAGGTCTGGGCTGCCTCAGAACAACTGCTCTTTTCTTGTTACACTCATTGTCAGTGAAGATTATTTTTGGAATCCCATCCAACCTGACAGTACACGCTGGACTGAGTCAGTGTTTCCCTCAATACCACAGGTGAAGGGGGTAACATTTTTACCGCTGCTTAGCACACAATGACCACATTATATGTGTGGGAGTTTGACATGGTAGTTCAACACCACTGACTCAATGTTAGTGGGTGCCAATATTTTTGGCTTTCCAAATTTGGACCAACCAAACCGTTGGATCCCACATCATTTACATATAAAAGAGCATGACTGTGAGGACTTGTGTTAACCCTTTACTTGTAGAGTGTTTTCAAGAATAGGGTTCTGATGATAAATGATGAACATTGAATGTAATCAGTGTAACAATCTGATTTTCTTGTCTTTCAGAGGTTTGTATCGATCTTCACATGTGACTTGGTTTGACCATCAGACGACTCCAAGCCTTGTCACCTCACCATGTTACTGCTCAAGCGAATCCTGAACTGCTCTCCACCTGTCACCCCGTGTATGTTCATCTCTCTTCTGCTGGTTCTGCTCCCGGGGGTCACTCGTTTCTCCCAGGGCAGTTCCAGCCATGATGATACTGGCACATCAGGCAACTGCTCCAGCAGCAACAACTGCTCTGAAGGTGTGGTGCTGCCCATGTGGAACCCCCAAAACCCTGCGGTGGGCGACAAGGTGGCACGTGCCATTGTTTACTTTGCAGCCCTTATATACATGTTCCTGGGCATGTCCATCATCGCGGACCGCTTCATGTCTTCTATCGAGGTCATCACCTCTCAGGAAAAGGAGATCACCATCAAGAAGCCCAACGGTGAGACCACAACAACTACTGTGCGCATCTGGAACGAGACGGTATCTAACCTGACCCTGATGGCGCTGGGCTCATCAGCACCAGAGATCCTGCTGTCTGTCATCGAAGTGGTCGGTCATAATTTTGAGTCTGGAGCTCTGGGTCCCAGCACCATCGTGGGCAGCGCTGCGTTCAACATGTTCATTATCATCGCTCTCTGTGTCTATGTGGTGCCAGAAAATGAAACACGCAAGATAAAGCACCTGCGGGTGTTTTTTGTCACTGCTGCCTGGAGCGTGTTCGCCTACATCTGGCTGTATCTCATCCTGTCTGTGTTCTCCCCCGGAGAGGTGCAGGTTTGGGAGGCCGTCCTCACTTTCCTCTTCTTCCCTCTCTGTGTGCTGCAAGCCTGGATCGCAGACCGGCGCCTGCTCTTCTATAAGTATGTTAACAAGCGTTACCGTGCTGACAAGACCCGTGGCATCATCATCGAGTCCGAAGGAGATGCCATGTTTACTAAGATGGACTTGGAAATGGATGGCCAAGGTGTGAACTCCCACACTCACCCCAAAGAGGCTCTGGATGGGATGCTGGAAGGGGTGGAGGAAGGTGGAGGGATGAGTGCGGAGCAAGATCAAGAGGAAGAAGCCCGACGGGAGATGGCTCGCACTCTGAAAGAGTTAAAGCAGAGGCATCCAGAGAAGGACATGGAGCAGTTGATTGAGATGGCCAACTACCAAGTACTAGTCCAGCAACAAAAGAGCCGGGCCTTCTATCGCATTCAAGCCACTCGCATGATGATAGGAGCTGGGAATATCTTGAAAAAGCACGCCGCCGACCAAGCCAGGAAGGTAGTGAGCTGTCATGAGGCCAGTGGGCAAGAAGAAGATCCCAACACCATCTATCTGCAGTTTGACCCCTCTCACTACCAGTGCTTTGAGAATTGTGGCTCATTAAAGCTGTCAGTGAGCCGGCATGGAGGAGAGAGTGGCTGCACAGTGAAGGTAAGAGGCGAAGTAATGATGGGAATATTGTAAATGCTCAAGGTCAATTTAAAATCAACTAAAATATTAATAATTCAACCTTTTATTAAAACCCAAGTCACTAAATATTTGATAAAGTTTCTTTCTTTCCTTGCATCTCATAGGTGGACTACCGCACAGAGGACGGGACTGCCAATGCAGGCTCAGACTATGAGTTTGCTGAGGGCACATTGGTCTTCAAGCCTGGTGAGACGACAAAAGAATTCACTGTTGGTGTTATTGATGATGACATTTTTGAAGAGGACGAGCACTTCTACGTGCGCCTTAGTAACCCACGTATCGTGCACCGAGCTGAGGTCTCCATCTTGGAACCAAGCTCCATCACCTCCAGCAACAGCACAGTGGGCATCCCCTCCCACATTCCTCCAAAGGCCGCACTGGGCAACGCTCACACGGCCACGGTTACCATCTACGACGATGACCATGCTGGCATTTTTACATTTGAGAGTAACTCCACCAGGGTCAGCGAGAGCATCGGCAACATGCAGGTGAAGGTTCACAGGACGTCCGGGGCAAGGGGGAAGGTGGCGGTGCCTTACCACACCGTCGAGGGCACTGCTAAGGCTGGGGAGGACTACGAGGAGGTGTCTGGCAAGCTGGAGTTTCAGAACGATGAGACCATGTGAGTAGCATGTTGATGCCACATCTTTGTTGTTGCTTCTAATAACCTGATCAAACATCACAACCCACACAATGGTTTGTTAAACAGTCCTGCTAGATTACTGTAGGTTGTCTATTCACCCCTAAAGGATGAAAAGACATTTTTAATGAGTCACAGATACGTTCACTCTGACAAGTTTAGATCTTTCAGAGGGACGATGTGGGAGGATAAGAGGATATAATTGTGAGGCAGATAATGAAACATTGTAGCTGATGTAAAAGATGAAGAACAAGGAGAAGAAGTGCAGAAGCAGCTTTCTATGAATGAATGCAGCATTAACAGGCAGAGCTTTGGTTTTTCAGTGGAGGAAATACAGAAGCTCATTGTATTGCAGAGCAATGAAAACTCCATTGCAGGAAACAAAGGAAATGTATGTGTGAGTGACAGAGCGGAGGAAAGAATATCAGACCAGCGACTTCCAAAGAAAAAAGGATGAGGGTTGAGCAGCTACTGAAACAGGTGCATGTGATGAAACCTGTGTGATAATTTTAACAAAAGGTTTCATGGAGGCAGCAGCAGAGCAGAGTGATAAAAAGGGCAGGGAGGAAGGGTGAAAGTATGTTTTTCCAGCTCTTCTCTTGAACATTGTGTGGAAGGGTTGGCTGAATGATGAACAGGCTACACTTGTTGTGGTGGGTCTTTTTTTATGATGAGATGAGCAAAGAACCTGGCAATTATCCACCACTGTGTTTTTTTTTCCTTTTTAAAAAAAGAAAATGCCCTCAATCGCATCAAGCTCATCACAAAATGATTTACAGCACACGAAGGACTAAACAAAGGAATTAAATGTGTCAGATGAATCTGTCTGCATCAAGAGGATTTCAGGGCTCGTGCGTAGGTGTATTGTGTAGGTCGGCGGAGTGGGAGGAAAGGCAGGTGGTGTCAAAGTGAATACACATCTTCCTATTTGTCCTTTTTTTTTGCTCACAGTGCAGGTGAGATCTGAATATGTTTGTCTCTGTTTTGTCAGTTCACGCACATTTATCTGTGCGTTTGCTTGCGTTTTGCAAGTTTGCCTGTGTGTATTTCTAAGGGTGTATGTGTGTGTCTGTGTGCTGAATCCACTTTAAACCTACATCAAACAAAATGTCGTACCACAGCAGTACTAAAAAGAGCTTCTCAGGCTTTCACAGCAATTAAAGTGAGTGAAGCTGGGTTAAATGAGTCCCAAAAGTTCTCAACATCGCGCAAAGAGCTGCAGAAGATGCAGTTAATGAGACAATGGTGGGTAGCAATGCAAGATTAGAGGTGGGCAGCTTGTATCTGCACTCAAATGGAGACTGAGCATTAGATGAAATCCTCACCTACTCAGCCAAGACTCTGTTCGCCAGACTGTAGCAAGCTGACAGTGACACAAGCATCTGCACACTTTATATTATCTGCAGCCGTGCTCCCCGCGACAGTTGCCATTCAGCAGGAGGCGAAGGAGTGTGGAGAGCAGGATCCAGGGGAGCAGGACAGTTTGCCAGCAGAAACTGATAGAAATAAACGCAACAGGAAATGCCAAAACTGTGCCCAGCTGCTCCTCTGCTTCTTTGAATAGCAAGGAAGGACTTAAAGGGGAATACAGAAGTAGGATACTCTGATCATAGGTAGGCAGGTCTGACTCAGACCCTCAGTCAGAATTGCCAGCTAGGTCAAGTCACAGCAGTTTACTTATCTTTTGAAACCAAAATACCTGCTGTCAGAGGGTTAAAGCAAAACATTTTATCGTTGGAGAAGGGCTGCATTTGTCTCAACGCAACACAAAGATATTTATCAGAGCTGGTGGAGAGCCATTGAGCCAAAGTTCCCCAGTTAAACAGATTTTCAAGCACTGAAGTCTTCCAACAAGATTATATTTTGTTCCTACTTTATGCTTCTCAGATGCCCGAGTCAGGGCTGAATTTTTCATGAGGTTGTTTAATTGCAGCGCTCAGTCTGTCCTGTGAAAAGATGCAGGTGAAACCCCATCACTGTGTCTGTGCACCGTCATCTCAAAGAATTGTGGCTTTTGTGGGTACATATCTGTTTGTGTCTCCGAGCACATGCTGTGTGTTAAATTTATATCTGTGCTCCTTATTGCTCAGCAGGCTGCCAAAGTTCATCCTTCAAACAGAGCTGGCTTTTCTTACCCAAGTGTTTCCCTGGGCATTCAGGACAAAGAGCTGACACTCAGCAGCAGGCCTGCAGGCAGCTCTCTGTCTTTTTCTGTGTGTTTGTTACAGTGTCTCTGGATTCGTGTGTTCATGTGTGTAAGTGTTTGTGTGTGTATATACATCTGCCTGTTCCTGTCGATGTTCGAGCATGCAGAGGAGCAAAAGAAGCCAGATTTGACACTTTTGACACAGAGCCAAGATGAATGGTTTAAAATGTAGGCGTACAATTTAATAATAATTTACCATCTAAATTCTGCACTGCAGTAAATAGATTATGATATACAGACATAAACCTCTGAGCCAAAATAAACAGGCTGACATAGAGAACCATTTTACATTCAGTGTATGGATTAGAGGAAGATCTGCAAAGATCCTTTGATGCTTGTGTGTAGCTTCCTCCTGTATCTCTTTTTACGCCTCAAAATATGTGGCACTATACACTAGTTGAGGCAGAAGTGGATATCGGGGGCAGTTACATAAGCCAAGATGAAAGAGATGTGAGGAGATCACTTCTGAAAAGAGAAATCAATATCCTGATATTCTTTATTTCACATGTCTAATGTAGTCAGGATCAATAACATCCTGAACTTCCTGAAAAATAAGAATGAAAGAGGAGCAGCAGAGTCATTGGTTGGATAACGTCAACATATTGGTAGCAGTTTTGAAACCTTTGCTTCCTCTGTAGACTCATCAGGGTAAAAGAGAAGGTTCGCTCCAGTTAAGCAGCACTGATATGAAGCTTTTTTTAAACAATCTATCTTACATTTTGTGCTCACACAAGTTCACCACATCTAATTGATATAATTAGGCTACACTTTTTAGCCTTGTTCATCATGGCTCAATGGATAGCAGTGCTTGTCAGTCCACAACTTTGATCCAGACAGAAATATAATAATAAAACAACTATTGAGCGGATTCTCACATTTTACAGACATTCATGGTCCCTACAGGTAGAATCTGAATGAGTTAAGTGATCCTCTGACTTTTCCTCTAGCACCACCAGCAGGTCAAATTTTTTCATTTATCCTGTGAGCTATCGCAACTACTACGAGACAAGGTGCAAAATGCACAGACATTCATAGTTCCTAGAGGATCAATCCTAAAGATTCACATGTGTGCATTTTGAGTGACAGGTCTCAACAAAAATTGATTGGATGCCATCGCAAGACTAAATACCTGTAAAATTAAAGACATTCCCAATAATCAATCAATACAGCTGCATTTACTGTTTAATAAAAATTGGCAAATATTAGCTTGCTAACATGCTAAATGAAAACGACAATAATATTGTGGGACATGTTCTTCATAACAGTGGACTAGGTTATGTGATGTAGTGGAGAAATTGAAGAGCTTGAGTTTGAGTTGTTGGTCAGAACTAGTGTTGTTGTTGCTATCCTGACACATTATAAGAGAGCTGAGGCAAATAATACCACAAACTACATCAGTGTTACAGTGGTGAAGATCGTACTTGCAAACATCAGCATGTTAGCATTGTGATTGCGCGCATGTTAGCATGCTGATGTTAGCCTTTAGTTCAAAGCACCACTGTGGCCAATTACAGCCTCACAGTCTTTTTTTTATAGTTTCTTCTCATCTCATGCTTCTCTATCTGTGCTCATTAGTTCCAGTATCATAAAGCAGCCTTTCACTGTTATGTTGCCGCACAGTTTTATCAGAGGTTTGGTCATATATTCTTATCAATGTCAAAATCATGTTGTTTCCATATAAATATCTTACATAATAACCTAATAACACATACCAGTGGAGACAAGATAATGTGTGTATTTTATGTGCAGCAGATATGAGAAAATATTTCTTCACATTCAGCTCCACTGCAGTCTCTCTGGAGCTGGTGGAGATCCAGTATCTTGCTCAAGGACACTTCAAAATGGCAGATAGGTGCTGACACACTAGTTTGATCCATGGTAAGTGAATGGCAGTGCCCCTTTCAGTTGTGAACATTTGACATGCTGCCATGCATACTGTATAGGCGTTCACTCATTCTGCCTGCTGACTTCATTTTTGTCAGAGTCTCAGGAGGGCTGGAGTCTCTCCCAGCATGCAGAGGGTAGAAAGAAGAGGTAGGGTGAACATAGAGGCATAAAATCACCCACACTCTGCCTGTAGGCAGTTTGGAGTCTCCAGTTTTCATTACTTACTCTATATGTCGTTTGACCGTGGGAGGAGACTGGAGCATCCTCACCAAACCAACCCAGAATGTGGAGGAGAGGGAAACTCCAAATGAAAAAAGGTTCAGAGCTAAGAATCACAGCTACCTGGACCATCTTTCTTGAGATGAGAGAGCTACACCACCCTGAGACCCCAGTTCATATCCTCATGTTAATCCAAAGTAATCCAACTAATTAATTTTCAGATGAATCATACACAAATTCAATAGAATCTGAAAATGGGAGATGTGCTCTACAGTTTTATTAGTACTTGTAAAGAGAGGCCTCTGTAGTCTGCAGGGTTTTCCACACATTCAGATGAGATTATAACTGCTTCAGGTCGGGATTATTTCTCAGGGCTCAGACAATGCAGCCCTCTCCTTCATGTCTGTGTGTGTGACAGATACAATAGATGGATCTGTTACCCAGTATGACTTCTCAGAAACTGTCCCAACAGTGGCGAGACGGACAATACACAGTGAAATGTGATATGTAGCAAATGAGGGCTTAACAGAGTCCAAGTGCCTCTTGCTGTGAACTGCAGAGATTAGGAGCTCAGGAAGCAGCGCTGGGCTCATGTTATCCATGAACCTGATTCATAGAGTGACCATTTCAAATCACAAGCACAAAGACACTTAGACAAAAAATACAATGATTATATATATAATTGTTGTTTTTTTTTTTTGCTTGCTAAATTGCGGTTTCATGGTGGTTTATTAGAAAGTCAGGAAATAGTGTCTGCTGCTGGTAAACAAATTTTTAAAACTTTGTATTGCTAAGATAAATTCAAATAAGATCACAACACCACCTGCTAGCTCTGACTACTATGAGAACAGTATTGAGCCGTCTGGAAGTCTTGCAAGGTCTGATTGAAATAAAAAGTTATGATATCAGAGGTAGATAATTAAGCAATGGTGCTGCCACTAGTTTATTATATTGACATGCGCTCTATATTACACTACCCATGATCGTCCTCCAACTTCCACCAAACATTGTCGTAAGGTGAGATTTCCTATTCAGAAATAGATTTATAACTTGTCCAAAACTGAATTGCTTGTTAAATCATCCATCTTCACCCTGCCATTAACTGAACCAGATGTTTTTAAAATTCAACTTGAAGTTTTTCATTTTTACTTAAGGTTCAACAAGCTGAACTTTTTAAGTTTTGTAAATACTTGAAAATATAAAGAATAAAAACCCAAACCATACTTACAAATTGATAAAAAAAATTGTTTAGCCTCTGCTTTTTTCCCCCTCTATTTTGGCCTCAGCTAATCATCCTGATGCAGGATGTGGACCTGCCACCCTGCTGCCTTTTCTCCTCCTGTTCATATTTTAGTCAGAAGTCTCCAAAATGTAAATGTTTGTCCGATCTCTGATAGTTACATTCTGTTCATCTTGATTCGCTGCAGCAGGACAAACAGTATCTGCCCCAAGTGTGATGTAATGTCAAAATGGCTGCTGTGTGAACAAGGTCCATAGCAACTGAACAGTCATGTTTTATTTTAAGGCCTCTCCATGATGCTTCAAAGTAAACTCACCTTGGAACTGTACATACAACACTTGAAAACAGCAGCTTATTTGAAAGATGAAGTCTTTTATTTCCATTGTAAGGACTCTAGGCTGAGCTGCGATTCCCCCTCGCTCCCACTGGCATGACTCTCTCTGACATTTGACAGCCAGTGACGTATTATTCATGTTTAATATAAACTTCTTCTCTTCTTCAAGCAAAAGCTGTTCCTGCGTGTTGTCGAATCCTGAGTGTATATGTGTAGACAGAAATAGACAGCCACCCACATATCATTAGGGAGATGGAGGGAGAAGGGCGAGAAAGACTCACAGTGACAGTGTAAGAGAACGAAGCAGGCTGAGGAAAACATGTCGGTCACAGATTGACACCACAGCCTCACGTGTTACGAGCTGTCTTTAACCTACATGCACTAGTGGAGAGGCAGTGTTTAATTTCTACAGACAACAAGATAAAAAATAATTCAATTTCCCATGACTTATAAGTTGAAGTGTGTGGGAGGGGTGTGGGCTATTTCACTCTCTACTACTCTAATGGAATTAATGGTGTAGAAGGAGTTCGCCCTCTTGTGGGATGCTGGGAAAAAAAAATACATTTCAGTATTTCATATAGTACATAGTGTTCTTCACTACAGAATATTTGTTAATTTTCTTAAAATCTTGAGCTGCCATCTTCTTATCTAACAGCTCTGATATGTGATTCATTGTGTAGGCAGTCTACCTCTTGGCTACACTGGTTTTATTCGAGTGTGTACAAAAGCCTGGGCTTAGCATTACAAACTGCTTTCACTGGTTGCATGGGTTCTATTTTGGATTGGATTTAGGTAACAGAGGCTCAGTGCAGGTTAACTCATATTCCCTGAATATAGCTAATTAATGAATTCATCTCTCTTTGGCTCCATCCCTTTCTTGTTTCTTTACCCTTCTGCTTTTAGGAAGCTGTTGAATGTGAAGATCATTGACGATGAGGAGTACGAGAAGAACAAGACCTTCACCATCGTGTTGGAGGAGCCCATCTTGCTGGAGGTGGGACAGAGACACGGTGAGTTGAAGGCCACAGCAGCACAGTCTTCCTCAATGTTTTATGGCTTAAAAGACATTTTAATCAGCATCCACTCACTTGATATTTTATTTCAATTCTTGGGATTGCATGAGTTATATCCATTGAATTTTAAGGACTAAAGTGTGATGTGCTTGGTCTCATTAGTGTGTTTACATGCTTTATGCTGAAGGATCAAGGTTTACTTGTTACACTTCAGGTGATGTTTACAGGATGGGAGCCAAGAGAGTTGTGTGTTTACCCACATAACTTATCCATTTTCATAAAAATCATATTTTTAAAATGTATTGTAAAGACCATGATCCTTTTTCAAAAGAAAATTGAAACATAAACACCAGATTTGGTTTTATTTTAATTACTTTTATCAGTGCTAACATGACCAGCATCATTGTTTTGCAATTAATCAAAGATGTATCACTGACTTTATAATAAACTTGATCATTAAATCATTTTGTCACAGTGACACAAACTTGCTCAGGTCATACATCACAACAACAAGCAGTTTTTTGAAAGGACTCAATAGATGGAAATGTAATTGATGTGACCTACAGGTAATTTAACATGACTCCTGATGTCATGGGTGATAACATGCTCAATTCCCATGTCAGCAGTGTATCAAATAATATATTTCCCATTCATAGCCCATTTATGTTAATAAAAT
Organism: Rachycentron canadum; assembly: GCA_038496675.1. NCBI lineage: Eukaryota > Metazoa > Chordata > Actinopteri > Carangiformes > Rachycentridae > Rachycentron > Rachycentron canadum. The sequence goes on along the minus strand of CM076660.1, from coordinate 17,643,224 downwards.
AGAAACTATTTAATTTATTAATAAACACAGTGACAATGAAATCAACAATTGTAAAATAATAATAATGAGTAAATAATAATAAATATTTCTTTCATTAAATTCATACAGGCCTTGAAATAAATGAATAAATAAATAATGAATCTTTTTGTATTGTCTATTTTTGTATTGTCTTAAAATTGCATATTCAAATTCAAATTTCTCCTATTTTCTATTTTAATGAATTCTACATTTCTATTTGCAGGCTTGCGTTTCTTTATTTCTCTGCATTTACTTCTCCTGTGAAGGCGTCTTTTATTATTCCATGGAAAATTTATTATCAGACTCCGAGGATGGTTCTTACTGATACTAGCGATTCAGACAAAAACTATCGCATTAAACTGATAAATTTTATGCAGTACTCATGGAACACTGGATTTCATTATCATTAGATACTGCATTTTATTTTGTAATTATTCTCTCCCCGAGACCACTGGTTGACAGTTTGCACACCTCTTCCTCCACTGCAGGAGACACCAACGATAACAAGACCGTGGTGGGACCTGAGGACGTGTCAAAGATGGGATGCCCCTCTCTGGGAGAGCACACTAAGCTGGAGGTGGTCATTGAGGAGTCTTATGAATTTAAGGTAACTCAAATAACTCAAACCCACACTCATCTCACTCAATTCAGCTGAGGATGGATGAACAGCAGAACATTTATCTGTTCTCTTTGCAGACTTTCACAACCCTCAAATCTTTAAATTATTGAGAGCAGATAAACAAACTAAACAACATGACATCAACAAGTAGTCTCTCTTAATTATTTAGTAGCACAGTGCTCATCATGACCCTCGAAGTTGCTTTCAATTAATTCAATTTGTTGATAGGCGAGAGAGACAAGCTAAAAGTCAATATTTTTCATCAAATACATCAGTATCTGTTATTTCATATTATGCTGGATATGACTTGGAGATTAACATTTAATGTAACCAGAGATGGGTGATAAATCATTAGTTAGCTACATATAACTAATGGCCCTGCCATAGGACTCGTTCACTCGTCCTCATGTTATCCAGCCTGAATAGTCAAATGAGTTGAGAAAATTGAGCCATTTAACTGTAATATAGTTTTAAAGGGCTTCTCCTTGCATTTGGGGAAACTTTCAAGAGACTGAATCAAAAAACAAATGTACAAAATCTATGCTGATTTACAACTCAAATAGTGGTAGATCCTGTGATTCCAATAATGTAAATCTAATTTCTTTTATTAGACCCACCCAGACAGGGTTAATTTTTCAGATATTTTCCAACTGTTTGTCCAAGTTTGTGCTGTGAGTCTCATGATGAGTAAACTAAGCTTCATGGGTAAAGTTGTTGTAGTGCCACTTTAAGACCAGATTTTAGCTGTAACATGATATTACTGTTACTTAGGGCTCCAGTATCATGTGCTGATACCCCTGGCTCTGTTCTCTGCACTGGTGTAAATCGGCTTTATGCTGTCAAAGTGCCTTTTCCTGAGGGACAGTGGGGTTTTGTGCTCCCCTGCATCTGTCCTGGTGACTCACTATGCACCACAGTGGGAGAAGAAGAGATACAGTTAATTCCCCCCTAATCCACCACATTGGTTTCTCTGGTCTCAGTGTTCATATCTCACACCTGCCCTCTTCTCATGTCTGTGTCTTTGTGGTGACCTGCAGAGCACCGTGGACAAGCTGATCAAGAAGACCAACCTGGCTCTGGTGGTGGGGAGCAGCAGCTGGAGAGAGCAGTTTGTCAGTGCCGTCACTGTCAGCGCAGGTGAGTCAACGTCTTGAAGTGTCTCATCTGTTCCTCCCTCTGAGAGGAGGACTCAGCCTGCAGCCCACATCTGGCTCACCTGCTGCCTCTCACCTGCCTCAGTGGCTTCAGTCTTCAGTTGTCTTCTGTTTGAGCAAATACGAGTAAAAATGTAGCTTTTCATTGAAAATCTAAGTAAAAAAGTAATGAACCAAAAAAAGATACAAATTTTTGGGTTATTTTTGTGTTTATTGTGAGTTTTTTTGGGGGTACTTCTTTAATAAAATTCTAAATGCCAGTTTGACACTGGCTGTTTGTTTGTTTTTTTTAAAAGGAAAAAAAGGCCCAATTTAACATAGTGAATGAAAGAGCTTACTAAAACAAAGCCTGTTTTAATACATTTTGGCAGTTCTGTGCTTGTTTGCTGCCTCCTTTTAATCCAGACAGTTTATTAAAAATGCATGATGTGGTGAATTCCTTGTGTGGCGCACCCTAAAAACTAACCCAGCCACCTCAGCCTGAACAATTAATGGCTCTGAAGAATTTATGTTGATGTACTGTATGTGGTATGGTGAACCCTTTTTATTTTGCCCTTTCAAAAGCCATTCATTTGGCTTTGTGAACCTTTAAGATCTGCACAAGTGCATAAAGCATTTGGGCTAAAAGCTGACTTACCAGAGATGTATCATTTTGTAAATACACTCTCTTCTCTCCTTCTCGCTCTGATTGAGGTCACTCAGATTTGCATGCAGAGAGTGTATATATAAATAGAGAGTACACTTCCTGCCTATGTGTCTCATTTATTGAGTCATAGCTATATTTACACACATAATGTAAATGTAATGATTTGAAAAGGTTAGCTCCCACACATTCGTCAAATGGATTTACTGTGGCGACGTATATATTCTTGGCTGGATTTTGCTTTCAGAGACGTTTGATTTAAGCATGACGCTGGATATATTTATTGCTTCACCAACTTTTTTATGATTTGATATTATTCAAAGAAGCTCTTTTGTCCTGAGGTGTGACGAAGCCACAGGTCTGAATCAGGTTTGTGTGCTGCAGGACGCGGCCTTCAAGCAGAAAATATGTGCATGTGTTTTTTTTCAGGCCATGCATCTCCTCTGTATCTTTACCAGGTGATGATGATGAAGAGGAGAGCGGGGAGGAACGCTTGCCATCCTGCTTTGACTACATCATGCACTTCCTGACCGTTTTCTGGAAAGTCCTTTTTGCCTTTGTCCCACCCACTGAGTACTGGAACGGCTGGGCCTGCTTCTTTGTGTCCATTTCCCTCATTGGCGTTTTGACAGCTGTGACCGGCGACTTGGCCTCTCATTTTGGCTGCACCATTGGTCTCAAAGACTCGGTCACCGCTGTAGTGTTCGTGGCCCTCGGCACCTCAGTTCCAGGTGTGTGTGCGTGGCGTCTATCAGCTCTAACACTGAATGTGTCCCAGGTTTCCTCAGGGGTTTTTCCCAGGCAGCAGAAGCAGCTGCTTGAGGAGACTCCTGTAACCTCTGCCTCCTCCTGCGCTGTCAGAGGAATTCTCTCCAGAGCTCTTGAACATTAACAAGCTGTAAACAAAGAAAAACCCTGCTTCACTTGTTATTCTCTCCATGGTGCCTAATTGTATTCCCATTTCACTGTGTCCTAAACACTGCCACAGTGAGGCTCAAATGAGTGTATGAAAATTAGGTTTTGACAGGTTTTAGCTCAGTGAGCCCCACACACTCTCCTTCAAGCTGCCACACTTGCTATGCTGGGAACTGCCAACATGAATAGGAAGGCAATAATCACAGCATTAGAGTAACCTCAGGTAGCAGTGTTACAGTTTGGACCTGAAATATCAGTTTATTTTAGTGAGCCAAGTTTCATGTTCAAGTGAGTGTGTGGCTTTAAATTATATGTTTCTCGAATATTTCAGTTTATTATGTAAATGTTGCTAAGGAGCACCTAATAAGGAGCACCTCTTTAGAGGTTGTGTGTGTATTAATTATTCAGGTTAACAAATCCTTCATTAATTCTTTTGCAAGCCACTTTCTGAATGATGTGTTTCAATAAATGATTGATCTGAGGAAGACTCGTCTGACTCAGTGACAGAGGTGACAAAGTCAGCCGGTCAGCATCTCTAAATCTCACTAATTAACAGGGGATTACCAAAGGGATTTTTTTCTGGCAACTGTAAACTTCTTATTAATGGCAGACAGAATGCTAATAGAACTATAAGGCATCAGTAAATAATTTATTACTCGTAAATAAAGCCATTAGTCTTATCAGCATCTCAATGGCATTGGGTCAGACATGTTCTTGGTTTAATTCCAGCCAGGGACCTTTATTACATGTCTCTGTTGTCACTGCCTATAAAGGCAGAAGATTCCCCCAGAAATGATACATCTAAGCCATTTGTTAATTTAAAAAGGTTTCTTGTTATGAAATTTTTAGCCCCCAACTGTTAAAGCTCTGTAAGACTTTTATTTTATTTATTTTCACCAGTCTGACAACCTTTTTGCCCCAGAGTGACATTTTAAGGTCTTTTAATTCTGCCCCTGTCCATGAATCTCCATCAGCAGCCGTTCTGTACAAATTCACCAATTTCTCTCTTAATGGTTAATTCATATTTCTCCTTCTTTCACAGATACATTTGCCAGTAAAGTGGCTGCCATCCAGGACCAATACGCTGACGCTTCTATCGGGAACGTGACTGGCAGCAACGCGGTGAATGTGTTCCTGGGTATCGGAGTGGCGTGGACCATTGCTGCCGTTTACTGGAAGACCAAAGGCAAAGTGTTCAAGGTGGACCCGGGCTCCCTGGCTTTCTCCGTCACTCTCTTCACCATCATGGCACTCCTATGCGTGCTGGTGCTGCTGTACCGCCGGCGTCCAAGTGTGGCCAGCGGAGAGCTCGGGGGCCCACGGACAGCCAAGCTCCTCACCTTCCTCCTCTTCCTCTCCCTCTGGTTCATCTACATCCTGTTGGCCTCCTTGGAGGCATACTGCCATGTGCCTGGCTTCTGAGACAGAGGGAAATGCACAGACACAACTCTCCTTGTTTTTACAGTCTACTGAACGTGTTTTCGCTCCGTTTTTTGTCTATTTTCACAGAAGTTTATAACTATTTGTATCATTAGTTATTATTGATACCACACAATATCTGATTGACTTTGAATCTTTGGACTCTGGAACTTTGCTACCATCCACCACGCTGTGAGGGATAGCTTTAGCCACTGAAATTGAACCTCTTCTTAACTTTCCTTCATTTTTTTGAAACATTACGCTCCACACGACATTATTATCGTATCATGATTATCAGCATCAAACCTTCTGTCACTTGATATATAAAACTTCTGGCATCATGTCCTCCCTCTGTGGACAATTACTTGAGTTTTGAGTGTTAAGAAAGCACAAGATTGAAGTGAGATCTGAAGGATGTTTGAGAAAAACTAAAGATGTTGCATGGGATGACATATTACACTTGACATTAAGATCAAGGGAAAGACATCACTGAGGCTGAATTGACCTGTAAAACATAGCTGTGTGTTGATATTTATTACTCAATCTATACATTAATTATTCATTGTGTATCACGTAAAAGATAAACATTGTGTGTGGGGGTTTTGTGAAAGAGTACGTGTGTTTATTTTTGCACGTGATCAGAGTTTCTTGGTAATCTACTTCAAAGTACTGTGTGTGATATTTTGACATGGCTGTTGATGTGTTGATGTATTCCTGTACATGTGAATCACAGCTGTATCATAATCCTTTCACTGCCTGGTGCCCCTCCCCACAAAGCTTTCTCAGTTTTTTAAAGAACATGAGTCAACCCAGAGCAGAGTGGCTGCTTTAAATTGTAATATGAAGTATAAACTCTTTGAGCACATTTATAATTGTTAATTCTGTGTGTGTGTGTGTGTGTGTGTGTGTGTGTGTGTGTGTGTGTGTGTCTGTGTGTCTGTGTGTGCTCCTCTGCTCTCCAGCACAACTAGTCAAAAGGCATGGCAATATGTCATTGTTGACTTCACAAATGGTTAAGGTGCAGTCTAATAAGTATAGATATGGAAAGGACACTAGTTTTCTAATCTGTCATGCTGACACTGTGAACATTTTTCAGCAACATCACTTTGAGAAGAAGCACAGTCGAGAGCAAAGGGGCCCCTGAGTAAGAGTGTGGCCCTTATCACAGCACAATCACCAAACAGGTCCATCATTTAAGGTGAAAAACGTGCTAAAAGAGACGACATGTACAGTATTTCCTGAGAGTGTCCTCTTGTGTCGCACAGCTGTTGATATTGAAGTTTGTTTGGTTTTTTTTATTTAACCTAGAATCTGTAGAGCCATATTTATTGTAACAGTATTACAGTACAGGTATTTATATGATCAGTTTTAGTTTTATTGATATGCACGTTTAATGTATAAAAAGTGGAAATAAATGTTGCTGATTTATGATGCACAAAGTTGCCCTATTGTCTTGATTACACCTGTGAAGAGACAAAGGAAGTGAATACTCTCACATTAAACTGGAGATCTTTCAAGAAAATGTTTATACAAACATGGGATTCATAATATTTGGATCTAGGACCAGGATCTATCAGTGAGGTTTTGGTGGAAGGAGTATGCAGATCCTGCCAGTCCAGTGTAGAAAGTCTTGCATTTCTAGCTTTTATAAAGCACAGATATATTAAATGTAAACAATTTGTATTAAGGTAGAATTTCATTGTTGTAGTTATTTGAACAGAAGCTAATTTTATTCAATTATACAGCTTAGTATATTTGTTAAGTGGTTTAAGGCTTTAGTGGTTAAGTCAAGTTTCATGGTCACAAGATGATTAATAACAAACTTGTGTTCAATATTTTGATGTATTTTTTATTATTGGTTTAGAAATTGATGATTTTACCACTTTGGATCTTGAACAGTTTAAATGAAACTATTTATGCCCAACAGTACAGTACTTACTGGCCTACTTCCCACTACAGTTTTAGTAGAAATTTCATAATAATCCTCAGTGGTAATTGTTTTTAGCACATTAAGTACAACAGACTATAATAAACAACACTCACATTAATCATCAAACATAGAGAGAGTTATGTGGGAGTGAAGTGGCTGGACACCACGTCTCAATCACATGATAATGTAATTACATAATATGCAATAATATTGTATCACTGTAATTTCCACTTCCCTTAGAAGCTGTGAGACATGAGGCTCAGGACACTGAGTGAGTGTGATTTTCTTTACTATGGTAAAAAACACAGTCGAGAGAAACTAGAGCTCCACTGATGACAAATAAAAGAAAAAGACCTCTGAGCTCTGCCTGGGTGATTTTAAAAGTGTTAGGTTTAGGTTTCATCATGTTGATGCCTGATGCTCAGCAGCAGGAACAAATTACAGAAAATAATGAGGAAGCAAGAGAACAGGGTTTTGATTTATAAAAATTGTTTTATCACTTTCCCCACTGGATCTTACACTGTGTCTTGATGATTGTTTCTTTTTTATTGCAAGCATAAAGATGTACTAATTCCAGACATATTAGCAGGGAAATGAACACCCACTGTGGCAAAGGATTATTATTTTTTCTTGTACGCACACTGTCACTTTTGTGAATTTTTGGACCATGAGATTATTTTGTGCTATCTTCAAAAACTCAAAAGAATGTGAATTTATATTTTAATGATTCCTTCACAGCTGAGAAAGGAGGCCCATACATGGTCACATCTCTGGCTGTAGAAGATGAAGGACTGAGGACTGAATACAGCTTTGAGTAAAAATATCAAGAGCAGATGAAGCTGCAGAGCCTCTTCTTCTGATTTTTTTTAGTCCTAAAGTCCTAAAGATGGCTGGAAAATACTACTTTTAGGGCCCAGTGAAAAAAATTGTTTTCGGGCCCCTAATAGACCCCCAATATACATGCTACTTTTATTATTTACTCAGGTAACCAAACCAACCACTGCCATAGAGAAAAAAATTTAATTTGAATATGTTAATAAGTGATACTTATTATTGATAATTAATAATAATAATTTGATACACTTCAGAGGCACTGAATGGAAGCTCAGTATAAACAATGAAGACCAGATACACCCAAATAATATGGAGTAAATCTGGCTTCAGGGCCCCTGGGCAGTTGCTTGATTGGTAATCCAGCCTTGGCCCAGTTTTAACAAAAGTAACTAAGACAACGACAGGACCATAAGAGGAACAGTGTAGTGCTGTGCAGACATTTAGCCAGATGCAGATTATCTTAAATATGAATTTCCATTATAAATCTGTTTTAAAACTGAACAACTGAAATAAAAATGCTTCATAATCTCTATGAAATAATTGATTGTTCTGGCAATTGTTCTGTTGTTATTTGCAATGGTTCCTTTATGAAATTTTATCAAGGCTTATACATATTCAGTTATTATTTGTCATCCATGTTCCCTTGCTAAATCATTTTGCTGTATTGAGTGAGTGGACTTAATATGCATACACGTGCTGGGGTTGGATGGGCAGTGTACTTGTTGTGCATGCTGGGATTTGCTGCAGCCCCCTGTAAAGCAATAAGCAGATAGAGAGAATGGCTGATAAAGAACTGGTGAACTGGCTCTTCATTCTGCATACACAATCAGACACAGATCAGCATGGGTGCGCTCTGGTTGTGTCTTCAGCGCATCCCGCTCCCAACACAAATCACGTCTGTTCTTGAAAAGTTCTGCCGAGCCAGCGTGATAGTGCACCCCTGTGTCTTAGCCCCCCAGGTCCCAGCGCACTACTGCATACAGAGGAGAGGAGAGTAATTAGTCAGATACAGACCCAGATACAGCTGCGCTTATTAACTCACCTCGGCAGCGCTCCCTGAGCCACTTCACCACACTCTCCCCTGCAGCTGAGCAGAAATGATGCCCCCTACCACAATTATGTAATATTTGATCCTTGTTCTCCTCATGTTCTCTTCAGGTCAACTACAGAGCAGAGGCCTGTGGGACCTTGATAAACATATTGTATGCATTAGACAGTTTTCTGGTCGTGTCCATGCTTAAAGCTGTACTGAATATTTTGATCAAATGACTTTAAAATTCAAAGGTGTTTAATGTGAAAGGTGCTGCTGTTATCGCCCAACTCTGCAGATTTTTAAGGGTTGCTTAGCTTCCATTGCTCTCATCTTATTTTCCAGCAGTAGCAGCTGTTTTCAGTCAATAAGCTCCACTGTTCACTACCTGCCTGACATTAGCTGACAGACAAAATTAGCAAATAGCTTGTGAAAATAGTAAAGCCTGACATTGTCCTTGTGAGTTTCTGGGGGCTAAAAGGAAAGGGATGAAGCTAATGATGCTAATGTTACCTCATGTTTGCTGGATGTGTAAATAGGCAATTGTTTGTCAGAGTTTTAGCTTATTGCACTGCCCCCTAGTGGTCAAAAAAATCTGTTAGACAACTAAAAGTTGGTTGTAAATATTTTTGCACAGATCATACATCCAAAATATTCAATACACAATCAGTTGTTCTACTTCAACAGGTTCACATGAGACGTAAATCTCCTGAGACCAGATGAATCAACAGATCATGAGGTAAGTTTCTAAACACATTTAAAGAGGTTAGAGAAGCATATTGAAATTCAACACTGTCTCTCTATTCCTGCTGCTCGGAAATGAAGGAAAACGTCAAAGGAGAATGAATCACTCACTGTTAAAACGTCTGTTGTGCAACACGTCAGGACAAGATCAACTTCTCAATGGGATGTTAGATCATCCCAGCAGCAGAGAATGGATTACGGAGACAGATTCAAATATTAGGGACACAAGCACTTAGTGTAATCATAAGTCTTTTTTTTTTCATCACTGCAGTGTTTTCATTTCACACATTTATACTCACATTGACTCATTTACAGCACATGTGTCAAATGTGATATTTACACATCCTTACATTACTGCCTGCAGCAGGTGTAAGCATATCACTAACCTTCCCCAGGGATGGGAACTGCTACCTGGCCTGAGCTCTGGAAATTAGAGACTTTTCTTAACACCTTACAGTCACAGCTGTGAGTGGGTCTGACTACAGACTGGTGGGTGAAGTGTCTCTAGTGTTGTTAAGGGGAGACAAGTGCACCAATGTGTCGCATTTATATAAACAGGATTAGGTGAAACTCTTCTCATTGTAACATACAGTTCAGATGTAGCTAAAGACCAGGAGAGAGAGAGTGACCAGGTTCTCATTTTGATTCCTCTGATCATAGGAGAGCTGAGGTGATCAGAGGTGTCAATGTAGAGGTGAGTGTGGGGTGGGCCAGCTTCAGAGAGCCTGAGCCAGAGCTTTTTTCCAAGACTGCAAATGGGCACAGGCAGCCATAGTGGCAGTTGGTTACCAAATCATCTGTGCCACATTTGTGTCTGGCAACAGTTTTTGATGTCTTTGTCAAACCTTTGTCACGCCTCTGTGTTAATGTGTCCGCCTGCTGCATTTCTCAGCATCAGTGATAGATAAAATAGCAGCAGGATTCTCATTTTACTTCACAACTTCACACAATAAGGCGGTGGTTTCTTGGTCAGCCAGAGATCCCTGTAATAGCCTCTAATCTCCTCTGCTTATGAGGAGAAAAGTGTGGACTTCAGCTCAAGCTGAGACAGCTTTGCCATAAATAACATACTGACACAGCTAATGGTGTGAGTGTGTGTGTGCATATGTTACAGTACTCACAGAGTGGATGAGACGAAACTGATCAAAAATGCAAGTTTTGAAAAATAATGTGGGTAAAACAAATTATCAACAAAATAACAAAACTATATAACCTTTTCCATATAAAGCACTGCACATCAAAAATCAATGCAGTTATTCAGAATGTACAATTTATCATGTATCATGTAACATTTGCTCTAAAGTCATTTGTTTGTCAGTTTCATAAAAATGCTGTGTAAGTGTTAATGGATATATAATCCATTATATAATAATAGAACTTTAAAAATGGTGACCAAATAAAATCAGATTAACTGTGGTAGAAGTTACTTAGGTACAGGATCTGATTACATCTAATATATCAATGCTCTGACCCAGTTAGCAGATGAATAGAAAGATGATTATTGCAGCTCTACAGCTGACACTTATACCCAAATGGTACATGTGCTAAAGAATTTAACCTAAATATGTTATATACAGTCTATTATTACAGCATTAAATGTCATGGGAAAAGTATTCAGATACTTTACTTTAGATTAAACAAGTGAAGTAAAAAATAGGCCATGGTGGAGAAAGGGTATCACATTTTGTCAAGTATGTACTTAAGTATCATTTTCAGATACTTGTACTTTACTTGAATATTTACACTGCGTCACCACTTTTCACAGGGAATTTGTATATATTAAATATTGTATATTTATTTGAAATCTTTAGTTGTAAGTAACTTTGCATGATTTTACATAAAAACAATATAAAGCTCTCCCAACTTCTTTGTTTTTTGGCTTGAGACCTCAGGTTGAGAACTAGACTGAACTAAACTATCTGACTGTGCATTAAATAGTTCACACTTGCTCTGATACAACAGTAACGTGCCATATATAATGATAACATGAGACTTTGTGGTGCTCTAAGTTGTCTTTTGCTGATAAAGAGAATAATATATTGCACTTTTACTTAAACGCTGGTGAATGCTGGGCTTTGGTCACATAGAATCTCACATTAATATATTAGCACTTTGACTTATAAGTAATTGATCTGTCTCCTCCACAGTGAGATCCTTCACCCACTTTAAGGAGTTTGTATTCAGTGACATCTCATGTGAACTGTGTGTCACTTCAAGTGTCGGTTCATCACCGCCCCCCTCCCTCCTTCCTCCTCCTCCTCCTTCCTCCTCCCCCACCACCCCGCACGTGCTGCGTGCTCGCCCCTGAGCCCCTTCATCCCGTGTGTTTCGCCATTGGTCTGGGATGATGTCATCCACAGTGGAGACAATAGAGCCCACCTCCCCGTCAGTGTCTCCTCACACACGCACCGCAGCTCAGAGTGACGCCAGCTGAGTTAGCCAAGCACTTCTCATCACACTTATTTATTCTTCTGGCTATTTTAACTCCAGCACAGCTGCGCATCTTCTACTTTAGACCAGGTTCTTTTTTTGTTGTATTTTTTTTTTTTTTTTTTAAACCGTCTTGTGTTTTAAATGCATGAACAAAAAGAGCAGGCAGCGAAGGTGTTACACATCTGGATCATACCAACACATCGGCTCGGGACACCACAGACATGAGGACCTCTCATTCCGCTGCGCATAAATGATGCAGGCACCACGGGACCGCCACTCTTGATGTAAGTGATCTTTCTTTTCCAGCACCGTGTTCCTTGTGGTGGTGGTGGCGGTGGTGGTCCGGTCGGCCTGCAGCCTGTCAGCCCCCCGTCAGCGGGCTGAGCTCCGGGCTCAGAGCTCAGTGCAGCCGCCGTCACAGCGCTGCGCCGGCGCTGCTCGGGTCCAGCGAACAGCTCTCAGCGTCTCCTGGATGCTTTCGATGCTTCTCGTGTATTTTTTAGTCTCTGTCAAATTAAAGCCACATATCTGGACCAAGCACAGCGTCCTCGTGCTGTTCGCCTCTGGCCTGAGGATGTCAGCGCCTGTCAGGATAAGTCTATCATTTATTGAGGTAAATAACTGCAGAAATGTGAAGGTGCCAAGTGGAGAATAATACACGAGCCACGCTGGGCAGAGTGAGGGAGTGAGGGTACGGGCCCGGTGGCTCGGGCCCTGTCGCACACATCAGCTTCATTTCTCATCATGGTAAAGGTTCAAACACTGTGCCACGAAGATGCGATTAGAAATGAGGAGAAATTAGGCGGTGCGCCATCTAGCGCCAGTATGAACAGGAACTAATAGGCTCTCCACGGCCGGCCTGGCCTGCAGAGTGGCCCTGTAAACAACGATGCAGAGGAGGAATGTAAATATTAACATCTGCTTTGTTTCTTCTCGCGGTGCTGCTGCTGATTGTGATGCAACCAAGAGCTGAGGAGAGGCAGAAGAGACGTGCAGCACGTGAGCACACAAATTGTACTAATATTTTTAAATAGCAACAGCCAGTGATTTATTAATATACATTTCCCAGCCCAGCAGAAACTAAGGGCAGTGTGAATATGAGGATGTGCCTGCCACAGGACACCAGAGCCGAAGGGGCAGACACATGTGTAACTGACTCAGGAGAGCGGTGTGAGCGGCTCCATTTGGAAATCAGACATATAGTATATTTATGGTTGAGGCTTAATCGTGTATTGTCTCAAAAAGTAGCTCGTAGTATGTGTGTGATGGAGGGCGGCAGTGACCTCACAAGCAAGACACACACACACACACACACACACACACAGAAGAATCACTGCAGTGCATTTGTTTGGACTGAGCAATGTAGGGACACACACGGGTCAATTTAAACCTACAATTAGAAATGTAATGTTAATGTAGCTCAGTAATGTGATAGGGTCAATGATCCTGCTGAGACTAACCATCCAACTCTGCAGCTCACTGTTTGAAGCTGCTTTTACAGTCCAGTGAAAGTGTCATGGTCCAGTACAACAGGGATTGAAGATTCAGTTTATTATCAGATCTCACATTCTTACATTTTTGCCATCAGGGCCCCTCGGCTCTGGAACGACCTGCCCGAGGAGATAAGGCTGGCAGAATCAGTGACTTCTTTTAAATCACTTCTTAAAACTAATTTCTATAGTCTTTCCTTTATGTCGTGTTGTCTCATTAGCATGTTATCTTTTTAGTATTTTTTTTAAATTGTTCTATATTGCCTTCTGTAATTATACTGAAGTATATTGTTTGTCTTCCTTCTGTAACTCCATCTTATTTCTGTCCTGCTCCGGTTCATTGTCAAAGCACTTTGTAAACTCTATTTTTAAAGGTGCTGTGTAAACACATTTATTATTATTCGACAAGCTTACAAAGGCAACATTTAAAACAGTTCTTAATCAATGCAACAATCTGTTTTCAATGAACCAAATCAAACACAGTGCCTATGATTTAGTAGAGTGACAGCATGGTGGCCCAATGTATACCACTGTCTCCTAACATTAAGCTCTGGTCTTCCCTCTGAGGAGTTTGAATTAGCTCAGCAACTAATAATTATTATCTCCTCCAAGCAGGTCATGTTTGTCTGGTTAGTTGTCAGAAGGATTACACAAAAAGTGTACTTGGTGTAGGGATGGGGTGTGGTCCAGGGAAGATGACATTCATTTAGGGGCAGAGCTGGTTAAAGAGGTGGGTCTGGGAGACTTTTAGACTCGTTCGTCAGTGTCATCATGAACTGACGTTTGGATCTTGATAGGAAAAAAAATCTGATGTATTAATAGTGTTGAGATCTATGATTTTGTACAATTTGGTGCAGATCAGAGAATAATCTGGATCTCACAGATTGTGAAGGATTGTTTTGCCCTGGAGGACGTATGTGCTCCACTGAGTGCCATTCTAGTTTTCATCATGGATTCATCTACAGATAATTTTTCTTAATTATTCTGGTCAGGTTTGGTCTGTAAAACTGTAAAAAAGTGAAAAAGCTGTCATAATCACATTTTCAAGGTAAAAGCATCACCAGTGTTTATTTGATTTTATATGCGTGAAACAATTTTTTTCATTTTCTAATAGTTTCAGCTGTAGTTTAGTCTTCACTTTTCTCTCTCAGTGGTACAGTTTATTCCCACAGACACACAGGTCGGCAAAGTACAGACTTAAAAATGCCTGGAGATTCAACTGTTTGTTTACGTGTGTCATGTAATGGACTGGTGACCTGTCCTGGTTCCCTGCCCATTGCCCAGTGCATGCTGGGATAGTGAAAACCCTCCCTACTTACCTCACATAATATCAAATATATTCACATGCCACATATCAGCCTCAAACCTTTGCATATGATATGTCCAGTACCTGTTCTGCTAACAACCCCACAGTGCACTGCATTTTTTAGTTGTATAAACATAGTAGTAGTAGTGCAGTTGTGTAACTCAGCACCTATCGGTGATGATGCAAAAGGAAAGTGATACATATGTGAGTAAGTGATGGGGATTTTTTTTCCTTACAATTTATACACCACATAGTTTGGATTAATCAGTAAAGAAAAATCAGCTCATCATTCACTCATTCATTGCAGGGAGAAGTGAGTGAATGAAAGAGGAAGTGTATTTGGAGGAGAATTTGTTTCCTGATGGGAGGAGTTAGACTGCAGGTGATTTACTTATGGACTATGTGAGAGAAGTCAACGTCTGTGCTGCTGAGGAGCTGAAACTAAAATAATAATAATAATATTCATTTAAAAAAACGCTTGTTCACCGGGATTTAATGTGTTTGCAAGTGGGTCCTGAATGCAGATCAATGTCAGAAATATAGAAGATGCATAGCATTTAAATATATCTTATAAATAGCTTAATAACATCTCATCATTATAGCAGTTGGAGGGCAGTAAAAAGTTTGTTTTGTTACACAGCTTCATATTTAAAAATAAGCAAAGTTGGATCAGTGTAAAATGTGCTTTAAGTGAGGAGTAATGAACAGAGCAGCCATTAAAAGGCTCTCTGATGTTAAGATATGAAACTAGACATTAAAATCAGTGGTTAGACAGAGCAGAGGTCTGTAAGAAGTGAAAACTCTAAACATAACCTTAGAATCCCCCTCTCACCATTAATGGTAATCGTTTCATTAAGCATCCCGGCCTCTAAGTGTAGACGCTGCAGGCCGACTGTGACGCTGAGGGAGACGCAGGGCGTCCTGTGTTGTTGTTTTCATGCACACTCATACTTTCTTTGAGGTTTCCTTCGAGGATATAAGATGGTCTGGCATAAATTCCAGAGAGGAAACAGAAGCAGACTGTTGTTACCACACTGCAACTAACAGATGTTTCTGCTGTTTTTTTGGTTTTTTTGAGTTGAACAACCTCCAGTCAAATAGAAAAGTGTCAGATAATTCTGGTGTTGTTTTCCTGAGGGCAAAGATCTGCAGGAGACAAAATTGTTTTGGGAAACATTTAACCTGTAAATCACATGGAGGGGCCCGTGCCTGCTCGATTTAACAGGTTCCTGGATTCCTGTGTGGTTATGGCTGAGGTGTTAAAGCAGTCCACCTTCCCCTTCACTGCTTCAGACCTGAAACAAACACTGATCAATCACTGTCACAGAGGACACTCACACAAAAGCCTTCAGTGCACCAGACCATGTTTCTTAAGTTATTACCTTCACCTGTTCATCTGATTATATTCTTCTTTTTCGTCCACTGTGCGACTTTGAGATGACATTCAGTGGACAGGAAGTCTGCAGGCTGCATTGAGGTGGTGTTCAGATCTGGGATTTCTGCTGTCAGCTGACGACAGTTTCATGCCAGTCATGACTGCTGCTTTTTAAAGAGATCATTCTTTGAAGATCTTAAAATATATTCAAAGCACATTACTGCTCCTCTTATCTTTACGTGGCAGAGGGCTCAAATCCCAACCAACCACAAAAACTTTTTTTCCAAGCTGCTTTTCTGTTTCTATTCTTAGTGTTCTATTTTCAGATGTAAGTCATTTCTGTATTTCGTATTAAATTGCACCGTTTAATTATTGTAAGATTACAATGTGCCATTACATTGGCCGGCAGAGCTCTCATTCGGAGCACTAATAGAAATCAGTGTGTTGATAGAGGTGCTATATGCAACTGATTAGCAATGTTTGCTTTGTGACTGTAATATCTAATTTTTATAAGGTTTAGCCAGGAATAGTTGTGAAGTGTTGCTCTGCCATCAAATCCACAATATAATAAAATGAAAGTAATTCTAATTCAATCTTGGCCGTGTGAGGATGATGCTAGTCTGAGTGAACATGGAGTTGCTGAATGCTTCCCATCACGTCGCTCTCTGATTGGCCCATTTGTGCTGCTGCTCCCATCACTTTCTGTCCGCTGACTGTAGAGATTAGGTGATGTAATTATTTTGACTTCCCCCTCAGTAGCCTGTAGTGGTGCGAGCGCTGACGTGATGCTGAAACTAAGCAGATTAAAGAGAAAAATACATTTAGCAAAAGGCTAACACAGATTAGCAGGAAACATGACGGTTTATTGGCGTCCTCGGGCAGTGTGGGATTAATGCAGTGGTGTTGTGAGGTGGAATCTGAATCATTTTAAACAATAGGACCAGTATTTCAGAGTCACGTTTAATGCTTAGTAACAAACACAAGGCTCATTCCTCTGTGTCATTATTGTACAACTATCAGCCTATTGCTGACAAAACACACATTCATTTGGGCATCTGAGTCACAACCAGCTCATCACATGCAGCTGAGTTGCAAGTCATTTCCTTTGTCCAAAGTAAATCTTACGTCATCATTAGATGTGTGACTTAAGCCTGGTTAGAGAGTGAGTCATAGTGACTTAAGCCTGCAACTCTGTTCATTTACCAGACGGGCAATTCTCTTTACAACCCAGATTCATCTTTTTTTAATTTCCTTTAACTTCATTTGCGCCTTTGTTTTCTGTTGACCCACTCCACAACACTTCATTTATCAACCGGGAAATTAATTCTTAATGGAATTTGGTTTTCTCCTATAAGAAGAGTGCAAGCCCTTCTTGTGACTCTCTTATGTAGTAAACACTGCTACCGCATAATTAACAATTATTATATTATTAGTATTATTATATAGTGTTATTATAATTACTATTTTTAACTGTCCAAAGGCTATATTCTTAATTGTGAGCAATTTAACCATAATTTCACTTTATTTGACTCATTTCTAATCAGTTTGGGCATGTTCAGGTTATTTCAAGACAGTTTATGGAAACACAGAGCTGTATATACATAAACATACTCCAGATCTTAATAAAACAGAAGCATTTGTACTTTATTAAATATTTTTTTGAATACTTAAATTAATTTACTTTTTAAAAATACTTCCTGTTTTTAACCTGATCATTAATTGTATCAGAAACACTTGACATTCTCCCACTGATGCATCAACATGAGGTCCTGCTTATTACATCCTGATTGTTGGTTATTGAGTTGCTCAAGATAAAGAAGTTTGGGGTCAAATGTCTCCTTCAAAGATGATTTTCACCCACTCTGGCGAGCAGCCAGCCCTACGGGGTGTTTTAGTTCTCATTATCATTCATATTGTATTTGTGATGGGCAGGAGCAGCTTTACTCTCGGCAGCTTCACTCCATCTACAGCTCACTCTGCTGCAGTTACAGTTAACAAATCCACCCTGGTGTTAAAAGGCAGACAGCACAAGAGTGTTTGTGTCTTTTACAATTAGACTATAACCTCATTTGTTAATTTGTAGCTAAATTCAGATGATACCCACAAAGCTTTGGGGGGCAGCCAAATGTAATCTGTTGGCTTGTTAAAGGTCAGCATGCAAATCACACCCAATCGTTTAAATCCTGATATCAACATCTGTGTGGGCCGAGGAAAGTTTTCTTTCCTTTTTATTCACCAAAGCAACTTTCACACTCACAGTCGCAGCATGGACAATAATCTTATGTCTCAGCGTTAGATTAGAAAGTGCAATCGTGGATATACCAAATATACCAACATATGAAAATACAAATGTTTTCATGATTAATATTTCATTAATATTTTCCCTTAAGATTCTCACTGTTGATCAAATGTTAAACTAATGTGTAGAAAACTGACTGAAGACATCTCAGGGTAACACTTTCACACAGTGACACACAACTAAATCATGTAATTAATGTTCTTATCTAAATCCTAAAGGAATGTTGGAGTAGATTATAAGTAAATTCACTGTCTGGCAGCAGTTAGATGAATAGATTGATAGCACTCCTCTGTCTGTCTTTTAAATATGAAGCTACATCTTAGCTTTGCATTTAGACTAGAAATAGCTAGGGTCTGGCTCTGTCCACACTGAGATGTAGATGTATCTTCTCATGTAGCCTGCTTTGTTAAAACATTGTCTAACAGCATTATTTAGGCCAAATAAACCAACGACAGTGATCTGAGACACAGTTAACTCCATCCAGTGCCTGTTATGGTCTGTAACCCTTTAACTCAGTCAACACACATTTCTTCACTTTAAACACGTCAGTCTTCTCTGCAGGAACCTGGTCTCTGATTTTCAGTCTGATCAGCAGCTCTGCAGAAAACCTCCTGAGTCTTTGTGTGGATGTAGACTCTCCTGAAAGATCTGCAGCAACAACACTTTCACCCTCTGTGCCGTTAGGTATATTATCGTGTACATACCACTGCCACTACCTCCTCTTTTCTAACTATGGCCCATAGCTCTTGCTGTCCATCTGTCAGTTTGGTTATGTGTGTGAATGAGTGGACTGCCTCCTGTCATTTTCTACCAACTCAGAGACAAACACAAGCAAAAATGTGGAGATGTGGATTGTCCTCTGACAGAAATGGCCTGTTCATCAGCCCCAGGAAATAATGACTCTGATGACTAATTTTCCTGCCATCTACTATCTCGAGCTGCCTTTTTTTGCTGTGATGAAAGAACGAAAAATCATTTTCATTCAGCAGAGGAAGACAGACTCTAACTCACATTTTACAAGCAAGGAACTGAGCAGCACATCCTCACATTATTTGCCTGGTTTTTGCTCTGGTGTTGTCCACTCTGCTGCGTGGGTGTTCGGCTGTCAGGTGCCTTTTGATGAAGGAGCTGCATAAAGCCGAGGCGGGGAGAGAGAGTGAGAGAGAGAGAGAGAGAGAGCTAGTGAAGAGATTGTCATCAATCTTGCACAGCCAGGAAACCATCTGCTCCCAAAAACACCAGCCCCCTCAACAGCTTGTCCCCAAAAACACTCACTGCACCACCTCCACAGCTGGAGATGGTCTTTATACACAATCCACACATTGTAGTTTGTAGAGACATTCTTCATATATAATCTTACACTCCTGTCCTGTCCTGCATGTGAGACAGTGTATTGTATTAATCTTCACTGTCCTGTAACTTTTGCTTCATTAAATATGACACTGGGCCTAAGCAGAAGAAATTAAGTGACATAAAGTATAAAATATATATATATATTAAGGATGCAGGTTTCATGCAGGTGTTTGGGAAAGTGTTAAGTCATCTGGAAAAATATTAGCATGTGTGTCTTCTCTCTAGCTCTGCCTGTGACTGTAAAGCTGTTATCTTTATTCTGCTGGTGGGGTAGCAGTGAGCCAAGGCTGGGCGTTGTCATGATCTCCCCCTCAGGCTCCTGCAGCTCTCACCAACTGGAACTGAGTGGCACTCTTCTTTCTTTTTCTTTTTTTTTTTTTTTTGGATATTTTACACTTTCATGAGCTCAAATTCAGAAGCAGCTAACGTGATTGCAAAGCTTAGTATAAGTTCGCCTTTTCCTTAAATATTAATACATCTCTAATCATGTGCATACATTTGCATTTCCTTCCCTCTCCTTGATCCATCCTGCAACATTTGTTTATTCTCAAGTTTTATATAGATCCTCAGTAGATGTTATGCCTCCGTTCTTCTGAAAGACGCTCATCACTTATTTACAGTTTACTGTCGACCTCTGAAGTCATATATTCCTACCAGATATATTATGCAATCTCACATACTGATATGAGTTGTCTGATATATAATATGCTGCAGTTATGCAGTCTGCACTTGGCTGTGATTCTTACAAAGGGATGAGGCATCTCTGTGTGTGCAGAAGTATCTGCACACACAGGGTTAGGTTTAGGAGTTATACTGTTACACATTTACACAGTTGTATGTCACACATTTTCTCATGGCCCTGGGTGAGTGACACATTTGGTTTGGGACTTCATTAAAGTACCTCTCCCACCAAAGAAGGGTTTCAATAAGTGTTACTTCAGCAGGATGTTGCATTGTGCAGAAAGATGTACTGTATGTGACACTGGGCTGTTCTCATATCTCATTATGGGAAAGGTTTCTCTGTTCCCACCTTGAATCTCAATTTGGAGCTCGAATCTCTGATTTTACACACACACAGTAATACTGGACTTTCAAAGAAAGTAGGAGACATTTTGTGCCTTTTAGTTTGCACTTCTTAAATGAGCAAAATTCAGAGTGAATTTTTAAATGTGCGAGGGAGTAGATGTCATGTAAACAATTTCTAATGAGGCCATTGAACTTTTTCTTATAAATCATGATCAGACAAAACTGGATTCAAAGATGAGTATTTTTAATTGTCTTAAAACATGTAGTTGGGGATCAACAACAATTTCTTAGTCAGCAATGAGCCAGTGCTTTTGTCTCTATGTTCTGCCTCTGTACAGTAACATTGCTGTTGTGTTTTTTCTTTCCGGAGTTGTCAGACTTGCTGCCACCTCAGATGCAAACTGAGATCTGGCAATTGAAGCTATTAACAAGGGGGTAATTATGAAAAACTGTCAAATCACAAAGTGAAAAGAACAAGTCTCTTTCTTTGATCAAGCAATAGTTTCCTCATTTGACAAGCATCAAACATGCCTATACGCTTTGTACTGTTTGGCTGAAGCAGATAGAGGCGGCTCTTTTTGAAAGACAATTACTATGAACACACACAACAGCACTCAGTGTGTACTGTATGTTGGCGGAGCAGCTTTACAGCCTTTTATCAGCTTCCATTAATGTGCTAGAAAAGCAGATTAATTAGGACTGGAGTGATATCACATAAACAAAGTTAATTATATGGCATTTCAATTAACCTCATAATCAACAGGGCTCACACCATTTTACAGTTTTACTCTTGGAGGTGAATCCTACAAAAAATAACAAGGCAAACTGCCTTTGTCTTGTTCTGTCATTTATTTCTTTTAATTGCCTTGAACCTGCTGAGTGCTTTATCTATCTATCTATCTATCTATCTATCTATCTATCTATCTATCTATCTATCTATCTATCAAGACAGTGAAAATACTCCATTGCAAGTGGAAGTCCTCTATTCAAAATCCTACTCAAGTATCGACAAACTATATGTAAATATTCTCACATATATTATCTTTTTAGGCTACTTGTAGTGTAGGTACAATTTGACTGCTGAAGGTGGTGGACTTCATTCTAACTACAATTTACAGCATAAACCTATGTTTGTATTTTTCTCTACATCTCTGCTTTTCTGTGGCTAATTGGATCATTTGAACAATCGTGTGTTAAAACTAAAATTTTTATTTATTTATTTATTTTGCATTAACCTACTGTTGTGAGCAATTACAGCAGATTCAACACACAATTCTTGTCATTAACAGTTAACAATATGAGCATGGGGCAAAAAGCAAAGTTAAAATATGTCATCTACAAGCCTTTTGTGTTGCTTTTGAAGAATTCACTAAATTCACCATTACACACAGGAATAATAATGAAGATTTGGCAGAATATTTTACTGAAACTTCATTTAACGGTGAATTTACAAAAAAGATAATTGTGATGCTCCTGTTTTGTGTTCCCATAAAATTCTGTTGCATATTTGAGTGTTTGTAATAATGTGAAATTTCAGAGAAATGTCAGAGAAACTTTGTATCCAGTCCACCAGAGGTAATGTTTCACTGTGGAGTATTATTTTATATTTCTTGCTGTGAAATATCATTTGTCAGAGAAATTCTCTCTGTGTGGTCCCTACTGTCTGCTGAGGCCATGACAATGAGTGAGTGAAAAGGCCACTAGCCAGCATGCACTTTACAGTGTGTGAGAGAAAAGTGATCAGAGTGATAGTGACTTCTACCATGATAAAACTGGGTCATTGTAACCCCCACCCCCTTCCACCACAGGCAAGGCTGAAAAAGGAAAAAGAAAAAAAAAAGATGAGGACACCGTCACCAGACTCAGTGCGTGGATATAAGCATTGGGACGCAGCAGCGTGGTTTGCTTTCTCTATGGGTCGGTAACTGTGTTGTGTTGGGACTGAAGGCTTCCCCAGATTATTCTGACACGTTCCTTCCTCCCCTGTAGTCTGTCTGTGGTTTACAGTGTCACGTTATAATCTGTCCCCCTGTATTTTCTCTCTAACCCCCTTTATTTCCCTCAGCCAGTATTGTCCTCAATTTCCGTTCCAGTCCTGCTTTTACCTTTTTGGTCTTCCAGTCCCTGAAAGGCTCTTGATGAATGTGATTTAAAGGTCTTAAACTTAAAATGAAAATTCACCTGAGCAAACACTGTGTAAAAAAGCAATATGTGATGTTGCCAAACTGTTTGTTGTTTTGTGGCTTTTTGCTGCATCTCCACTTCAGCTATTGTGGAAAATTAAAAGGATTACATCATCTAAATGTTAAAAACAAGTTTAACAAGTTTCACTCAATTCCAGGGGTATGTAGCCATGCAGATAGACTGTGTTACCCTTCAGTTTTGAGATACTATAGATACTATAGATTTTTGCCCCCACCCAATAGAGACAGTTTAGAAAATAAAGGTTTGCATTGAGACAATTTCTTTCACAGAAAATTGTCTCTGTCTCTATATTTGGGGTGACAACAAAAATCTCAGAGATGGCAGATAAATTGAAAATATCTTCATATCTAGACACCACCAGAAAAACATGGCTGTGTAATATGAACCAACAAAAAAGACTACAGCCATGCTACAGCCATCGTCTGTCTGAATTTATGCACAGTCGTGCTTTGAACTACTGAAAATGCTAATGTGAGCAGGCTAACATGTTCGTGTTCATAATGCCAGCATACAGGTGGTATATTTCAACCTCATAGTGGCACAAGATGAAAAGTGAGGAGATCATCAAAGTCAGTAAGATTCATCCTCTGGGGATAATCAATGTTTGTAAAAATTAAAACATAGGCTATCATGGGAATTCATCCACTGACTGACATTGCCATTGATGGCAATTTTTGAAATGTGAAGTGACCTTTTA
The DNA here is from genome assembly GCA_038496675.1 of Rachycentron canadum. Classification (NCBI taxonomy): domain Eukaryota; kingdom Metazoa; phylum Chordata; class Actinopteri; order Carangiformes; family Rachycentridae; genus Rachycentron; species Rachycentron canadum. The sequence continues at coordinate 17,619,734 of CM076660.1, read as the reverse complement.
TATTAAATGTAATTGTCATTGATCTATAAATATCCAAGGTACAACTCAGGTTGTGGTGTCAGCCAAATTCAATCATGGCAAGTTTAGATCACATCACCAGTTTGTATCAGTCTTACAATAGAGATACAAACATCATCAGTCTACAAAGCTAAACACTGTATACTTGTCATTTCTGCCTTAGTTGTGTGCCTCAATGCTAGCATGCTAACATTACCCCAGATGACCTGCATAGCCGCTCCTACAGCCATGCTGGTAGTGTGGCAAAAGGTAAATTAAAGTACTTCATCAACCAAACACCCATGGGTGCACTGGACATCTCAGATTGATTTTATTTAACAGTGGAGGGTGGATTTTCACTTTAACAGCACCAATATTTCATTCTAACATTTGAGAGCAGCCTTGTAATAAATTACCAAATGAATATAAAAATTGTCTCAGGTCTTGCAGTAACTGCACCAACCTGTTATTAATAACATTAATCACAAATCCAATTTAATGACACAAAAAAAATCTCCTATACGTATTTTATCACAACATGCATATTTATAAGATACACTCAGTTAATCTCTTTTTGCTGTGTCATGGTGAGAAAGCTTTCTCTCCAGCTGAGTTGTATCGTTGTGTGTGTGGTGACCTTCTGTTTATACCGTGGCCTGGACAAATGCTCATTTCAAACCGGCCCAAAGGATTTGGTTAATTTAGTTTATACCAGAGGCAGGATGAACAGGCTAGATAGCTTGTGGCAGGAAGTGTTTCATTTCAGATCACCTCATGGCTCTCGAGTATTAAGTGAAGAATCCCACTGAGCCATTAGATAAATATGCTGTTTTTCTGAGACAAAGCAGCACAAACATACACAAAATATTTTTTTTTCATATTACAGTAGTAAAGCAATCTCTTGGATGTGCATGTAGTTCAACATGTAAGAAAACAATCATGGTTAAGCACCTATTGCTCATGGTTAAGCAGTTTACACAGAGTCCAGCTATGTTTACAGTATATTTAGACATGGCTTGGCTTGGCTCATTGCTTCATGTCACTGAATGCATCACATTATGAATGAAGACTCCTCAGAGGGAAGAAGGTTGTTGCAGCTCATCTGAAGCAGCTTGTGACTGAGCTTTTAAGAAGCCTCACTGCCATCAGGATTAGCTGGGATTATTTGCTGCTAACAGCAAACAGGTACACACTGCTGCACCCTCAGATGTTTAATTACAGTCAAATGGTAATGATATTACTGGGAAATTGTTTCAATTTATAATAAATGTCAAACTCAGACAAATACAGATGAGCATTAAATGTCTGGCAAGTTGCCCTGGTATAAGCAGGTAACAGACTGTGAGGTGCATGTTTATATGGATTCAGTGTCAACATAAACACAACTGTGTTATCCATTCAAATCAAACATGCGCCACAGTGGGTTTTCTCTTTATATGATCTCTCCTTTCATTTGCAGCAAATGTCAAAGGAAACTGTTTGTGTGACATGTTGGCAGTCATAGCTGAGATGTAACATTATAGTTGTCGGTTTTGTTCCTGTTTCTGTATGTTTTGATATACAAAAGACACCCCAGAGTGACTTACAGAAATATGCAAAACATAAAAACTTACTATTGTTGTTAATATGTGTTGTTATTATTGTGGTGGATTTGGGGCTTTACTTTACATTTCACAAATACTCAAATTCTTTCTCAATTTAATTCAGAGATATTGTTACAAAAAAAAAATATGTGTATGCAATGTGTCATAAAAATATTTAATGGCTGAAAGGCATTGTTAATCATTTTGCATTAACATGCGCTGCTTCTGTCATACTGATGGGATGTAAAGTGAGCCCCACATTTTCAGTGTTTGTGAAATTACAGTCATTTTCTGACCACTCTCTTCCAATCTCTCTCTCCCTCTTCATGGACAGCTTTGCATAAACCCAGATGCCTCCCCTCCCTCTTGACGAGCGCATAGTGGTCATTCAGCGCCCAAAAAACTTAGCCCTCTGTGAGGCTTCCCCACAAAGCATCCCGCAGCATTCCTCTCAAATATCAGCCTCCTCCAATGGACAAGTCGCCCACCCTCCTAATCTCCACCCTTCTCGGTCCCATTTCTATTCACCCTCCTGTAAATCTCTGACTCTGGAATGCAAGCGCAGATCTTCCCGTGTGCAGAAATTCAAGAGCGACCAGCCTGTCATCCCAGCAGATGTCAGACACATCCCTAGCCACTGCCACAGCAATGGCACAGTAACACTCGGCCCACGGCTGCCCTCCCACACACATACTATTGATATCAGGGTAACTGTGGACAAAGGAGGAAGGGGAGGTGGATTCAGCAACTCATTAGGACGCAACGGATGTGTAAAAAGTGGCAGAGGGAAATGTGTCTCTTCACAGTTGGATCAAGGACAATGTGAGCGAAAAACGGGAACCACAGGGAGGCCAGGTGGAGCCGAGCACAAGTCACAGCGAAGTCGCCATAGTCAGCTGTCAACTTCCCCTGGGGGGGTTCTTCAATTTGTCCCCGCTCAGGCACAGCAGTATAAGTTCAGAAGCGAAAAGGAGAAGGAAAACGCCAGCTTTCTGAACAAAGGCGACCAGGAATTTCCTTCTCTAAGTCACAAGAAGAATTCCAAACTGGGAACTGTCCATCAAAGCCATAATAGTCTGCCCTACCACCACAACTCTGTCCCTGTGCCCCATGCCGCCATCCTAAACTCCAACTTTCCCACATCCCCTCCTTCCCAACCCACCCATGTCCCAATCTCGTTTCAGCAACTCAGCCAGCCACACCCATCCCGTGCCAGGGATCACCGCCCCCATATTCTTCATGGTCTGCCCCTCTCCCCCTGCTCCTCCCATGCTGGAGGGTTCCCCAGCCCCGACCACACCTGCACCATCGACTGCACCCACCCATTTAGCTGCGGCTGCTGGAGGTTGGTAAAATGCAGAGGGTGTAAGGCGCACTCTGCTAGCTGCCAAGGAGGTGGAGGAAGCTCTTCCACTTCATTTTCCTGTGTTCACAATGTTGGAGCAGTGAAAAAAGGAGGTAAAGAAATGGGCCTGAGAAATCTAGGTGGGTGTCTCTCCACTGCCTCCACCTCCAACACCTCCTCTTCGAACAGTACTGTGTCTGACTGCCGAGCAAGCCTGTTCAAACCTCTCCGCTGTGCCTCCTGCTCTGGTGAGGCCAGAAACTTTGAGAGTCCTGCTATCCTTCGCAAAAAACTAGTAGGGGGATGCCTGCCCTGTACCCCTCTGTCCTCCTCAGCCCCTCTTCGGGCAATACAAAGCTGCGTCACAGGCTGCAACCCCAAAGCCTCTCAGACAGGTAGTTCCACCTGCAGCTACTGCAGCAGTGATCCCATAGTGGTCACATTCAACCCTCGCCGAGGCAAACCACCAGGAAGAGGCATCGGAGCATCTCATCAGATGGGTATGTTCCAAGCTGATGATGATGACTATAGCGTTCGTACTATCTGGCCTGAGGAACTGGCCAAGAAGATGACCCACTCTAAAGCCCAAAAGAATCACTGTGCCGGGATGGGAGCAGGAGTTGGGCAGACCTGTGCAAGCCAGGCCCAAAATGGCAGTAACGGAACAGGTCTTGTCCTCTTGGACTGTCAAAACCTCCAAGAATATGCACAGCCTCATCTTACAGATCATGCTGGCAGACGGCGGCTACAGCAGGGCAAAATGGCCGCCCTTGATTTCATGGGCTATAGGTCAGGATCTGGATATGATGAAGGCCGGAACTCACTGAAGAGGCTTTTGAAAAACGATGGAGGTATGGACGATGGTCCGGAGCAAGACGGAGATGTAGCATATCCTCATTCCCCCTCTCCCCGTTCTGCCTCCCCACCATCACCCGTGTCTTTTTCGCCTCCACCATCCGCCCCTAGCACACTCATCAAACCCAAACCCTGGCAGAGAGACAGAGAGGGAGGACACTCTCTGCCATCAGCGCAGTCCCTTCACCTGGCCCTGAACTCCCTGAACAGAGAGCAAGACGAAGAGAACAGCAGAAGTAAGAATCTCTTTTACTTCACATGCGAGTGGTAAGAAAACAGGCAAAGAATTGGTGCAGAATGTTAAAGAATATTATCTATGAAGATACCAATACTCTACTGTAGTCACATAGAAGGTTGAACACTATTTTGCTCTATTTTTCAAGCACAGATGTCCATTAAAAATTCCCTGATGGTTACTTTACCTTTTTGTGGTTGCAACCTGTCTGTGTTTGGCATATGCTGTCATGATTCTGAGCCCAGTAGGCGTTGACACGTTAAATAATTTTACAGTGTTTTTGACAGTTTGGGAACATTTAGCTCCTTTGTATCTTAGCAATTTGTTTCATTTAGGTGATAAGATGCCAGACTTTTATAGCCAAGAAATAATGCTAAATAGCTTCCAAAATAAAATGACCCATTTTTGATTTAGTGATTTCATTGGCGATTTAGTTATATTCAGTTCTGTCTTTTCATGTTTTGTGGCAGCAGTTTAAACCGTAACACAACCGCCTTCACACAATGCAGACAACATCTCTACACACTTTGTCTTCTTTCAGTGCACCTTTCTCTGCCACTCTCCTCGTCATTGCCGGCATCTCTGTCCGATGAGAGTGTCATGACTCCTGATGCGGAGAATGCCGTGGTCAGTCCCATCCTGCCCTTCCTCTTTTTGGGGAACGAGAGAGACGCCCAAGACCTGGACCTCCTGCTGCGCCTCAACATCGGCTACGTGGTCAACGTGACCACACACCTCCCCCTCTACCATGTTAACTCCGGCCTGCGATACAAAAGGCTGCCAGCCACAGACAACAGCAAGCAGAACCTTCGACAGTACTTTGAGGAGGTTTTTGAGTTCATTGGTGAGAATCCCACCTCTGATTTATTATTGTTTTAGTTGTTCTAGTAACAGTTATAGTTATAGCAGTATTTGGCCTCTCATGAATCATTCTCTAATGTATAAATCTAATTCTAATCATTCTGGATGTGTGTGACAGCTGTTGAATATATTTACTGTAACATATTATAATGTGAATGTTTTTTTCCAGTAATGAATGGGGATTACAAATTGAAATTCAATAATTACAATACAGTTACTTATAACCCTGTGTTCATTTTTAATGTTGGGGATCGGCTTGTTTGCCATCTTACTGAGAGTTTGATGGAGGGTTGATTTGAAAGTGAAGACAAGAGTCCAGGACATGTTGGCACAAGGGCAGGCAGTGGGGGAGGTTAGCCTTCACCAAAAGAAGAGAAATGTGCCTTTTCTAAAGTAACTTGCAACGATAATTAGTGGAAAAATGAGATATGGGATATATATATATATAGGATATATGATTGTTGGCCAGTAGGAGAGACATCTACACACACGCATTCAACTGTAACAGTTATTTGACTTTTTTAATTGTTTTTTTTTCTTTACGCTGAAGAAAGGGAAGAATGTGCTGACTGACCTCTTAAATATAAAATAGTGTTACTTACATTCTCTTAAGTGAATCCCTGACCCTGTTCATGACACTGTGTACGGACAGTTTTTTTAGTGGTTGTTACAACTTTTGCTTTGTGTTGATCAGAAAATGGCATTTGGAATGAAATTGAATTTCAACTGATGGTTAAAAAGACAGTGATTGATATTTTATGGAGCCTTGAATGAAAACAGGAACATACAGGTTGACATCCTACATTGTGGTTGCAAATGGGTTCATTCTTACTGACGGTATGATACCTGCCATCAGCCTTGCTAAATGTTCTTTGTAAGTTGTAATTACAGATGTTTTATATTCAAAGCTGCTCACAGCTGGCCAGCATGCAACATTTACCCAGTTTTACTTCTTGAATTCAGCTCATCTCCTCTGTTGTTCTCATCCACAGAGGAGGCATATCAGAGTGGACAGGGAGTGTTGGTGCACTGCCAGGCAGGCGTATCTCGGTCTGCAACCATCGTCATCGCCTACCTTATGAAGCACACACTCATGACAATGACAGATGCCTACAAATACGTGCGGAGCCGGCGGCCCGTGGTGTCCCCAAATCTAAACTTCATGGGTCAGCTGCTCGAGTTCGAGAGGGACCTCAACTCTGGGGTGACTCCTCGGATCCTGATGCCTAAACTTAATGGTGTGGAGACGCAGGTGTGAGAAAGGGCAGGGGTTAGTAGCACGTAGGGTTACCGCAGGTGAGAGATTAAAGTGGCATTAGTGAACGTTAAAGGAAGAGTGCAGCACATTTCAGAAGAGAGAGAGAGATGAGAAATATTACAAATGGAAAATGATGTGTTTGGCAATCAGTGCACTTTTAACGCTGTGAAACATGAGACAAAAGACTGGATGGTTCCTTTGTTTAAGTAGTAACTTGATCATCATCCAGTATACTGTTTATAAGATAATGTGCCAATATTTTGTATAGATCTATATCTGATGCCTCTTCCTATTTGTTCCCATCATTTGCATTCACAGCCACACACAGTAATACAGTTGGCATTAATTACAAATGCATGCAGGACAAGAACGCAGACATGGGAAAGGTTCACTAGTGATGTCTTACTTCATCCACAACACCACTGTGATGTCTCCACCACATGTAGCAACACACATGTTCAAACAATGCACTTTACTTCCAAAGCATTTCTTCAATTTGTTTTTACTATCACCAACTGATTTGTCACAAGGACGAGAGGAATTTGTTACACAGACCTCAGTCACTGTTTTTGGTCAATATTATCACGTTTGTGGATTATTTTCCTGTTTGAAAACTGTGCAAAACAGTAGCATGGACCTAGTAGTAATGTGAGTAGCATTAATCTGGGAAACAAGAGACAAAGAGCTCTTGTTTTAGGATGGTTTTGTTTCAGTGAAAGATAGAAGAAGAAGAGAGAAAAGAAAAAGCATCACACATATAAAATAATGTGTGGTTAATAAACTGGTTACATACACTGAAATAAGATCACTATAATCACAATTAGTCCTGAGCTAATTTTTTTTTATATATGTACTGACTATAATTTACAGTCTATTCAACCAGAGGTGTGGTTTGGCAGGTTTGTCCTGCTGTTATAATGTGCTTTAAAACAACAGACCTTCTCCGACTGTGCTCTATTTATTCCATGGTTAATTCATGAGAGATGCATTATTTTTATTCATTTTTTTATGATGAAAAAAATACTATGTTTCAAGTTCAGCATGAAAATAATTGTTTGAAATTGTTTGAAGTTTGTTTATTGGAGATGACACATTAACAGCAAAGAGGCAACACTGAATTACTCCTTAACCTGTGAGGAACATGGAGCCAAACTATTAGTTTTGTCTTATGGTGAAAAAACTGCGTGAAAGCTTTTATTTTTAACTTGAAATTCTTTACTGGATGTTTTGCTGTGTCTTTTTCATGGTGTACACTATCTTACCTAAACCATGAATATTATTAAAGCCAATCTACTTTATGTTTTATTGTTTTAATGCCTTTGTGAGGGAATCAGAAAACATCCCAGTTTTTCGGAGATGGTGATGTCGTAGCTGATTAGTTTATGTTTGTGTTGTTACTCCCTAACTATTCTTTTGCCTTATCGTTCTTACTGAACTTCTTAACAGTGTCTATCATGACTATGCATTACTTCTTTTATTGTGAAGGTTTGGTTTGATTACAGAAGGTTCCTTGACTAACTGTGAACTTTTCCTCTATATTGTTAAGGTTCATTTTGGAGCTATATTCAGTCCATTAAATACAAATATTCTCATAACAAAATAGTTCATTCTCCATAAAATGTTCAAAAATGGAATACAATGTTCAAAGTCACTGCAGATTGACTGAAGATCATGTGACACAAACTGCTGTTTGTCCAGCTTTGACATGCAGGATGTTGACAGCATCATAACTTATCTGATCTGATCTTATCTTAATCTGTTTATGGGAAGAGTCAGTGATTAGTGGTAAACTGGTGTTTTTCTAATCTGGTAGATAAGGATGAGAATTATTTTGCACATTTTCTAAACTGAGGCCACACACAGTTTTGATAGCATGCTGTTCAAATATACATAATATACAAAAAAATGAAACTATGTTAGTCAAGCATTGTTTCTTAAACAGTACCATGTGTGACATGCTAACGTACAGAAAGATAAAATGATTTTATGCAAGTGGAGGAGTTTCCATAAATATCCAAACAAATTTAAATTCTTATTATTATTACTACTATTATTATTATTGTGATATTTTAACAAAAACACAGTTGCCCCTTTTCCATAATTTAACCCAAAAATAACAAAATGCCCTGCTACAATTTTCTAAAACCAAAATGCCTTCCATTTAACCTGGTGTCATTTGGTTCTCCAGTGTTATCATTATAAATATGACTTGTTGGATTTATTTTCTGGCTAAGTTACTTTGATAAAGGCTATATATTTTTCTACAGTCAAACTGCTTCATCATGTTGGGTATACACATGTATCTGTGTATTTCCCTTTTTTTTCTTTTTTTTTCTTTTTTTTACATAAATCTTTGTTTTATATGAAAGGTTGTTTGAACAGAATGACATCCTCTAGCTCTGCCGTAACAATGTAGATCTTCAGCTGTGTTGCAGTATTACACTTTCACTGTTATCAGACCTCAGTAAATGTGGGTCAACATACCGTATTCCTGTTTTTACCTCTCGCCTGTATTTCAGCTGGGGAGACTTAAACCAAACATGCCACTGACTCCTCCAGTCTCTCCAGCTCAGCCCCCAGAAGGTGTAGTGTTAAACTTTGAAGAGGGCCTGTTGCTATTGCTCCTTGATTTTTTTATACAGACTTTTTATGCAAAATGGCTGTCAAAGCAATTTCTTTAATTCCACACTATATGGACTTTGCTGTGCAGCTGAGTCAATGCTGACCTCAGACGTTTGTACTCGAGAGACACATTGGAGGAAATTGAACATTTTCTCTCTAATTCATATGAACTGAAGGGCCAGTGTCTCTGTGAGTGTCAGTGTGTGTAAAAACCTTTTGTTTGTGTTTTGCACTTAAGAGGAACGTTGTTACTGTATGTATGATAACTTTTTGAGAACGTTGTATACTCGTGCATTGCTTATTTGTGGGACCTTAACTATTCCTGTTTGTATTTTATTGCTCATCTTTAAACGTTGTGTTATTTCCTGTACCAAATATTGAATTTAAGGATGTTGATTCATAGGAATGATGATGATGATGATGATGAGTAGATTCATGAAAAAAGCAGATCACCTCCTTCTTTTTCTAATGGGGGTAAGAACTCTTCAGGTATGACTATCATTGTAATGTTGTGCTGTTTCACCCGGCTGCCCCACCTCCTTCAGAGACCCAAAAACTCATGTTATCTAACCTGTGATCCTGTTCAGTCACCCCCTCCCTTTTCATAATGGATTGTTTCTCTTAAGCAAATGTAATATTTGTACTTGTATTTAGACAAAGTTTTTACCTTCATGTACTGACTATACTCTTCATAATTCTTTGAGGTGCACTGTGACTAATACAATGCTGCTATATCACAAGGACTTTTCTTTTGTACGTCACATTTTGCAGAAGTGAGTGTTGCTAAAGGTGACGGGTACAAAGTGGGCTCGAGTACAGAAGCCCTGCTTTCATTGCTCCAATTCAGTCCAGGCTTCATTGCGCTGCCTCGGTGCAGTGTTTTAATCTCAGAATGACTGTGTGCACAACAGTAAGATGTGTAGCTCTTCCTGTTGGTCTTCCTTATGAGCATGAAGGACAGGGAGTAAAATGTAGCAGTAAAATGTTTTTAAACCTCATCTTGCGTCTCTTGGTGACAGTATTTGAGAAAAACGCCCAAACAGAGCTATCTGACATCAGTCTAGATGGCGTCCAGCACTTACCAGAAAAATACACTGATCAAAGGACTTTAAAACTGTTGAGTTAAAATATAGATTCTGCAATTGAAATTTTAACAAGATGCACATTTTTGTCACACGTTATTATTATGTGTAATCAATGTGTATGTGTGCTGCTGCAGTGTTGACATATGCAGTATGTTAAGATTTGCTTAAAGTTTTCATTTGCTATTTGAGTGAAATCAAAGACAATTAAAATGACATGAACACAGATTTATGAATAAATCTAATTATTTTTTAGCCATGCTAGCAATGTGGATCAATGTCAGTCTATCAGTACAGGCATTCATGGTTCCCACAGGATGTACCACTCTGAGTTTGGTGACTTTTATGAATTATTTCCAGTTTTTCATTGAAAAATCTCAACAACTTTTGGATATATTGCCATGAAATTTGGTTCAGCCATTCACTGCCCCCAAAAGACGATCATCTAACACCAAGTGGTAAAATTCTATTTTTACCCCATACTCACATCCAAATACCTGTAAAACTAATACCAACTGCCTATAAGTCTCAGCTGTGCTTTGTGTTTAGTGCTAATTTGCAAATGTTAGCATGCTAGCACAGTAAACTAAGATGTTAAATATATACCAACATGCTAGCACTATCACTGTGAGCATGCTGGCATTAGCATATAGCCCAAAACACTGCTGTTCTTAATCTGCTAGCATGGCTGTGTTTCTTGTTTTAGACAGACACATATCTAAAAAATGTACAAAGCCTGCATCAAAGAGATGAATTTTGCTGTGCATATTAACATTAGTGTGATACAAATTGCAAATCTTAACATACACCCTGCACACGTTTCAGTTGCAATATTTCAGTTGAATAGATAAGAGTGCTTGTTGTGATTGTTTTTGTTTTTGTTTTTTGTTTTTTTGGTTGAGCAAAAACAATTTGCCAGAAGAAATTCTTCCATGTGACTTAAAATGTTCTGTTTAAATTCAGTAGCATCTATATAAACTGTCTGTAGTTGATCTAATGCTAAAATGTGATGTCAAGAACTTTTAAAATAGAATTGATTGACAAAATGAATACTGAACAACAATAATGCCTTTTACAATGTCAGTGATACAAACAAAGTTATAAACCCACATCCATAGAGAAAGATGAATTAATGTCCTTTTGCCTTTTATATGTTTTCATTGCTTGAAGTTGAAGCTCATAAAAAAGACTGCACTTAGGGTACGTTTGGTTTAATTTATCTCCTTATACAGCAAAGTGTATTCGTAGTGTTCATGGGCTTTGGAGCTTATAAACTTTGAGAGCAGATCTCAAGCATAGAAGTCCAAAAAATGCATCTATAAATCGTGTTGTAGCACAAAATAATATGCAAAAGGTCAAGTGGAGTTACTACTGAAATACTCTTCAGCAAATCTGTAGCTAGCAAGTCAGCCAGTGTCAAGATTACTATCTCATATAGAGACAGGCCGTCCATGCACAGAGGACTTCCCCTCTGGGAAGTCCTGGGGAGTGAGGTTTGGATGTTTGAGGTTTAGAAAGTAACCTGTTCAAAAGGTTGACAGCAGCAGTAACTGTCTACCCCATGGAAGTTACAAGGATCTACATGACATGACAAGAAAAGTGATGTGTATAGAAATTGATTGTTGGTTCAGATGTGGCTATACTTTGTTGGCATGACGTCAAACACCCATCCGGGCAGAGCAGTTGTGCAATACACAGGCACAGTAGCTGCATCAAGTGGTTGGAAAAACAAGGTCTTTTTGTGGAAGTGCTCAGTGGACTGCACTGTGTGAGCGACTAACTCAGTTCACACATGTACTTCCTCTTCCATTTCATACATGTCTGATTAGCAGCAGCTCTGATTAATCTGGTACCTGTGTTGGTGATATGACTGAAGATTTCCCATCAAGTGATTTAATTGCTGTCTTGTCCTCTCTTTTGTTGGTTATAGCTGAATATGATAATGTTACCATAATAGCATCCTAAAGTGTGTGGTACAAAACCTGATGGCTGGATTGTGAAGTTGTTCTCCATGTTCATTTCTAGTAAACACACTGGAACTGGCTCTTTTAATAAAAAAAAAAAAAAAAAAAAAAAAAAAAGAGAAATAATGATTTGTGGGAGTGTCTGTTGTTTTAATTAGTTGTGATAGTTGTGTGTGTGTGTGTGTGTGTGTGTGTGTGTGTGTGTGTGTGTGTGTGTGTGTGTGTGTGTGTGTTGTGTGTGTGTGTTGAAAGCTTTGGTAAACTCAGCATCATCTTTCATACGCTGAACCTCACTCTGCTGACTGAGCCCCAGCACTCTCTGAATGGAGTCACTAGTGTGTATTTGGAAAGTATTGAGCAGTTTCATTACCATCGATACAAACGGCCGATTGCAATTGATGATTCAGATGATCACCCCACCCAGATCTGTTTTGCTCATCATTACATAAAACTGGTTTGGGATTCACAGCCATGCAGTGGAGCACCCGGGGGGCGGATCGATCATAGAGAGAGGTTACAACAAATTCAGTATCTGCCTGGCAATAACTACTGCAAATAAACAGCGAGAGTGATGCAGGGCAGTACTGCACTGTCTGTGGGTTAACTGTGAGGAGCAGGTTTATGTTACACAATGTCTCCTCAGGCCCTATACAAAGCTTGAACCTAGATCTATTTTCAGTTTTTATTATGCTAGTTGGATGGCAATGTCGTCACTTTGATCAAGGCTGAAATAGCCCAACAAATATTGGATGGATTGGCTTCATAGTTTCAACAGCAATTGGTCCCCAGAGGATGAATTCTAATGACTTTGATCATCCCCTTTTCTTTTCTCACAATTTTTTTGTTATAAAACATATTTGTTTAATCCCAGTGACGACACCACACTGGCACCATATTTTGTCAGATATTGAAGCCTAGTAAATAGGTCATCGGGACCTATGATGTATTTGTGATTCAGTTCAGTGTCTAGTAATATCACATGTATAACATTTTTTGACAGGACCAGGAAACATTTTTAACAAATGTAAAGCATAGACTGTCTATAAAATGGACGTAGTCTCTGGGACTGTAAAATGAAGCCAATGCTGAAGAGTCTTAAATCTTCATTCTATCTAATGACCATCAGGGAGCGACTCTACTGGTTGTAAGAAGTCAGGTTGTATTGAAGTCTATGGGAAAATGCCCCTACTTCTCACTTGATTTATTAACTCAGTAAATATTTCCTAATAAGTTTCTGGTCTCAGTCTCTAGTTTCAAGTCTTCAATACTACATGATGTTCATTTTTTAAACAATGGTCCCATTTAGAGGGAAAATAAACCATAAAGCAGGGGATGTATTAGGGCATGGTTGACAGTGTGATTGACGGACTGTACCACAAACAACGACCTGCCTGACAATCAGGTTAGAGTACAGAGCAGGTCAGATCCACCCCTCACTCCTCCTCAGCTCCACCTTCTCCTCCAAATATGGTTTCTTCCAGTTTCAGAAAACCGAGATGGTGACGAACAAATAGGAGATGGTCCTAGATGTTTCCATCCTAATGCTTTGTTGGTGTAGATCAGCATCTCAACTGTTGGCATATATACTGTCACTTCAAATGCAGTGTACAGTCCCTGGTGGAACTCATTGACTTACTGCATTGCGTTTATGAATAAGAAATTACTAACTGCTACCATCAGTCCACTGAACAAGCACAATGCAGGCATTTTTCACAGGAGCTCATCAGTTACTGCTGCATGATTTCCCGTTACATGTCACCAATGCTTATTAGAGTGGCTGTATTATTCTGGCTGAATGGCTACATAGGACATGTTTGATTCTGGCGAATATATACAGCAGTTCTGTTGAGGAGCCTCCAGTCATCAGACATTAACACTCAGCGTCAGACAATGCATCATGTATTTTGTTCTTCAACATCAATATGACAGATGCTGCTGAGCTTGAAGCGCATCCAGCATTTCAGTGTCTGTTAACCACCGGGTCCCATCATGGAATCAATGGCCCAAATGGTTTAAAATGAAAATCTTTCACCAACATTGCTTTAATATTTATTGACTTCAACCTTGAGGCAGTGAACTGCATTATCTGCTGGATGCAAGCTGTATCTGAAACCGCAGAGCGATGGGAGTGATGATCTGACAAACGTGCAAGACAGGTAGATGACAAGAAGCTTTCAGGTCTCGTTGTTACTTTAATCTGTTATATGATGTGATGTTTTATTATCAAACTACAATCAAACTAAACTTTTCTTAATGTGTCTGTGTTTGTGTCGCTGGCTAAAATAAATCTTTTTAATCAAATGAGTGAGTGAGTGATCAGCTGTGAAGAGTCAGCGGTCATTTCTCAGCTTTGAGGCCTTTAGACTTGAAGGCCCCACTGTGCCATGATACTAATTAAGTTCAGCTTAATTAAGGGTGATTCATTAAGTAAAAAGAGTTAATTAATTATAATATTTATAGTATAATAGATAATTAAACATGCAACTGAGTTAATAATTGAAATTCAATCTATGTTCTTTGCTTGAAATCTTGTTGGATTTATGTAGAATTGATCAGTCTCATATTGGAAGGACATTTAATGTTAACTTATATCTGTGTAATGAATAATTAATAACTGATGCATGGACTTACCTTTTATACTAACTGCAACACTGTTATTATGGCAGCATATTTTTAAATGACTTGCAGGATGGCATGCACCCACACTAATTACAACAGAGTGTAACCTGCAGAGATGAAAGAGGAGCTCTTGGGAACCATCTGGTGAGCATTTTAGACACGGCCCTTGCAGTCATGTATTGGTTTGTACCTGCTGTCACTGTTTTTCAGAGTTTGTGCCAGGATTATTATTGCCAGGACCAAAAAAAAAACCTTTAAACCTTAAATTACAAGCAAAGCTGCCAAGTACCTGCTGAATTAAAATGTGGCTTTATACCTCAAATGTGTTGCCTCACACCAGTCTTGATTTTATTGCAGTATATCAGCCTGCTCAGCAGAAAAACTTATGACAAAAACTAGTCCTAAAAATAGTCTTGAAAACCGGTGACAGTAGATATCGGCTCATGTTTTTTCGTATTTTATTGCTTTCCTTGTTTTTCTGCTCTTCTCTCTTTTCAAAACTCATATGTAGAGGTATACTTATTATATTATAAGTGACACCAACATAACAGTACACAAACCATTAATACATGGTTTCTAACGTATTTCATTTTGAAATGGCTATTAATGATGTGCATGTATCTGTAATAATCTAGTTCATACATATATAAATGATCTTAAACTTGAACATTTACATATTTAAATCTTGGTTCCCTTGGTTTTTAAAGTGTGTTACAACATTTTTTGGATGTTTATACACATGCAATCAAAGTCTGTTTAAAACTGTTAGTGTGAAAGTTGATTCTTGACAGGTGAGAGAAACAATGGATGTTAAATATAAACACACTAAATGTCATGATAGCGTCAATATTCATCAACACACGAAATCAGAAATATGAATACTCATAATAATGAGTACTCAGTGGAGAAGATCTGCCTGTATCACAATGAAACACGTACTGGGAGTGAAGACTGACTGAGGTGCTGAGAGCATCTGAATGTTGGCCTCTAAATGCCTTTCAGTGCCATTTGAAATTAATCATGTTTCTATTTAACTAAACTGCAACATCAGTATATGTATTAAAATATACATTACTATAACAGTAAATAGTCTCTAACAGCTGGAGATAAATTTTGAGCTCCTTTGTTATGAATCATGATCAGAATATAATGGGGGCAATTAAGGTGTTATTTGCTCCGAGATTCATGATTTCCTGCCTCAGCATCAACACGTATCATTAAGATTAAAGCTGCCCAACAACACTCAAAATCCATTCAGCACCACCATAATAGAGATGAATGAGACATTTCATCTCTGACAATGAAGTGAAATTAGCTTCAGAAAGAGGCCGCAGTTCAATTGAATCACATGGGCTTTAAAGCTACCTTCCTTACATTTTCTGTAAATTGTAAATTGTCATGTATTTCTGTCTGCTATAAATCAAGTTATTTTAAGAGTTTAGATCATTTGATTCATTTTTACCTCAAAAAAAACTGGGGGTTCACACATCTTCTGACCCCTTCATTATGAGGGGGTTTGTTATTAATAGTGTCTTCAGGCATCATGACGATAATGCAGCCAAACCTGCCAGCATCATCCAGCAGATGGAGTCCTTCAACTGCAGCCACAATTTATACATCCAGCCGGCCTCACAAGGTTCATCTGCAGCAGGTAGTCAACAAATCTGAAATTTATACACAGTTAAAGGTAGAAAATGAGTTGCAGCTCTTTGTTCTCTGATGTGTACAGCACAATGGAAAAATTCATTTTCATCACCATGTTAGTCTAGCACAAAAAACTGGACTCCCCACAGAAGCAGCCTCCCTGGATCCCTTTCCCATCTGTAGTGGTTATTATGCTAATCAGAGTTTATGGTGCATTTAAGAAAAAGCACTGCACAATCTGAAATTTTGTGTAATTTTTTTAAACTTATAATGCTAATAATGTAAACTTTGAAGTAAAAAATTCAGTTAAATAATCTTTTTGAGGGTCTCCCCATTATTGGGGGCATATATACTTATAATATGCTATATTATTGCTATATACATCCTTTATCAGCAATTTCATCTAAACGTTTAACGCGTTGTGCTGATTTTTACATGGACTGAAATGTTTCACATTAAATTTTCATACTTCATATAATAAATTATAGAATATAAGGATAATAGATAACAGATCTGATAGACATAACAGAGCTTTAATAAACAAACAGTTTGAGTTTATATTGTTTAGTAGACTCATCAAAGACATTGTCAAGTTGTTAGTAAACCCTTGTTATTTTTTTTTACTTACTATAACATAATTAACACCAAACTCAAAGCCACACCCGTATAAACAAAGATTTCATGTCGTCATGTTGTAATATAATTAGCTCTTTCCCTGAGAGCCAGTGAAACATATTATGGCAAGCGCGAAGGACAATTTAGCTGAAACGCGTAACTACCAGCGATAGTAAAACAACAAGATTAGTCGCCGCCGAAGAAGAGATTTGAGACACAGCAGCTCAGCGCCGTTAAAGCCGAGGAAACACTAGCTTAGCAAAAATGGCGTCGGACAGTTTTCGAGATTTAAATTGCTTGTACCATTTACCAGACTCTCTACTCTTCTTCGCCACGACAGTGAAGTGTTAACCTGATTCACTGCGACATGACGGTGATATTCACTGCTCAGTAAGACACAAACGAAGTGTTGCTGTGGGTCAAACGCCGTCCGGAACAAGACGAAGCTGCTGTGCGTTTGTGGCCGTGGTTTAAAGCAGCTCTTTCCTCCACAGGGTGTTTGGTCTGAGAGTCGTAAGAGCCTGTGTACTGATAAAAAATACATCCACTCTAATATGTCAGTTTTCTTCGTGTTGACATGTGCAACAAATAAGCGCTTCTGTTCAAGTGTAGCACATATATACATCTACATCTAAATACCAGCAGATGTTTGCCAATTTAAACTGTGATGTAAACCATTAAACCAGACTGCAGCAGTCCCCATAGCAACAGAGGAGAGGGTGGGCATCACAAAAGACACAGGGACACACAGTGATCACACACAGTCATCTGGAGTTCACATCACAAGCTGTGTATTGTGTTTTAGATGCAAAACCCAAAGCCATACACCACATAAACCCTCCAGCTCCATGTCACAGAATGAAACCTGGGAGATTCTAGTTGGCCCCAATTTCCTAAGAGCAAATATGGTACAATCCACCCTCATAAGAAAACCTTCACCAATGGCTTCCCCCTCCCTCAGTCTGGCAGGTACCACTCACTGTCGTGGGGGTGATCCTATCCATCCACCACAAATCTAGTGCTCATTGTGGCAGAATTGCAGTGCACTGGGCTGTACAGAGCAGGGTACCATCCAGGCTGTTGTCTGTGAGGGGTGGGGTCCGGCTACACTGATACCACCAAACAGAAGCTCACAGAGGGACACAGAGAGGCAGAAAAAAGGGGAGAAAAAAGAGAGAGAAGAGGGGGGAATATTGCACCTGAAGAGGAATATAATACGGGTAAGGAGAAAAGGGGATGGATGGAGGGAGAAGGAAAAAGACAATGGGGAAAGGTCCAGAATGGTTCATATAGATTTGCTCCTTTGCTGCTCTGCTTTTTTTCCCCTGTTGACAATCCATCTGACTTGATTTATTTTCCTTCTGTGGTACATTTTTTTTAAACATATGCATATTTATTCGCCATTTCATGAATGTCGGTGTGGCTGCAGTGCTTATTTCACTCTACATTTGATATCTCTGTGGTTATTCTGTCTCGTAGTGTGAGATTTTGAGGGCCATGGTCAATAAATCTGACCGTTTGGCCAATTTACGTGTGTCTTTGAAAGAAAACCAGTGTTTTTGCTTCCATATATGATGACATAATGTAGCAGCTGTGCCAATTCTATGACACAATATTGACTGATATTTATACTTCATTACTGGCGACTGACTGGCTTCATGCTTGCTTTGCAACCAAAGCTGCCAAACATATATTCGAGCAATAAAATAGTGGAACTATTGAACATAGCTTTTATCACATATTACATAACAGTGCTCACAGTGATAAGGGGTTTGTCTAACTCACACATATAGTTTATTTGATTAGCCACCTACAATGGAGTATCAAAAAGCTAATTTTGCTGTAAGTGATCTTTGGGTGCATGAAAAGGAAATGCACATTTCAGCCATAACTTACTGCAACCAGTGAAGATTACCTCTACATTTTTAGTCCTTTAGAAATATGTTCAAAAGGAAGTATTGTATTTCTAGGGCAAAGAGCAATGGATCAATTATCTATGTGGAAGCAAGATTATAAGGAAACTTATTCAATTAGAATAAAATGAAAAAACCAAGAGCTAATAAAATAAATAAATAATAAATGTGTTTCCATCTAGTTGAAATCCATAAATGTTGCTGTGTTTGTGGCTAGGATGAAAGGAGACACCCCAGTGAACAGCACCATGAGTGTCGGCCAAGCCAGGAAACTGGTGGAGCAACTGAAGATCGAGGCTAGTTTCTGCAGGATAAAGGTAAGACAAGCTCAAAACCTCAAATTCAGATCTAAATCTTGATAGTGCAATGCTATAAAGCACATATAATTGAG
Source organism: Rachycentron canadum (assembly GCA_038496675.1). NCBI lineage: Eukaryota > Metazoa > Chordata > Actinopteri > Carangiformes > Rachycentridae > Rachycentron > Rachycentron canadum. The sequence goes on along the minus strand of CM076660.1, from coordinate 17,600,750 downwards.
GTAAAAACAGAAGATAAAATAATGTTCTCAATCTTCAATTGACTCTGTAAAAGATAAAATAATCCCACTGTCCGTGAAGGGAATGAACAGTACAGGAAACTTTCATCATCCTCATTGGCTTGCAGGTGCAGAAAAGCACCAGTGACCTTCTCAGACGTGCTTTAAGTCAATGCTTCTCACTGGAAAGTTTCCAAATGGTATTGGTTTCTATCACGTTCCTGATGGCATCAAACACCTTGCAGAGGCACCTTCCCTCTTTAAACAATACATTTCAGCAGTACAACAATTAAGCAGAGGACAAACTTTCTATTGTGAATATTGTTTTTAGAGACAGCTGTTTTAAGATGTTGTCGCCACATTTGGGCTTAATGGGTGAGAGGGAAGAATGAGAACAAGCTTGTTTGAATAAACCAGACGTGTTCATAAAAATGAAGTTTCTTTTAGCAGCAGCTCAGCACTCAGAAAGAGGCTGTTCTGACTCCTGTACCAGACTTTTGAAACGATAAACATGAAATGCAAACCACCATGTAAAATATATTAGACGTACTATATTTTGCCACTAAATGTGAAGCTTAAAATCATTTTTCATTCAGTTTTTCTAGTTACTGGCTTCATTGTCTATTTTTGTCCTGGTGTTCTGTTTCTCTTGTGTTCACTGCTGTATTGTGATACCTTTGCAGCCACAGACATCCGGTTTTCATCAACCGGATCAATAAGTTTCATCCTCTCGTCTTTTTTTTGGGGGGGGGGGGGGTATTAGTTGTATGTCCATCTACAGACATTATAATTATCTCTTTTTTCTAGCTTTGGTAGAGACACCTTTGATGCAGTTGGATTTTTGGTTTTGAGGGATGCACAGTGAATCATTTGGTTTTAACCAAATGTGGTGTGTTTAATATTGACCCATGTCACTGAAACTCTTAAATCTTCAGACCTCAAACACAATAATGTGTGTGCAAAACAAAGTGGTGAGGGCTCTTAAATAAAGGCTTTCATTGGTATTAAATATTAGAAATCTGTACACAGGCATCACATAGACAAAGGAATGAATACATGCTAAAAACATGGGGAGTATATCCTTATTAGAGCTAAGACAGTGCCAAAATGGTCTTTATGAGGGAATGACCCTGTACACGCTGTATGTTAGTGTTTATGTGCACCTAAATTATCACCTCTTCCAGTAGTGGATGCTAGATATACTTACAGAATACAAAGACAACCAAGACTAAGCCTCTGACCAGGATGAACTGTGACTATATTTGTGGAAAGGACTGATTGAAAAAAGGTATAATTAATGTAATCATGCTCACGAACTCCTCACTTCCAGGTATCAAAGGCAGCGGCCGACCTGATGGCGTACTGCGACGCACACGCCTGCGACGACCCCCTAAATTATCACCTCTTCCAGTAGTGGATGCTAGATATACTTACAGAATACAAAGACAACCAAGACTAAGGTTTTCAATCTCTGAAAATCACTGATTATTCTTGTTAAAAGGAAGGAAAGTGTTGGCTTTTAAAAGTGGTGGACTTCCGTTCATGAGCACATCATCAGCCTCTGACCAGGATGAACTGTGACTATATTTGTGGAAAGGACTGATTGAAAAAAGGTATAATTAATGTAATCATGCTCACGAACTCCTCACTTCCAGGTATCAAAGGCAGCGGCCGACCTGATGGCGTACTGCGACGCACACGCCTGCGACGACCCCCTGATCACCCCCGTGCCCACCTCAGAGAACCCTTTCAGGGAGAAGAAATTCTTCTGTGCTCTGCTTTGAGACAAATCAGGGATTGTTGTGATTAAAAGTACAACTGTACAGTATGTACATGTATGTACAGTGTGTACACGTACTTCCAATTGAAATAAGACATCAATGTACTATAGTAACCTTGCATAAAAGCTGCCGATGTACAGTACATAATCAACTACAAAATGTCTGGAACTAAATTCTTTAACTGCTAACATCTGTCTCAATGTTAGAGGGGAAGAACAAAAATATCGCAAAACCTAAACGTTCAGCCAATAAAGAGTGAGATTTATCACAATCAAGACCCAAAACACAAGACTACAAGTCAGAAGAAAAGAAATTTTAAGAAGCTATCACCTGGTTAAAAAAAACATGTACATCTCATGCTCATATATAATACAGGTAACTGCCAAAAAGGACTTTCTGAGCATCAGCTGTCTTAACTGGCTCCAGTCATCCACATGGATCCTGCAGCATCTGAAACATTTTACTGGAACGTTAAATCCCCACATTAGGTCCATGGATGATGGTGGTGCTACATGTCTCAGATGCTGCTCTGATAGGTCAGGGCTGCAAGTTCTCCCCAGTATAAACTGTTCACATACATTTGGTATCTGACAACTGAGAAAAAGACACGCCTATGTTAGGTAATTAAGTATGACATTTCCCATAAATGACACCGTTTCCATTTGGTGATGCAGGTAATAACATCCATCTTCCATCAGATGCTTTATTTACAAGTAAATCTTCATACAGAACGCTTTTTCCATTTACATTCAGATTGTCCTTTGGAGCTGTATCCCATGTATTTTTAATATATTTTGTGTTCTTTATTCACTGTCTTTTTACATGTTTTGGCAGTTACTTGTATCTAACATGGAGACTATTTATGAGTGGATTATAATCATGTAATCACTTTCTTTCAAGGTTTTATTAAGATTTTAGCATTTTGCTCATTTCTATACTGTTGCTGTAGTGTGGATGTGGAAGTGTATGTGTGTGTGTGTGTGTGTGCGTGCATAGGTGCTACTGTGAAACTTAAGCAACAACTCTGAGCATCTGATCACTGTCATATCAAGATTTTATAGTTCAATAGCACACAGACCCAAATAAAAAAAAAAAACATTCCAGGGGTTATGGTTATATAATTTACAATCTAAGCCATTGAAGCAAAATCAACTATTCGGTTATTATGAGTCTGTCACATGAACAGTTTTCTATTTCTTTAAAGCAAAAATAAATAACAATAGTCATATTGTACTTTTACAGACAGGTGTGCGTTATCATTTGATCTGATCAGGTCTGGCAGGTTCTCCAGAGCAGAGTGTTTCAGAGGTTTCAAGAAAAATCTAACGTCTCTACTTACTGATGTGAAATGAGGGCAGATGAGAATGACCTGGGACTTTCCATTATGATTAAAGGTTTCACTTTCTTCATGGTTATTTCTCCCATCTACAGCACAAAAAAACTGTTCTACTACATCATATCCACACAAAAAAAAGGAAACTGCTCTTCTTCTAGCATCTTTGACATGGTGAAACTTTCAGGAGCACCTGCTCTGGACCATTTCAGAAATTAACCAATGTATTTTCAAAGTCTTGCAAATGTCAAATTTGGAGCTTTGTCAAAAACAACAAAAAAAACATGGACTATCAAGCATTGAAATAAAACCTCCTGTCATCAAAAGCTGTCTCTCATTTGTGATATTTGATAAAAATGGAATCCATAATGAACATATAGAAAAAACATACTCCCCAATCATTTTCTTTTATTTTCTTTAATAAGAACAATATAAAAACTGAAGAGTGTTCACAGTCAAATACAAACACATCAGCCAGGAGCTGCTACACAATGGTTACATCTTCATTTAGCTGGTGACTGGTGGGTGCAAGCATTAATCAATGAGTTGAAGATGATGTAGTACCTAGACATGCACTACTACTAAATCTTAAAGTTCATCTGACTGAATAAGTGTTTCAACTAGCATGCATTAAGGCATCCTTATGTTCTGAAATACAGTCAAAGATAATATCAAGCTCAGCTATGAAGATCTGACCTCAAACAGGATTGTTGGCGTTACATAGCGTCAGTGGTATTCTTTCCTCATTAAAAGCCGCATCAGCTACTTAGCTTTTTGTTTTTTACAGGTAAATCACACTTATTTCTATGTACTAGAACTGTTGCGCTCTTTTTGATTTGTAGAACTAGAAACAAAGTCAGTTCCTATGTGAGCATCTAATACATTCTATTATATGTCTACATCTAAACACACCACTAATGGACAGAGTGCTGGGTGATGTATCATAGCTATTGGCTCGATTAGGATGGACTCCATGATTCTGTTAACGCAAAACAGAGTTCATGTTTTCCTCACATCATGGCTGCCATTGAATCACACCAACCAGTTGCATCACTCTGGATGTCTGTTATGCTCGATGCCACTTGTGGGTGATGACCCTGTAGCATTTGCCAAGCTAATTTAGTAGACTTGTAGGTTTTGTAAAGACTGAAGTCTCATTAGCGAAAGACTGAGACCTTTTCAAGTGCTTTGAGTTTGTTGCATTGACATCTTTATTCATATACATTTCCACCTTAGAGCAAGACCAGATGCGAGAGTCTGACCATTTTGCTTCTTTATTATTAGCAAGATTCAAAGTTAAAACAGGAAAATGTTTAATTAAAAGAAAGTCTCTGCAAAGACCAGTGTCACCAATTTTTGAGGCTTAATTTTTTGTGTCACATGAATCAGTCATATTCAAATCAATGCAATGCACTTCAAACCAACAATCCACCTCTCCAAGAAATTCTTTAAACATTTGTAGGTGGATTTAAGAGTACATAATAAACTGTGATATGGAAGAAGAAGAAAAAAAAAAATCTTAGAGCAACTTTGCCAAGGCCTTCAAAACAGCCAAATGGGGCAAAAAGGCCAAGAGTTAAAGAATTAAAATATTGGCAAGGATGATGCTGTTGAATCATCAAATTACACAGAAGAAAAATGTGTCGTGAACTAAAACAGATCATAGTTTTGCTGACGGTAAGATGTTTAAACAGGGAACAAACTGGCAATGTTGACCTTAAAAGTTAATCTCAGCATGTGGTCGACATAGAATGAACCATGAATTTAAAATTCGACAGAAGGTACATGCAGTGTTACAAAGATCATGAGCAGAATGAATTGTGAATTGTGAACATAAGCAGCTCTGGTATAGGGCAGACATCTTAGCTTGTAAAACACAACTGTAATAACATCATAAAGTCTACATGTAGAATTCCTAGTGTCAAAGCCCTGTTTATGTGCATGCTGGCTCTATGACACAACTCAACTGTAAACGCAAATGCAAAGAAATCAATTATGTTATTAGTTATGCTTTTACCTTCGTTGACAAGTCAAAATGTCTGCAGAACAATGGCTAATGACAGAAAGTAGACACAGACTTCACCCAGCTTACTAATCAAACAGAAACATGAAAACATAAAGAGCTGCCAAGCTACATGTTAAATATGTCAGATATATTTGGGGTTGCAGGATTTAAGAAATACAGTTCAGTATAATTTAAAAAGAAGTGGACTTTAATAATCCTCAGTGTGTACAGTGTCACTTCATATATATGGTGTAGCTGAATTGAGTGAAGATTACTGACGAGGTAACATACAGCTCTGACTTGTGAAGTAGAAAATAATGATTGAATGCTTTATAGGAAGGCATCACACCATTCTTTAAGACAGCCATAGCAATCACCTTGTTGTTTGGCATTTGCCCCGCATGTGTCCTTCAGCCAGTCCTGGAAAAGCTCCTTGTCTTTCTTTAGCACCAGAAACTGTCCGAGGACAACATATGCCTGAGGAGGTATGGATGAACACACAATGAAAAATCTAATTAAAGAGGCCTTCACACATCAATGGTCCTCTTGTCAAGCAGCTGACATTTTAATAAGAATTTGAAAAACAGCACCAGTAAGTATTTCTTCGGAGCTCTACAGAAATAACTACATGAATAGATTAGTATGTGAAAAGGGGATGGTCTGACAAGTGAAGTGAGAATACATTTTAAGCTAGACATTGTTTTACTATGACTGTGGAGACACTAGTTGGCATTGTGCATTGCCCAACTCAAACCCAATTCAACACACTCCAACCTGGAAGCCAAGTCTGAATGCCCAAAAAGAAATGAAATTAAAAGCGTCACCTTGTCAAATCCTTTCTCCTCCAGTCTTTTCCCAAGGACCTCTCCAATGCCCGCAAGAGCCATCACAGGCTTCTCCCCCATGGGCTCAGCCACAAACTCTTTATGTTTTTGGGATGTCGACGACATGACTGTTTTGTTGTTGTCACAGATCACCAACAACTGAGCTGTAACACACATAAATTTAAGAATAAAATCATTTTCCAGCTGTTTGAAACAGTTTGTTTTATTGTGTGTGTGCTCTTTTTTGGGCGGGGGTTGGACAATAGGGACTTAACTATGAGTTTAAGACCTATTTTTATCTACATCTGGTGAACAATGTAGCAGCTGTAGCTTCTTTTACATACAGTCACTGGACACATTCCCTTAAACTAGGGGAAGGAACCGGGAAATGAGAGTCCTCCTCTTATGTGAGAAGATGTGGCGTTCAAAGTAAAACACGATTCTCTCAAACTGAAAGTCGCTTCACCCTCAGTTACTTTCATTTTAACACTGGTCCAACATGTTACCTATTACTCTGACTGTAGCGTGTAATGTTATTGTTCAGCATATACACTACGTATATGCTGAACTGAAGTTGAATACAGCATGATGGATTACTGCTAAACCGATGAGCGTATTTCAGTGAGTTTATGTGCTCACGTTAAAGATTTAGTTGGTCGCTGAATCAACGCGAGTAGCGAACACGAGAAGAGATTTCATCGGTGCCCAAAGGTTAATGATGTTAGCCAACCTGAAAGCCGCGGACGAGAAGGCACCGTTTAATGATTCACTGATATGGTCGTTATATAATATTAATATTTGAATAGTATCAATTTTTCAGCCATAGGATTGCCCTGCATATTTACTCTTGCTGAGATATTAACCAGCTGGCATCAAAGCGATACGGCCCCGGTATTGAATTACGCGCGCAATACATTCCAGTGCTAACAACTTTAGCATAGCGAGCTAACGTTCACTAGCCTCAGACAGCATTATCGCCCGTTTCCCCAGAAGTAACCACTGATTGTTCACAAGGAGGCTGTATAAATACACGACGTTATCCCCAGGTATCCCTCGCCGTAGCAGTCCGTAAAATGAGAGTTATGGAGACCGGAGACCAGTGGCTCAAAATTTAGGCGCCTTCTACTTCTACTAATGTAGCTACACGGTTAGCAGGCTAATCATTCTTAAAATACACCACTCGCTATCGTCTTATGATACGTTTTGATCACAGTATTATTTACCAACTTACACTGTGTATTAACTTACCTTTTAATGTCTTACCCTGGCTGAATAACGCCGCAGTTAGCTGGAGACACTGTGCAGTTTCTGTCCGGATGCCGGCGCCGACCACAATGCCATGCGCCTACCTCTTACGGCCTGACGTCATAGGGTGAAGAGGCGCTGTTTACCCCGAGTTCAGACTGCCAGGACAATCAAACAAACCTGAGAACAAACAGTGACTTTATAGCTGTTTAGCGTTACCTCAACACATGATTTCATCTGATAATGTCCAATTACAACAAACATATCAGACTTTTAGAGTTAAACTAAAAAAGTCCTTTTATGTTGTGAGAGATACATAGTTTGTATTGGGGATGAATGATCATATTGCAATTATTTTTGGCAGATATTGTGATATGATTTACAATTTCAGTTGAAATGGTTGTTTCTGCATTTTGTTTTCACTGGTTCTTGTACCAAACAAGCATGTTCCTTTTAGTCTGGAGATTAGGATTTGTAGGCCAGGACCTCTCTGCAGCACTACAATGGTGATTTATGGTATGTTGTAACACATTTAACACACAAAAATTGCAGCCCCTATAATTTGAATATTGCACATGACCATATTGTGATTTCAATACAATTTTGATACATAGTTCAGCCTGATATATCAAAAAATAATTGCAGCAATGTACTTCTGAAAATTCTGTTTTAAATGGATGTGATGGATGGATTAAACTTAATATTGTTAACAATAAGTCTATTAAAAGTCTGTTATAATAGATGATGCTTGCATGCTAATTCCAAGCTAAATGTTTTGGTTGTACTGAAAATCATGCAATTTTTCTCACTAAATAACAGACACCATGAGTCACACAAGAAAACCACAAATATTGCCTTCAGGGTGAAATTTATTTACTCACAAGTAATACTATACAAAGGTTGATGCAAGTTCCTTTCATCGTTCATGTTATAGTTGTGCGCATTAATACTCTTCTAGCTGTATTTCTTGATACTAGCATCCACATGACACTTGCATCCATCTTTGGGAAAAGGAGGAAGCTTAAAGGTGCTGGGATCAGGTTTGCAGTTAGGTTTATTCATCTCTGAATAAGCCTACAGCTCAGACAGAATATTGGAAGCCAGGCTGCAGGTCAGACCAGTGCCATCAGGCTCCACATTGACTTTCTTCACAACTCCATCTTCCACCAACATAGAATATCTTAAAAAAAGAATGAAGTACACACTCATTTCTAATTACAAACTTCAAATGGTTAAAATGGTTAAAGACGACTGAGTCAGATTTACTTGTGGATTATGATTGACCCTAGGAATCTGATATTAGTAATTACCTTAGAGAATAGAAACTAGATTTTTTAAAATGTATAATAATCATAATAACTACCGATATGATGATAAAAATATTTTCTCCTTGAAAATATATTGAAAATATCATGAATTCTAATCTAATATTTATCTGGTCAGTATTGGTGGACAATCCTACAATCACACTATTACAGTAAATTAGGATTCAGTTATATAGAAATATAAAATACATACTATCAATCTGTTAGTGTAAAACTGAAATAGGCCAAAGAGTCATTACCTCTTAGATCGCTTGTTCCCAAGTACTTGCACAATCTGATCACTGTCAAGTAACAGATCAACTGCCTATGAAGCACACAGAGAAAGACTCATGAGTACACACAGTCACAACACAAACTACAAATTAAATATACCAGACATTGAGTTTTACCTTTGTAAACGCTCCAGTAGGATCAGCCAACATTCGAACCTGCAAAAGAAAATAGCAGTTAGCTCAGCATTCCTAACATCTGAGCTGTAAGTGTGACTCTGCCAGATTGGTGAAGTGCTGCAGTGATGGTTCTCCTTCTGGAGGTTTCTCCCATTTCTCTTTTTTCAAGGCCCTACACTCCAGATTGCTCAATTTGGGCAGCCAACTCTAAGAAGGCTCCCGGTTGTTCCAAACAAAAGGCCACTGTGCTCTTAAATGCAGAATTTTTTATATCCTTCCCCAGGTCTGTGCCTTGACACAATCCTGTCTTCAGGGTCTCCAGGCAGTGCATCAGACAGTCTTTCTTTCCTCAAGGCTTGGTTTTTGCCCCAATATGTATTGTCAGCTGTGAGACAGGTCTGTGCCTTTCCAAATCATGTCCAATCAATTGAATTTACCACAGTCCAGTCAAAGTGTAGAAACATCCTAAAGATGATCAAGAGAAATAGAAGCGACCTGGGCTAAATTTCAAGTGTCACAAACAGCAAAGGGTCTGAATACTTTCAGTTCCTCTTTTTCAAAAAATCTTTGCATTTTTCCTTTTAGTAAGGAGTATTCAGTGTATTATTTTTGCATAAGAGCAACATAACAAAATGTGAAAAAGTGAAGGGGTCTGAATGCTTTCCCAATGCGCTGTTCTTTAACATTCTAAATTTAAATCAAAGACACAAAGATAAACAGATATTATTATAGGTAGATATATATATCAGAACAATATATCATAACAATTATGGTAAATTAGTGTGCACATAGTTTAGTACACTGTGATAATGTTTAACAGATTGCTTGGACTACACACAGAAGTGGGACAGAAGTGGCAATTCCCAATTAAGTTTAGATATACAGAATCTCTGACAGTAGCTGCCACAGCTCTTTAGAAGAGGAAATAGTATTATCATCATCTGAATTATGGCAACTGTGGTCAGATGTTATTTCACAGTTCACCTAAATTGCTCACACACAGAAGCTGTATTACCTACCTTGCCATCTGCTCCATGCTCCTTTCCCCACGCAGCCATGACAAATGCATCATTGACAGAAATGCATGCCACCTCCTGTATGCCTTTACTCTTTAAGTCCTCCGCCTGCTGCACAAACCCTGGGAGATGAGTCTGTAAACAACAAGATAAATATATGGTCATCTAATGCAAAGATCATTGTGCACAACACATGGCAGGCAAAGTTAACAGTGTAGACTCACCTTGGAACAACCAGGGGTAAAGGCTCCAGGTACAGCAAAGAGGACTCCTTTCTTCCCCTTAAAGAGCTGATCCATTGCCACCTTATTTCCTGGCTCCCCCTCCTGGACCTCGACAGCAGGGAGATGTTCACCAGCCTGGTGGAGATCGAGATGACAAAATCTTCATACATAGACTTATTTTTTCAAAATTACTACAACTAATCACCAATATTTTTGTCTCTTTGGGGCACTAGAGCCATTGCTTTCCTCACTGGCAGAATGTGTTTCAGACATCACTCTCTGCTCATGGCTTTTTAAGGGCTTCACAGCAGTCCTGTCATCGAGGACATCGAGAAGATAACATTAGATATTATTTTATGTACTGTATGTAGCTATGCAGAAAACTTGCCAATGTTTTATTATGGTCAGTCACCATAATAAAACAGGTTTGAATGTACAGTAAAGAAATGCACAGAATATATGCAAAAAGATCAAACAAACGTTTTTGTTTTTTGCACCTTTTCTTAATTTAGTCAATACCGGGATTATAAAAAATATGCAGGTCTCCAATGGGGCGTCTCTTCAACGGCTGGATTGGAGCCTGGTGGTTTAGCAAATGAAGAGATTATCAGATAATCTCAACGAGATTGCTATTTGTGGGTCAGTGGCCACTGGAGGGCGACACAACAACACAAACAGAGGCAGGTCTCTTGTTAAAATGGCCGAATATTTTAACTATATTTAGGGGTGACTGACGGATTAATAGGCGACATTATCACACATCCCAAATAAATAAATACGTGTGTGTGTTTAACCTTCACTATGTTATACATTTTTATTCATAAAACAGTTCAACAAACTAATATTAGAGGGGCTGCACTGATGCTTTCAGTTTCTCTTTAAGTTCATTTGTTCTTTGAGGAATAAAGTTATGCTTACTCATGCTTATTTAATTTTAAACTTATTAACACACGAACACGTGAGAACAACTTTCACATTATCTACACAGGCCTTTCAATGGGGGTCTAAGGTGACTCCAGCCCCTCCGTTTGACAGGGACCAGTCTGTCTAGAGCTGGGGTGATCATTGACAGGTCGATTGGTGCCCAACATGAGGCCGTCGGTGCTGAGGAGGCAGCAGGTGAAGTGGTCGCAGGACACCACGGTCAAATTAACGTCCTGATAACGGCTGTCATGGCGACGCTCCTTAGTGACCGTTAGCACGGCGAGCTACAGAGGCTGAACAGCGACGAAACGGCGTAGTTCAGCTACTTCACGGGGAAAATACGTCGACAGCCTCCACGTCTGAGCGTTAACACATGTCGCCCGTCCACCTAACGCCTGTAAGTCCTACCTGGATTGGCATCTTGGCGGTTGTAGAGACGTGTAGCAGCCTGACGCGCTGGACGACCCGGGTGCTTTTGATGAGACAGGCTGTAATGGACAGCATTGTAGCTCAGTGTGTAGCGGGCCAGGGGCGGGTACAGTCTTACGGTGGGTCCGCGGGCCGGGAGTTGCGTTTCTGCTCAACCTCTCCCTGACTTTGTGTTTTTCCCACTCCAACTTACTCCAGTGACCAGCGGTGCCGTCCCACGATGACTGTGGCTGTGTGGACTTAACCCAGCTTCCAGACTTGGGCCTAGTAAATCTTTTTATTTACTGCGCCATCTGCTAGCAGGACGCCATATGTCTAATGTAGTATTTATTTAAGTGATTGATAACTTTGTGGGCTTGAGGATAAACCGTTTAACATGAATTGGACGCTGCAGATGGAGGCGCGACAGCCTGTTAAACGCCAATAAACTGTCCAAGATGAGCAAATACCTGTCTACTCTTCCATCCATCCACCTTTAAAAGGTAAACCTGCATTGTGGTGGAAGTTAAATAAAAAGTTGCGTTATTGCTGTAGCACTGTTAGTGCCCTCTTCCTGGGCCAAGACTAGGATTGTCCTTCAGAGTGAAGCTGCTAATGTTGCTGCTGTTTCCCAGTATTGACACCTGCAGTCAAAGGTGATGAGCAAAATATGTTCACAAACACACAGAGGCAAAGTGTTTAAGTTTACAGTCATCTGTCATCCACGCTCAGTAACTGGTTCCCCCCCCCCACAGAACCACACACATAAATACACACAAATAAACACAAACAGCCACAGGGAGAGATGAGACCAATGGTATGCGGTGGTGGTGTGTCCGTTTTATTACACAGCACAAAGCACCTACAATAATCCACTCCCTGTTGCATCAGACAGTGGAAGATCTCACTTTTTTCACAGTGATTTTTATGTGGACATGTTTAGACAAGGACATTGAACTTTTTTTTTATCTAAATGGGAAAAAAATAGCCTACACAGAAATTCACAGCCAATATATCACACACAAAAATAAAGCAGTGTCAACAAACAACAGTAAATTGAGTAAAAAATAGAATTTAATCATTTAAATAGTCTTTCAAAATACAAACATTGATTTGAACCTCTAAATAATATAACGTTTAGTAGCTGTTCTTTATTATAACTGGCAATGTTAAATGTACACTGTGGCTATACAAGGAAATGTGTGAGGTTTGGTAATTTATTGTATTGCTCATTTATATTAATGCACACATATTTAATAGAAACTACAAATGACTGTATAATTTGAACAATGACACTGCAAATGACCCTGCCTTCACCCTAACCCACCGTACCTAAAACATCTGTATGCTAATGAAAAGTTACCATTTATGTAAATGACAAAGTTTTAAAAGCTCTAGTTCGACCCAGGCATCTATATTTATTTGTTTGCTTCAGAAATCTGAATTTGAATTCAAGAAATTAGGTTAGTAAACAAATCACCGAGCAAAAAGAAACCTTTAGGTGAAATGAACATGTGTAAGCTGTAACCTATGAAAACCAAGCAGGTGAATCAGAGTCACATTTTGCCAGATATATCAACCCCTGCTCCACAATGCTAGCTGTGGCAACACCTGTGTGTTAAAAGATGAACTGTTTTCAATTTGAACTGCCCTCCAGTGTCTTCAAGCCCCAACATTAATCCTGTGAAACCACATCAACTGTAGGCCTCCCTCCCAATGTGAGACACTGGAGCACTATCTTATAAAACATGAGTAATGAGCCATATACACCTTAAAACTATGAAAGAAAAAAATGATCTCAGGTGTTTGCACAACTGCAACTTGCACATTCAATATACCTAATATTCAATTTGACTTGACATGTCAAAAGATCAAGAATTACATGTGTCTCCACAGTTATTTGGCCATCAGGCTTGCTCTGCCTCCTGAGGTAGCCCTCTGTAGCATCACCATGCAGCTGGATCTATAGAGCAATGTAAATTGATCCCTAAATGACAATCAGCTTCAGAAAACACACCTGCGTAAATAAAAAAAAAAAAAAAAAAAAAAAAAAACAATTAGCATTCAAAATATCATGAATGGAAGCTTCATTCCAATACCAAACCCACAAGAGTGTCCAAAATGTAAATAAAATACCATTAAATCCTAGAAAGGAAAATGTATGAAAAAGGAGTTTTCAAGTCTTTACAAATTTCAGTACACTATGAGCTGCACAAATGTAATCGTAATGGGGAATTTGAATCACATTTGCTGGCTTTGTTATCTTCCTCTATAAATTGCATGTTTCTGTTTATTTAAATGGAACTGTACATGGCTAAAAGGTTAATGGCCCTTTGGCCACTATTATTTTTATGGATCTGATTGTGACATCAGATACTGTAGCTTTGCATTGCACGTAAAGCTCATTGTAATGATCACTTATAATGTAAGCATACAAACCTGCTGAACAATGAGTAGGACTTTCGAGATGTTGTCAGACAAGTTTCAAATCCAAAAGGAAGATGTTGCATATGTTGCATTTCTTGTTGCCCTGAGCCCTTTACGGGCACTTACAAGTAAAGTTCAACAGATGTATGGACACAAAGGTGGGGCATTGCATTTAAGCAACTGAGAGATCGTTTATGTAGCGCTCTTCACCACTGCAGAAAATGCAGCATAATCTCATCATAAACCTATCAGTCATACACATGGGTTAGTGTTATACATTATAGCCCACAAATATATTGGGTCAAATAGGTCAGACCATTACAGCTGCTGGAGACAAAAATAGTGGTTAGATTTAGAGAAGGATAGCATTAAAAAAGCAGATGAGGCCTATTCCTTTTTTTTCTTAACCACTGATGTTACCACACTGGCTTTAATGTCAGAGCCGTGTTCTTCCCTGATCTCAGCGTAGCATCATTGGTTTTGACTGCACATGTACACACATGCTTGCATGTATGGAACCAGTTCTGTGTGCCGATAGGATTTACATACAACACTGAATATATTACCTTCCATGTAGAGCATTTTATAAGCACACAACATTCATGTGCACTTCTCCTGGACTATAAATCAATTGCACAGCCTTTTTTATAAAGAATCCCGCACTTTAATGTACACCAGCGGTTCTCAATTCCAGTATTTAACCCCAAAGAGTGCTGCTGGTTTTCTCTTCTACCAAGTGGCTGGATCTACTCTCTTTGCTCTCCCAAACCAAACCAGGCTCAACTAGATGCTAGAATTAAAAGCAAATCAGCACCTGGGGTCCTGAGAGCAGAGAACTACTGTTATACATACACAACTAGATGTCTCACCATTTTATCCATATTTTAAATGCGACAGACAATAATCAAGTCATTATATTGCTTTTGACATATTGCAAGTAATTCCTATGAATTTGCCTATAACGGCACACTAAACTATAGTGAATACAAGCACTCCATGTGCATGTCAATCTGATCTTATAGTGGACCTTTAAGTCTTTTGCCAGATATTTTATAATGGCTTTCATAAGTAGATGTTGCATTATTTTTAAAAAGTTCATGAGCCACATGATTAGAGTCTGTTCTTGGGTACCTAAAAGTTGTTCTTCAGTGGTTATGCAACTGCAGATTGATGCGGTGATGGAACACACCATGAAAATAGTTGAAACTGAGAAGTATTCTGGCATTCGTGTTAAATGTTTTCACTCTTGGATCTTGAAGCCTTTAACTGAAGTTTGGCAGTTTACATCTTACCATAGGCTTTCCCACTTAGAGACAATACATGAGGTTTTTCTTTAGTCATATTCTTTTTCTTTCTTCATGTAGCCTAAAGGGTAAAAGGGCCATTTTCCTTATTATTAATTCTATAACAAGAACTTTCCTTTCTCATAAAACACTCATCCACTCTTGAAGATGAGATCTCTATTGGGTCTTTCTCTGCATCCTCTTTACTGCGTTCTGCTCTAGGGAGAGTCCATCATGGCTTCCAGCATCTCCAGGAATAGTTTGTGCATGGGTACACCTCCCCGGGTCTTAATGCTGTAAAAGGTGGTAAGAGCACGACCAGCAGTCTGTCGGAGGAGAGGCAATGTTAAAAGTAGGCGTCCTGCCCGCTGGGGGTCGTCTGGGCGCCGCTGACATTCCAGCTCCAGCAAGGCCTGGTGGAGGAGGTCCCGCAGCTTTTGCACAGCCTCCATGTCCTCGATATAAACGGAGTCTGACAGAACAGCAGGGAGCACATGATAAGGCAGTGTGTCAGCTTTTATCTCAGAAAAATGTTGCCCAGTAACTTTAAATTAATACAAACTACTGACAGCCTTTATTTACAAAACAAACAGTAGATGTGCAGCCCAGCGGGAAAGATGATCTGCTGTTGACAGTAATCTTCAATGGTTATCTAAGGGACGTCTATGTAAAGATTACGAGTGGGGTAAACTTGCCACAACCATTAGACTTGCTTCTGTTCTGCATTGTTTATACTCTATGCTTAATATACATTATTTTGCATTCGTCATCACCTCAGAACTGAGAAAAAAGTCTTCACTGCACCTACACTGGTAATGCACAGTTCTCCTATTGTCAAGGACCTTTGGCTGCTGATGAGCACATAATCCCATCAGGCTAAACACCTGGAAAACAGCCATTGTCTGCCCCTCAAGGCTAATCTACTGTTTTTTTTTTTACTACTAATGCCAAATTTAGCAGAGGAATAATAAATTAATAAACCAATCTATGTATGACACACAGTTTGTATCCTACAGTTTTAGACCAAACTAATAATAATAATAATAATGATGATTATGATAATAATAATATTTTTTTTTGCATTAAACAAATTACTACTGTGATTAAGACAGGGAAACATACACTTTATTAGGTACACCCAGCTAAAACTAATTCAATCTAACTCAACATTGTAGTAAATCCCAATTTTGGTTTAATCAGGGCTAGTGATATGAAACCGCAACATAAAGTACTGCACTGATCATAGTTGTGTAAGTTGTAAGTAAATGTTGGCTTGTCAAAATACTGAGTATAATAAATATGCCTGCATTATTGTTCAAATATACAAGAAAAAGTACCTGAGTTAGTAAGTGCGATGGCTTTTAGCATGACAAATTCCTCCCGGTCCACGTTTAGCACACGGAAACGGCGAGCAAGTTGACTAATTGCTGCATTTAGCTCTGTCAGTCCTGCAACACGCGACATCTCCTCATCAAGGACAAAATCCTCTGCAAACACCACCTCATCCTCACAGCCAAGCGAGCGGTATGCTACACCAAGCACCAGCACCTCCAGCCACACTGACTGCAGCACAGACATCTGGTCTGCGAGGGACAGCGACAGAAAACCTGCAGGGGAACAGAGGGAGAGAGAGAAGAATTTAAATTCAGAGGAGCCAAACTGGCAATATGTTCAGATGTTTGGTGTCACCTGACAGAGCAAACACCATATCCATGTATTTATTGTAGCCAAATAATAGGCTACATACTGTTGGCAGCTGGTGCCTTAACTCCAGCTTGTAATTCAGTTAATAACTGCAAATGTTAGCAGAGGTTTGGTGTCTCCCTCCAAACACACCTTGCAACAGTTAATGCATTTATTTTTTTATTTGCTTTGATTATCTATTTTGTTCCCCAGATTTTGTTGTGCCACAGTCAAAGAGTTCAGACATCAGAATCAGTGGCCACTTATAATGGTCATTATTATAATAGATAAAAATAGAAAGTGTAGAAGTGTAAAAGTAAAAGAGTAAAAGTAAAAGTGTAAGAGTAAAACATGATGCAGAAAGTTTCCTGGTCAGTGGGATTGCACCACTCCATCTCTTGTTGCCACCTGTCATTTTATCCATTATCCTTGCTGAATCCCTTACCTGGAATGTGTTTGGCCCAGCCAATGATGACAACCAGCTCACGGTCAGCAAGGTCACAAAGGGTGGTGAGCGTCCGCTGAGCTGTGTCAGGCTGCAGAGGGTCGGGCATGGCAAATAATTTTTCTGGCTCTGCCACTAGGAGGTGGGACACAATGATGTTGGAGGAACCTATGTTGCAAAATACATACACATCGGATTAATATGATGCACAAATAAAAACATGGACACCCTAAAATAACACCACTGTCATTTTCTCAACTAATACAGTAAATTTTGCTTTATGCAATCTATTGATGTGCACTGGTATTAACTGCATTATAGACTCCACTATACTCACACTGCAATTTTCCATATCACTATTTCAAATATAAGATCGAGACCTTCCTTATGACTTATCAGAAATAGACACATATCCTTATTTTGTACAAATGCAAGTGAGAGCTCAACTCCTCAGCCATATTGATGTGAATCAAGACCCCAAAGCTCCAACTTAGATCCCCTAAATGTATGCAAATTAGCACACTTAAAATATTCCACTCTTTTATAGCTGACTGTAAAGTAAGAAAATCAGTTAGCATTTTTTGGCAGTAGAGGGCGCTGCTTTCCACTCAATTGTGATGGGTCTAAAGCGTTCAGTGTGTTGCTCATGTGCTCAGGACACCTCAAGGTTTACCTATCCATCATATCTCATGTTTTGAGCAGCACTATCTATACCTCTGAAGCAGCTAAAGAAAGACCTTCCAAATAAATGCCCCCCCCCCCCCCCCCCCAAAAAAAAAAAGCTTAGATTTGTCTGTTATGATGCTGTGTTACAGAAACATGGCACCAAGAGTCTTTTAGCTTGGGCTGATAGTCACCATTAAAACACTGGTATAATGGCAAGACAGGAATATAAATCCCACCTTTTTCACTCTCCTTTGTCAGTGGTAGGGGAGCATTCTGGTATGTTGCATTGTCCACTTCTGGACGCCTTTTGTACTTCTGTCTTCCACCTCGGACTCTGTCGAGACGAACACCTACATAGTGAAACAAAGTATGGTTGAGTTGTGCTGGGAAAAAAATAAAAACTAAACATACCATATTAAAAGAATCTTAAGATGCAGTATCGCAGACTTGCTACTCAGCTTCTGCACAAAATAAACACTCACCCTCTTTCAGCATGCCTACTTTGAGGCACTTGGTGAAGCGGCATGCCTGGCAAGCCTTTCTGCGCCTTTTGGTGATCTCGCACTCATTTGAAGCTGGACAGCTATATTCAATGTTGCCTTTATGGGAAAAATGCAATTAACAGTTCAGATAAATATTTAAAAAACACCTGAGATGAATGAAAACAAATACAAGCCGCCTCCATCACCACCGATGCAAGTTTTCTAAAGTATATAAGTACAGTAACAGCCTGGGGTTTGTAGTTTTTGTTAAACAGAGCCATATGAACCAGATGCAGTGGTTGAAGTGTACTGACGCATGGAGCAACTCCTGGATTCCTCAGATATTTTAACCAGTATAGTGACAAGGGGGACTCGATCTGGATCTGTTCCAGATTAGAGCTAAAGAAGGTATTTTTTCAGCTTTATTAAACCTAATCAATTTACAAAAACATCCTATTGCTCTCCACTGAAATACTGTATATAGGCATACCAGCCCATGAGTACTAAGTAGTCACTAATACTTTATTACATGTGCACTCAGCAGTTATTACTACCCCACCCCAACCTGTATTTTGCAATTTCACAGTGACAAAATTTGGACCCAGATATATAGACACCTGCCAAAGCCAGCTATCTATGGTAGTTCTTGCCACAGTAAATGTCTCTAGGACCTAATTTTGCCACGATGTCATGACAGAAACGCACACAAACACAAAGTAACAAGGTGAAAACAATACCAGTCCCACTCTGGCTGGTAAAAATAAATGTAATCTGTACTCACGACAGTCTATACACACATTTAAAAAGTTTAACTGACTGTGCTCTTATGTCAGAAGGGTAAATCTAACGCCTTTGTGGAAAGCTAGTATCAAGACAGTGGCAAGCTATAAATATAAAAAAATATTCTCAATTACTTTTTGCCATTTTGGAAAAGTCTCCCCACATAACTTTTATTCTTATGGTTTTTAAGATGAAAAAGCCATCGGTGTCACAATCAACATTTTTAAGTAAATGTAAAATGTAAATCCCACAAGATTGTTACACTGCAGACAGTGTCAGGGGAAAACATGAACTGTAAACTGGTGTTCTGCTATGGAAACAATTAAATTTCACCAAAACGCACACCTTGGATGGTTCTCTTGAAGAATGCCTTGCAGGCCTCACATGATGCAACGCCGTAGTGGTAACCTGAAGCCACGTCACCACATACTAAACAGAGCCTTTTGGGCAGCGTGCTCAGGGCATACTTGCATCGCCCTGCTCCATTTCCAGTGGAGCCCTCCTCTGCCCCATCACCACCTTCGTCTTTGAAGTGGCAACGTAGAGCTGGTGTGTAGAGTGGCGGGGAGTAACGTTTAGTGCTGTCTCCTCTGGTTCCTCCACCTCCACTTTGAGAGGAGTCTGAGGAGGCCCCACCAGGGCTGGTCCGACCACCCCCGCCTCCCTCTGGACTACTTGGTTCTGCCTTTATGTAGACATCTGACCGACGCTCCCTGGAGGACATGATGTCTAGAAGGGAAAAACAACCAACAAAGAAAGGTCAAGTAAATTGACTGCTCAATCTGATGTTTTCTGTTTCTGTTCCACAGTTTGGATAAAACACAGAGACCATACAATAACCAATATCTAATTAAGAGAAATTCATTTTAAACGTGTCAACAAAAAAGGTCATAGCAGTATATATATCATCCATGATTGTTGAATGCAGTCCATCAAGAATAGAATAAGACAAGAGCAAAAGAAAAACTCAATAAAAACTATATAATAAGTATAAAATAAAAAAGTTTTATTTAGTTCAGATATTGCAACTTTCAGACTGTTTTTAATTTTTGTTTGAAGGTTGAAATGAATCTTACGGGAGTCATATTTTAAAATAGAATTTTATAAATTATAAAATCTAAATCTACCCAATTCACTTGTTTGTTTCATATTTTTTACCCATTATCTTCCAACAAAAAGAGAGGGTTGTGCCAGTGGTGCCCTATCATGGGCTACAGGACTGTACCACTGGTCTAGTTGACCCTAGAAGCACAGGGCATGTCTGCAAATGTTTACACCAACCTTTAGTGTTTGCACTTACACCTTTTGGGTTGGTTTGAGTGTAAACACAGGAATTGGAAGGAGGCAGGAAACAAGAAAAAAAAAAAAAAGAAAACCCTCTCAATTCAGGACTTGAAATACTGTATAAGTCTTTCCATGTAACATGGTTACTTCACATTAAGATTGTGGTCATTTGTCTTTCCTGAAAGACTAATTTTGTATCAACATCACAAAAGGCCTGCTTGTTCCCAGCAGAACCTAGTCCCTGAGTTGTTTTGTGCTATTTTTTCCTCAGCTAGACTTTTTAAGCCATCAAAAAACACCTTAGATTCACCAAACCAGGACCTTTCATGCCTAAAATAAAACTATACAGTACTTGAATCATCCCCACAGTGTGAAGTCTTTGTCTGTGACATTTCTAGACATTAAAATAGCCAAGGTGACCAGATGGAGGATGCTGTGCTCATAAACAGTGCCCGCACTTCCCTCTTCAGACACATAACTTATGTTTGAGTGCTGCAGCAAATTGCTTGCCTGCCAACTTAACATAGCTGCTGTACCTCTCAGTTTAATTACAGAAACTATGGCAACCTACCGCAAATTAAGGAAATCATATATGAAATATATAATATATAAAATCAGATTTAATATTTCTCATGATGAAATTGAAAATATGTTTATGATTCCAAATTAGAGCTAAAACGAACAGTTAATCACATTATCGATTAATCTGCCAAATATTTTTTTAACATTTAAAAATTATGCAATCAGCTTCACAGAGCTCAACATGACATCTTCAAATTTTTTTTTTTTCCATCCAAAGTTCAAATATCCAAAAATGACTTAGTTAACAATGATACATGACAAAGAAAAGCAGGAAATTCTTTCCTTTTTCTTGAAAAGCCCTTGTTTTACTTTTTCTTCTATTCCTCCTTATTTACTTAAGTTAGCATGCTAGCCTATTAGGCTGGCCCATTTTGTCACTTTGCAATACCTACCCACTGTCACAACTGGAGAAGTTGCTGCTTAGAGAGTGAACTACATTCTGCTGTAAATGCAAATATGGCTGAAGTTCTTGGCAAGACTGGTAAGTAAACAGCCTTTAATGCTAACGTTGGCTGTGTAGCAAGAGCAAACCTTGCACATAGCTCCTTTAAAAACAAACATACAAATTCACTCAACAGATTTCTCAGTTACAGCTGCTTATCTAAAGTCACAATAGCCAAAAATGTGAAGCTCAAACAGAAATCATACAATACATCAAGACTTTGATTACATTGAATTAATTCAAAATACTGCCCAAAAGGAAAAGTCCTTATGCTAAAAACATATTGACAAGAAAAGATTGTATCTCTTAGTTGAGTGAACTGCTCCACCTCCACAACCAAAGTAAACCCAGAGAGTAATGTATGGTTAGATCATCATGATTAATTGTGTTTCATGCTTTTAAGTTGTTACTTAGCTTCCAGTACCTAAGTTCTGATGCCAAATGTCTGGACCCTTAAAGTCAATCATACATTGTGTCCATTTTATACAAGACAATTAGCCTAAAAGCAGTCTGACCTCTTTGACACAGGAGGTTTCTTGCAATAAAGCAACTGTAAAGGCAGGTGGGTGAATGTTTGTGTGCGAAAAGTGACCACTACTCTTCCCTGCCAAACCAAGGTAAGTAATTCAGACTCGTCTGTAGGTGTACCAGTCCTATAATTACACCCATAAGGAGATGTAGTCAGTATACTGAATAGTCAAACAAAGACCAATTGTGTGTTTCACCAAATTGTGTGAAGCTGATTTTGTTTGTCGGTGTTAGAAACGTAGCCTCCACTGCTGTTAAATTGACTTGCTCTACAGCACTTTAGGGATCGGAAAAATGGTTGAAAAGTGAAAAGGGGATCAACAGGGCATGAACTGTAGCATGCGCAATGTCTGTCTCGAGGCTTCAACTCATCAGTGAATACATTAATGCAGAGCCTTACTTGAACGATTGTGCTCTTGCTCCATCTTAATAGATCACTGCATGAGGACGATGAGATGGGATCTCTGAAGCCCAAATAGCCTCAATCCAGTTAAGACCTGAAAGTGACTTGTGATTTTCTCATAGAAACATATTGGCAATCCATTTTTTTTCCTACCACAGTCCAGCACTACATCCTGAATGTCTGTCTGTCACACCATTGGTTGACTGACCATTTAAGAATTTTGTTTATTTTCAAAAACACTCCCAGTGAAATATCATGCCACTTTTTGGCTATTTCCCATTGAAGATAGTCACTAGTTGCCCCACAAACAAGAGGGACACCTCTCTCTTTGTCTTTGTGTTCAGTGAGTCACAGAGATGTGGAGCCGCCGTTTATTACCCAGCTGTGCAATATGTGAGAGACAAACCAAGAAAGGATTATCTGGCACTTCTAACTTTCTTGAGTGATCATTTTACAATATAGTCAAAATGTTGTCAGACGACTTTGCAGTTATAACCACAGAGTAAAGTTTCAGTCAGTACTTTTTTGTTCCATTGTCTGACAACAGAAACAGAAAAATGTGTGACTGAAAACTGATTTATTGGGAATTCAGCTGTATATATGAGCACATAGAGTAGCACAGAAGCAAACAGATAAAAGGCTGATACCAGCTAACACTAGGCAGAATGCAAATACAACGCATTGCCATCATGAACATACTAATTGGCGTATTACGTCATCTAGCGACATTTGGCAACTTTTCCCAACAGGCTTTAGCTACTTTCCGTTGAAAGCAGTTAATTACAGGAAACCACCAACAGTTTTCAAATACCTTCTCAATTTTGCACATTGACTACACACAGTCCATCCATACACCAAGTTTTGACCTAGTCTTGTTGTTCATTAGTTGGTCTGATAATCCAGCTGCATTTTATATATGTGTTGCAATTTTGTTAATGTATTGCTCACTGCTCCAGTCCCTGCCCATGACTACATTACATGTATGTATGCTCAGGCCACACCAGTTTCAGTGATTGGCCTAATTAAATAAACATGGGACTTTGGCATAATTGATAAAAGGCTCTGATCATATTGTATACTTTAGGGTGTATATAGAGATATGTTTACATTTCAGTATTGGGGGGGGGGATTAATTGGGCAATGTGGCCAGATTTCCTAGTTTATTTACTCTGACTACAAAATTATCAATCAACTATTTGTGGCAGATAATCAATAAGTGCTCACTCCTTACACATGCTGTATGATGTTTATAAGTTTGCAAAATTATTATTACACGTTATATATTATCCATTTATTCACAAGAGATATATATATATTGAGCAGCCCTCTAAAGAGATCTTTGCATTCAGATACACTTCACCGTGCATTTCTTAGACTTGAATCTTGGATAAACATTAAAAAAAAATCCCAATATAAACAAGGCATCATCTTTGCACTTGAATGGAATTAAAGCTGTTCAATATAAACAGTTCAGTACAGGGTGGAGGCTCCCAATGCTTTGACATTGATTCCCTGAATGTCAACCTGCAAACAAAATGTGCAATAAGGTGCATTGTCTGTGTAGATAAAGACTTTTGAACATAGGATCATACTTGCTCCAGATATCGCAAACCCAGTATGCGTTCATGAAATTTATTGCTGCAGCAGATAACCCAGACCTATAGTAGCTGGTAGCCCCATACTTTCTCTGGAGTTTGCCCCCTCTGGACCTGATTGTAACACTCTTTGGCAAGCAGCAAAGAGGGGGGGGGGTCACAGTAACCTGTTTAAAGTTTAGCTTACTTGGACTGAGTTTACAAGCTCAGAGAATGGCTCACCCAGTGCCACCGGGACTAATAACACATGAGGCCACAGAAACAATGTGATCCAGTTTGTTCAGACCGTAAGACCAGGGAGGATCCCCATATGAAGCATGTGCACCACTGGCCACTTCGACATCTGCTCTGGCAAATGAGGAACAGCGGACTCAGTGAATAAAATGCTGAAACGCAAACGAGGATAGCTATGTGGCTACTAGTTCGTTTGATATAAACAGATTAAAGTGATCGTAAAAACCAGGTGAGACTGGCTAAACTGCTTGGTAACTCACTATAGAAACGTGTCGCCTGTACTTTAAACCGGTGTAGCAGCGTGTTTGGAGAAGAGTTAGCATTAGCATTAACAGCGAACACATTATGATAACTGTAGGTTAGCCCCACCATTAGCTAACTAAGCTAGCACTAGCTAGCGTTAATCCTGACTGACAAGCTCTCTCCTTCTGGGGCTGAGGTTTATTTTTGTCACTCTAACCCGGGCTAGGCTGCATCTTACCTGACAACGGTGACTAGTACGGCACTTGAATCCCTCCACGGTGTGATAACATGGCACAGATCTGACAGAAAATCAGTTTCCAGGCTGCCAGCGCCCGCTAGCTCGTGTTGGCTGTGTGTTGAGATGGGCCGGGCTACGATCGGCTTTCCTTAACAGCTGGTAAATGATAAAGGATGGATACTGTAGCTAAAGCACATTAGTGCAAGGAGCACTCTTCAAGCAGCGTTATTTAAGTGGCAAATCAACCTGCTGTTAGTAGGCTTTTTTTTGTTTTTAACATAGGTTTGAAATCCTCTAACTCACATAGGAATTAAAATGAATACCCATTCTCATGGAGGGACAATCAGCTTGTCTGACAAGCAGGTATCTGTTAGATACATAATTGTAAACTTGATAATAAGCCTGTATTAACCATTGTTTGAATAAATGTCATCCAAAACGTCAACTTTAATCTGACAGAATGCAAATAAATCCTAATGATGATGATGGAAGTTTGACTCACATGTAATCTGTGAGTTGTATTAATCTGATTGTCGTGTTACACAAACTTAAATTGTGATTCATCAAATTGCCGCAGAAAGATTTAAATTTTGCTGCAAACAGCATCACAAACACCAAGAACCTCAAAGTTATGGTATCATAGGGCTCTATGGTCTGATGCTTTGAATGCTCGTTGCTCCTCACACTCCTCATATCTATGTTCAAGCTGGCCAATGGTCTTCTTTTTCTTCAAAAGGAACAAGTCCTGTAAATGCCTTGTTTGCAACATAATCATATGTTATATTTTATCACTGGCCACTCTTCACTCTTCATGTTTTAGTTGTGATATAAAAAGCCAATTCCTTCAAAAGTCCTTCTCAACCGTTTGTGCTGCATTTCTCTGTTCTCGTCTACTCAGAGTATTTTCTGAAGAAAACATTAAGATTGTCAGGTATAAGTCCATGACAGCCTTACAAGAACAAACAGAGGGGTAAGTTAGGCACCTGGCTGCAGAATACAAATAACCCACATAATCCCCCTTTGAAACATAGCATAACAACATAATATTTCATCAGTATAAAAGGTGAAGTGAGAACAGATTACCTGTTTGGTGAACTGTAGTTTGAAGACTATATATCCCTCACTCCTGGTGGTGACTTAATGAAGTGCTTTTGCTTGTATGGAAGTCTGCAGTTTTCAGGACACCTGAAAAACAAGCAAATGTTTTTGAGTGCCATCACACAACCTATAGATAAGACAAGGTGATTAATTTTCATGTTAACCTCCCATTTGTGATTTTAAGGGACAACCCCTTATGGGTACATTGTGTCCAGTCTCATGATGACCATGATGTCTGAGAAGTGGTACGTATTAGATCATTAAAAATCTAGGAATAATAGCAGTGCCAATGTTCACATTGGTCACAGAAAAAACTCTATATTACCAATAGTTGTGTTACCTCTCTAGTAAATCATGTGTATAGTTGTAACAATGAGTTTTCCTTCCTTAAATACATAATGCACTGTATCTATCCAGATTTCTGCACACTGCTGGAGTACCCTCCCCCTTACACTGCGTGACACACTCCAAAGGTCACAGCCACAGGAATGCTTGAAGGACAGACAGAGTAAAGCCAACACCTTGTCTCTTACTCAAAGTCATAAGCTGAAGTTTGGTGATAACTCTCTGTAAATAATTAAAAAGGCTTGTTTTAATTTTTTTTAAGCAATACATGAAACATAATTTCAGTTATTCTTCAAAGTGTAAACATGACATTTAAAAAGTCAACAACATGAAATGTCAAATTAGAGTAAAAGGGATTTTAGCTTATTCTGAGAACTTTAACCTTGAGCAACAAGAGGGTAATATGTTGAAACAAACTGTGATGCCATTGCCATATTATTTGCAAGTGAGCAGAAGTGGAAACTTCATTTTTAAGTGACATTTCAAAGAAGAAGAGGAATTCAAATAAAAGACATGTAAGTGGAATTAATTGTACTAAATGTTCTCTCTGTGTCCACTATTTCCCATATAAACGAAAAGTCAAATATCAGCACGAGTCCTTCAAGCTTCTTATCATACTTTTGTTAGGGGGCACCAGTGGCCTTTGTCACTGACAGTGCATCACACTGACTGTACATAAAACTCTGTTTGAGGGTTTTAAATGCGGCGCACTGTGGAGACGACGAGAACAGCACCCAGGGGTGACCTTGCCTACTGATCTCGGACCGGTGAAAGGTTAATTGCCAAAGTGGATTATGCCTTAAGATCAGTGATCTCAATCCTGGTCCAGCAGGCTCGGTGACTTGCATAGTTCAGTGTGTTAACACAGCAAGAAAAATAAGTAGTGTGTGTGTATGCGTGCGCGCGTGTGTGTGTGTGTGGGTGGAGGGATAAAGTGTGCACAGTTGAAGAAGTGTGTTATTTGCCCATGCAGGACTTGTCTTTTAAGTGAGGGCACGCGGTGATCCATACGACGACAATTATGCGCTGCATCCTTTTCAGCCATGTTCCTGCATTCTTCATTTATTCAATATATGACCATGCATCCCGTCTATTAAGACATTTTGTGGGTGTTTTACAGGCGAGTACAGCATTAACCCTCACATGGAGCGTTATAGCGTTTATTTGGGTGTCGATCAGTCGGGACGTTGTGTATGAATTGGGTATTTAAGATGGCCAAGGAGCTGCTAGTGAAAATTATTACACAGCGTATTAACTATTTATTTCGCCGCTCGTGCCCCCTACCCCCAATAACGTGGCCACGCGAACTTACAGCTCTGCCAGGCGAATCGTGCATGCACATCAGGCTGCCGTCAAGACAGCTGACACCTCCACCAAACGATTAATAATAGCCCAAATCCACTCTGCGCTCAGTGTCTGCAATCTAGGCTAAGAAAGGCTACTTACTGGGAAATGTAAAAACATCGCAGGGTTGTTTTTATCTGAAGTCAGGCAAGTCTTTGCGGCTGGCAAGTCCACCGTGGGTTTAACCGGTTTAATGGCGCTGTCCAAGCCTCGCCGGGTGTCTCACATCGCATCACTACGTTACCGTGAAAGAAGCTGATGGCAACAACCGGCGACACAGTGTCTTATCCGCCTGTTCGGTCCCGTACCCCGCTGTTATAATTTTTCGTCTTCGGCAAACACAACTGAGGTTGTAGTTGGATATTAACGTCAAGACTTCAAGAAGAAAGGTGCAACATCCGCTAAGTAAAAAAAATTTCACAATAAAGCCATGTCGACTCGTTTTACACTCTAACATTCTCGAGCCAAACGACGTCCCTGAGTGAAAAAGGGGAGTGATATGAAAGAGCCGCCATCTAAGGCTTGGATATGTCACATACTTCCCAGAAACATGACGTTACTTAAATTAACACGAAACACAGATTTATATTTAAAGCAGCTCAAAGTGTTTGACTTCCGGCTCCTCCCGCGGTTCCTCTGGCAACTTGACGCAGCGCAGTGACGTAGTCTCTGTCCCGTGCCTTCTCTCCTCCCTCTCTCCAATTTGCGTCCGCTGTGTCTCCGTTACGTCCGTACGCACCTTCCACCAGCGTCAGCGGCATTATAATAATGGCCTGCAAGTCGAGAAAAAAATATGACCCAGTCTACGTTAATCCTAATGTAGTCGACCTACGCTGTACTAATTTATCAGAGGCTGAAACAGAGCCAGATCAGTTTTATTCAAATTTGTTACATCGTGCAACTCGACAATATCTGGATCTGCAGAGACGAGCCCTCCCCCACAAAAAAAAAAAAAAAGAAAGAAATTATGAAATGCCTAGTGGGACTTGCTAACAGGCCCACTATCCTAACGTTTCTCTTGACTTTATTGTGCATTTTTGCGTGACACTTTAAGTTAAAACTGTCAATCACACAATTCAAAGTCATCAGACTAAATTATGACAAAAGCTTTCAGGGGACTGCTGCTGAAGAGCGGCACACCTCTATGGAAAATATAGTCATGCTGTCGGTCTTGTGACACTGACCCTGCTGTCTCCACCGCCACACAGGGCAGCTGCCGAGGAGGGGGAGATCAGCAGATCAGTGCGATGGCATGAGAAAGGCAAATAATCAAGGGGTTTTCATTTGGGGGGACTCGACCTGCTACACTGCGTCGAATGCGTTATTACCAAAGGGATACCCTCAAATATGTATTTGTAAAAATGTAAAAAAAATAAAAAAAAAAAAAAAATCATTTCATGGCCTTATAGTCTAACTTTACAGCCCCCTGCTTCTCCACATAAACAGCCTCTGCTCTCTCCAACACGCCTGGTAGCAGCTGGCACAGAGCGGAGACAAGTTGTGGCAAGAAGATAAAACAGTGTCCACCGATTTAAAACATTAAGAATAACAGTCAGGGCGTGGGACGAAAAGAAGAGGCGGTGTAGCACTGGTGTGATTTGGACAAGGACGTGTTCCCCACTAAAGACCCCGATATTATCTAGCCCTAATTAAAGATTATTAAAGGTTAGTCTAGTCTGTTAAACCAATAAGCGCATTCCCCTCTGTGTGGCGGAGGAGCGGGACAACTGTGTTTATGTCTTGATGTGATCCCATGTATGCAGCGGGCTCGGGACAGGATTTCCGTGGTGCGCGCACGAGAGGAAAAACTGACGGCAGTGTCATTGCGACCTTGAAGCAAGGTCATTCAGTCTCTGCTGCAGACACTGCAATTCTGCGGGGCTGCATCATACTGGTGCAGAGTCTGCATTATCATCCTGTTAGAGGCGAAACCGGTCATGCTATTCTCATTAGGTTCACCCAGAAAGCAGAAAATTGGATTTGTTAGAGACACTTACTGTTTTGAGATTTAGGCTAAAGCGTTAGGCTATAATATCTTGAGTGCAGTTGTCTAAGACATGGCAGCGTTGGCAAAGGCAGACTAAAAAGAGGGAATGAGTTGAATGACACCGTGAATGCCAGCTGAGGACCCTAGGGTGCTTCTTACAGCAGGTCGTGACCCCAGACAGGTGTAAGCTGATAGGCTACATAAATACCTAGAAGCCTTTGCATCGGTAAAACACAAATGTATTGGGCAGTGTATGTGTATGCAGCACATGTAATGAGTCACAGATAGCACCAGTGATAGAGAGCAGTCTCCACCTATACTATAAACATCTTGATCAGAATATAATCACTGTGACTTGGCTGCAGTGCCACAGAGTTGTAGTAGGTTTGAGTGTTTGGTCCTGGGCCAATAGCTGAACAAGGACTTGACAAATGGGTGAACAGGTGACAGGAGTAAATTATGTCCGGAAATTAAATTAAGCTTAGTGTTGGTACATTTACACATGTTCTTAAATTCGAACTGAAATGGGATTTAAATGACACTATATTATAATAATTACCCAGAATAAGGTCTGTATTTATAAATACTAGCAGAGGATAAAGAAATGATGATGTCACCAGGTTACATTTGTGGGAGTCAGGCCACTGAAATGACTAACTCCATCAGCTTATAGAGGTTTTGTTTAAAATGCAGCTGACTTTGATTTGCAGGCAGAGTGTCCATCTGTGAATGAGGAAATGTCTCTATTATGGATCAGCTCCAGCATATTCTTCACATATAACAATAACACGATCCCTGCAGTCTGTCTCTCTCAGCTAACTCTTTCAAACATGGAATACAATATTGTAGAAGTAACATATTTGAATTCTATTTCAGGATGGATTTTCCCTTCAACTCCAGGTCAGGAGTGTAATCTACATCAGCGGCTACAAGCAGTGCCAATGGTTTTCCCTCTAGTGGCAGCACAGACCAGCTGCAGTGCTGATGACGTTATAGCAGCTGAGTGTGTGTCCTCCAGTAAAAGGTCACCCACTGCCACTGCACATCATCACTGCCTGCTGACTTCCTGATCGCAAAGCCAGAGCGCTGCCTTTTATTTTCACATTTCCTGCAGAAACGTCTCAGATTTCCAAAGGCCAGATGAACAGACACACAGTTCCTGCTCCTTTGAAATGTTTCATTTACGCACTATAAAACAGAACAGCAGGGGACAGTCTGTCCCATTTCCAATCATTCAGATGGTCACTAACAAACAATTGCAAGTCTGCAGAGATTTCAGTCCAAGACCTTGGATGTATTGAAGTACTGTGCAGTTGAGTCTTGGGCCGTTGTACAGAGTAAAATGTGTCAATGTGTGCCATCTGCTGGTTGTGTTCAAAAAGGAAAAAAAAAATCTGCATGTATACACTTAGAGGACGAGGGGTGTAATTATTGATTAGTAGCAAATTCAACTTTAGCTTCATCTATCAGATATTTTGTGACATTAAGACACATAAACTGCCTTTAAAAGATGAAAATGCAAATACCAAAAGAACTGCAGGCACATTTGCTGTTGCAACATGTTTGTCCTTGGTGCCATTGTCTAATTGAAACACCAAGATAGAGTTACCAGACAAGTATCACTTACATGGATCAACAGAGCAATATAGCACATGCTAAAAGGGCCATATTGACAGCTTGAAGGGCATTCATACAGTACATCTACCATAAAGTGCTGTATGTACAGTATGCTGCAGCACATGTCTCTCTTCACCAGTCTAAGCTGCTCTACACTGAGCTTTCCTCCCTCTGAGTGCACTACCCAAGTCCTTCCTTTCAGTTTACTCACAAAATTCAGAGAAATGCTGCTAAAAATATTAAAATATTACATCAATTTTAAAATGAGGGTTGTTTGTCTTAGTGGTGTAGTTTTTAGCTATGCTACTGGCACAAGCTCTGTGGGTGTCAGTGTCAGTTTGTTAGTCAACTACTACTACTGGGCCAGAATGAAGGATCCTTTTAATGAATTGCCATGAAATTTTGTAGACTTTCATGGTGCCCACAAGATAAATCTATAATGACTTTTGTTGTCACCTGACATGAAAAAAGTGAAAAACAAATAAAGCGTTTGGTTACTTGCTTTTATGGGTAAAACTGTCCTGAAATATGGTCAAATCTACATCAAAGTTATAATTATGAACAAACACTATATATTTATATAAACACCATAGCTAATGGCATCAACAAAAGCTCACAGGAGTCAGGAGTTATCAAGTTATCAAGTTAGAGCTACCCATACAAAAACAAGGATTTAAAATTTGTTCCCGTTGGAGTAGCTCAGTCAGATTCCAGACCTCAACCTAAGAGAGATGATGTTGAATGATCTCAAATCTTTACAATATGTCTGAGCTGAAGCAGTTATTACAAATGATATGACAACAAAGAACCATAGCTTAACTCAAATTACAGAAGTTCTGGGCCATGTTAACCCCTGGACCATTTGAACAGCTTGAGTACTGCAACCAAATTTCAAGTCTGACACACTTTTGGTCTATAAGGAAACATTACAAACCCCATCCTGAGTCTCCTCTCTGTAATGCACCTTATTGTACTGACCCCAGGTTTGTTGGAAATGTGAACATGCTTCTTTATATAAAAATGTTGAGGCTGTCCGTAACAATGCAATATCTTGAGAAACAGCATGTTTAGAAACCAGCTACTTGTAAGACACAGTCCAGCTTTCATTTAAAAAATCTTTATTACATTTATGCAGTACATTAGGATTAATACATTTGGCCATCAGAATGCAAATATTATAGTTGTACACGGTATTTAGAAAACTTTTATTACATACCAAAAAATGTACAAGAGCCTGTTTAGTACCCGTTTAAATGTTGGCAGGATTTAAAAGTAACTGTCTCAAATGAAGGCAATCTCTGTAACATGAGCACCACATTACTTCCACAAGCTTTTGAACAAATGTTCTTTGGTTGCACTCTTGTTTCTTGCTCTATTTGGATTAGTAAATGGCAGGGATGTTGAGAGTATGGTAGTGCATTTCTGTCTTGGCCCAGTAGAGAGCAGTGGCTCCTCAGAAAGCAAAGGGAACACTGGCATAAAAATCACTTCGATCATCATCTTTGATTGAGGCATACACACTCACATGCAAAGAGCATTAACTGCAAACCTCAAGTGGCTAAGGCTTCTGCAACATGTTTTCATCTTAAGTGTCTGTAAGTAAGCAGTAGATATACACAAATAAATTGCTACACTGAAAACTCTATTGGATTTTCAATATATCTCCTATCTCTCAGCTGATACTTGTTATTACAGTGGAGTTTCTGTATCCAGTCTAAATCTTAAGGTTAAGTGGTAGATCAGGAACTTGTTTGGGGTTTCCATTGCGTTCCTTCTTGTCACAGTTGGGGCTGTTGATTTTGGGGATTCTCCCTGGAACAGGCTTTCTGTGGCGTCTCCTCTTTGGCTGACGAGAGCATGCAGATTTGGGCTGTGTTGGATCCAGCAGAGGATCCAAATGTAGTTTACCACTTTGTGTATCTGAAGACTCGTCAATAAATGCAAGGTTCTCCCCAAAGTAATCCAGAGGCTGAGAAAGGTGGGGATCTGGAATCTCCTCCTTTTCGGCCTCTGCAGTTTTTTCTTCAGGCACTCGGTCTGTCTGCGTGGCCTGAGAGTCTGTTTCCGATGCAGACCCTGATTCATTAGAGGAGGTAGAAGAGGAAGAAGAGTAAGATCCAGAATCGGTTTGATTTGCAGGCTCCTCTTCTTTGCCCTCATGAGCCCCTGTAGCTGATACACTGTGACCATGGCTACGAGAGCCATGGCGGTGCTTCCGCCGGCGCCTTTTGAAGGGGTCATCAATTTTTCCTGGAATGCGAAAATCCACCGACATATTCTGGATGTTTTGAGTCCAGTCAGTGGCGTGGGCTCGTAATCCTTCCATCTAAGGAAAGAGGGAAGAGGATAGGAGTCCAGGCATGATGGAAAGAAAGTGGTAGTTACATGACATGATAAAACAGACAGGAAACTCCAAGTACCTCAGCTCTGGTCTTCTTAGAAAGAACCCGAAGCCAGTTACCAATCATTGTCAAGATAGATGCAAAGTAGGCAAGACCCAGCAAGATCCAGAACCACACCAAAGGTTTGTACCAGTGGTCGCTCCCCGCCTGTCCAGAATCCCCTTTGGGAGGACACCAAGACATACAAAAGCAGTCAGTTAGGGCAAGACATTCAATCCTTTATCCTTTTATCCATCCTTTATTGTAGAGTAAATAAACATTTAAAACAGGAGACAGTATACAGCAGATGGGATAATCAATAATTCATCTCTTACAAGAAAATCACCCTGAATAATTTATAAGGTAAATGAAAATTGTCTGTGATAAGTGAACTTAATGCATTACAACTGACAGGTATATTTATGGTTCTTAGACTAATTAAGTTATATGAGCAACTCATCCACAGATCAATAAATTCAGCGAAAACGCAAATATATTCCAAAGCAACTGCAGTAGAGAAAAAGCTGTATCTTCACTTCAGCTGCTCCATATCCGAAATACGTTCTTAATGATTTGTATGTTAAACCATGGGAAGACTGCTCAGTGAAGACAAGCTATCAGTGGTGTGCTCAGGGAACCAGTGTTTTTTTAATGTTATTAACTTGGCTATCAAATGGAGAGGTATCAGTGCACTGATTAGATATTTTGACCTCTGGCGTAGCCCTTTGATTAAATTAAGTTCATCTGTGATGTGACTTCAATGAACCTGCCCTGCACTCTACATGAACGAGTGGGATACAGTGATTTGGGAACTCCAGTCAAAGCAGACATGAGACCTTCCTGCTTCTTCTTGTCTGCTGCAACAATTCTCAGCATTTCAGTTATGATTTTACTTCCAACTCTGCTTATATAGCAGGCTACTTATGATACTTAAATTATATTTGGCTCATAATAAAGAATCTTTAAAGTATCTTGTAATGTTTCTAACCTGCCTTTGCTTGAATCAAGCATCTGGATATGCATGTGTCTGTACCATTCAGTCTCCTGTCTTCCTCTTAATTTGAATCCTGATTTCTTTTCTCATGTTTAATTATCTTTGTGGCATCTTCATATTTGCAGGGAAACTCTGTTATCCATGCAACATTGCTTCAAGGTTACATGGGTTAAGAGTTTTGGAATTAATGCCTTACTGTTTAGTTTTTGTACAGGTGTGCAGTCCTGCAGTGATAAAAGATACGCTGAGATCATTTTGTGAGTTTGAGTATATAAATATGCTGGAATATATGTTGGAAGAATGGGATCACAAAAAAAAAATCTATGTTAAGAAACATGTGGTGGATCAACTGTTGTATACCTGCAACATAGTCTCCAAACCCTACTGTTGTTAGGGTGATAACTACGAAGTAGGCCGATTCCAGAAGAGACCAACCCTCCACCTTTTGGAAAACTAGGATGGGCACTGCAACGAAGAGCAGGCAACCCAGCAGGATGGACAGGACAGCTGAGATCACTCGCACAATAGTGGGACTAACACGCCATTTCTGTCAGCAGGGTGAAGCAACACAGGGGGATGAAACAAATAAAGGGAAGCACATGTACAGTTCAAGCAAAGAAGACATGTACAGCTTTGTTTGGGGTCTGACCAGGAAGAGAATTTCTATTTTGGCAATAGCTTTCCTCAGCCCAGTACCCAGATGGTCTCCAACTCCAGCAAGCAGGATACCAAACATTGGGATTCCCACGAGGGCGTAGAAAATGCAGAACAGCTGCCCCCCTTCCGTCTTGGGGGAGATGTTTCCAAAACCTAACATGCAAGGTCAGAGGTTGTAGACAGAGAATCTAAACAGACATATCTTCAGATATAAAGGTAGTGGTCTCAGTGGTTCTGGAGGACACCTACCAATGGTTGTGATGATTGTCCCTGAGAAAAAAAAGGCACTGGCCAGATCCCACTGGCTGACAAAGGTTTCGTTGCTGCTGGGATCCACACCTGCACCGACGGCCTCCACCACCTCCTGTGATGGATCAGTGGAGAAGAGAAGAGACACCTGATTAATTTCTGACATGCTGGAGGTTTCAAAAGCACAAACGTGAGCATGAGTTGCCCAGTTAAAGGCCTAATTGCTGGGAATTAGTTCCTCCACAGAAGAGTTGGAAATGCTGCAGAAAATGCACGGTCATGATCATCGGCAGTCAGTGACAAAGAGCTGACTGGTGATTTACAGCGACGGCTCCATTCTGTCCCAAGTATATCGAACCACTGCCAGCGCAGATAATCTGATTGCCTGATCTAATTATCTGTTTCGTGTCAGTTGGTGCTTGAAGACGTTCGTTAATTCTGAATTTGAAGCTGAACACGATGAAGTTGTGACTGAACATGGTCTCTGCAGACTTTATTACTTCTAATGAATTATAACTCTATGATTATAGAGACAGGGCTGTGTCTACAATGATACCAGAGCATTAAACATCTATCCCAAATGATTTGAGAATATTGATTTCATTTTATTAGTTTCCAACTCTTTTTGTGCATCAATTTGAAACACTGAACACATCGATGATAAGATTTGAAAAAAAAAGGGGGAAATTAAAGGGGCTTTTTTATTCCTCAGACAGCTAAAGTTAAATTAAAAGAAGTCAGGATCAAAGGGTAAGTCTTTATGTCTGTTTACCACAACAGGGAATTAGTCCCAGAAATTTAGAGGCAGAAAAACATCACTTTCTCACATTACTGTCTGACTATTGAGAATTTCAGGTCCATAATATAATGAAACAACAGCAGAGGTAAGACTGTAGACAAGATTATCGACCATCGTGGTCATGACATGCAGCCACAGATATAACAACACCCAACCCTAACCCACACATACAAACAAAACCAGTATAAGAAATAAACCAATGGTGTGTATATATTAAACTCTTCAGCCTCATCATATTTAATCAGTGACACTCATTTAATCAATTCATTAATTGATTGCTTATTCAGTGAAATGTCATAAAACATCACAAAACATTCTCTCAGTGGCATGTTTGCTTGCTTTGATGTATCAACAGTTGAAAAGTACTTAAATTTTCTATCACCAATTAATTGGTCGATTAATCATTCAGCTGTTAAAAATTACTCAGTTTTATATCTGCAGATTTCATCTAAATTATCCATGTCTCTGCTGTCAGGTTAGAAAATTTGCTCCACATTATTCTCTGATTGACACGACATTGTCACACCTGCAGGCCTCCTTAAAAAACAGCTGTGCTATAACACCATGCACATGACCTGCCACATTAATAGTCAGTGGTATAAATGTTCAACTGTACAAGGGTGACATTGCGTAGTGTGTGTGTGTGTGTGTGTGTGTGTGACATCTCACGTTACTCAGGTTGAGAACAGATTTTAGTGCATGGGAACTTTGACTTTATTAAAGACCTGTTGAAATATCAGCTGACACAGTTTCGGTGAAACCTGAGTCACAATGCTGAGATTATAACAGCTGCCTTACTCACTCATTCCATTATTCTTGTTTTATCTATGGATGCCCAAAGTGGTCAAAATTGAGTAGTTACATAAGTTATAAAATAGTCATATGCATCAATTTTTTCTGAAATGATTTAGATTAAGTTACTTGTTATCATAAAATATTATTTGATATCGAATTTGAAAGTTTTGAAATAAGGCGTTTTTACTTTAAATAACAAAAGTCTCTTTTTATTTCCTGCCCCTTCCTTTTTAATTCTATCACTTTTTGTAACACTGGTATCGTTTAAAAGTAACACACTCAACTACCACATTTAGCCAATTAGCTTAATGCTAATGTCATTCCACACCACAGCACAGAAACTGACATTTGCTTTTACTTATTTATCTTCAGAAGGGGGCACATGCTGTCTACCGAGCAGGTTAACAAAGTAGGTGGCTAACTGGTTATTAGTGCACTCATGCGAAGGTGAATGTTTGATTGATTGAAGAAGCTTTTGATTATGGTGCTAACCAACTTAACTTATAATATGCTGTTAGGTTGTGACGTCTATGTAGAGAGACCTAGATTAGTTAGACAAGACAAGTTGTTTAATAGCAGTAACCCTGATAACAGGTGAAGCAATATTTTAGTGGTTTCAAAAGGTTAGGGTTAGCTTCAGACAGCTTCCACATTACAACTTCCCAGCTCAGGAAATGGGATCATTACAAGGCGCACATCGTGCAACATAAATCTGTTAACAGGTGTTTAGCTAGCCATTGGTCTAGAGCCATTTAATGGGTTGATAGGTGAGAGGGCAGCCATGTTTTTTTCTGTTTCTCACGTGACTGATTAGAAAAATTGACATGAAATAAAATTGTCATTGGGAAAAATGTGATTAAGAAATAAAAACAGACTTTGAAAAATGACATTTTGAAGCTAAATATCTGTAATGAAATATATATATTTATTTTTAACAGTTTCTTCAATTATTTCACAAACTAATGGTTCATAATTTACAGAATCTATTATTACCATTTACTTCTTTTATGTCCTTCAGTCCCTTAAAACCTTTTTGCAAATGTCAGCCGCTGCATAAATCCCTTTGTAGACTAAAACAGCAATTTACAACGTGCATTCTGGAGCGAGGACAAACATCACTGCACAGTTACCAAGCCAGCTCGTAACACACAACCTATACATGACTCAGCTTTCACTCATACACACACTGAAGCTGACCCATCCGTAACATTGCTGGTCTGACCACATCTGTCATCTGCCCCACAGTCATGCCATGCTGCTCTATAGGGTCACAACACTACACAAACCTGAAGAGTCTCCCTCTGGACCCACAACGAAGATTCAGAGTATGATACGATGTGTGGTCACAGTCAAACAAGTTCCCAGTGAATGTAAAATATGAAGCAGAGTTATCTGTCCGACACCCGGCCAAAAATGTATTTTTAGCCCCATGAGGTGGTCAGGCTCTAAGCTTCAGATCCTCTTTGGTGTTTGTTTATGTATAAATAACAACAAGCTGTGACTTTGTCCACTGCACAGTTTGTAGGTTCAATAACCCACAAAAAAAAGACAAAATATCAAATAAAATATTGATTATCAGATTAAGACTAAAAGTAACTTCTTTTGCCTGAAAATACAGTGAGTGGAAGGAAATGCTGTGACAAGGTCAGAAGTTCACTTTTTAGTGGTGCTCAACCTGGAACGATTAACACAAGGTCATTAAAATGATAATACAGGCAGAAACACACATACACACACACACAGACTTTTTTGTGAAACAGAATATGTTTTCCTCTTAAGATCAGTTCTTCAAATAAGAAGGACAATCACTGTTTGGTCACAGTTCATGTCAAGGCCATAAACTGCAATGAGGCATCACAAACAGATATTGCTTCATTTTGGGGGGAAACCAAGCCAAAAAGGGTGGAAACCACTGCTTCGGGTAACTTAGAAGTGGCGTCACTGATGCGTTGGAGCTCATTTATAGACTGCCCACCATGATGCCACCTGACGTAAAACTGTAAGAACTCTGACAAGGAGTAGTTTTGCTGCCCAAGACAGACCAAAACATCTTGATAACAGTTCCTGTTCAACACAAATTCTCCAGAATAAAAAAATGGATAACGAGTGATTAGAAGACCTGCTGTACCTCTATAAGGGTCTGTAGGTTGTCTGAGTCGACACAGGTGAAGTTCAACAGGAAGTCCCGGCGAGTGTCCAGCAGCTGCATGTGCTTGCCCTCCTCCCGCGAAGCCTCCAAGGCGCGGAACACCACAGCACCCAGCACCAAGTAGAGAAGCACCCCGGTCAGGATGGCGAGCAGGGTGGAGCAGCGCATGGCTGCACCTCCACTCAGTTCAAATGCAGGCTGCTGTTTCTCTTTGCCAGCCTCAGCGCTGGTGTGGCCGGGATCCCAGCTGCTGCAGCTGAAACATCAGCAACCACACAAACACAAGGGTTTTATACTGACCACAGTGTCTGCAGCAGCCAGTCTATTAGCTGCACACGAGGCATTAAATGGACTCAAGCCTCACCACACTGCTGACACACAGTAAATGCCACATCCCTGATTAAAAAAAAAAACAAAAACGTGTTCATCTGACCTGCCTAACACTTTAAACAGATGTGACTGCATGAAGGGCAATAGCATGTAAATGAGCCAGGTCATGGATACACAGATAGATGGACACTTCAGCTGACCTGTCAATACGTTTGAGATGCCCACGCCTTCGTCTCTTCCAGTCCCTCTTAGTACCAGGTCTGAGGATTGAGTCCCTGGATCCGTAACCACTGGGGAGCCCGTCCACCTCACACTCTGCAGGAGGGGACACTAGATAGGACGACAGACACAGATTTTCACAAGCAATTGAGCATCCACAGCTCCTAAATTTGTGATTTTGTGACTCAACAAACACAAACATTGTTGGTAGTGAGAATAATCCTCAATGATGGGCAAGAATCAACCACAAGGTGAGACTCTGTGGCAGGGCAGTGTCACGTACATAGATGTTACTGCTGTCAAACAAAAGCTAGGAGGTGAGGCAGCTCAGTTTTGTTGTTCCACCCACACTAAGGCAAAATTAGGATGAAGAAGAGGGATCTCCAGCTCCAGATGAGGCTGTATTTCCTTTAGGTAATGCTGATCAGCATTTGGAGAAGAAATGATAACATTACAGAAGCGGATGAGTGATGAGTGATGTCCAGCTTTGAGACCCGGCTGGGTGTGATCAAGAAGGTATTCTCATTCACTGAAACTGGAGCCAAGGCTCTGCACTCGGTTGCATCTTTACCTTGTTAAAGCAATGGAGCTGAGAGAGTGATAGATGGGTCAGACACTCCCTTTGTCCCGGAAATTTCAGAAATTATTTAAGAGTGAAGGATTTTATCATTTGGACCAGTAGGCCTGCCTCTTGCACTTCATTCTGCATCACTGGGCTGCAAAAAAACAAGCTCCCATCTTGTAAAGTTCAGTGACTGCAGTTTAGTCAGCAGATCCACTGGTCTTCATCCAAAATTAGAGAAATAAACTGTGACACGGTGACAGAAAAATATACATTGGCTTTCAAAACAGTTTTATGGATGCTGAGAAGAAACAAAGGGAATGTTCACTTACTAAATTGAACACATTACAGACAGAAGTTAGCATGCGTGTGTGCACTCATACCTATGTTATAGTAGTTAGAGTGGCACAATATATTTTGGTACACACATACAGTACATGTCACTAAACAGCCATATAAAATGGGGTGATCATCACATTTAACTCACAATTTATATAAAACTCACAACACAATGATCCAAATTTTTAAACACAAAATATATTGTTTTTCTGGTACATTGTGGCTCAACTACACAGTTAAAAAAAAGCCTCTGAATGTGCAAACTCCCTCATTCAAAATCTATCAACTTATCAGACAAGATGCATTGTGATAGAACAGCTAATATGCAGTATATCTAATGTATACTACCACAGATAGACATGATACACAGTGACAGACCGATTATGCACCAAAAAGGATTTTAATATGGCTGGCCAACAGTGCTGCTACTGCTCTGCTGCAGTTGGGCCATGCCCATAGTGATCCCTCTTTTTTTATTACCATTTATAGTCCGTATACGTAGACATATGGTACTGACCAAAGCGCCTGACAGTCCAGTCTGCGCGTGTTTACTTACCTCAGACTGAAGGATCATAAGAGTCCAGAGTAGTAGTCGCCTCATGCAGAGTCTTCCATGAGTTCAGGCAGCCGCATACAGGGGAGTGTGTGTGAGCATGTGTTTGTGAGTGAGGCTGTTGCTGAGCGCACGAGAGGAGAAAAGATACTCACTCAAACTGACTTTATATGGAGAGTGAGAGAGTGAATTAAAGAGAGAGAGAGAGAGAGGGGGCAGCACAGATAAAGATGGAGGTGATGATGAAAGCTATAGACTCCCATTAGAGATTCCAGTCTGAGTTTGTTTTCCAAAGAGTTTAAACACTATGCACACTATACAGCTCTTAATTTGCTTCTATCTTTAATTATAATTTTTCATATTGTCACTTTCTCCTGCGAAACAGAGGCTATGTATAATGTACAGTGCTAGTGGCTGGACTCAACAGTCTTTGCACAGCTATCAATAACACTATGGGATCAATTTTTAAGATTCATTGAGGTCTGATTGGTGTTACACTGCCAGCTCTGCAGGGGGAAGCCAGCCCAGCCCCCCTTCATCCCTCTCTCTATATCTCATCTTCCTCGCAAGCTGCCTGACAGAGCTGCTGTTCTCTCTTTTCTCTGTTAACAGGGGTGGGGATAAGATTTCTCAGACTGAAGAGACTCAACTTCCAGTTGTTCATCTCACACGTCATCAGTTCCCACCATTTCATGTCTGGGCTCCAAAGCTGAATGGTGTCTTTAGTTTGATGACATCACTCCACATCAGTAAGAGGCTTATCCTCGGGTTACAGTGTTAATAGTTAGCATGAACACTGTAGTATGTACAGTAGTAGTATAGTTTTAATTACTGCATCTGCCCCAGAGGTGACAAACTGAAGTAAAAATTTAAAAAATCAATTATTACAATCATAAAAAATGCAGATGCCTCACACAGGGAACAGAGGGTTCACTAAATAGTTCAGCTTTGTGTTGAGATGGGGTCTTTCTTATCGTCTGCAGCCCCGACAAATTTCTATTTCAACCACTCATGACTGAGTAACATTTGAATTTGTGGAGACAGGGTGTACAGTGGCATTTCTATGTTTCCTAAGTGATCACTGTCAACACCATTGGCTTGAAAACCTCAAAGCTTCGACAAGGCTTCATCAACCCATCCCTAATGGCCTTCACAGGCTCCAGATCCCAACCCAACCGGACACCGATGGGAGAGCAGAGGAGGAGGTCGTAGGGATGGAGTGGACTGAGCGATCCCATCAGCTTAGTGCTGTGGTGGAGGTCGATGGCGAGGTTGGACATTACTGAGTGACGAGCGCGTGCAGCTGCTCTGCTGTATCACTACAACTGCCTGTTGAGTCTTTTGAAGCTGTCAACAAAACATGCAGCGGCAGGTGGCTACTTGGAGAGGGAAATACTCTTTCATACTTCTGATTGCTCTTGAGTTCATGAGTAGGGGTCCAGCTGAAATCACACGTGGGCTGAATGTCTTGTTATTTTATTATATCTATATTTATTATATTTATCGTCTTTATGCCTGTGGCGACAGCCGTGGATGGAGGTATTGTTTTTGGTTTGTCCATACGTCCCTCCCACTCTAATGAACACAATAGCTCAGGAAAACCTTGAGGAAATTTCATTACATCTGGCACCAACGTTGGCTTGGATGAACTCATTAGATTTAAGGGGTCACAGGTCAAAAGCCAAGGTCACTGTGAACTCACGTCTGTCTGAGTTTGATATATCAGGAGCGCCCAGGGGGAATTTCATTACATCTGGCACCAACATCCACTTGGACTTAAGGATGAACAGGTTAGAATTTTGTGGTGAAGGGTCAAAGGTCAAAGTCACTGTGGCATTACAAATCACCTTTCACCTCAAGTCTTCACATACTAATAATGACACAATTTAACACAACTGTCTCATGGGTTAAAGTGATGAAGTGATGGCATATTCTAATGGTCAGAGGTCAACTTTGCTATGACATCATAGTGTTCTGCAAAAAGACCTTTTTGGCCATTGCTGTTCACTGTAGCAAAGGAGGAGAAGAGCTTGTGACCACATTTCACATTTTGTTCTGTAGTGAACTGGTCAGTGAAAAGCTCACGATGGACCTGTGATGGTTGTTCAGATCGTTGTGAGTGAGGCCAGTATGTTTCCACTGCAAATCATTGACAGGAATCATACATTTTGCCAAAACATACATATACTTAATAGGTCTTTATAAATTCCCTCAAAGTAAACATATATTTCATAAATCTGGACAGATGTGGGAGGTGGGGGGAAGGGAGGGTAAAAAGCACCAGGTGGTAATTTCTATATCTATTGTAACTATGGTTGCATGCACAAAGGTCGCTGGTATTTCTACTGATCAAAGTAAAAATAGACTGCACCATAATAAAACTGATTAATATGAAATGTTATTGTTATTTTAATATATAGAATATTTATGTTTTTTCTTTGTTTGTTTGTTTTGATTCTCACACCCAACACAATTTCAGATATCAGTGCAGTGCGCTGTGGCAGGAAAAATACATACAATAAATTTCAGTTGGACAACTATTTTATATTTATATAGACTGTACCACAGATACTGTGTGATTAAAACATATTAAAGACTAGCTGTTGACTGATCTTTGTGTTCATATAATCAATGAATGAATTAAACCGAGATGATGGTGATGATTTTTGGATTTAAATATGTTTCTTTTAATTAAAAAGATTCAACATTTTCAACTTTCTTACGTAGATTGGTTTTGTATAAAACAAGACAACAGATCTTGTTCAATGATCTTTAAAATCAACAAATTAGTACTAAAACAATTATCGTTACCACCACTTCTGCAGGTCTATATGATTTTTTGACACAAAAGAAAACACTACAATGTGTGAATTATATAATTTTTTTTCACCCTTTACAGTAAATACATCAGCACGTTTGTCTACACGCATTTGACAGGTAACAATAGATAGTAAATATGACGATGTAGAGAAATGGATTTTTTCATGTCATAGACCTTTAAGTATGGAAAATACTAAAATACTATATAACATATTTAGTTTTACTTTCAATTAATATTAAAATGCGTATGATGTGCACACGTTGCTTATTAACAATGTGCGTGAACAGTTGATTTACTGTTAATTACTAATTGAGCATATTGCATTACTGTAGCTGGGTTATGAGTTTGAGTAACAAATGACAGACTGACACAGACATGTATTATAGTATTATAGCCTAGCATTAGGCTGTTTCTCATGTCGTAACGCATTTGAAATGAGATAGAATTTGATGCAGCTTTCTCCAGCTTTTCCTGCAAATACTTGATTCATACCTGCTGGACTGGATTTATGCTGTGCACTCACCACATAAACTGTTAAATACATTTAGCTCCTTCAATCCAATCTGTGTGAAAGCTCCAGCCTCTGCTCTCATAAAGACTGAACTCAGTCCAACTGCTGTGAAACAAGTGTCTTATTACTCTGGCTACATTAGTCATGACACAGTGCAATGTGAGGAAGGTTCACGAAAATGACCAAGAAATGATTGTGGAGGACAAATGAATGCAGTAATCACTGTTAGACAGAAAGCGCCACAGAATACAGAGAGAGAAAATACTGCAGGAAAAGCAAAGCTCTTAGCAGCTTTTGCGTTGCTCATACAAAACGTTTCCCTCCCACTACATAAATTGTAGTCAGATGAAACTCACTTTTTTTTTTCATCACCATACATAAATGTTTCAGTTAAACTTTGTGAACACA
This sequence comes from Rachycentron canadum, assembly GCA_038496675.1. NCBI lineage: Eukaryota > Metazoa > Chordata > Actinopteri > Carangiformes > Rachycentridae > Rachycentron > Rachycentron canadum. Next base: position 17,555,806 of record CM076660.1, on the reverse strand, counting down.
CAAAGAATTACATGCATTATTGCAGAGTTCACTGAAAAGTCATGCTGATATCAAAAATGGATACGAGCGGTCTCTACAGCACCTCTACAAATAACAGGGCCATATTCAAAGGCAGATTTATGTTGTTGTTTGTGTTGCACGTTAGTAATTCTGGCAGCTAATATTGTTTTCTCATCATAAAACAAATCAACCGTGAAATCAGGTCAGACAAACAGTCACTCATGCAAAGAAGTTAGAAATCCTTACTTCTTGTCGATCAATGGTTGCAGTTTCAGGTCCTTTTTAATTTATGTGTGGTTTTGTTTGCAAAATAAAAATAAATCAATGAAGGTCCATCCAGTGAAAAAAAAAAAAAACAAAAAAACAGGAGACAGATTTTTGAAGTAGATCTGTTCAGGGAATCAGAGAAGAAGCTATGCAGAAATAAAACACTCGTATTGACTGACCTGACAATAAATGTGCTCACAATTAGAGCTAAAGGAAGGTGGTAGTAAATAAAAGACAGGGAGGGAGGGGACAGACAGAGACGTGAGGAGGAGGGGGACTACGCCACCATTATGAGCACTTTATTTTCAATTAAGCCTTCTTACATCTACTGTAAGTTCACTTTCTGCCATTTTTGATGATGCAGGGATTTGTTGGACTGGAAATTGACTGGTTAGCAAACGTCTGCAACTTTGCTGATTTAAGGGAAGATGCACTTTCGACGAACAGTGATAGAAAAAAAACCATTTTCATTTTATCAGCAGCCTGAAAAAAAAAGTTAAGAGTTAAATGAGCTGCAAGTTTTAATAAAACATTTTACTTAAAACTTTAGCAAATGTCTGTTAACTATGTACAGTGTGAAACATGTCATGAGACTTAATAATAGATAACTTTGATTTCTTCATTAAGAATACATAATAGCAGGCAGGTGAACAGATAGACCTCAGGTGGTGCTCAAGTATCTGTCCTTTGGCCTCTGACTAGAGAAGAGACCTTTTGGCAAGACATTTGTTTTTCTATTTTTTCTATTCCTAATTTTATATTTAATCAGTTCTCATCTAAAACCGAGTTGAAATAACCCCGATCGCATTTGAGTTTTTTTATTTCTGCAAGATGCCCGAGCCCCTGCCCCTCCCTCTGTTGAGTGTGAAATATTTGTAAGTGTATGGGTATGGAAATTATTCAACTTCATTAAATAATTATGAGACAGATGCTCATTTTTTTTTTTTTTTTTGCACTTATCCCCCTAAATTTCTGTGCACAGCTCTGCATAATAACACGGTTGCCTTCAACTTTACTCTGCTATTTAAAAAACATACCCTGACTACCATCACTGGTGTTTACACACTGAGAAGAGCAACTCTGAAAGTTATGATGGATCCTGAAGGGAACGTGTGTGTGTGTGTGTGTGTGTGTGTGTGTGTGTGTGTGTGTGTGTGTTGAAGTTCATTACAATCTGTCCTGTAATTGTTGAGAAATTTGACTCAGAACCACAAAGTAAAAGTTGCTGGTGGTGCCACGGGACCATCACCAAAGTCAGTAGGATTCATCCTCTGGGGATCATGGATGTTTGTGCAATATTTCATGGCAAACCCTAAAATAGATGTTGAGATATTTCAGACCAGTGGCCAAAGGGCACATGCCACATAACTGCGATGTCCACAGCCTCATCAGACCTGCCTCAGTCTCAGTGTGGACATGTGCAGACTGTGGCTGACTGGCACCTCGCCAGCTGTCCTTTTAGTATTGGTACACACCCAAAAACTTCCCAATTTATTCAACTGTTATTATTTTTATTACTACAGCCTACAGAATACTTAAGGATGTCATGTCATTTCCCAGCATACCTTTGCCCAACAACCACAACAAGCTGAGCAGAGGTCTCATCCGGCAGAAAGACTGTCTTATCTGAGAATATCTGAGAAGCTCCAGTACAGTTACACCTCCAATCGATTTGCTAAGGAATCCATTTATTACACTTTAATTTACACTCTAATGTGATCAGTCCAGGTCCTGAAAAGCTTTTAAACCATAAGAGGAAGTCAACATAACTAAGAGGGATGTGGAGTAAGAGAGTGAGAGAGAGAAATATTATAGGACTGCTGAAGAGTGTCTGCTGCTGCACACCTGCTCTTCAAAACCATTTCAGAGACTTCAAGGCTTTGAGACTGGTACTTTTCTGTCGACCTTGATGCTGAACAGATTCCTTCAAACCTGCAACATTAAGCAGGACAAGCTCTTAATATTGACATATTATTATTGGTGAATGTGTTAGCAAACAGTTAGACATTTATAGGTCCAGTCAACAGTGAGAAACACGGGCATCGTTTGAGTTAGTTTGGTCTCTGATAAACACACTGACCGATCAGTCATAACATATTGACCCCTAACCTGATAACGTGCTGCCCTGACCCTGGGGGCCTGGGCTCCTCTAGACCTCTGAAGCTGAGCTGTGGGATCTGGACCAAAACGTTAGCAGCAGATTCTTTAAGTCCTGAAGTTGTGAGGTGGAGCCTCCATGGATCAGACTTGTTGGTCCAGCTCATCCCACAGATGCTGGGTTGGACTGAGATCTGGGGAATTTGGAGCCAAGTCAACACCTTGAACTGGTTGTTGTTCCTCAAAGCTCCTGAACCATTGTTGCAGTGACAGGGAGCATTATCCTGCTGAAAGAGGCCACTGCCATTAGGGAAGACTGTTTCCATGAAGGGGGGGACTTGGTCTGAACAATGTTTAGGGAGGTGGGATGAGTCAAAGTAACATCCACATGAATGGACCCAAGGTTTCCCAGCAGAACATTGTCCAAAGCATCACACTGCCTCCACCAGCTTGTCTTCTTCCCATAATGCATCCTGGTGCCATGTCTTCCCCAGGTAAAGAATGTACACACGCCTGACCATCCACATGATTTAACAGAAACCCTGATCCCTCAGACCAGACCACCTTCTTCATTGCTCCATGGTCCAGTTCTAATACTCCTGTGTCCATTGTAGGATCTTCTGGTGGTGGACAGGGTTCAGCATGGACACCCTGACCAGTCTGAGGCTACACAGCCCCATATACAACAAACTGTGAGGCTCTGTGTTCTGACACCTTTCTATCAGAACCAGCATGAACTTCTTCAGCTGTTTGATGCTCCAGTAGCTTTTCTGTTGGATCAGACCACACGGTCCAGCCTTCACTCCCCACCTCCATCAATGAGCCTTGACCAGTGACCCTGTCTGTGGTCCAGTGGTTTTCATTCCTTGGACCACTTCTGGTAGGTCCTGACCACTGCAGAGTGGGAACATCCCACAGAGCTGCAGTGTTGGAGATGCTCTGACTCAGTCGTCTACACATCAGTTTGGTCCTTGTCAAAGTCGCTCACATCCTCACAACATTTTTCCTGCTTCAACACATCAATTTCAAGGACAAAGGTTTCACCTGCTGCTTAATATATCCCACCCACTGAAACCAAAACAATGAACCAAAGCAGTCAAGTTTTGAAGCAGGTCTTACCACCTTATTTTTCTATATTTATAAACAAAGGAAGTAGAAAATCAATACAAAGGAAAGAGGTTCACTGGATAAAAATGACTAAATTCACAAAGCTCAAAATGTTACATTTTTTTTATTGATAACAGCAAGATGAGCAAGAGTCTTTTACATTATTGACAAAAATCAATGTTATATAAAACATATTGAGATGTGCTCCGGTGCATTACTGCCCATCGTTCTCTTTACATCTGGAGAAACACCAATGTCTCTGTGTGGATGTGGAATTTCTACTTTATTATCATTATTATGAAGAAGAAATTATCTACTTAACCTCAGGTTCCTTAGTGTTGATTTATATGATTTTAAAAGCACATTTTCAGTCCAACAATCATTATGAAAATACTGTTAAACTAAACAACTGAAATGCATTCATGTTTTTGTGGTTTAAAACTGTTCAAATAGAAAAGTTCACAATCATATTGATCGCACGATGGCTGATATCAATCATTTCGACATCTCTTTACAAAATCTAAAAATAATCTCTTGCTTTAACATGAAGGCTTCTACATCTGTCAGTCAATGGTTTTTCCAAATACAATATAGGTAAAAAAAAAATAATATGGTGAACAAATGTCAATTATGGCTAATTAGCTTCAAAAGCTAAAAAAATAAACTTTACTGTGGAATGGAATAAAGGATGATTGATCCATTTACACCTGGTTTTAAAATTTAACATCCTAATAAATATAGAAAGACACTGTGGAATGGATAAATTATATCTATGAGGAATTATTGTAACTGTGATGCAGAAGCAGCAACTAAAAGTTTCACAAATAGCCTTGCTGGTGAAGTATTTCCTTTAGGATAGTCTGCATTTTAAACTCCTATCAAAACCTGAAGTTATCATCTGAGCAGTTGGGGAGGAGGTCTACAGATGCTGAAATGGCAGAGGGATCAAAACAGTTTGATCATGCTCTCTCTGGACTTGCCGACTCCAACCCACTTCACTGAAATGAGAAACAAAACAAAAAAAAAAGGACACGTTGTGACTGGCAGGTTTGGCAAAGTGAAGGACTATTTGGCTGGAGTTTGTCCTTTAATGTAAAATGTCTCTTCACAAACCTGGCACTTGCAGGAAGTCCTCAATGAACTGAATGTAATTTTGTGCCTGAGGCGGCAGGTCCTCGAAGCTTCGGGCTGCCTCAGTGCTGCAGCACCACCCAGGCAACGTCTCATAATCCACGGCCACCCGCGTCAACACGTCCATGTTTGCTACGACACAGGCAGATCAATAACACTGGATGAAAAATGAACTGTTTCTGTTTACAGTGACTGATTCATGTTTTAATATCTAATACACTGTGGTACAAGCAGAAAGCACTTGGAGAATTTAATCTGGATCAGGACAAAAGTCACTTCATCAAAACATCCAGTGCACTGACCACAAAAATGATGAATCTATGCAGGAAGTCAGAGTAAACAAGCTGGTTGATGATGCAGCTGCAGTGTCACATCATCCTCTGGTTCATTAGCTTAACAATTCAATTTGCTCCATTTGACAGAGTGAGGAGAGACACTGAAGACCTGCTGCAAAATAGATTTTCCAGCTAGTAAAAGCTGCTCCACGTGTAATAAGACATTAGGGAGCATTAAAGCTCTGCTCATCATGTGCAACCAAATGCTAAGGTCTGAAAGAAATAAACCCACTGGTGCAGATGTTGAACTTGTGTTTACAGCAAATAGTGAAATTTATGATTATGTGAAAATTTTGAAAATATGAAGTTAAAATCACATTTTAAATCTGGACTGGACAGAGTGTCCTCAGCGTCTGACTGTTGGTCAGACAGAAAAAACATTTTTTAATTTTCAGGTACTTAATTAATTAATCAATAATTATTCAATAATTGACACATAATGAAAATAATAGCCAGTAGCTGCAGCCATAGAGTCGTCACTCTGTCCCAACCATCTCCTGATCTGAATTTTTATGATTTTGAAGGCAGCAGTCATGTATCAGTCAGTCTTACTGTCTGAATGTTTGACTGTTAAATCCCATATTTGTCTATAATGAGCAGATCTGTGAAACATCCAAGTGAGAATTACGTACCAGGGAAACTTGGTAGAGGTTCTCCATCAACTTTGTAGGCCACACCCACTTTAATCTCAGGTAGCGTGTCCAAAATGTCCAACTTCGTCAGGGCAATTCTGCAAAAAAAGACGCTGCTACGTTCAACTCTGATAACAACGGACAGTCAGTGCACAGCATGAGCGACATTTCTACTGTGACAGCAAATTTTACGTCAGCAGGTGAGGACAATAATCTGAAATGGTTCCTTACGCAGAGAAGCCGTTGACCATGTGGGCGTATCGGACCAGAATCAGGTCCAGCCAACCACAACGCCTCTTCCTGCCTGTCGTCACACCAAACTCTCTCCCTCTGGACTGTAACAGCGCCCCGATGCTCTAAAATACAATCAGGGAGAAATTCACTATATTTACTTTCAACCTCACTGAGATTATTCAGCAATTTCAAAGGTTAAATGTTGATTCTGATTTTGCCATTTTATTTTTGTTGTCAGCTGAACACACACGTCCTCCATCATTAACATCCTGCTTCAGTTCCACACACTCACGTCACAGCTAGGCAGCAAAGCAGCTCCACCAGAGGGGGCAGGACTTTTATTTATTAACTGTATTTTCTGTTCACAATAGTTATATCATAATTGAGAAAAAACATCCATTTGTATATAACCTATAAACTACACATAGAAAAATATCTAAGCATTAATAACTTAGGTCACACGTTACTATAGTCCTTGTTTTCTTACTTGGCTGCTAAGGTGGCGGTCTGACAACTACACACATCTCCTCCAAACCCGTGGACTATATTGGCTATTTAGCAAAAAGCTGCTGCTGTGCCAGTGTAATGAACCACAATATCAATGTTTCATTTATCTCCAATTAGTCTTATTAACACATCTAAATCTGTCTTTTTACTCACATTATCCTGCTCTGTTGGGAAAGCACCAACACCCACCCGGGTGGTGTACACCTTGACAACACCGTATACTCGGCCAACGTATGATGGAGGCACGCCAAGGCCCGTGCACACTCCTCCCACGGTGCAGTTAGAGGACGTCACAAAGGGGTATGTCCCTGAACAAAGAAACATCTGTTAACCCGAGAAGGCAAAAACATTAATCCATCTTCATAATCATTTCCACAAACCCCTTGTTGCTCACCAAAGTCAATATCCAGGAGAGCAGCATTGGCTCCCTCCACCAGGATCTTCTTACTGGGTCCAGTAAGAGATTTGTGCATGAAGTACACACCATCAGTCACCAGAGGACGCAGTCTCTCAGCATATCCCTGAAAGACAGTCACACGGGACTTACTGAGAAACCAGAGCCAAACACAGACCAACTCTGCATCTGCTGAAACCTACTATTAATTTTGTGTGAAAAAACTGTTGTCTGAAAACAATAAATACCAATTACAAGTTTAACAGTCATACATACAAAATGGAAATGGCTGGGAGAAGACAACCTCGTTCAAATAGGCACAAAGAAATAATCTTGATCATTGTAATAAAGCAGCATGACAGTGATTAAATATTTAAAATGAAGAAAGAACTTTTTCAGCTTTTTCATTTTGACTTGTCATAGTAGGAAAAACACAGGAGGAAATAATAGCATTAGCTGTGGCTCCATTCAAGTGTCCCAGTAAATCATGAGTGTGTGACAGTGACCAGCATCCACAACAACAGGACCCTGAAACTGAAGCATCTAAATGGACTTCAGCCATCATTCGTTTTATCATTTACTTCTTTTCTCTTACATACTTTTCCTGTTGTGACAGGACAAAATGCCTGTGTGAAGAGGATCTAGTGTCACATTATGGCCACAGAATGACTCAAACTATATTGCAATATATAATTTTGTCACCCCTGCTCTCACCTTCAGCTGCTCCAGTTCACTGTCAATATCAACATTAAGGTTTGGATACATGGTCAGGAAATGTTCTGCCAACATGCGAAACCTGCAAGGACAGAGTTTAACAGTCTGTTTACACAGGCTCATTTAAATCTATGTGCTATGCTATCTTTATGCAAATATACTTTCACACATTAGACTTTCACAACATGATATTGAGGACAGACAGGCTGTTGTTAGCAGGTCAGTAGCAGTCACGTGGGGACCACGGACAGATGGTGCTACGTGCTGGTGGGAGAAGGTACCAAATCTTGAGTCGGCAAAGGAACGATGACAAAAATCACATCTGCTTAATGGAGATGTGAAAAACAAAGAAACCAACACATCCTAGTGTCTATAGAGTCACACCCTCTTCTCAAACTCCATTCTGCAACTGACTTTAAACTGAAACTAGTATTTTGAAAGATATTATATTTAAGGATAGAAACTCAACAGCATTTGAGAAAAAAAAAAACAAAAACAAAAAAACTGCTCCAAGATGAAAAGACTAAAACAAAATTGAAATGTTCTGCACACTAAGAAAAAAATTACTGTTGTCCCAAATATGTCAAATTCTCTAAAAGATTTTAAACATTAAACTTAATAGGGTATCAAAGTGCTGATCAGAGACGCCATCAAAAAAACAGCACTTTATCACATATTAGATCACAAATGATGAGGCAAATGAAAAATGAATAATAAATAAAGAATAAAAATACTCACTTGTCTTCAAAAACCTTAAAATCGGAGACAAGGTCACAGACCCGCAGACCGTTCCGAGCAGCTTTGGAGGAGTAGGCAGGACCAATGCCCTTTTTAGTGGTTCCCAAACTGGAGAATAAACAAAATAATAATTCAATGACCTCAGCTAACTATTTATTTAACAAACAACTCAATTCCACTTGAGATATACATTTCTACTCTATTCAAAATAATTAGAGCAGATTTACTTTTTCCCTTCTTGTTCCTGCCGCTGCTGCTCCTGGATCCCATCGACAGCCTGATGGAAGTTGAACACTAAAGGCAGATAGGACACAGTCAGTAAGGCGACATTTCTAATTCAAAAACCTGATTGAGAAAAAAAAACAAATTATACTCATCACTCACCAATATGGGCACGATCGGAAATCTTTAATCTCTCCTCCCATCCCTGTAATCCTGCACAGAGTGCGATACATCCTCCATCACTTGTTCATGCTACAACACATATCTATTCCACCTGGTCTGTCTGTCTTAGATTATAATACCCAATATTGTCCCTCATATATCATCTGATACTGATTTGCATTTTGACTATTTTTAATTTAGAAAAAACAACACCTCTTTTGCAGACTTTTATGGTAAGTAAACATAAAAAAAATTCTTTTAATTAAGATTAAAAGAAAAGCTAATGACATTAATGGTGGCTCTGTTCTGCCCCTACTGTCTTAGAGACAGCAGGGCAACATGAACAACAACAGCAGTTCAACCACCATTTCATACTGTGACAAGACAAAGTATCAACGGTGAAAGAGGCTAACTGAACTCATTCTGACACTGCTAGATAATATGCTAACACCACTGTATCTCCAGAAAACTTTACCTTTGCCTTTCTGCAGGTTCTTTTCAGCCTCCTCGAACAGACCAGGTAGGTGTATCACCACTCCGTTGCCTGTAATGCGAATTGAAACTTTTACCAAAATAAGATGTTCAAACGTGTTAACACATTTTAACACAATGTTACAACAAACTGTCTTGTCCCAGTAACCTGAACGATTGTTCCCTTAATGTTTCCTCCTTTCCTGCTTTCATGACAGTGGAACAATACAGCTACCAAAATAACAGGAAATTTAAAAAAAAAAAAAAAAAGCTTGTGATTTAAATGGTACTTATTATACAAGATAAACGTAGCAACACTGGGTATATTTGCATCAACTAGTTAGTTTTCTTCATGTCTACTCTAGTTAAATCTCTGTGTATCTATACACGTGTAAGTTTCCTGTGCTCTATGTGCTAATTGTCTAATCGAACACCTCAACTCTCCAGGAGATGATTCAGAAACAGAACTGCTTTGACTCAAAGCAGCATGTTGTTTCATCTGGCAGGATGTCGTTTGTGGTTGAATTGTATGGTTTTATTCAGAGAAGTATTGTTGTATTTAATCTTCCCTCTGATATAAAAGAAATGGAAAAATTGTTAGAAATAAAACCATTAAACCATAAAGATGAAACCAGTCTGGATCAGCCTAAATATAGACAAATACAACTTCAGGAAGGTAGGATTTAGAGATTTAGGGCATTCATTTTTACCTAGGTGTATTAAATAAATAATGAACAGTGTGTGCTGATTCTGTGTGTACATTAATATAGCTAACAATAAAAACAGGGTCACTTCCTCAACCACATGACACATAACTGATAAGGCTGTCTGCTGCGTTCATGTCCGCCCTGATGATGGTCATATACTGACATGTTGCTGTTTTATTGTTGGGATCTTCCCGCCAACTTCTCATCTTTAAGAAACACAACACAGGGATGGTCTCGTACCAATGAAGGAGACAGCCTTCTTGTTGAGCACTCCACTGGGCAGCAGGTGGAAGTCGTACTCCACAGAGTCCACCACCACCGTGTGGCCTGCATTGTTGCCTCCCTGCAAACAAAGCAAAAACCTTCAGCTTGCTGGAGGGAGGTTTTCTGATGAGACACGACACTGACAAGTCAAATACACAGCAGACAAACTGATCAACAGTGAGCACAGCCACAATGTCATGCTCTTATGTAACAGAGTGTTTTCAGGTGAATGTGGCTGCAAGATGAAACCTGTGTGTTAAAGCTCCCTGAGCTGTGAAGAGGGAGAGAAACAGCTGGAGATCAGCGGGAGGTTGGTCACTTATAACACTGCCTTCACTTCACAGTTACCAGTTATCACAGAGCTCATTCACTGGTTTCAAAGACACGTTTCACTGCCCAGGAGGCAGAAACAGGTTAGCAGTCCGAGCTAGCATCAAGCTTAGCACTTCCACATCCGGGAGGTCAGACAAGGTTGTTGACGTCAGAGCCAGGTCATGAATATTTAACGGCAGTTACAGTTAGCGGACGTTTTAATGAACAACAACAACAATAGTAACAACACTGTGTGATACAGTCGGTGTGTGAGGTGTGAGTTAAGCCGGGCTGTGTAGTCAGGTACCTGACACCTGCAAACAATATCCGCATCCATTGCGAGCAAGTCCACAACTTTCCCCTTGCCCTCGTCGCCCCACTGCGCCCCGAGCACAACCGTCACTTTGTTCTGAGGCTCCTTCGGGATGCGGAGCGACGACTCCGGCTCGACGCTCTCCCGCGGCCGCTTCGCGACCGGCTTCCCGTTGTGGGAGAAGGTCTCTCGCCCGTTAACGTTCGCCATGGTGCTGTCGGGTCCACGCTGCCGTCCTGCTCAGACCAACCGGAATATCGTTTTAGCGCGTTTCTCTGCGTCACGGGAAGTGCGCCGCTCCTCTCCACCACCAGGTGGCAGTGTTTCTTCTTCTCTGGTTCCTCTCCGGTTCCTCAGAACATCAATATTTGTTTATGTGTCTGTTTGTTTACACTAATCATCTATTAGACTATTACTGAGTAACTGGCACAGACATGTGGGCTTAAACTCTCACCTGTTTTGTATCGGACCTGAATTAAAGGCTACTGCAGTGGATTCACAGAGAGTAGACTGTAGACAACATGGTTCACTGCTCTCCACTTCCGTCTTCGCCTTAAACCCAGACAACACATCTTCTTTTTTAGTTAATCAGTGCTTTTTAATCCATAATGTGCTGTTTTCCTGCCCAAATAACCACGTTGCAACCATATATTACCATTCATCACAGTTGTAGGTTTGTTTTGGGTCCGTTTTAAAATCTTTTTGGGTGGTGGTATTACCCTTTAACTGCGCCTATGGGATAGACAAGTTTTAATTCATTAATTGTTCTTGAATAACTTTCAGGAGAAGGTCATCCTCCCTGAGAAGCAATTCATCAAATATATCATCTGAGGTGGTTCAGTGATTGATGAGTGAGTAAAAGATTATTTCAATGCATGCATATAGAGCTACACACACACACCTATATATATATAGGTGTGTGTGTGTGTGTGTGTGTGTGTGTGTGTGTGTGTGTGTATTCTTATAGATTGATAAGGAGAAGATAAATACAATGAGACAAATCATTGGCCACAACTTTATAATTGCAATGTCTTCATGACTTTAAATATTTTCATCTGTTTACTTTTAATTTACCTCTTTTTAACCAGCCCATATCTGGATCAACTGGTTTATTATTATTTGATGTAATATAAATTTGATCCATAAAATGCACAATTTAAACACATAAACAAAAGAAAATTTGGGCCCCAGGAATCATTATTTATCATTATCACATGATCATATATTATTATTTATAGCCTTGTGGCCCTGTCCTGCAGAGGGGTCCTGTGTCCATATGTAGACTGAAACAGTAACTAACACAGTGACCACAATGAGTTTGATTCAGGTCTGTTGCCTTTTGAAGAGCACAGGACACAGCACTGATTTAATGCTGCTCTCTGTGCATCAGCGTGATCTTATTAACAGCTAGGTGGCAGCAAAGGTGAGCATTTTCCTCTTCTGTGTAAACTTGTAAGGCCCCAGTTGTTTTTCCTATTAAAGTAAAAATTAGCATTAACCTGAAACTCAGCAAACAAACTCACAGAGGGCCTGCAGCTAAATAATGTTCCTAATGTTCAATTGTTGTTTAATTAATAAGTACATTTGAGAATCTCTACTCGAGAATGTGGTATTTTTTTGTAGCAATTTTGTATTAATACATTTTATTAATTAATCACATGGTCTGCAAAGTCTGTGCAGTGGTCAGGGTGGTCTCACTGTGGATGGATAAGAGTCTAAAATCACTTTTTTCTTCTCATTACAGTTTTTCTAAGCATTTATCAGTTGGGCAGTAACCACTGCTACAATGATGAGCCACATATCGTATTATCAGGGACACTGTCCAGGGATAATTATTAATCCTCAGTAACATTCAACACTCCAGTGACCATGTGATATAACAGTGAATTATTTAGCAGAAGAGTGAATCCAAAAGTGAAAGTTAGCTATCAGTTATCAGTTTTTGCTTTATAATGATTTGGTAAACAAACCAGATTTGTTTGCATGCAAGTTTAAATTAGAAGATATTGTTACATGATGTATTGTGAAAACTTAAGTTATTGAGATGATTTTCCTTTTTTTTCCAGTTTTTTATATGTTATATATTTTTGATCAATTTCATATGAATACAAGTCTTATATTAGTGTGTTTGAGTGCTCTCTTCTAAAATATTGAATAGGCAACATAAGCTTCAAAACCGTCAAAAATGGAGTTTGCATCTTCAACACATCTTTACCTTATTAGTTTAATCTAAACATGTTGAGGAAATCTCAAATTCTGTAGTGTTTCAGCATGAGCTCAGTAAATGTTTGCTCTGAGGTAACTTGTTCTTTATGCACGTAGGTTATTTATTAAATTCCAATGTTACCAAGCCCTTTGAGGAAAATTTATTAATTTGTACTTGTTCTGCTCAAACCAACATCGGACAAATGACGGACACATCCACGCACAGATCAACACATTCTGACTTTATTGACTGAAAAAATGCATCAAAAACAAATGTAATTATGTAAAAGCCACAAAAGTTGTCTTGTTGATGCAGCTTCATGTGTATATCTGCACATGTTGAGGGTGGAAAATGTGGCAGTGGCCTACAGAACTGACAGGCAGAGGGTACAATCACTGGCTGTCAATTCATAGGTCATTACTTTATTTCCCATTGCTCTTCAGCTACATCAACATAAAAACCAACACTTTCACAGTCCGGTTCAAGAGAGGTTGCGGTTAAAGTAAAAGCCCGACAGGAAAAGTATGCGGGAGCAGGCATGGCATTGTGTTTGGTGGCTCTCTGCAGGTAACAGCACTTCCACTGGAACAGACACAACTTCCACATGGAGTTGCTGTTACAACCAGTGAACACCAGACAGCTCATCACTGACAGCAATCACTCATCCAGTTGTTCTAAGAGTCCTCGAGCTAATGTGGAAATATACCTGAGAAGAAAGAGGAGAAACAGAGCAAAAGGAAGCACAGAGGTTAACTCAGGATGTGAGCTCAGAGGCTGTTGCTTTAGTACATGAGGAGTCTCCACTCGTGAGTGACTTTGACCCGGCAATTTCCTCCTCCCAGTTTTTATTGCCTGAAGAATTGACATCATTGCTCACACTCATCCAACAGCACGGCCAAAGGGCCAAGGCCTGTATAGATAACACAGATTTTATGGTCCCTTTTCAATATGTGAATACATGGGTGTGTCTGACCTGTGTACCCGCAGGCCTCACATTTCCTGCTTACTCTGACATTTGTCCTCATAATTAACAAAAGATTGGCTTCGCAGCTTGTCAATAATCTATCAGTTTGAACCTAAGCATGTTATTTTAAAAAATGGTCTTGTTCAGTAATCATTCAGCAGACTTTGCCTTGCAGTAAAACATTGTGTGCAGGAAAAACAGAACAATAAAGCAATTAAATGATTAGCAGCTCTGTTAGGCCACACATGCTTGTACTTGGTTGGTTTTTACTCTGTTGAATAGACCAATCAGACAGCAGATCTTTACTTTCTGAATGATCGAGGACAGAAACCTTAATGTTAATTTAAAAATACTAAAATTACACTTACTGTTCAAAAAAAAAAAAAAAAAAAAAACAATAATACCACTGGCTTAAACTTGTACATGTTTTAAACATAATAATGGAGAAATCAACATAGAAACATTTTTGTGTTCAGACGTAAGAAAGATTTTGTCTTGCAAAACTTTTTTCTTTGTAGTAAAACAAATATAAGTGTTGAAATGAGGTTTCTCCTCTTCACCACCGGCCTTCTTCAACTATTCTTTTGAAAAAATAAATTGCAGTTGTCCTTGTACATCATTTTGATCCTGTAAATTTCAGAATAAAGTTTGGGCAGGAGCTGCACTCACCTTTAGATGCATGACCCGCTGGTTTTCACAGGACGAGGCCAAAGGTTTGAGAAGCAGCAGGTTGTGGTGATAGAGGCAGCAGAGAGGAGATACAGAACAGAGAAGCAGAAACAAAAAGGAAAGGAAAAAGGCAGAGACGGGCGAAGACACAGAAAGTGGTACTGGGGGTGAACGGCGACCAAAGCAGGTGCGTTTTTGATGTAAATGGCAGCAAAGGCAGCAAAGCACTGGCGGCGAGGCAGAGCAGCCAGTTTAAGAGATCAGGAGTTGGTGGAAGGTTAATTATTACACGCGCTGTCAATATTTAACAGGCCCAGCGCCCTGCCCCTCGGTCCAACATCCTGATTCCACACTGACTGACATGGAGGGTAGGGCCCACGCTAAGCACATCTCTTTTGTCCCCTGCACAAAATATGTATTCAATGGCTCACATGGCTTGGAAAAAAACAACCCAGTGCATCCTTTGTGAGATGTCTTAGCTGTGATTTGAACAACTTGTGCTCTGTTATAAAACAGATTACAGAGATTACATATTAATTAAGATGTATATTGCAAAAGGAAAGAAAAAGAAGAGCCATTCGAAGGATCACCCACAAGGGAACATTTGTTAAAAGATACTCCCTCTGTTTTTTGTTTATTTTATTTTGTTTTAGCTGCATGATATAAGCTAGACTGTGATGTGCTGACGTATCGGCACGTGAGGCCCAATCTACACTAATGATTGCAGTCATCTCTCTCACATATACTGTACATACACACACCTACATACAGTTACTGGAGTAAGCAGATATGAGGCTTGGCGGTATGAAGCAATAGCAGAGGAGGAAGCAGAAGACTGTGGACCGTAGTCACAGAGCAACAGTGAACTACAGAACAATAAAAGGCTGATGAAATGGTGTGTTAAAGATTGGTAGAGGAAGAGGGTGCAGAGTGCACTTTGATGCATAGATGATTGATAATGTAACAAATAGTAATGATAGGAACTACACTAGGACAAGAACAACTCATTAGGCTGTAAATGACCCAGAGCGATAAACACAACCAGGTACTTTAACTTTAAGTCAACTGTAAAAATGGCATGTGACACAAATTACTGGTGGTGAATTAAACATCAATGTTCACAGTTTTGAAGTGGTTTAAACAAGTTCTTGTCCTGTGCCATCAGTGTGTTATGTACCCCACAGTTACTGTAAACGACTGGCAATCATTTTCTAAACTCTCTGATTTGTTAGAGGAACATTTGATGCTATCTGTTGATCAGACAGGGGCAGGAGTCTCTTGAGTCACATAAACAGATTCATAATGTGACCTAATGTGTATCAGTGGGACCAGCTCTGTATTCCCATCCTCATGTGTAACATTTTCTTATGACAATCACTATTTAAATGGCTCCACTATGCAACTGCAACACAAACTCTATAAACATAATAACATAAAGTGTAGTGAAATGTAGATGTTTTTTTTTTTTTTTAAATAACAGCATTTGTGTTTTGCCTCCTCTTCTATTCCTACACGTAGTCCATCTTATCTTGGACATTCAAGGGATTGGTACGTCTGAGTGCAGAGTCCAGTGTCTGTAAGAGAGAGAATATGTGCACAATATTAATCTGCCACACAGATAAAGTCAGTTTCTCCTTCGTTTGAATAAACAGTAACAAAGGTCATAATAATTTCAGATGCAATTTAGATCAGATAACAACATCAATCTGCTGAGCATGAAATTATCTTGTGCACAAGGTCACACACTGGTCTCATATCTCAGCTGAGGTTCAACTGTCACATAATGATCTCATTTCAGAAATGATTGACTTCATTAGAGATGATTTTCTGAGTTATTTTAAGATTAAAACAATTAGTATCTCACGTCTTCCCCCTGCTTTTTGTTTTGTTTCTGTGAATCTATTTGTCCTCTTTTGACTCCTTTGCCTCTGCTTGCCCCAGTGAACGTGTCTTATTTTACTTGTTTGTATTTTGCTCACATTGGCTGGATTTAACTGAGGACCATAGATCAGAAGAAAAAGAGATATATTTGAGATATTACATGATTGTGTCAAACGTGATGATAAAAAAAATGAATGTTGTCAATGAACAGTTTTGAAGGAACGCTTTCTGAAGCTTTAAAATATCTGTGCTGTTCATAATGGCTACAACAAGAATCTACACTATTGTGTTTGTCCCATTTAGATTCAGACTGTATGTGTTGATCAGCTTTCAGTCTGTAAAACATCTTTCCCCTTTGACGCCAGAGGAGCTCATCATGAGCTGTATGGAGGCTTGAAATTGACAAAATGTGATAAAAGTTTATCAGTCAAAAACAGAATGATGAATAAATAATGTTAATAAATAATTTCTTTTATCTTCAAATCACCCAGTCACATATTTTACTCTTCTATTTATCTTTCATTTCCACTTATCATTTTTTTTAACTCACTGCCATAGTGGCCTTTGATAAACAGACATGCACACAACGATAGCTACCCTGCTAACTTTATTAGCATTAGCTAACCAACAGCTACCAGCTAAAAGGCTCTTGAAGATTTCCTGAAGTTTTACAGCTCTACAGTTCAGTACATGCGTGACTAAACTGTCGAGCACTGACTGGAGTAGTTTTATGATCAGAATTAGCTTCAGCTAGGTGGCTAACGAAATGGCTTGTGGTGAATGTGTCTCAGGCATCAGCTAAGCTAACAACACACCGTCCTCTCAGCTCCAGTGGTGATATAGGCCTTTATGTCTTCATAAACTCATATTTTTTCATATTTGATCAGTTATCTATTTTAAATAACAACACTATGTATTGATGCTTTTGATTCAGTTATATTTTTGACCTCTTTGATCATCTTTTATGACTTTTTGACTTTCATCATAATGATTTGTCTCTTAGTTCTTCAGGTTGCTGTATCTCTGTTGTTCAGTTGCATATTTACTCCTTATAAATCAAAAACAAACATTTGCACTAGTATCAGTGCACAATCTGTTAATGTTCAGTGCTGCATATCTGCACAATTTAAAATGTACACGGCAGCACTGATCTCCAAGCATCTGTAAATCTCCTAAAATGCCATAATCAGTATTATGTGATTCTTTGGCATTTTTCATACACACAATCCATACGTTTCTTTTTAATGTTATTTCACACATATTCAAATACTGTTTCCCAAAGCAAGTGGCTTAAAACCAAGATGCTAAAGATGAGGAGCAGATCTGACAATAAGACTGTAAACCAGCGCAGCAAACCCCACTCACACAGCTTTGAGACAAAGGACCATGTGTAAAGCTGTCAGGTTGCTGCTTGAGGACACTTCTGCCCCTCAGAGTGAACACCTGCCCGCCTGGAGTGGATGGTGTTTGACACTGAGAGGCTCAGTAATGATATAGAAGCTCATATACGAAGGCAGAGATAAGCCTTTCGGACTGTGGCACCCCTTGAGAAATGAGATGCTTTCTCAACGGGCCCTGAGCTGTTCTGACCTCTACTGCCCTCCATTGGTGACCAGAATGCATTGCAACAACGGCAACAGGCCATAGGCTCAGAATAACCATCACGCCCAATGATAGAGATCCACATTTTCACATCAAACACTGTAGCTAATGAGAGAAGAGATACTTCTGAACAAATAATAATACAGGATGTTCCTGTGAAGCTTCAAGTCAGGCATTTAATGAATTTCCCACATGAAGGACCCTGCATTTCAACATCATCCTCTCATCCTTTCTCAAATTATTTCTAAAATCTGGAGCAAAGCCTTTGCCTCCTCAGCTCTTCTGGCTAAGTGAATGGGTCTCATGAAATGGGAGCAACCTTTCATTTCCCTTTTATCCCTCTGTCAGAGCTGAGATGCTGTTGTTTTGACAAAATGAATATTTTCAGTATTCATAGAGGGAACCTTCATAACCCATTTCCCTCAGGCCTGATGAAATCTTTACCCTCTTAAACCACATGCCTATTTTCTCTGCAGGCGTATTCATCCTCATCCTGCAAATCTGTAATATGCTGTTCATGTAAAATGCTGCCTTCATGTTCCTTTTTAGAAAAATATTTTCACTGTTGTGGTTTGTGGAGCCCAAGTGCTTGTTTTTTTAAAACTGAAAAATCCATAAACAAATTGTTAAGTCAAACAATATTCTTTGTCTTGCTTTTTGTTTGGTCTAGGAAGCAGCTACCACAGCCAAAAATGTCCTTTGCGCAGAGCAGCTTCCTCTGTTATTCAGGTCAAAACATTTGGGGAGTTGAGGGAGGGGAAGTTGGCAGTGATGTGAAATGCCACCAGGTGGAGAGCTTCTGTTCCCAGCAGAGCTACTAGCTTCAACGCCAGAAAATGCCAACACCTTGTGAGACCTTCAGCTTTTGAATCATTGGCATTCATCAGAAACAGTATAAACCCCCTGCAGGTGTATTATGATCTGCAGAACTTGTGCTGTGAGTCAGTATAATCACACTAACTGCCACCTTAACTGCTTGATGAATAACTCACTGACCAATGATTGCTTATTCAGCATCTACAGAAAGAAACTAAAGGAATGAACCAACACGATGCAGCTGCTGCTCTGTCTTCAACAGACTGTACATGTTCAGCTGACGGTACTGCACACGCTCCAGCAGAAGCCTTCACATCAGTCTGTCACACACGTCAAAGTTTTTCACCCTATCACTATGTCGAGATGGGACAGATCTGCCATCCAAAGGAAACTGGAATAAGACTATAATATAAGACACCAAAATGTGTTAGCTAGAAAGAAACTATAACATGAGTCCATAAAGCACCAATAGCTTTATTTTTGGCCTCTGTCAATATATCATTCTCGACCAATCAAATTTAAGGGACCTGTATCAAAAATGTTTCTATAAAATTTGTGGTTATAAAAAAAGAATAAAATTGGTATTTGATGTCAGTGTTTTCTCCCTCCTCATATCTTGTATCTGTACCGGCCTCAAAAATCCATCATCAGTCAGACTCTGTATTTTCTGCTGTTTTGTCCAAACAGTCCAACAATAATCAATTACAATCATATACAACTGAAAAAAAGAGGCTGGAACCATTGAATAGTTGGCATTTCTGCTTAATGAAAACAAAGTTTAATTGTTCTCTAAAACCCTCTGGCCTTAAACCCTTCAGTAATTAAATATGTACAGAGAGAAATTAATTCTATGTTAATTTTACCATTTTATTCATCCAATACCTAAAACACAGTGGAACATATAAAGTTTGCTGATCAGTAATGTGTCATGTAATACTCGTATCTTGTGCTTGTCACTATCGGGAGGAAATCTCCAAAGACTGACATGGATCAACCAAAAAAAAAAAAAAAAAAAAAAAAGCGCAGAACCTTTAAAAATAAGACCTAACAAGAACCAGTTCACTGAACTGGGACTCAAGAGCTACTTAAATTGACATTGGTGACATGATTAGCAGCTGCAGCACTTAGACTTGGATGGATGTGGTAACACCAATGGATGAGAAGGGGAGAAGAGAAAAAACAAACAAAAAAAACTAACAACCTTCTCTAACAAGGTTAGCTGCTGTTAAAATACAAAGCCTTAACGTGCCGAGGGCATTTTGCTAAATTACTGTTTATGTTGCTCTTCTAATAATTGGGGGTTTTAAATAAAGAAATGTGTATTAATATATTCAGTTCTTTCTGAATTGAGTTCTACTCAAGTTTTATTTTCCACTTAAGATTTAACTGCAGCTAAGAAACACAAATGAAAGTGAGTAAAACATTAACCATAACTATTGAATCAAATAAATTATGTTCAACTCAGACAAAAGAGAAAAACAGTTTGTTGTTTTCTAAAAACAAGATTTAACACTAAGACTTTATTCAGCTCTGATACTAAAAGCAGTGAAAACCCTACAGGTTGCCGTTGATAATGTGTTGAATAGTACTGGTGTAAAGTTGTGACTGTTAATATGTAGAATCAAAAGTCAACCAAAGTAAATTTAGTCTTACCTACAGGGAAATTACGTAATGCGTTAAACGTTGCGTACAGGCTTCTTGATCATCTCATTGTGAATTCCAGTAAACGATTTAATTCTATTCACAGTCCTTTTGTTACCCTACAGAAAACTAAGTGTTTAAAGCTACTTTCAAGTTATGTCACACAACAGTTTAGTCACAAATAAAAAGAGACTGACAACAGTTTGACAAAACATTTAACAAACACATATGGACACCTCATGTAAAAAGCCCCACCACTCTGTCCTGATCAAGATTCCTCTCTGATCGGGGTGCATCCAGAGAAAAAACTGTTCTGAAAGCTCGTCAGGATCCGTTTCTTCTTCTTCAGGAAGCTGACTGTTGTTCTGTCCTCCTCATCATCATCCTCCTCCTCCTCCTCTTCCTCTGGCAAGACAGGTTTCCTGACCAACTTTAGGTCTGCAGTGGTATGTCCCATGTCTCCGATTTCTTTTAGCACCTAAAAAACAGATTAGGATGTAAGCATTAGCTCCGCATTACATCCTTGAGAGTTCAGTGGCAGCAAACATTATAGGCCAGACAGTATATACAAGTGTGAAATAAATATTTAAAGTCATACCGGCTTTGAAATGATGTTCACTTGCAGTGGTGGACAAAATAACAATAACAGTACGAATCAAGTAGTGACAGGTTGATAACTGAGAGAATGAATCAGTGTGTTCAAATGTACTGATACGCAGCATGTCAATCATTAAAGGCCACAATATGAAGGATTACTTTGTGTAGTTTTCAGAGGGAGACAGTTTACCTTCTTGGTGGGAGTACAAGATGGCGGCTTGAAGAACGTGGTGTTGTCAGGGCTGGCAGATGACGAGTCTTGAAGAGTCGCAGAGTCTCTGGAAACATTTTCTGTCCGACTTACATTCTGAAATGAATAATTGAAAACTGAGAACAATGCTTGTTCTGTGTGTATTTCTATGAAAGAATCAAACATGTTCAGCAAAGTAAATGAGGAAAAATCTTTTGTCTGTGGCTGTGTAACTAATGTCAAAGCACATATGAAGCTGTTGAACTTCAGTTAATTCGTTTATTTTTTAATCACTTTATAGTTAAATAACTAAAATATGTGATATTTGTATTTTACAGAAGACTTACCTCAGCAGGGGCCTGGTTATCCATGTTTCGACATTTCTCATGATCACACTGGCAGTTCTCCCCACACGTCAACTTTCCTTTGCGGCACCTACACTGCTTGTTACTGCAGCGACCTTTACACAAACACTGAACAAAGAGAGGCTGCTTACAGTCATGGCCTTCAAAGTTCAAGTTATCCCACTATCTGATCCTTAAAAACATCTACAGCTCAATACTGTCTACAGCAGCACTTGGATGATATAGATATATCATGCAATACATGCAGGTGCTATTTGCAGGATGATTACTCTTAAGAGAGAGAGTTAAGGTGAAATTTACAACTTTTAACAACTTTTTTTTTTTTTTTTAAATACTTTGGATGGTCTTGCAGCTTTTCACTTATTTTTTGAATGATGTGAAATGTTTCAGAGAAATGAAACGCTGGGGAAGATTTTAACAGCATGGAGAGAGCAGCAGTAAACAGTGAAACACATCATAGAAGAATATCCTCATCAGAAACAGATCAAATTTGTAAGTAAACTTTAAGCAAGAACAAATAGGAAATCTATTTTTTTGTCTGCAGTAGCGAGAGCAGAACCAGCTTCAGACCTTATTGAAACTACGATCTTAAAAATTTTGTACTGGGCCCGTTTACTATTTCAGTACCTGTCCTTCAATGATCTTTTTCATTATCAGGCTGATTTAATATCCTGGATATGATTTGTTCTCACCTTTCATAATGTTTCACAGTGCAAAGTCAGTCTGAGTTTACTGGTTTACTAAAAAAATAACCGGTCTGAAGATGTCCCCATTTACCCCAGTTGCTTTTGGTTTCTTTGAGTTTCTGCGTCCCTTCTCGGGTTTCTCAGGACGCCACTCATCCTCTTCCTCTTTCTCATCCTCACTGGGAGACATCAGCTCTTCAATGTTGATGGCCATGTTGAGTGGTGCTTTAGCTGTGGTGAAGCGCTTCCCTTTGGGCTTTTGTTCGGAGAAAACAAACACGATAAATCAATACACTTGAACCTATCCAGCTATTCTGTATTAAATAAAGGACAATGTTCACAGAAGTCACTCTAGGTGAGGTTTCTTTCAGTTTAAACTGGCTCTGATTAAAACATTTCAATAACTATAGAAAACATTCAAAATTGACTAAAACTCAATAGTAAAATATCTTCAATAACTAACCTTTGGAGGAATGTACTCAAATGAGTTATCAGGGCTCTTCTCATTGTTGGTGGTAGGCACAAGGATTTTCTTCCCACTTGCCAGGTGAAGCAATGACAGTTTCTGTGGAGTTCAAACACAATACATGGTTGTGCTTGAGCCAATCACACAGCTGATGTAAAGATAAATGCAGCACTGCTGCACGGTGAATTATTCATGCCTACAGTTATGGTCAGGGAAAGATAATTTTAATTGTCAGCTGAAAAGTAATTATTTTCAGTTTTTGAATAGTATTTGCTCTCTCATTTCTGTTGTCCATTAGTGTAAAGTATTCATCATTTTATTTCAACCGAACAGTAAAATGGAAACCAATGTCAGTTCATTTCATAGTTACCTGTCTGTATTGCTCATTCTGCTCCACCAGTTTCTGGTTCTGTTCATTTAATTCTTGCAGCTTTTCAAGCTCTTTTTCCTAAAATGATGTTTGAAATAATCACATTAACAACATGATAATTCTGCCTGATTTCCATACAAGGGTATGGAAATTCAGGTTGGCACTGCTCACCAACCTGAACTTTGAGGCGCTGGAGAAGCTCCTTCTCCTTTGAATTATCCTCATCCTTCTCCATTGCTTTGTCTGGTTCACCACATATGGGTTTGTTCTGTAGCTGGTTCAGGAGGTACAGCACCTGAACAAAAAATATAAATAAATATTTATAAACACACACACACATATACATATGTGTACACACACACACACACTCACACAACAGGCATGAGCACCTTCTCTTGATGCCTCTGCTCTAGTTCCACCAGCTGCTGCTGGTGCTCCATGTCCATGGTTGACATCACATTTCTCTCCTCAGCGAGCATCTTCCTTAAATCCTGTGCGTTTCCTTTCTCCTGTTTGAGTTCGCTCTCCAGCTTGGCACTGGCTGTTTTAGCAGACACCAACTACATAAAAAGGAACAAACAGGAAGCAGCAAATTAATGTACTTATCAATCAAGACACATTTGTCAATACAAAATGATGTATTACTGGATGTCCTAAAAGATCTGTCACCTCAGACATCAAGACTTTAAGGGCACACTTGGCATCTACGATGCTAGTGATGCCATCTATGCGTTGTTTCAAACGTCCTTCGCTGTCTGCAACAAGAAGCTTCTGCTGGAGGTCAGCTATCTGTGCGTTTCTGTTAAAATACAAATCACTATGAAAATCTGAACAAACCCATTTCTGAACAGCAAAAATACTAAAAATAAATCTGATGTCTGTGTTGATATTTTTGTAAAAACAGATATTGTGGTTTCAAAGTTTCACAAAACCCTGTGCAATGACTTGAAATAAAAGCACACACAGTATCTGGTAAGTGCAAAATCCACTTTTCCTAGCTGACATTTTTCACAGCACACTCTAGCAGGATAGATTTTAATAGACATTGTAAACCATTTTTGTGCATTATTAAATGCTGCTCAGATGAGAAACCAAATAGCTCAGGAAAATGTATGGGGAACTTCTTCAGTTGCAGTGAGTCTGATGAATCTTTGTTTGATTTTATATTTTCATTAAATAAACTGTTTAGGACAAAGGTTGAGCTGGCTTCTATGACTTACCTGAGACCCATTTCTGTCTCGAGATTCTCAACTTGTTTGGTCAGAGGAGTTTCTAGCGCCCCATGGTTCTCCAGCTCAGAGATGATCAGTGTCCGACGCTGCATGGAAGGGCACCACAAATCAAAGGACTGATTCTTTGCAACATTTCTACTCGGCTTGGTTTTATCACTCAATTTTGTGCCATTTCTCATAAGTGTGTAATTTCTCAGCTCACCCTAATTTTGGCAGCAGGTTTCTCTCCGGCGTCTATCTGCTGTTTGAGGTGGTTGATCTCCTGAGCCAAGACCTTTCTGTCCTCCAGCAGATCACTGAGGTGGCGTCGGGCCTCTTCTGTACTAACCATCACTTCTACTTCATTGAGAAGCCATGTCTGATCACATGAATAAAGTTAACAATACAATGCTCAGTACACAATTTACAACAATAGTCTGTCAATACTGTCATTAGTGTGAATATATTCAATATTTCAATACATAAAAGTCTCCAAAGTAGCCCTGGAACCAGGCTTCACTACCTTAACTCTTGCAGCAGTTCCTTCTATTCCTCTGCTCTGAGTGTCTTTCCGTTTCTCTGCCACCTCGCTTCTCTTCTGTAGGGCATCTTTCAACCGCTTGTTTGCAGCTGCAGCCTGTAAGGGAAAGAAACAACTTGTAACAAGCTACAAGTAATTTCCAGTTACACTTGATTCTGGCAGTTTGACCTGATATTAAAACTGAACTGCTTGCAGAATTTGAGAAACAAGTAAAGTGACTGGTTTGAAATTAAGTTGGTGCCAATTAGTGACACACATTTAAAGTGTAATATATTAAATATATTTGCTATTTGAAAGTATTAAATCCAGAATATTAATCTGTAGATCACATAAATTACACAAAGAGACCAAGAGACCTCACCTCTTCAGTTTTACGACGCAGAACATTGGCCTGTTTCTGGAAATCCCTCTCAAGTTTCAGCAGCTCATACTGGCGCTTACGATCCTATAAAACAAATAAACTGTGAGGTTTATGAGACCAAAGAACCTAAATCTATTAGTACAAAGTAAAATGACTGACTGTGTGAACTCAAGGTTAAAGTATTCTGCAGCGTCTCAAGAAGTTGACCTTCACATACCTTCTCCTTGAGCTGCAGCACTTCTCTGTCCTTCTTGCTCTTCCAGTGTCTGAATTTCTCAGAGTCCTCCCTCATCTGCCTCATCAGCTGTGTACGCTGAGTCTTCATAGCCTGCAAAAACAGTGCTACTGTGTTAGGTGACGTGGTATCTGTGGCTGTGTAACCAGTAGTATTAAATTTTGTCATTTAATTATTAACAAGAATTTAATTAGTTTAAACAAAAGAAAATGGTGCATGTTTACTGTTAAACAACAGAAAATGACAAGTTACCTGTATCTCCTGCATGAGCTTGCTAACTTTCTGAACAGAAGACTCTTTGAGTTTTAGCAGTTTGGACTGTTCAAGAAGTTTCTTCTTCATGTCTACAAGCTGGCCCTCAAGCTCCTGCAGCCTCTTCCTCCGCTGCTCACTAAGCCTAGAAGAAGGTGGTGTTGGAGGAAGAAGTAAGTGAGAGGTGAGGATGATTCATTTTGACATTTTACATCAAATTGACCTCATAAATAGACATAATTACAGGTTAAACCAAACCACAGCCAAAAGAAAATAAAAAATAAATAAATTACTGTTCATACTTAGCCTGGTTGGTATCTTTCTTTGCAGACTGAAGAGCCAGAACAAGTTCCTCTTTCTCCTTTTGTAGAGAGTCCACTGCAGACTGTAGAGTCTGTACATTTTTCTGTAGGAAACAAAGCCCAGCGGATTAAAAACCTGTCCATCATTTCTCCACAATTGAAAAATCGTGGCTCATTATTAATACAATCACACAAAAAGACAGCGCTTTAAGCTTAACCCATCACTCACAGGAGCCTTGTGTGTCACACTCCACCCCTCATGTTCATTTGTAGATGACACAGCATCTTAACTAAACTAACAAATATTTTATCTTTATCTTCAAATGTGCTCACAATCAATGTCAGTAAATTCAAAAGTTCTGATTAAATAACAGTAAAAACAGTTTTAAAATTAATTTTAAAACTTTAATTTTAGTTAGAGTTAAAAACAGATCCCAAACTCATACCTGGTGCTCTGACTGCATCGGCTCCAGTTGGCTGTCATTCTGGCACATTTTCCTCACAAACGCTTCCTTTAAACTCAACACTTTGTTAAGCTCAATCAGTTCCTTGGAGAGCTGCGCCTGCCGCAGTGCATGATGGGTTGTAAAGCCCTCTGGGGAGTCTTTACCAACAATGGCAGTGGCATCCTGTTTAATGTGTTAGAGGTGGGAATCATTTTAAAATTTCAGTTCAAAAGTAAAGACAGATTTTATTCTTTGATCTAAGTCAGTGTGTCAGAATAAATGATTCGTCATAGTAAGTTTGATTTAACTATGCATATCATATTCTTGTAAACTGCAAGATTCTCAATTTTGTTAATCATATTTGACAATAAATGTCATTTCATGTAACAATTATTGGAACAAAACCGTCAACGCACTGATGGAGACTCGTCTGCTGCATTTTTACTGCCATTCCCAGGCACCTCAGGTACATCCTCTCCTGCAGCCATGGCATCAATTGAGGCAGCAATGCCTGCGCTCTCATTCTAAGAAAATTCAACAAAAGTTAAAAACAGTCAATATTATGAACAAATAGTATTGTAAACATCCAAATCACCCAGAGCTGAATTTATAGCCTAGAAGTATTTGGACACTAGCACATTTTTGTTGAAGTGGAAAGTATTCTTTACTTTGAGTAGGTTTATGGCAACATTGAAAGAACTGTAACATAGTAACTTTAACACATTGAGCCCAAATTGCAAAAGGTTCAACAGTAATTGGACACAAATGTTTCCTTGGCAGCTGTGTGTTGTTTTAATATTAGTCCATAGTTGCCTGTCAATATGAGTAGTAAAGAAGGTCATACTGAGGCTCAAAAAAAAAAAAAAAAAAAGAAAAGGTTGGTCTGCCAAAATCAACAGTTAGATCTGCTCGAATGAAGCAGGTGAAAGGCAAAAAGTAGGAAATGGAAAGCAACATAGTAGCTCAACAAGCACGAGTCTTGTGGATGACTATAAACACCTGCTAAACCTCAAAAAGCCATGTCAGTTCTCAAAAATATCCAAAAAAAAGAGCTCAGGAACAATGTTCTGACAAAACATGGTGAAAGAAAAATCCACATCTGTCAAAAAGAAGAAAAAATGAAAATAAGGATAAAAAAGAGGCACCAACTCATGACCTTAAACATACCACCTCATTTGTCAAACACTGAAGTGATTCTGTGGCACTGGCATTTATTGAGGATTTCACTGCTGATGGAAACAACATGAAATATATTCTGCGCTCTGATTCAGCCAAATTTATGAAAACTCATTGCACAACATTTCATCATTCAGCAGGAGACTGATCTGAAACATATGGTCAAAGCAGCCAAAGAGCTTTTCATGGTGAGGTGGCAAGTCTTTGACTGGCTGAATCAGTCACTTGATCTCAGTCTAATTGAGCTGCAGTCCACCTGCTGAAGACCAGACTAAAGACAGAGAGTGGTGTCTGCAGTGACAGCCCAGAAAAGCATCACCAGGGGAAATTCAAAATGTCTGCTAACTGCAATCTGTTGTCAGCAAAGGATTTTCCAAAAAATAAAATAAATGCAGTGCTTTTGTGTGAATCTGTCCACTTAGTTTTAAAGCCTTAAAATTTAGGGACTGTGTTAAAAGGCTACATCTCCCACACAGATCTTTAATATACATTCCATTATTCTATTTTTAGGTGAATGTGCTGAAACACACTGTCCAACAAACAAAAAAAAACATTATACTGTAATCTGGAAATTAGTACAGCAACTAACTTTTGCCTTCTTTGCAATAGTTTTCAATTAAACTAAATTATATCTTAATTCATCAAGTCTATAAAAGTCTGTTGAAAATTTTTCGCATTGATACACTTATCTTTTGGTGCTATAATGCAACCTGACTTGTGTACCTTGAGCTCCAGGATGATGTCTTGCAGGTTCCTCATCACCTCAACATTCTCCTTCAGCTCCTGGTCCTCCAGCGTCTCCAGCAATTTCTCAAGATTCACTGTACATCTGAAATAAAGGTAAAGAAAGAGTGTAACTCCATATAATCAACACCTTGGCCACTATTTAAACCTTAAAATCAGTTACTAGCTACATTTTCTGTTGCTGAGACAGTCTTTCAGAACTTAAACCTGTCGATGAGATCACCATCAGAACATTAAAAACTAGGAAAAACCTCCAACAAGCCTTGGCAGAGAGACGTTTTCTGTTTCCTCTTTGTTTTTGCAACACTCATCCCAAACCCCTTCTGGCTTCATGCCTTTGTAAACTTACGCTGCATGGTGCTGCAGTTGCTCCAGTTTGCTTTGCAGTTTCTCATTTGTTTGTTCTGTCTATAAAATAAAGCAAATGCAATTTGATAAAAATGATGACAATGCAGAACTGAAAAGTCAAAGAAAGGACACAGAAAGAAACTACAGAATATTTTTTCCCTTTTTTTTGATGGCAGTATCAATTGTCTCTCTTTTTTCTCTAGCCATGTGCGCAAACATTTTAAGTTTTCCCATTAACTTTCAACGACTGAGAAAGAGATGTCACCATAATGATCTTCTCAAACATGAGGGCGGTCTGTCCAGCTGCCTCACTCAGCTCCCTGCTCAGCTTATTGTTCTCGTCCTGCAGAGCACGGTTCCTTTCCAACAGCTTAGTCACATTCTCCGTTGGCTCTGCCCTATAACAGAGGGGCCATGTAACCATTACAGCCTTTTGTTGGGGGTAATATGTACTCTGGGCACATTTATCTTACATTCTGGGGCATTATGTAAATGGGAAATTTTATATCTTACCCAGAGAGAACTGGAGCTACTCCTCCACGGGCATGAAGTAACATCACCTGGAGCTCCTGAACCTAAACAAGAATGAATCAAGACATTCATTTTAAATAGAAGAAGGAAGGTTGTGTGCAATACATTAGCCCCATTAATGTTTGGTCTTTTTTCTAAACAGTAGCCGTTATAAATGGAGATTTTCATCTTATAAGTGAGTAACAGAACTGCATTGATACATAAGCAGTTTGGGATTTGATGTGAGGTTACTCTACAAAAGAGATGTTTCTGTACCTGTTGTTTCAAACGGTTCATTTCTGCAGCTCTGGGGTCAACATTGACAATGGGTTTGTTTTTGATTTTGCGAGCTCTGTCAGCATATCGCAGGGTATTAATGGTTTCCTCCATGTTTGAGTCTGCAGGACTGATACATGCAATCATCAAAGTGTGGCTGTTGCCTCCCAAAGAGTCTGAGGAAACAAACACACAAAAGTGTTTAGTAAAAATGATACTGCAGTTATTATACATGCTGCATTATTGCCGTGTTGAGCACCTGCCATTTTGACACCCATAATTTTTCCATTTTTGTGTGAGCAAGTCCACAGGTAATAAAACATAGGAAATACAAAGACAAGGCAATGAAACACAGGAAGCATGCTGTATACTTTCTGAATATGATTTGCTCATGATTGGAGATCATAAATATGAGCATGTTATCTGAGACTGACCTAATGACCATATGTAACTTTTGAACATCTAAATCAAAGTCTACCTTGAAGCAGGCGGGTGAGCTTGGAGTCTCTGTAAGGAACAAAGGTGTTTTTCTTGCTTTCATCCCCCAATGCACTGATCACGTTACCCAAAGACAAAAGACCGCGATTGATGCTGATACCTGAAGATGAAAATAAACAACATCAAAAACAGAAATACTGTGGACACAATTATAATAACAAAAGAGAGCGCATGTAAATGTTAAACTGAAGAGTTGTACATTGAGGATTAACAAATTCTATAAAATATATATTGGTTACCCTCTTTTAAACGATCTCCTTCTGCTTTGGTTTTCTTTTGTCTCTCTGATCCAGCTAGATCCACAAGGTGCAACTTTGAAACAACAGAGTCAGCTCTGCAACAGAAGATATTAAACATGTAGAACATTGAGAAAATGTTGCATCATGTGCCACATGAATTCATTCTTAATATGGCTCTATAGACATATGTCTGTGATGTTTTTAGTTTCTTCAGTCAGTTATGATACATTTAAACAATGCAGCTTTAATAAAAGCAACATTGACTTTAGTGGGTATTCATACCAATAATCCATAGTGGTAAACTGCAAAAATGTTTTTAGGAATTTTTATTTTATTCACAAAAATATTCAGACCGTTCTGTGTTACACTCTGGTCAGGTGTATAATGATTTTTTTTTATTATTATTATCCTTGAGATGTGCCAAGGACATCTGTGCCAAACACCTGTGTATATCAAGATCCCACAATTCACACTGGATGTCAGATCAAAAACCACTCATGGAGTCTAAGGAACTCTCTGTAGACCTCTACAATGAATTTGTACTGTGGCATAGATCAGAGGAACGGTATAAAAGCATTTCTAAAGCTTTGACCGTTCCACAAGAACAGTGGCCTCAATAATTGTGAAATAAAATAAGTTTGAGAACAAAGGACTCTTTGTGGCCATGCCATCAAACAGAGAGAATGGCCTTGGTCAGGGAGATGACCAAGAACGAAATGGTCACTCTAACAGAGCTTCAGAAGGCCTCTGCGAAGATGAGAGAAGACGCTAGAAAGACAACCAATATCAGCAGGACTGCATCAATCAGGCCTTTACGGTACGGTGGCTAGACGGGAGCCACTTAAGCAAAACAAATGACAGCTGTTGTGGATTCTGCCAAACAACATTTAAAGAAGTCAGAGCACAAGGAAAATGTTCTCTCATCTGATGAGACAAAAACTTTTGGCAGAACTGCAAACATTATGTCTGGAGAACACCAGTCACTCATCAACTGGTTAATACTGTCACTACAGTAAAGCACTATGGTGACAGTGTGCTATGGGGTTGCTTCTCAGCAGCAGGGACAAGGAGCCCGGGTTGTGAATACTTTCTGAAGCTAGTATATTTATAACAATTTTCTCTGTCACATTATCAGGAGCATTGTCAACATTTATTCTGTGTGCCTGTCATTGTATTGTATTGTATTTTCTGACAAAGTGGACAAGTATAAGCCCAAATAGTAAAATGATTTTGGGTGAAAACACCAAACTGACTTGTCTTTCCCTCTGCGCTGCTCCAATGTGATGGTGAAGATAGCATGTGAGCGCGAAGAAGCAGCATTCATCGCTGTTGATCCCACGGTGCGAGCAGAGTTTCCAAGCTCTAGACAGCCCACCATCTCTTGAGCAGAGAACACCTGCCTCTCAGTTAAGCCCACAATCTGGAAAAGATGTTATGTTCAATCAAAACAAAGGCACTGTCACTAAGGTATAATATTAGACACGGATGCAGCATATTGAGGTTTATCTGTGCTGTCATATTTAATGTCAGTCACTCACCTTAATGCCATCTTTGGGGTCTTCCCGAATGCTGATGGCAGGTTTATCTCTAGATGCACACAGCAAGTCCAATATATCTTCATTATAGATCTACAACCAAAAGGAAATGCTTAACCAAATTACTTTAAACGGCTAATATGCTATTAAATAACATTTCATCCAAGGTCACATTAAATAACATTTCCAAGGTCCTCCATATGTTTCTAAATGTCATTAAAAATTATTTACATGCAAAAAAATATTGACACAGAGTAAACAATAACTGTCCACCAACCTCAAGGTAAGATACTGCCAAACAGAATTCACAATCGGTCCTTTTCTCCCTTTCCTCAAAAATTCTTCCAATGACTCGTGGAATAACTCCAACTGAAGGATCGTTCTCTTGAGCTGATGTGTAAGTACCTCCCATAGAGAAGGTCTTTCCTGATCCGGTTTGTCCATAGGCAAGAACTGTGGCATGGTAGCCTACAGAGGACAAAAGAATCCAGGAAAATAACACAATCATTTAACATCTTAGTTAAATTAATATTTTATGATTTTGCTGCCAGTGTTACATTTTGTCCCTACTAAAAAGTCTTTAAGAAAAGCCAATGATCCCAAAAAGTTCTTATGTAGCAGAGAGCGGAAACAGTTAAAGACATTATAATCGATGATGTTCATAGACTCAACAAGTTACCTTTGAAAAGCCCACACAATAAGGGGGACACAGCCGTACTGAAGACTTCTTCTTGTTCAGCAGTGGGATCGAATACATAATCATAGGTGAATGCTTTCTCTGTGCCAACAATTACCTAAACACAAACAACATATATACCGTGTAGTATACTTACAGAAAATTATACAGATATAATTGAATTGGTACAAAAACATTAGTTTGGAATAACCCTTAAAAGATGTAAATTGTAGATCACACACCTGTGGCTCTCCAGGCACAAAAGTTAGACAGCACTGACATCCTTCGTTGATTTCTTTAGGTACCAATGGGCGACATCGCAAGGCAACCCGCACTGGGATCACCTTAGCATCCTCATTTGTCATGATGCAAGTTTCCAATCAATGCCTAGTGATGAATGAAACACAGGGGGTTGTCATAATGAAGCCAAGTAAAATTAGTCCAATAATGAGGGAAGATGACATGTCAAATATTTTGGATATACAAAAGACTCAAAAAATAAACTCCCATTTGAAACAAAAGACCACATTTTAAATAAGTAACAAGTACTGATAAGAATAAAAATAAGTTCTGACACTGACTGCAATGGTAGACAGACTTATAGCAGTTCCTATTATTTAAGTACAAGTAATATTTTCCTTCCATTTTGACATGAGGAATTACACATCAAATTAATTTTGTTAGAAAAGTCTTGAACAATGCAGGGCTGTACTTAATGAGCTGTGATATTAAAATTACATCTGTCGCATTTACACATTTTGCTGCAAAATGACTGATCAGGAAAAGATCCACTTTTTTATTCTCATTCCTAAATCCTTGAACATCATAAATTTCCTGACACAATGCATACACTTGAAATGGAAATCGCAGGCATATTTCATCCACATGTTCTGTGCTAAAAAAGGAATTAACTTGTGATATGACTGTTTATTCAAATTAAGATGTGTGACACAGTGTAACAATATAGTATCAACAAATAAACTGGGCCAAGAAGAGCTCAGGTATGAATCTGAGAATCAATCGGTTTTTCTGGCCTCCTGCCAGAGCAACTGGTAAGTTCAGCATCTAATCAGACACCTGTCTCTATATTTAGCAGACCGTGAAATGGTGTCACTAAACTGGGACTGGCCCTATGGAATTGCATATTTTAGTGTGAGACCTTGTACGATTGACTTTCATTTGGTTGAATGGCCTTCATGAGTAAGAAAATGTGCCCATGTCTCCAGAGGATCACCACGGGTGTTGTCATCACTGCCCGTTGAGTTGGTCCTTTATTCACCGTCTATGGAGCAGCACCATGATTGGTCTGAGGATGACGCCATAACTTCCAGTCCATCTTCAAACTGATCAAACCGAGCTGTGCAATAAACTGTTATTATGGAAATGTGCTCTTTCGCGACAGATAATCCCTCTGACTGTAACGTTACTCGGCCGATCTTTCTCCAGGATACACATGTATCCAAGCATATAGTTATTGTATTAACATACAACGTTAATATAACTGAAGACGGGCTGCAACTCAAGTGACATCGTTAATGGTCGTTAAAGTGCAGTTTTTATTAAATTGACAGCCAAACCACTAGGCACACAAACTGTCTTCAACCAAGCTGACGGACATGAACTAACTTCATTTAAAGTGGGTTACATCTTAACGGTAACTAGCTAGCTGCAGTTATTAGCAAGACGTTGAAATTAACGTTACCTTTTCACGGTTCTTCCAGTGCCAGCGTTAAAATACCACAGGAAAAAAAAGCGTATCCAGTGGTTGTGGTTGATATGAGAGCTCCACTACCTGACTGCCTTCACAGGACGTTTACCTTTGAGTGTTACTTGCAAAGGTTTGTTTTATGGCCGTGTACTCAGAGCGATGGATGTTGTTGCTGCCCGCCACTTTCAAACACCCGGCTCCTCCCCGCTCCTTCTTCTTCTACGGCTCCTTTTATGGTAGAGTCAACGCAGCTGGGCGGCTCTACTGACCTCTACAGGAACAACAGGAAGCACACAGTATTAACAACAAAGATTTAGGTTATTATTGCTTGGTTGATCTTTCACCTTTCATCTTCACTTCTGAGTGAATTACTAGGCTTTAATCTGGTGTTAAATCGGCTGCAATGAAAGCAAAATACATTTAAACATAGTCATGTTTTCCTGCTTCTAATTTAGTTATTTGTTGCTTCTTGCTGCTCTCTTTTGGGGGAAAACATGTTGAGTTTTTGCCACCTACACAGTGGAAAAAAAACAGTTTCATATTGTTTTTGTAGTGCAAGCAGAAGACTGGAACAAATTCATTAATACTTTGAGGTTCAAAAATTCAAAGGGGTTTTGTTCAGTCTAACTCAATGAATCATTCTGTCTGTAAATGAATATCCAAATGTTTGCCCCAGTGAGTGCATTGATCCAAGCTTACAGGGATAACTTAAATTTCACCATTGTCATTTGAAAACTGCATTCCCTTACCACAATTTAATGACAATAATGACAGAGTGAGATATGGATGAGAATCATTGTTATTAACTGACATTCATCCACTCATTGACTGTTAATGAGGCCCATGTCAATTCTTACATTTCCAAAGTTGCAAAACAAACCAAACGTCGGTGTGAGGCAGAGCACGAAGAGTGAGTATCAGAGCCATGGTGTCCAGGCACGTGCAAATAGAGGGGGCAGATACAGCAAGAGGAGAAGCTGAGTGGGTGACACGACATCCCTCTTGATGAGATGAGTTTTCAGCCTACAATGGGAAATGGGGAGTGATTCTTCAGTTCTGGCTGGAAGAGAAAGGTCATTACACTGGGAGTCAGAGGGGAAAACAGCTGGGTCCACATAGAGTGATGACAAGGTTTCTGCAGGGAAGAGAATCAAGCTGTCTAGTGGTATAAGTCAGAGCATGAGCTGGAGTTTGCATTTGCATTTTGATTAGATGCATTAATATTTCCATAGATTTCTTTATTCCCACAATTATGTAAAAATGATTCCTCTGTCCTACCAATGCATCAGGGGATTTATTGAACGCACAGGACAAATGAGCATACACAGCTTCGTTGTAATTGGGTCTTATGCAAGCCATGACCTTTACCAACCTTGAATCCACTGGGGACTGCAACAACACTGATAGAGCTTATCCACTGTCACACAGATGTCTGTGGCTCAGCCTCCACCCCTCCTGTGACAGAGGCTAAAGACCTCACATACAAACTGGACGAGTGATTTACAAAAGTACACATCAACTTGTTTTAATGGGAATATAGTATATGATGTTAATCATTCTATCAATTAGTTATCATCCACTGGAAAAGTTGGACACATTGACAACAGGACTATTTCATTCAGAGTACTGTGATACTCTAATGGGTTAAGAGATATGTGCCACAGCATGAGAATTGGCAACAATAAGTGATTGTTTTGATATTCAGAAATCTCAGTGGGGGATTTGAGAACTCCTGCTAAGGTACTTTGGCCATTATGTACCACAAAAACATCAATTATTTTCTCTTTAGTGTCATTCAAATATCCAACCAGTGATGTAGTATGTGGTTGACCACACATGCTGTCCAAACATACAGTGTAATTTCTGACTTTTTGTAAGAACCTGTGAAATTTAACAGAACTTTCTGTTTATTTGAATTACCATTAAGATGGCTAACTCTGTCGGCGATTGTACAAGATGTCCAAGAAGTGAGTGAGTCCTGCCGCTGTGGGAAATTCCTCCACAAGGCCTAATAGCAACATGCCAGATTGTCCCTGCTCCCAAGAATAGAACAGGCAATGAATGAATGGAACAAACCAATCCACCCTCTCCCCATATTCACAAAACTGTGATTGTGAATGTCAGAATTTTTCTTGAATAGGAAGATAACAATGCCAACAAATATACTCTCAGCTCAGCCTGTTTACCTCACTTAAACTGACCTTGAACAGCACAGCCTTCTCTTACACTGTGGTTGGAATAGGAGGTAATTCAGGCTGCTTTCCCTTTCCTGTTGTGGTCTCAAAACATAATCTGGATGGCATGGATTGCATTGCAATGACATCACCTGTGCCAAAAAATCCAATAGTTGCATGAATGGGTTTTTGAAGAGAATACACTCCACTAAGCCATGTGTACATACCAGTTTCATGCTCAACAAAACTAAATGTTTCATAAAGGAGTTTCCCATTCACTGCTGAAACTGCAATATATCATAAAGATAAATCTAATCTAAATAGATAAAATGATAATTAAATCAGATGGGAATCAATTAATTTGAACAAACTTCAGTATTTTGTAGCAGAACTTTGTCATTTGAATATTTAACTAATCACATATGCTAAAATTATATATATATACGCAACCAATATACACTTCACATTGAACATGGTAATACTGATATGAAATGAAATCAAATTATTACAATAAAATACAATAAAATAACAACAACAACAACAATACTATTGGCCAGTAAAATGGATTATGGGGAAAATTTTGTTCAATTGTTTTCAAGGGCACTGCTGCCATTTGCTTTGTCATTTGTATAGAAATGATAGCACGCATCTTATTTACAATACAAATAATGAAAACTACAATCAGTCTAAATCAAGTAAAAGCATACCAGTAACCCCGAGTGTTTGTAAGAGCTACAACATGATAGAGGGAAGTCTTTCATGCAGGAGAATGACGGATTAAGGCTTCACTCAAACCTTTGCTTTTACACAAGTTATTTAGTCTAATGTGCACTTTAGTCTGCCTAAGGAGGCCTGTTACAAGGCAAATGCAGGCAAATGCTCAGTTAATATCCACTAAAGCCAACAATAATTAGTTGTACATTTTAAAATAGGCTTGAAACCTTTTGCTGAGTCAGTCATGAGGCACTTTATGTGAGGAGTGTCTGTGGGTTACTGCTTTCTGTTTTGGCCTAGATGATAATCTTAGATATGTCTGGACTTGACAGCAAATGCGGTTAAAGACAAAGCCAGTGGACAGTGAGTGCACATTAACTCTAAGATTCATTTAAGCACAAGCGCTTTTTCGGCACTGCAATATTGCAGACATTTACGTCACTTTCACTGGCACTGTTATGAGAATCAGCACCACACATAAAGCAAA
Organism: Rachycentron canadum; assembly: GCA_038496675.1. Taxonomy (NCBI): domain Eukaryota; kingdom Metazoa; phylum Chordata; class Actinopteri; order Carangiformes; family Rachycentridae; genus Rachycentron; species Rachycentron canadum. Next base: position 17,518,313 of record CM076660.1, on the reverse strand, counting down.
TAGCACTGATGATATTACAGTCTACTCTCAACTTCATCATGCTGTTGTATAATGTTAGACAGGCTTTAAATACTGAGCAAAAAAGAGTGTCTGTCTTGGACTGATCAGTATGCAGCTCTAAGGTCATTTGGACCATAAACCTTGGAGAATGATGACTTATGTCAATATTTTTCTAAAAAAAATTCCTATAAATTCTTTTGAAATACAATTATGGAAAACAACTGTCAAAATCTGTATCACTTTTCAGCAGTCAGCCTTACACATATTGCTTCAAATTAAGTCAAAGCTAACTGCATTAGCCTATTTCATGTAGGCCCAAGTATTTTGAATTGGAGGGGAGGGAAACACACCAATAAATTATTTCCAAATTTGTATGTGTAGATGTTTAATTTAGCGTTCAGGGATGAAGGTCTCGTGCCATTGTCACCCGTCCAGGCGATGTTTTCCTCTGTGGGGCATAGGCCACAGTGTTTTCATTTTCTAGCACACTCGGTATCAGCATCATGAGTCTGGGCAGCAGCAGCATCAGCTGATCTTATGATGTGTGTTAATCACTGACATTTAGACAATGCCCACTGTTCTCCTCACTGGTAGATGTATTTGTGAGTAATATGTGTGTAACCCACCAAAAGGAAGGGGGGCTGAGTTGGGTGTGGAGTAGGAGAATGATTCAGGGGGGCTAGAAATAGGCAGGGGGCATTTTTCACATGATTATATTTATTGTTTCAGGGCTCCACGAGTTTAGCTGCAGCCTGAGCACACAAAACTAAAACGACATATTACTAACATGGACTGTAACCTTCATCTTATCCTTCAGAGGATGCAAACCACCCAAACACTGGCAAAGCAATCACAGTGCACAGTTATGTAGCAAATCTACACAATAGGTCCAAAAGACCAGTCTCGTCCTTCGCCTTTTATAATTTCGGGATACTTTCTCACGCACGCACGCACGCACGCTCACGCGAGTATGAGCGTCAGGAGCGCGCATGCTTCCACAGCACCGTGCATTTCTTCTGAATTGCAAATTTGATCTCCTCGGAAGCTACGCATAATGTGCAGCGAGTGAGCGCAACACTTTCTCTGAATCCGGTTCCGGCGTGCCGACGACACCGATGCCTGTGCCCACAGACTGATCACAGGGCTTGTACCCGAACAGCACTGAATGGTAGCAGCAGAGAGACGGGTGCGGAGCGAGGGTTGCCAAACCCGGAGGATTTCTCACGGCTCACGGACTAGAATGCTCTTCTATATGTATCCTCATAAACGGATGACAACCTCCAAACAAACCGTTACTGAAAACTTTCAGCTCTACATTTGACGCGGGGGTGATATTGAGATTTTAACCAGGTCCAAGAACAGACATCATGCAGGTGCAAACTGTGGCCTAACGGTACTGAAATGACTTGCTCGGCGCTGACGCGGTTCATTGTGCCATGCCAACCCCGCATTGTCAGATGCCATTTTACTCTGCGTTATCCCAGTGTCTGGAATTCCAACATACTGGGCCTGTTGTGTAATTAGAAGTTCGTGAGGCTGTAGCAAACAAGCTGGTGCAATGAGAAGCTACGCTGTCCAAGACATTGTGCGCAATTTGTGCTGAAGCTTATGGGTCCTGCGTACTCAAGCTCCCGGCTTCCACTTGGAGAGGTGTGCTGCGGGGCTACAGCGCACTGGCTGTCGGCTTCACATCTGGACCGCCTGGCTACTGTCATCTGCGGCCTGTTCGGACTGTGTACTCCCTGAACTTGTGTGTTTGAGGGGAACCGATTGAGATCGTCTCGGATGGTGTCGTGTTAGGGAGAAGGGGTGAATATTTGGCCGGAACTTGACGTTATCGGTGATCCACTGGAACACCGTGGTCCAAAGCTGGACTGGCTGACTACTCAAGGAAAAAACGCTTATCCAGCTATGGATTTTGCGTAGCTAAGTCACGCATTTTTAAAGGCAACGCTAGGGTGACATTGCAGTCTTCTCACCACATCGGTTATTTCGTCGTCCGACAAAAAAATAAAAGAGTGAAAGTGGAGTATTGTCCGTCATACGTATCAACGCAGTGGGATTTCTACGTCTGGTCGGCGTTCCCCCCCACCCTTCCCGCGGTGACGGTTATGGGTCGGAAGCGGTGTGTCGGTGCAGATTGTTCCAAGATGGCGGCCGGGTGCTGCGGGGTGAAGAAGCAGAAACTGTCGGGATCGCCCGGGTCGGGGGGTCCCGGCGGGGTGGGGGCGGGAAGCGGGGTGGCAGGAACCGGACATTGTGGCTCGGAGTTGGGGATTGGCTCCTCCGCGACCGTTGCAGCAGCGGCGAACGTGAGCAGAGCCAACGGCCTGGGGGGACCCGGGGGTAACGTTAGTGGCAGCAGTAGTAGTAGTGGTAGCAGCGGCACAAACGCTCTGTCCCCAGCCCCGGCCGGTTACACTTCATCCGGCCTCTCCCCGAATCTTAGCCCGGGACCTGGTTCGGGAAGTGGAGGCAGAAAAATGGTGGTCTCAGCGGAGATGTGCTGCTTCTGTTTTGACGTGCTTTATTGCCATCTGTACGGATACCAACCTCCGAGAACACCCAGGTTTACAAATGATCCCTAGTGAGTATTTTTGTCTTTTGTTGTTCTGCTGCATGTCAAAACTCATTGGTATCATCTCTCAACAAATGTGTGCTGCGGTACACCTACTGGGTTTACCCTCAGATTGTGCTTCAGTATTACGGGGACAAACTGTCACATCGAAACAACGTTTTACTTATAATGAATTTAAAGCGAAAAACTCGCGATCACAGCTTAATTTGTTCAAGTTGGAATTCGGGCCTTGTCGAAGAGACTGTCAGCACTGGCCTGTCGGTACACTAGCTTAACATTAACGTTACATTGAATGATCTGATGTGTTATTATCAACCGATATTACCCACCACTCAATGATCCACACTGTCACTCACACAATTCCCGTTGGTACCCTGCGAAAAAAATATTTTACGGTGGTGTTTGTCCAACTCGAATAACACCGGCTAACATTAGCTAAGCCTGTTAGCTTCTAGCTAATACCAGCTAACCACTAACACTTAAAGAAAGAGGGTAGAAACGACCAAGATAACATCGTTTACATGTTTTCGGTTTAACAGCACCAGCTTTGCTTGTTCGTGTAGATATTTTTTTAAAGCGCCAAATACAAAACATCAAAAGTTAACATTTGTATTCTTAATCTCTCAAGTTACCCTCAATGAACTCCGGATTGCCACATAATAGGCTTAGCTTTGTTAGCTATCAGCTACATCAGGTTTGGTAACGAAACACTAATGAGCTTGTAGTAATTAATTTAATGGCAGGTGTATTAAAACTCTGACAACACGGTCAGGTAGATGTTCAGGTTAGAGCAGGGTTTGAATGGTAAAGGGTGAATATACTGTGGGAATTAAGGGAAACTTCACCGAGTTTGGCATCGACCAACAAAGAAAAGGTGGTTCTTGCTAATCTCTTGATAGTCCTGAGCGTTTTTCACGGCCAAATATTACAGAAAGAGAGAGAGAGAATAAAAAACGACAGTATTAAATTGATATAGCAAACAAACAAACACAGTGTGTAACCAAATGAAGTACCCGTGAAACGTGGATTTTTATGTTCTCACCTAATTACCCGTCAGATTAAAACATATAGATTTTCTGCCCATAACCGCCCTCTTGCGCCCTCCACTGAACACTCTTTGCACAAACGTTGAAATGTGAAAGCATGCGACTTTGCGGGCGTTTTCCTTACATGTTGAGGCTGTAAAGGGATTGTTTACAGTTGCAGCCATAGCTGTGTATTGATCTGAAATGGCTGAAGAAAACTTTTGGCCAAGTTGTTTACACAGACCACGTTTAAAAGTCGAAGGAATGGCTGTATTGTAGTTTTACACGTGTCTTCCAACTGTCATGTGACAAATCAATGTACAAATGTACAAGCTCAATGTAAGGCAGTCTGACACTTCACCATACCGACACTAAAATACAGTGTTGCACACATTTCGATGCATGTCATGGGTTGTAAATGATATGTAAGTATGTATTTATGGATGCAGCTCCAGCACTTCCAACATGTTGGATGGTAATCCTTATCATGGAAAACATGCCTCTTACTTATTATATATGTAAACAATAAACAACCTTTCTCTCCTCCCTTGGCATATGTAAATTTATTTTTCAATTCTAGTTGAATCTGTATTGAATTAATGTTGAATCTGTTGAAATGCTGCTTTCTATGCTCATGTTGACTTTTGAACAGTCCAACATGTTGGAGCCTTAAACAAATGCATCCTCAGAATCTATCTTACTAGCATCTCTCTCTCCCTTTCTCTCTGATCTTTATCTCTCACTGAATAACAAATTGGCCAGGCCTCAGACAGAGAGGATGCAGCTCACTGTACCACACGCTAACCAAATACATATGTCAGGTAATAGAGAAATGAAAATCCATCATGCTAACAAAATTAAAATTTATATTTGGAACCGCGAAAACATATTTATATAGTGATATTTTATCATTGTTATAACACACACATTCAATGGTTATTATTTCCTGTCTGTGTTGTATTTTTTTCTGTGAATACATTTCTGCCATTTTTGATTCCATACATGGTTGCGTCCTTACACATGTCCATGCCCTGTCACTGACATTATTTACACAGGCAGTATGTTCCTAGTCCTTTCTAAAGGGTACTTTCCCAGTGTTACCTTAGACTAGCCTGGCAAGCTAGATCAGTGTTGCCATTAATCACCCATGCACAAATAATAATCTGGCGTTACCCTAATTTAGAGTCATCGTGGAACATTATGAGTGTGTCTTAGTTGGTGTTGATGTAAAATTGTCAGATAAAGTGCTCACTCTATGACCCAGTCTTAGAATCCACACTAAGCATTAAACCTTCATAAACATACACTGACATCACCTTTATAATCAGGGTAAACCAAGAATAGGACAGCTTTTTGTCAAATCCCGGGTTACCTTGGCAAAGACCAGTTAAGTGTAAGGCCCTTATTTTTTATGTACTTTTAATTAAATAGATCAGTTACTGCTTACTTTCTAAATTATGCAATAATGGCATACATATTATTGGCAATATTTTACATTTTGAGAAGGCAGTAAATTGTGGATAATTGTCCTCAGCAATGACTGCATACTAACACAGGGAAATCTGACTTTTACTCAGGGAGAGCTCCTGTTTCCCCCCCCCCCCACTTTCAATACATCATCTTATTGATGCAAAAAAAAAAATCAACAACATTACTAATTTAAAGATGCTATATTTAAACTTCCTGGCTCCCTTAGAGAAAAAAATCCTGTTTTTCAGTCTGTCAGTCCTAAAGGGTGAACACTGGGCTTTTGCTTAACCTTCACCATATGAAACCAAGCCAACCAGCCCATCATGACCTGGAATGTGGTGGAACCAGTATGAAAAGTCCCACAGGTTTGAGAAGCCCATGCTTATGTTCTGTGGTGTCCTCGACACATCCTTCACTCGGGGGCATTGTCAGCCTGTATTATTGGAGCGCTCAGAATGACCCCAACACTTGACACGGACACAGTGCTCTGCAAAGTTAGCCAGTAAACAATGCATGGCCAGACAGTGACCATTTTGTGATTACTATTTAGAGACAGTGACTCTAAAATTTAGGAAAAGAAACTTTGAAAACGTTCCCATTTAATTTTATAAGCCCCTGGGTACTGAATGCCTATTTCAGTTGTAATTCATCTTGACAGAGTATGTTTTTGCCGTCTAAACTGGAGACCGGCTGTCTATCTTACATATTGTAGGCATTTAGTAAAAACGACAAGTCATCTTCACTCAGTATAGGCCCGCATGCTGAGAGCCGCGACTCCACATATGATTCATTTACTGGGCAACATCTTTTCAAAAAATAATTTTTCTTCATTTTGACTGCAAGAGGACCATTGGAGCACAGCAACCAGTGAGCACTGCTGCAGGTATGTTAGCATAACTTGTCAGTTAATTTAGCTAGCAAGGCTTTGTTAACTTGAATGGTTGTATAATGGGCTAAAACCACCGTAATTAGTTATGGGGTAATGCTAAGTGAAATATGTGTAATAGTATGTTAGATAACAAAAACATTACATATCATAAGCTACTTTAAGTTTGTAGCTGTAGTAAGCTAAAGCTTGGACTGAAAGGTAATATTAAGGTTTGAAGGTACTAACTAGCTAGCAAACGTTTCAAATGTTAGCTTCTTAAATTTACTTGTCCGTCATTGTTTCTACATGACCCTTTCCCCTCTTTTGAGGAGAACACCAGAAGACACCAGCATTTTCTCACAGGCAGCGAAGAAGAAAATGATCCAGGAAAGGTAAAATGAAGCAGCAGGACCATTACCTTGCTATGTTTTTCCAAGGAACTCCTCGGAAAAACTGTAAGACATCAAAGTCTGCCGCGGTGACTATTAGACACCATGTTGTTTCTCAATGACTTATCGGCACTTTGCAGTAATTGCTGTAGATGTAATGTTTTGTTCCTTTGTAATTTACGTTTTTGTTTTTAATTATTGGCACAAAATTGAATTATTTTGGTTACTTTATTTACTTTCATAGAACAATTGTTTATTATGTGAAGAATCCAAAAATAAAATTTAAGATTTTGATCAAAGAGGAAATGTCTCCTGTATGTTTTATTTGTAAAATTGGATTTTAAAAGCCGTTTTTTGTTTTGTTTTGTTTTTTTGTTCAGAGTATAGGACCAAAAATATTCTTAACAATCCAGTATTGAGGTTAAAGTACTGATATTGTTTTTGAAAATGTCTTTTCTCAGGATCCAATTTGTTTTTTATTTTTCTTTACACTGTCTAATTTACATGTTCATGTCTCACAAAAAAATGAGAGAGAAGCATTTTCACCAGGCTTTGGTCTATTATTGGTAGTTCCAACAAGAATGGGGATGAAGGCTCATCACTGATTTGTTTTAATTTAAAAAAGCAATAATAATAATAGCAATGACAAGTCTGTCATAAATGTCCTAGTTTCACTATTATTTCTGTAAAATAATAAGTGTCTGTTCTTATTAGTAAACAATTCATCAGTGACACGAGTAATAATGTGGAACTATGAAAGTGTCATGCTGAAATTTCATTTAATTGCTCCCCTTAAAATGTCACTGGTGCTCATATTAAAGAAAAATAGTCTGAAGCCTTGTAATGGTATGAAAACGGGACTGACAGGCAAGTGGCAACAAATCAGATTTACTTTATACAGTGAAGATTTAAATGGCATCTACTGTTTACCTTTGAGCATTCAGGGCAGAACCAGCCTTCTGTTAGTGGATCTGTCTAGCCACAGTACTGTTCTGCACCCAAGGGTGTCTTTATAGTCCTTACTACCAAACACTATGCACTGTGTATGGGCCAGGTGACTCGTGAAATGTGACTCGAAGGTGTCCTGTTTAGTAGAGAGGTTTTTGGTCCTTATTTACATAATGCCGCATGGATGTCAAGCCCCGTTTTACACAGTTTTGGTTCTGCTTCCCTGTGATGCTCAAAAGACACTGTCACTACACTAAGCATTGTTCTCTGGAGTGCACTTATGCAAACCTAAATGACATGCCTTCAAATTGTTATCATCACACTCTGCTGAAGCACTGTTCCTGTCCTGTTATGCTGGAATTAATTTGGTTGCTCGTTGTCATTTTGTTTATGTATTAGACAAGTAGTTGGGCTAATTTAGAAACTAATGTTAAAAATCCCAAATGTTGAAAGTTATTGTTTCAGAACGATGCACTTATGGGTGGGCCATGAACAAAAGCCCGAAAACTCATCCCTCATGGTGTATTAGCGAAATTAATTATGTGATGTGTGCTCTTTATACACTGCACTAACATACATCTCCTTGTATGTTATTAAAGATCAGCTCCTGTAACATGGTCTGTTTGTTCTTGCTTTTCAGCCCGCTGTTTGTCACATGGAAAATAGGCAGAGACAAGCGGTTGAGGGGTTGTATAGGTACATTTTCTGCCATGAATCTGCACTCAGGACTCAGGGAGTACACCCTTACCAGGTAAGAAACCTGTGTCAGAACTGAAGACCAAACACTGACAGAGCATGACTGTGGACCAATAGTGACACTGTAGTAAATTACAGTGAACAAATTTTAGTTTTATTCTGTTTCATATGTGTAGCTTTCTGTAACAGTGTGTGGAGCATGTGTCTGTTTTAGCCCAGATCCTGGTGATTAAAAAAATTTAAGTTATAAATCCCCTTACGTCAATTTTTCCTTTTAAGGATTTCCATTGCCATCTGTTATAAAAAGAAAAGAAGTCATGCAGTGTTCAGGTGTCCAGATATTTGGATACTGTTCACATACTGTACATGTAAGGACGTTGCTGAAACAAAGTGCACTTACAACAACACACTTTATGTGACAAGATGATAGGCACTGACATAAATGAAGTCAAGAACAGATACTATGATTCTGATGTGTGGGCTGTTGTATAGAAGTTTTAATTAATACAGAGTGTGATTTGTATTGGACACTTGTATACCCTCTCCAGACCAACAGTGGTGTGGGTGAAACCAGCATATGTCATCCTACCGGTGGGCTGAATGCGGGTTAGGAATCTAAATTCAGTAATATCTTGTAACCTGTGGCTCCTAACAGAGGATATACATGGAGAGGACTGAAACTAAAACTTAATTTGATGCTTATAAACCTTGAGGCTCATAAAATGTTTTAAAAATCACTTTTTTAAGGGGCGAGTTTCACCTTATGATCTTTACCTGAGGGCACACACACACCTCACATGTAAACACACACACAGCTCCTTACAGGGAACATGTACACAAAAGTACATAATAAACAGCATTTTGACTGAATGTCTACAAAAAATTTTCCCCCCGTTTAAAAAAAAAAAAAAAGAAAAAGGGGGGGGTCTAGAGGTCTCATTTTCAAATCTTTCACACAATAATTCAACTGTCGGGCATTTTGAAACTCGGTTGTGACAACTATTTTCTCAGTTTCCTCCTGGTAATGGTGTTTTGCTCTGTGCTTTTATGTCTGCAGTGCCCTTAAAGACAGCCGCTTCCCCCCTATGACAAGGGATGAGCTGCCTCGCCTCTTCTGCTCAGTGTCTCTTCTCACCAACTTTGAAGACGTCGGTGATTACCTTGACTGGGAGGTAAGACCCATGCTGTGTTAAAACACGGCTGAGTGCTGGAGTCGCCATCAAACACAGAATGAAATCTTTTGCTTTAAGAGTTGTGGTGCATCGCAGCTCAAATGCTCCTTCAGAGTCGTCTCACTCAGCAACTTTTCAACATTTCTTTGAGGTTAATTTGTCTCAGGAAAAGGCCCAAACAAGATCCTTAAAACGGCAACAACAAGCAAATGATCAAGAATATGAACCTTATATTATAATAATAATGTCTTTTTATCTCAAGAATATCATCAAGTGAAATCATAGCAGATTTTTATGCTTCACGATTAATTCAGCCTGATTGGATTTTGTATTTATGCTCAAAACAAGTGTCCACCAGCTGCATTATAACTAAGGAAATGGCAGAAATGGCAGTTTTGGCTATAATTTCAACTAGTTTTGTCACAAGCAGTAACATATGTAATAACATGTCTCGTTACATAACTAAAGATAATGTAATGGCAACAATTAATTGAAATGCTAACCGTGCGGAAACCTGGTGGAATAGATACAAAAGCACAGCATGTAGTTGTAAAATGTAAATGTTTCTCATATTGCCTTGAAAGAAGAGTTACAACTGAACAGCTTAATCTTTTTTTTCCTTTACAACTGTTGATGTTGGATGAAATGATTTATGGGGTTAAACATATTCTTTCTTGTTGTGCATATCTTGAATTCTAGGTGGGTGTTCACGGCATTAGGATAGAGTTTTTCAATGAAAAAGGATCAAAGCGCACCGCCACCTACCTACCAGAGGTTGCAAAGGAGCAAGGTGAGGGTTTTTTTTTTTCCCCTCCTCCGAACAATCCAGCCCAGCTTTTCATTAAGAGTGTATATATTAAACTAAATCTGGATGTTCAGGATTCTGTAAGGAGAAATGTCTCTGTTTTTATCAAGGTTGGGACCACATTCAAACCATAGATTCCTTACTACGAAAGGGAGGTTACAAAGCTCCCATCACAAATGACTTCAGGAAGACCATTAAGTTAACCAGGTAAGATTACACTTACTTTACTGGGGAGTACGAACTGCATATGTGAAAAAGTTGTGTAAAGCCTTTGTGGCTCCAGAGGGATCTGCAGGAAATCTGATCAGTTCAATTTGAAAGTTTGAAGATGATACAAATCTGGGGGTGGGGAGTTACAAAGAAGTGGGCTTACCAGACCTCTGTAGAGCACTCCTAATCTCTGCTTGAGGCTAGTGTCTCGAGGAGTCGCTTTAAGTATAAGACAACTGAATCTTTGACTGAACTCTCAGCAGTCAAAGTGTGTTGTGGGTAACACAGGAGCCAGGCTTTTAAAAGGAAGAAGTCATGGAATACAAAACACAAACCAACGATGTGCAAGTGCGAGTGCTCCTTGAACATGTTTGTCGGTCTGACTGAGGCTTCCAAAGTCTAGTATTGTTTGTTGTGTCTTGTTTGTTGCTGATTGTACAGAGCCACGGTTGGTGCAGCCTGTGGCTTATCGTTAGCCTGGAAACCAGACCAATCAGTGAGGCCATGTTTATTTGCTCTCACAGACTGGCTTAGCTCCCCTCCCATTCAGAAACATATTCCATCTATTCTGAAACTGCTCAGGCCAATCACAGCCATTTAACTAAAATGTGGCAGGTTTGATCCAATGACTTACACAGGAGGGCAGCTAAAGCATTTTTGTTAACAACCAAGATGGCTTCCAGTGATGTAAAGAGGTCTGTTGAATCTGTTATTGCGACAATGTTTAAGGAATTAGACAGTACATTTCCTCTAAGAGAGAATAACTGCACTTATGCAGTGGTCTTTTTTTCCTTCTTCTGTCGTAGTTTAATCGCAGCTTTCCTCAAACAACACAAGGGTCAAGGCTTTACCAACATGTCTTTTTTCATCCCTAGGTACCGTAGCGAGAAGATGACAATGGGTTATGCAGAGTACATCGCCCACCGTCAGCACCATCACTACCAGAATGGCATTGGGCACCCTCTACCACCCTACAACCATTATTCCTGACAGCGAGCCGCATGACCAATCATTGGACCTCTCCGCGGACCTTTTCCCAGGAGAGCCTGCCCCCTCCTGGTCTAGCTATTTCTACTACTGTACCATTTTATGATGATAGTTTCCGTTGCCATGCTGGCCGTCTCCCAGACGTTGACATGGCAACGGGTGGCAACGAAGCATCATTTGATTATGGCAAGAAATTCACGTTTCTTTTTCTTTGCCTGTGGTTAAGTTTTTGCAGCATATGTATACCTATATCTATAACCCCCTTCATTCATATTTTTGAAAATTAACAAATATTAGATTTTATTAATCTTGCGTCTTTCAGCAAAACCTAATCAGGTGTTTGATTCTGTGGATGGAAAGAAGTCTCTTACAGTAGATTAGTCTCATGCTTATATTCTTTAGGCTTTGCTACAATTTTACATTTACTTAGAAAAATTCTTATTTTTTTCCTTTTTTTCTTTGTCTTAATATCCAGACATGTATACCATGTAGCAAGGCAACTGCAGTTCTCAAAGGCTGTGTCGTCTCTATTCTGATTCCTCTCAAAAAAAAAAAAAAAGATTGACTGTTGAGGTTGTTTGAGCCTTGTAAACTCTTGTAGTGTTGTAGTTGGAACTATATATTGGGATCTATATACTCCAAAGTATAGATAGTACGATTGTGATGCCCTTTGACCAGTCTTTGCTGGTTGTGTTTATTGTTTGAGCTCACAGTTGTGTGTGTATTTCTGTGTGTGGATATGGACATTGCTCTGCCACTAAGTTAAAAAAAAGAAAAAACAGTGGAGTAAATTAGAAATTGGATTTTATCTGAAGTTTCCCTACAGAGATTTTTTGAAACCTTCCTCCCTGAGTATTTGTTGTGTTTTTGTGGTGGAACCTGTAAACCTTGAACTGCGTTTGTTTGGCTAGAGCTTACAGCTATGTTCCCTCTATATTTTTTTCACTTTTTCAAATTAAGGTAATTGCGGAGGAAGCCATTTTGTCTGAGGATAATCATGTCCACACAGGTGATTTGTTAATTATCTACGTAGGACGGGCTACAAGTGGGTCCATTTGCCTGCATTGGAGAGAGGGGGGGGCAGGCATGACCACAGGAAAAAAAAATGTGCATGAACAATGCTGTCATTTAAATTTACTGTGTCTGTTGGTTTCTGAGTTTACTGGCAGGGAGTCATTTGAGGGGACATGCTATAACTACTTAAAGCCATATTCTCTTTTTATTCCACACTTTGTAAGAGTAGTCTGACGTTTGGCTTGAAGTGTCTGCATTCGGTGCCACTTAACTGGTAACCTCTAATATCGAGGGTCTTCAGCCTATGAATGCAAACGTACACCAGCCAGCCTCAGGCAAGGCTGCATCACTGAACACCTGTCGAAGTGGCGGTTTCAGTCATTTGTCGGATGTCTTGTATATTGCCCGTGTCGTTGTGGAAACATTGTCTTGCCTTTTCAGATTATAGCTAACCATTGTCACTCGTCCACAGTATGCTGTATTAAAATTGTCATTTTGGATGAAGATACACCACTTGACGCACAAAGGAAGTGAGCTAATTAACATGTTTGTGTCATTCAGAAGCGCATGTTGTTGTGCAGCTGCAGCAGTGCAGCTAGTTGATTTAGTTGTTGAAACCGCACTACCACCATTCTCTGATATTCTGCCGTTCAGTGAGATCCCGTTGATCTGTGTGTCCACGGCACAGGAAATATTTTGATTTGTGGTCTGTTTTGTCAGCTGTTTGGCAGCAGGTTAGAGCAAACACAGTTGAATTTGTTAGAGCAGAGTCTCTGCATGGAGCCCGGCGGCTCACAGTCGAGGTCTACAAACAAAAAGCCAGGGCTTTGTAAGGACTTAAGAAGCCATTTCCCATCCAAATATTACTTGTTGTGAGTCACATCCACACACACTAGGCTAGTTGGGTTTACTTTCCAGAATGTTTGAATAGTAAAGTTCATCACATGATCTGCTCGTTTTGGGTTCGGTTTTAGTTTTGCTAACTGGAATTTTTGAGAGGTTCCTGTTACTTGACCAACATCTTTCTTCGTAACAGCCTTTACTAACTGACAGGTTATTTTTCTTTATGCAAAATGTCAAGGGCTTTTGGCACTCCATCCACAGTAAACCGAAATGACCCAGATTTCAGTTGTGTTGCCTTAAATTAATGATTTAATAAATGATGGACCAGTAGATGATGCTCAGAGTGTTCCTCCAGCCCACAGTTTGCTCTCTCCAAGCTCCACCACACTTCAGTGTAAGGAAGGGGCTGAGATGATGTTTTCCTTCTCTGAACGCTATCAGTATTTTCATAGACATATGGGGGCTCCTGTATGCCTGCAGTCTCCTGTTTGTTCACATCTTACCCAGATGCTGGTCCTCACTTCTTTCAATTTTGAAAGCTCCACATAGACTTTGCAAACTAACGCTGAGCGCTGTGGTGTTGTTACCCTAAAAGTTTAAACCATGGGAAGGCAGTATCCAGCCTCTAGAGACTACACTACTTACACTACATAATGAAGTTTTGGAGAGGAACAGTCGAGCATTCACTTCCTGGTCCATTTAATACAGCACAACCTGAATTTTTCTGCTGCAAAACCAAATTGACCATGCTCTTTTACATATATGTCTTTGTATACACATGCAATGTATTTTGTTGCATGTATGTCTGAGTATGAGACCTATGGTTTTATCCATGATATGCTTGATCTATGGCTTAGACACTCTTATTAACCATTAAGAGATTTAAAAGACAAATATGGTGCTATCGGACCTCATATTGGGGTGGTCACAGCTCGTGACTGGTCATGCGGACTCATTGATCATATCATACTTAAAGATGCTACATGTAAGATTTTCTCTTCGGTACATTGCTGTGAAATGAGTCATGACGACACATTTTAATACCGAAGTATGACTGTCATCGATTACAAACAGTAGCCCCAAGAATCTCTGCTTTCATTAAGTCCAGTGTGGGTGATTGTAGGATTGGTTCCCTATGGGAAAAACAACAGATATTCTTACACATACAATAAAGGAGGCAAAGTCCCAGCAGCAACACGTCACAGGGGCTATGGAATGTACTGTTAATGGTCGTTATAACAATTTAACAGTGGTATATTAAGAGAAAATCCTACATGTGTTACCTTTACTATCCTTGATATATGCAGATCTGTTCAACAGGTGTTTTTTTTTTCCTACCAGTGCAAGTCAACACCCCTGCAGGTTTGAAAGGACAAGAAGTCACACGTTAACCTCCTTTCCCCCTGATTACTCCCTACACTGTGGCCCAACCTCATGGCCTAGTACGTCAAGGTGTGATGTGTGTCGTTCAGTAGATAGTGGCAGTAGTAGTGGTCGTTGCCTCCCCGGGAAGATCGGTGGAGCACATCCTCCGTTTCCCTCTAGCTGCTGAATCGTTTGACCTCCTGTAAGGGCAAGGTTTGATTTGTTGACTAGTGAAAGGCTCCTGTTGTCGAGGTCTTCACAGCCTCTCAAACTGTGTTGAAGGTAAGCATCTCCTATCATGGGACGCAGAGTTGAAGTTTTACGTAGAACATGCAGAATATAGTCCTGGTTCTGTACTGATTAACTGTTTAAAGCATTGATACCTCATGGAATATTATGGAACGACATTCGTAGTTTGTTGTAGCAGATTGTGTTTTGGTTCCATACCAGGGTTAGAGTTCAGCCTCAGCATTCCTTGTGTGGTCATTCTCATATTTCGTAGGAATGCTCAAGCTCATGTTACCTTCGTATGTCTGACTGAACCAAAGATGCCAGCGGCCATGCCCAAATGCTGCTCTTCAGGCCTGGCTTCCTGTCCTTCCAAAAGACACCCCTGCAATTGACAAAATGTTCTTTATGTCTCTTTTTTTGTGTGTGTGTGCGATTTCTCAACTGTCTTGACTTATTAAGCAACCCAATTTTTCAATGAATTTTCATTGAGTCTATCTCTGAAGCCGTACATGGCGTCAAGGATGGTTAAAACTGGTTGCGAATTGTTGTTACTTATTTTGTTTATTATTATTATTGTTATTATTATTATTACTATTATTATTATTATTGCTATAATTTACAAAAATGAAAATCCCATGGTGTGCCTCCTAGCTTTATGGGTTTATAAATGTTTTTTTCCCTAAAGACCAGCAGTTATACTTTGTATAAAAGATGGATTTTTCCTTATTTTTTATGCCATTAAAGATGAAAAAAGCCTGTTTTCTTTACTCTGGACCCAGTAGCTGCACTGGTATACAATCGCACTGATAGATGAATTTAAAAAAAAAAAAAAAAAAAAGGATAAATGAATCAATAATAATAATGATAATGACAAATGAAATAAGAACTACAATAAACTTGTGTTTGAGACTTTTATTAAAAAATTATTTAAAAAAGCAAATAAAAAAAGAAAATGACTGTTTTTGTACATCAAAATAAATTCTTTTCAAAGAATATTTTGGATCTAGTTTCAAAATTATTTTAGTGGTTTTCTATGTTCTGAATTTTTGAGACACTGACTTCTCAGACGTGTCACTGTACAAAATGACTTTTTTCTGTTGCAGTGGCCTGATGGGCTGGGAGGGTTGCCTGGTGTAACTCCTCATACCAACTTTTATTTCTTTTCCTTTCGATTTTTGGATCTTTTTTTTTTTTTCCTCTGCTTTAGTAACTTGAAAATGTTGATGGAATAATATGAACTGGGAACTTCAACTCCATCCCCTTTAGAGCTAGACCCTTCCTCTTTTCCTATTGAATTGCTGTTAGTGTGATGAGACTTGAAACGGGCATTTATTATGATAGTATGACTCCAAAAGAAAAAAAAACAAAAATAAAGAAACACAAAAAAAAACAAAAGAAAAAAAAGGAAATTTGCAAAAAAAAAAATTGCAAAAGAAAAGTGGGGAGGGTTGAAAGAATATATATAGATGGGTTATCTGAGTATGTAAGCAATGGCTGTGAAGATGTAGTTTTAAACATTGTTATTACCTTTTAAATCATTTATTCAATAAAAAATACAAAATCAACTGAAAAAAGAATGTGTCATTTATTTTCTTTCAGCACATACATCCACAGATGCAGTTTTTCTGATGAGATGAAAAGCCTTTGTCACTTCACCATGTGAAACAGCGAGTGTCTCACGTCCACACAGCTTCAACACCAGATCAGTAAAACCACTGGGCTAATGATTGTTGCTCTGGTCTGTTATAATTCACATCTCCCTGATTAACGCAGTGTAAACATGTTGTCGCCTTGTTGTGTTTGATCCATGCAGATCAATCTGCTCTAAGTGGTTGAGGTGCAGCTCTGCTTACACACAGGAGACCGGGGATAGGAGGAACACTTCCTGTTTGAGCACCAGGAGCTCACACTGATACACAGCACCCATGTCTGTCTACCTCAAACAAAACCCACTTGGACATTTACTACACAATCCTAGATTTTGTGAGTTAAAGTCAAATACAAAGAGTTGTGTAGCCTGAAGTAGATGAAACAATGGGAGGTCATTTGCTGAAATAAGATCCTCTCAGATTTATGCAAGAACTTTATTGAAGGATAAAGAACAAACACTTTCAAATGAATTGAATAATTTGAAGTGACATGTCTTTCTTCCAAAACTGTAAATTTAGCACAAAAACAATTGCTCTATGTCTCTCTCTCTGTCTCTCTCTCTCTCTCTCTCTCTCTCTGTGTGTGTGTGTGTGTGTGGGCACTATATTTTCCCAAATGTCCATGTGTCACATAAGGGTTCAATCACTGTCACAGTTGTGGTAAATGCAGATGGCTGCCCCTGGGCTTGGAGGCTCTGTGGGCCTGAAACTGACATTTTTTAATGAAGTGATCCTCTCTCTCTCCAGCCTGAGCAGCCAGCTCTTCTCTACGTTAGCATGAAGGCAAATCATCAAGTCAAACTAGAGAAACTGCCACTTTTAAGTCATGTGAGTCAAACTGCTACACAATAAAATGAACTCTGGGCAAATAATCTTGATAAAAATTTTCCTCTCTGACATCACTGCAGCTCTTTTCTGATTCTTATTACTAACCTGCTGTTACCACATAGTACTGAGTTTGGTTCAACCCACGTCTCTGAGTGACAACAGTTTCCACTGTCCACAGTTTATTTCGCATAATCTGTACATTGTTTTCTGGAACAAATTAGTTTGCATTTAATCTGTTGGAAAGCTCTCTGACAGCCACTGAAAGGATCTCTGTGGTTCAAAGGAAAAGTGATGCCACACTGTGCTGTGTGAAAAGCAACAGACCAAACATCTGATGATCAAAACCACAATCTTGCAGCCCAACCGAGCTGGAGCTACAGTTGTTGCTGATCATAAGTGTCTCTCATATTTGGTTGGTTGATAAAATAGTCACACTTTGCATCATGTCTGACACCAGTTCAGGCAATAAAATAGTGTTTCAATAGCCTTGAAACATGTGCTTTATTTATGAAACATTCATGAAATACTGGTAACTATTCATCTTTGCTAACTTCACAGAGGTGGGATTTACCATCACCTCTGAGATTTAGGAAATATCACTTAATATTTTTTATATGTACATTTTAAAACATTTTATACCTTTTGTTTCTGTATAGACTGCTGTGAAGATGTGCTCTTTAGCAGTAAGCAGCAGTTCTGTACATGGTCTATCTAATTGTAAAATACATGTGGAATTGTGTGTTTAATTCATTTTGTGGGTCCATCGTGTATCTGTGTACATTTTACATTAGGATATTTTGGATTATTATAAATGCCTTTTGCTTTTGTGTTTCTAATGACTGTTTTTTTGAACATCAGCTGTTTTACTGTTTTATATCTATAAACAAATCCAAACGCTGTGGCCCACGCTGGTCTGCACACATTGCCAACGTGGAGCTGTAACACGGAGAAGGATCCCAACATGCTTCTGCACCAAAGCTGCTCAGCACCAAGTTGGGAGAGGTCTGGGTAGGTGTATCTGGTATCTGAAAATACTTTGCTGCTGTTACATGATATTCAGGGCTAAGTGCTCAGAGATAGCTGAGTGGTTCTGTGTGCAGCCACACATGAACCCAGTTCTGGCCTGAGATCAAATTCAAACAGCACTTTATTTCCTCTCCTGAGTCAGCCTCTGGCCTTCCATCTGTCTGAATAAATGATACTGATGAGTGAATGGAGTTAAAATTGGTGTTGTAAAAGCAATAAGTCCATCAAGTCCATTTTCTAGCTCAATTCTCTTTATTTCACCAGGGATTTATATTGTCTTATCTGCCATTTCTGTTATAAAATTACCCTGCTGTCACTAAGTACTTCATATCCTCTAGCAGTGATTATTTTTGTGCTGACCAAGAGGTTAGCTGTTTGCTGTGCTGAAGCCGAGAGAAATAATTGTACACCAACTAAGTGAAAAGAGGCTTTTCTATTGCCTTTGCCTTACATTGAAATAATGAAGGACTAATGGAGACTACAGTATTTCCCAAGGTCGCCGTGCTGTATGTTTCTGCATCTACAACAATTAGAAGAAAAACAGCATATTTTAACACTTTTCCTCTCTCAATCCACCGTCACCTCGACGCCTCTCTGCAGCCAGTGTGTCTGTTTCAGGTCAAGCTCCTCTCTCGACTTTCTGTAATGATGAGGTGCTACAGGCCCGTGAAAACTCTCTGCAGCTCTCACTTCAGTCGATACGGTGCACTTAAAGCTTTTCACCTCGTCTGGCCTAACAGGGAACAGTGAACCCAAACGTGCAGTATAAAAGCATGAGTGTGTGTGTGAGTCAGGCAGCAACTTTGCATCAGTGTCATTTTTCTGGTATGTTGAGATGCCCCTTTATTTAAGGGATAGCTCAACATTTTGGGTAATCAGCTTGTTTGTTTGCTTTCTTGCTGAGAGTTAGACGGCACCCTAATGTCTCCTCTGTACATATATATTTATCTATATATATCTATATTATATATCTATATATATCTATATATTATATATCTCTATATATCTATATATGTATACATATAGTACTGTGCAAAGGTCTGAGGCCACCACTAACTTTGTTGTTTTAGCAAAGTTTTAACGACCATCCATATTTATTTTTTGCTCTTTATTAAGATACAAACAGAAACTACAGGAAATATGTACACTACACTACATTGTGTTGAAAAGCACAATTTTTAGAACAAAATGGATTCTACAGGCAAAAGTCAGTATTTAGTGTGACCTCCCTTGGCACTAAGTACATCTTGAACTCTTCTGTCCTGAAGTTTTCTGAACTAATCTTTCAGCACTTTCCAGAGTTCTTTAGATTTAATGTATTTTATTTCTCTCTCTGTCCAGCTGATCCCATTCTGCCTCTATATTATTCGGGTCTGGACTCTGTGGAGGTGTCAGTGTTTTATCAGCTGTTTTTCTCTGCAAATATGATTTCCCTGTATTAACATTGTGTTGGGATTGTTATTATGCTAAAAAATAAAACCATTCCCATTCAGGCTCTTTTCAGAAGGAATGGCATGATGAATTAAACTTCTCATCAGATTTTGAAAGTTTTCTTCTCCTTCCAGTCCTTTTTTTGTCCTTGACCTGTCCTGATTCTTCAAAGTTACTATAACAGCTTGAATACCACATCTTGAGTATCCATTTTTTTCCTTTTGAGAGTGACCTTACTGATGCAAAATTATGATTTTATGTCTTAAATTCTGTTCATGATCTTTGTCATTGTGTGTGTGTGTGTGTGTGTATATATTTGTATATAACATGCCTGGCTCAAGTGTATGCGTTATGGCAGCATGTTCCTGTTGCCTTTGATCTTTCCCTGTCCTTGCTCCCTGTTGCTCCACCCAGGCTGTTCCTGACCATGCCTCTATGAGATGCCCCTGGGCCTGGAAAGGCTTTAAAAGCTCTGGTACCAGCCCCAGAAAGGGGCTCCCAGCCTAGAGTCAGGGTTTTATGATTTTATGTATCCTTCCGTTGTGTCCTGGTTCTTTTTTGTATTTGTGTACTTACTAGGGTTCTCAAGATTTGCCTGGTTTGCCTCTACTGATGGTGTAGCTCTGCTGGCAGCAGCTAACCTGACCCTGTTCAAGTTAACAGTCTAAAGCTCACTCATGAATATGTATCATTTATTTAATCTATACAAAAGGTGGAAAATGTAAAAAAAGTTAGTTACCGTTATATATAGTTAGTTTTCATGCAGATCAAAGAAATGAAATACATGTTAAATTGAGCTTCAGCTAGAGCCAGACCAGCTGTTTCCATGTTTCCAGTCTCAGAGCTAAGCCAACTAACTGCTTATAATGCTAGCTGCATCGCAAACCCATTAGTTTAACTGCTGCCTCATTTCATATGTAGCTTACAGCCATGACAATCTTCTCACGTAACTCTCTGCAAGGAAGTGAATGAGCCTGATTTTCCATAATGTCAAGCTGTTCAGTAACTTCCAGTTCATTTCACTTGTCAAGCTAAAAGTGCCAATGGAGAGAAAAATTTTGGGGAATATCCAGTAAAAAGTAAGTATTACAAAATATACACAACATAACACACCATGAACATGGTTAGAAAAGATTAAACATATGAGCTTTGGTCAACATCACTTTTATTGTCAATACAGCACATACACTCAAACCGATAGAAATACAAAAGTTTGTCTTATCCCTTCTTTACAGTGAAATACAGTAAATGCTACAGTAATAAACACATCCCTCATATTTGAAATGTTATCTACCCAAACTGACATTTTCCAATTATCAATTCAACTCAAAGTGACTTCATGCAGATCATCTGATGCAGTTTTTTTCCTTTGAAACAGGTTGTGACTCGCTGCATTTGTCGTGATGGAGTGACTTCAGGATATCTTATAAGATTAAGCAACAAATTGTATTCAAGTGTCATTATGCATGAATCCAGCCCAGATATATTTTGTCAAGATCTATATTTTTCTTGGCAAACATCACATTCGTTGCAACAACTCACTGAAGTTTATACCTCGCAGAATGTGGTCCAATATCACCATAAAATAACAGACAAGAAAAAAAACAAACGAAAACATAACCTCATTGGCAGAGGTAAATTTAACATCCCAGTGTAGATCCATGAATCCTCATTCATCCCTCACCATGTAATACGTCCTTGTGTCCCCTGATTATCACAACTGGAATGATGGTAACAGGCTGGAGACAGAGACGCCAAAGAGGCCACTTACAACGATGCATTCATAACCTGTACACGTGGGTAATGGAGTGAGAGGAGAGGGACACCATAAATAAATTTTGTCTTTTTTTCAGTCATGACAACACTGAGAGGTGACACACATGTCAAACAGAACTCCTCCAACTAAACAAGCAAGAATTTTTACAACAGCTCACATCCACTTGAGACAAATAAAATAGCAGCTTTACCCACTAACGTAGATCTAGCATCACAAGCACATAAAGAGCTGAAAGTGTAACAACTGCAGATCAGTAGTGACATTTTGGTGACTCCTGTGTTTCTGTCTTTGAAACTATTACAAAAAAGCTTGCAGCTTAAGAAATCATCCACAAATTCACTTACATGTTTCTGGAAATTGTATTTACACCCAAAAACAAAACATAACAAACAAAAAAACCAAAAACAAAACAACAAAAAAAAAAAAAACAGAAAAGGCTAGATCTGGCCACCTCCACAAAGCTAACTACCAGCCTTAAAATGCCTATTATGTCTGTGCATGCAAGTATGTATGCAAGCCAAATACAACACTAAAAGAATGACACATTGATTCACTGGCCCTGAAATGCTCATGTTTCAGTAAAACAGATGGTAAGTCTTAAAAGATGCATTAAAATGTTGGTTTTTAAAAAAAAATCTGCACGGTAATAGCAGGCATTTAGAGTGAAAGGCTTGGTCTGTGTGCATCTTCATGGACGTTCAGTCGACTTTCTTGCTGCGCAGTCGGAGTGTGTCCAGCAGGTATCTGCAGACGGAGCCAGTGTGTTGAGAAAGGAGTGTGAGGACCTTCCCGTGAATGAGGGTCAGCAGGGTCTGGTGGCCCGTCGCCCACACCCGGTACCAAGGCCCGTAGAAGGGGTCAGACACGGCCGGGCACAGCATGTTGTTCAGGTTGACCTCGGTCGCCTGGAAGGGAACAGACGAGACAAGACAAGACAGGCAGATGAGCACAATAGCAATCAGAATAAATACTACCCAGCTGGATAATGAGCTCTGGGCAAATATCATGGCTGTATTCACTGTGACTATCTAACCCTTATGTAGACTTGTGTCTATAGATTGAATGATTTTTTTAATTTCTGTAATTGTTAATAGTTGCAGAGGGTGTGAAAAAAATCACTTTCCAAAATTACACAAAACAATTCAGTGAAGAGTGACTTGATGAAGCTTATAATTTTCAATGTTTTAAATCTTTCTGTTTTGTGATCTACTGATTTTTGAAGCAGCAGTCTGTAGCTTTGTTTATCCTAAAATTGATGAAGTATCTTCCAGTAAGTCATGGAGATACTTCATCTGACCACAGCTCACCACTGTTTCTCTTTGCTGAGGTTTGTCTGTGTACGGCGATGCATCATTTTGCAATCAGACAGCCACTATTTCATGTCTTTATCACTATTAACCTCAGGCACTCACTTGAACTAAAGCTGATTAATTGGGTGTTCAACACAATATGGCTCATCTGCTCTGCTGCCAAGATAATTGTGATTTACAGCAAATGGACAAAACAATAGCAACGAGTCACAAAAGACAAGAGGTTATTAATTAGAAAAGTAACCAGCTACAGAAAATTGTGTGTTGTAAACATCATGAGAATATATATCGACAACAGGGGAGCAGCTAATACAAACCTCAAACACATAGTTACAATCTTCACAACATTACCAAAAAAAAAAAAATAAATTGTTCTAAAATTCCAAAAATGGATGGATTTCAGGGAAAAGAATAAATCTATCAAACAGTTTCAAAAACTGGGTGGTTCAAAAATGTGAAATTCAACAGGAAAAAAAACAGTGATTTGACATTCCCTCGTGATTTGTACACAAACGGGACACGTTTTCTGTTGAGCTTGTAATTCTAATATAGTGAAGTTAAGTATTGTCATCATAGTTTGAATATATGTATCTGTGTGAACTTAGACCAATAAAACAGACAGGCTGCTGTTAACTTAGGTAAGATAATGTATCAGTGTCCAGGTCTGCTGGTGAACAAAGACACCGAATATCAGTGTCAGCCTCAGAAATACAGTGTCTGGCAGGAAATGCACAGATGCCAGTGTTGGTGTTGGTTTGAGTGACGGAGACATACAACCTCAAGGCCGTAATATAGTTTGCTATTTTTGTCTAGTAAACGACTGAAACCAGAAACTATTTTGGGGCATCAAAGGAAAGAATGATCTTTTGTCATTGCTTCTCTGCTGTATTTGAAGCCCCACTGACCAGGCTCGACCACTGCGAAAGGTAATCCATCTGTCAGGCAGTCACCACCACACACTTGACCTTTGTGTAGGACATGTGCCCGACATGTGCAGAGCAAACTTATACTTGCTTTTCCCTGACAGACGCAAGCATGTGTGAATGAGTGCGTGTGTGTGTGTGTGTGTGTGTGTGTGTGTGTATTTAAATCTGCATTCGCCCATTTGCTTACCCAACATTTATTTATTTTTTGGATTGTGCCGCCTAGAAAACATTTTTTAATTAACTATTAAGAAGAGTATGTGCAATAAGCTGCAGCCTTCACCTTTACAGCCATTGCTATAATATTTATGTAATCATTTTTTCATGAGGTAGCTGTGCCTAAACTGATACAGATTTCAGTTTCTATCATTTATATTGATTGATCAATACGTCTCAGTGACACAATGTCAGTTCTTTGAAGCACGACTGTCTAACATTAGATTATATATCAATGTATTCCTGTTGATCACACTACTATGTTTGGATAAACAACTTATGCCTCCGTACTCCTTGTAAATGAAGCAGTGATGCAAGTGATGATGGTGTGATCCCTACGCATGTGTACTTTACATAGTGAAATGTCATGTGATGCCCAGCAGGGGGCTCCATCTTACCAGGCCAAGGACTTGCAAGAAGATGAAGTGATAGAGGAACAGGATGCCAGTGGAGAGAAGCGCCCACCACATGTCCCCTAGAGGCTCAGGCTTGTAAACACCTGCAAAAACAAACACTTGTAAAACACCTGGGGGCTGGGTGATGCAAAACGCTGGATTAACAAACTCTAAATTTATTTACAAACTCTGATTAATTAGCCCTGAAGATGGGAAACTCATTTTTTTTTTTAGTATGGCGAATGTAAAAAAGCCGTTATCAATGGAGCTCTGATACTACGATTCACCATGGCAACAGGTAAATAACATTTTTAATCCAGTGGAGCCAGAGACACTGATGTGTAACATTGGACATTTATCTTTAAAATGACGACAGCAGCAGTGGAAGAGAAACGAGTCATGAAGTTAACACTTGGACGTCTAATTCAGCCTTGACCAGGAATCCCTCTGCTTGTTAGAGTAAATGTTTCAATAGATTATTCAGCTGTAAACTGACAGTGTTGCTGGTAGCAGAACATGTAAATGCACATCACACACGTGAAATAGGTTTATTTATAGACCTGTGACTTTCACCTCCGAGTCTGACCCACTTCTGCAAGCAAGTTATAACATAATGTAAATTTCAATGTCTATTTTACATTTAAAAATCATGGTCAATGACTCTTTAATGACTGTATTTCAACATATACTAAAAACACAGATTATTGAAACAGGTTCAGACTATAAAAGATGAGTCTCATAATATAAACTTCTGCAAATGAATTTGCTCCGACATGTACGGCCACTGTCACAGAGGCAGTTACCGTGTTAACTGACGCCTCACCCCTGAACCAGTTTAAAACAGAACAAGAACATAGTCCCATCTCTAACCAGCTGCTTTGACTTGGCACAGACAAAACACTAAAGAACAAATCCCTTCCCTCTTACAGACCAATTGCTTCAACTAAGGCAATGCTCTGTGACCACAGACAAACCAGTAACAGGATGTAGTGTCAAACTGGCTTTTCCTGTTTCCTCAGAGCTAAGTAATGTTAGCTCTGAGGAAACATCAAACATGCTCCCATTAGGTCTGTTAAACTAGAGCAACAGATATTTCCTTTTGTTGGCCTCCAGTGTAACATTACTGATGAACAATGGTGCAGAGTCACCCTAGATAATTCTCTCTAATGTTTACCTGACTTCTGCCAAACACTAAAGCTCGTAAATGTGACCAGTAATTTAAATCTTACGCGCCCTTGTGTCTGTTCTTTGTCTTATTCATATTTTTTAGGTTGTGATTAAATCTTTAATGATTCTGCCTCTGACCTGGGTCAGTACATTTACCTGGGGGCTGCCTAGTACAACCTCTCTCCTCTTGTATTTGCCATTAATTGACTCTAAGGGCATCTGGACAGCTGTTTCTGAGGAAAATATTCTACACGCCACATGCTGAAGCTGGAGAACTTCAGTTTATGCACATTCACCTTTATGTTGTGACAGTGTTTTTTGAGTTTACTTCAAACCTAAAGGGAAGCGCAGTCTGCAGGATTATAATGAATGCATGACACAGGTGTACCAAACACAATTCGATCAACACCTACCTCCTTTCCTGAAAAGGTAAAGAGGCACCAGGTACAGCATGGAGTGCTGGATGTAGTAGATCTCCTTCTCAAAGGGCAGCTGTGGAGAGATGAGTTCTTTATACATTAAAGATGGCCAACAGGCAGCCCCTTGTGCAGGGTCTAAGGAGAAATTGCTGGTACTGTTTGGATGTTTTATTGTTTATAGTATGAGATAAAAAGAAGTATCCTAATGTCTGGAGATTTTAATCAGTTAACAGACAGACTTCCTGCACTCTAGTAATCTCATGCACTGATCTCAGACCGGCAGTCACAAGTGGAGGTTTTTTTTGTTTTGTTTTGGGTTTTTTTTGACTCATCAGCAGCCATTTTTACACTGCTACTGAAAAGAAGAAAAAGAAGATGAGTGGGCGTGGCGATCTGCTAACACAGAGCCTGACCTCAGATCAGCAGAGCCCTCAGCCAAAATGTAAGTAATGTCAACACTGAACAACCTTATTAATGAAAAAAGAAACACACAGTGCACGACTGGAGATAGTTAATATTAATGGTGCAATTCAGAAAAGTTTTCTGCATTTTCAGTCAGGTCAGGGATCAGTGCTTTAAATTAATTACATTTTAATACACATAATGGATAAATTAATGCTTTTACAAGAAGATTTATGAGGATCTGATATAAATTGCCTTTTCAGTGGAGTCCATTTAATATTTAATTTATCATCATGTATTACAGTCCATTTATTATTAAATCTGATTAGTGTTCAGTCTACATACTGTTTGCTATTTCTGATGTGAAAACTAATTTGAAACGAACACTGACCAACAGTCTAATGTTCATTGATGTTAAAAAAAAGCCCCAGTACAAGGCGTTCTTTTGTTGTTCAAGAAAACAAGTTCCCCAGGTGATAATGAAACTGAGTTATGGCATAAAACCTTTGCTTTTTTCAGGTGAGAATAGTTGTTGGTGAGAACATTTGATTTTCATGGGGATCACGTAGAAGTTGAAAGAGTCCAATCTTGATTTCATTTAAGCAAATTGAATTTGATGTTTGGGCGTCATCTCCTGCATCTGGACTTGGTCTGCCACTGTTAGTGGAAGCCTTTCAAGCAGGCAGTGCTGTCAGATTTGAACTAATTTCCTCAGAGTTCCTTCACTTAAAATGGCAAATTTCCTCATCATCAAACTAGTGCTTTGCGCAACTTGGGTCTGACATTTTATCTGTATGTTAGAATTTGTTCTTCACATTGATCTTCTAGTAGAGACACCACGTTTATTTAAACACCCCATTTATATTGATGTCACATTCTCGACATGGAGGAGATAAAATGTCACAAAGTAGCCTTTTCAAACAGGTCGCAGAGAAGATATAACACTTGCTCTTGTTGAGCTGTCATGAGAAGTGAAATATGTGGATAATGAACAAGAATCCTTGTTAACTTCAGAAACAGAGGGCTGGCTGTGTATGAGACTTCACTGGAGTTACTTACCAGTCTGGTGTTGACTACAGGGAACATTAAAGCGAGTAATGCACCATTCAACATGTGGACCTGCAGCCTGAAAACACAAAGAAAAACACAAGACAATTATAACAACATTAGACATTAAACACATACACAATATTACTTATTATTGATATATCAGCTTGAATCGATTAAAGCTGATATAAGTTCAGGTGGAGGACAGGGCAGATTATGTTCTATGTCACTGAAAAAAAACAACTAATCAATCTTATCCATGATGCTGTTAGCAGCAACCGTCTCTCATTCTTTGGCAGCATCACGACCTCTTGGGAGTATTGATTGTGAGAAGTCAGGTCACTGATGCCTCAGGCTTTCACTCATGTATATGTTTGCTGCATAGACCGTCTATAAAAATGGACATAGACATCTGAAAAGTGAAGCCAATGTTGATGAGCCTTAAACCTTTATTCTATTTAATGACCATCAGGGGGCGACGCCACTGGATGTAAAAAGAAGTCAGATTGTATTGAAATCTATGGGAAAATGTCATTCTCACTTCTCACTTCATTTATTACCTCAGTAAACGTTTTCCTAATGAGTTTATCTTTAACATTTTTAATGTTCATTAAAAATGATAGATAGAAAATAGACCATTAAGCAGGGGATGAATTGGGGTGTGGCTACTGTGTGATTGACAGACTGTACCACACAATCAGGATAGAGTACAGAGCAGGTCGGATCGACCCCTCACTCCTCCTCAGCTCCACCTTCTCCTCCAAATATGGTTTCTACTGGTTTCAGAAAACCAAGACGATGACAAACAAATTACAAATTTGAGGCTTCAAAACGCTAGCTCACAAACCAATGGGTGACATCATGGTGGGTTGACACTTGGTTTGTTGTGGAAACTTGACACGTCTATGATCCATCAAGTCGTCACACAAAGTTGTTGTCATCAGTCTGACAAATCACTATTTCTAGCTAGTCCGTCATTGCCAAGCCTCTGGTTAGCACATACTCTGCAGCTGCCTCCATATTCCACTCACCACACACACACACACACACACACACACACACACACACACACACACACCCTCTCTGCTATGCTTGTTCTGTTAACTTCTGCTCATCCACCACGAGGATAAATGTTTCTGTTGCACAAAAATAATTCTGGGAGTTACCGTATATAAAACCCTGGAGTTTATGTGTCAAAGTGTGGCCCTACATCCATCTCCTCTCACTGCTCTTTTTATCAGATGAGCCAAAATAACTGTTGTGACAGCTAAGGTCACTGGGAAAACAGTGGTGTTGTAGGAATGTCAGTTCAAATAAGCCCAGCCGTCGGTCTGGGGCCCTACGAACCTTTTTGGAAAAACAGTCTGTTTCAAATTCAAATTCATTAAACTCATTGATCATTAGCATATGTGCCCACTATTGTCCCCTCATCATTGAGTGTGTTTAAAAATATGCCTAAAGAATAAAGTTCGCAAGTTTTTTCTTGCTGGTAGTGAGTGGTGCTGATCACCAGCCCAGAGCGTCACATGTATAAGACGAGGGTTTACGACGTCTGATCGACTTCTTCATCCTCTCATTTTGGACTAGAGGGCTGACTGGATGCTACAGTGAGTCACTGTCACAATACAGGCTGAAGCTAGCTGGTTAGCATGCTAACTTCAGTAGAGGAAGAGACATGACAAATAGAAACAAAATAAGAGTCAAAAGTATTTAGTTAAAAAGTAAGAAATGCTAATGTTGGCTATGTAATAATAGCAAAAAGGTACATACAGTTCCTTTAAAAACACTATGGTATGTGTATGACATGAATCGCTGATACAGCTGGGCTGTGGGACAAATAGGCATTTACCTTCAGATATTAATATCCAGGGTTATTCTGCTGTCATAAGATAACAGTATACATTTACAAACAAGAGGCTACTTTGTGTTGTTGGACAAAGGAAGTTTCCCCATTCAATAACACAGATGCTGCTCATAGACTATCTCAAAATGGATGTTCACTCCGGGCCTGAAAAGTGAAGCCGATGCTGAAGTGGCTTAAACCTGCCTTATATATAATGACCATCGGGGGGTGACTCCACTGTTTGTACAAAGAAGTCAGATTGTATTGAAGTCTATGTGAAAATGGCCCAAGCTCCCAGGTACATATGGACCAAGAAGAGAGGAAATTATAAAATCAAATGTTTTTATCTGCTGAGAAAATTGATGCAGTCAGTCAAATACAGACTTTTCCTGCTGTTAATGTAAATGTATCCTAGTTAAAATCATAGTATTCTGATGCCTTCCTATCTGATTGGAAAATTAGCTCTTCAAACTATACTGCTGGTGGAGGTGGGGGGCTCTTATTTCGAGATTACATGAATTTCCAGATACTGTTCAGTTGCTCGTGGATTGTTTGCTGTAGTATTAAACCACTAACTGTTACCACGGATGTAATGAAATCAGACAGGACTGAAATCTTAGGGATTACAACTTCATGCTTTCCTTTTTCCCCTCCTTCGTCTTGGGTATTGATGGCATTTACAACACAAATGCAGCACAGTTCCACTTCTTGCCCAGACACATATAAAATGTCATGTTTACACAAACTACAACCGTCAATCTCAAACCAGGATAGAAAATAACTGCCTCTCTCACTGGAAATTTCCATGATATGTCCAGTAAAATTGAATTATATAAACTAGTCGGCTATATGATCTTGATGAATATTATTTGTCTGACCTGGCCTACTTAAGTATTTTGTTTTCCCAATATGGGAGTGTTTCATAAAGCTTTGCAGACTCACAAATTTTATTTTTAGCAAGCTACTTCAGGTAAGACACAGCTACAGCTGCAGCTTCAGACTCCCATGTGGCTATGACAACAGAAAGTGACCCTGCTTATATTTATTTCTGCGTAAATCCCACATTGTGTTCCCTCTGGCAAAAACACAATAATTTCTCCTGAATAATTAACTGCCCAGACCAGGGTAGTTGTTGAGGAGAGAGGACTATAAAGCCCAGCAAATTCATTACAATAAAACTGTGAAAACCCAATTGACTGTGTGGAGATGTACAACTAATTACAATCAATGCGGCAATTGTTTTTTATATAGAAATAAAATTAATGTGTAATTTGGGTTTGGCCAATCGTTTTATATTGCATTCAAGATTTACATTTGTGACAGGTGCCTCCTAAGGCAGGTTGCGATGGAGGGCGGCTGACTCAGTGATGTGAGAGACTATGAGGACATAGCCTTCTTATAATTAGCACAAGTACAGACATACACCGTTCTGTTTCAGTAATTATAACAAAGACCAAAGATGGGTGGATATACTCACCTAAATACAACCATTGCTGTTTTACACGGCGGGCAGGCCAGCAGGAAGATCTATTGGGGAAAGCACAGACAGAAATGAAAAATCCCATTATCACATTAAACACATTATTGTACAGCATAAATGCTTCAAGAGCCTCCAGTGCCTCCAGTGATGTAAGTAAAGGAAATGAACAAATTGCTTTAACAAGTTTTTATGAATATAATAAGCACAGGAGGCTGGAACAGAACATCTCACTGAAAAGTATTTTATGCTCCAAAACGTGAGAAAGAAAATGAAGAGTTAAGACAAGACCCAAGAGGATCGTCTCAAAATTACTGAAGAAATTGAAAGCATTAAAATGGCTGCCAGGTGTTTGATGCCAATGTATTTTACCGTCTGATTTCATAGACTGTCGACTGAAACACTGACTCACTGCTCTGGAAACAGAAAACAGCAAAGACATGAGTATAATGTGCTTCAGTACCTTATGTTAATGATTGTGCTAAAAATGCAAACCTTGGACTTATGGGCCCAAGTTATATTCACAACAGAATCACAAATGATTTACAAATCTATATATTCACAGCCCCAAATTGTCGCTGCTGTTATTTTGTTGAAACCCAAATGAGTGGTCAGTTTAAACTTGGTTTCTGTCAAAAATACTTCCATCATTAAGATGTATTTGTTCTTAAACGAGGATATAGGTAACAATCAAGGTGGCTCGCACATCTCATCTACGCTCAGTGACTGTTACTGGGGCCTGGAGGATACTGCAGACATGGATTGGTTCAAAACACCATCTGACACAGGAAAGACTTGGTTTGCCTGGAAGGCTGGAAACAGAATTACAAGAAAGCAATTTACTTGGGATCTGCTGTACAACTACCCACTGGTCAGGAACCTTGAGACATGTCTCAGGGACTCATCTGCTGTAAACCCATCAAGTCGTATAAACCTGTACTGCTACACAACTAAAGATTATTTCAGGACTTTTAGCAGGGACCATTGGTAACAAACAAATGTTTTTAGCAGAATACAGGATAAAATAAATGTATTATCCTCATTTTTTGCAGACAATATAAATCTTTGTCTATATCCAACTTAAATATTTTTTTTCTCTTTACCCTAATAACCAGACTAATAAATGTTTCTTTATTGTTCATATTTATGTCCAAGGATTTCTTTAAATAAATGATAGTTGCAGACCTTGTAAATTTCTAAGAAGGATTATTACTGTCACAATTGTATACAGTGTTTGGGATTATGATGCCTGTCACTTGGATCTGTTGTCTCATGTCAGAGGCATCAACCCAATTACACAAAACCTCTCTAGTAAGGAGACTAAAAGTGTTCAGTATTACCTAAATGAAAAGGACACAATATGAAATAATTTTTTCAACATCAAATAAACATTAGAACAAATATGAAATGATCATGATTAAATTATAGAAAGATTTATAGAGTTCAATTTTATGCAGAAATATTTACTTCAAATGCTTTTTCAAAAGGTTTCATGGTACTTTTCCCCCCATGACACACTTTCCTTTTTTATATAAAAGTGTATTTCTATCCTCAAATTTAAGATACCCATTAAGAGTTGAGTTGTGATAATTTCTTCAACTGTTACACAAATGTCGGTTAGTAAATGCTGCACAAGTTAGTCGTTCATTATTTCTTTTGATTATAATAATAATTATTGATTTAATGTTGAACACCTTGGGACTCCATACTCTTACAGCATGAACAAATTCCCAACACGACTTGATGGTAAATTTCAGTCTGAACAGCACCTGATATGTTGTTAAAAAGGAAACTTGGGCATCATTACAACATATTTTGCTAATGAAAAACAGATACATGTGAACACAATTCTCACTCGAGTGAGAACATACTTCCCTGTTTATGACAGCAACATAACCCAGGGCTCCAGCACTTACATCATCTCTACTGAATTTTCACTGCAAACAAGAGAATAGAAATAGATTTAATGCAAATTACTGAGCAAGTTGCGCCTGTCAATAAGGATTTGTCTGACTGGTGGTTCTTGTTGGGCCATGACACATTGATCTGATCAAATAATCCATGCGTCACTGTTGACACACTTGCCTCCATTTAATCTATTTTAAGATAATGTATTAAGTAAAATGGGTTTATGGTGGGAGGGAATCCTGGGATTTTATCAGATTGATTACATGTTTATCTGATCTGTTGTGTTAGTACAAACTCCTTCATAAACAGAATAGCACTTCAGCTAAATGGATTAGTCTATTGCTAAAAATAGAGTAATGATTAAATGTGAAACTGACCGGTCCTCCAAATGTTTGGATTACTCACACTAAGCAAACTTTT
This sequence comes from Rachycentron canadum, assembly GCA_038496675.1. Lineage (NCBI taxonomy): Eukaryota > Metazoa > Chordata > Actinopteri > Carangiformes > Rachycentridae > Rachycentron > Rachycentron canadum. The sequence goes on along the minus strand of CM076660.1, from coordinate 17,485,474 downwards.
GCTTTAAAGTATGCGTTGGTACTTTGTGGGTTAGCATTTCCTGCCATCTGCCTCTACTGTCCTTGCTGCTGAATCTGCCAAAAAAAAAAAAAAAAAATCTGCTGAGTCTGTAAAGTTCTCTTTAGAATTTGACCTTTAATTTATTCAGCACCAAAAACCTGGTTTAATAAACTACAGGAAACTCTATAATAACTCATTGGTATCTAAATAGGTGTTAATAATGTGGTTGAACCAGCTGCTCTCCTTAGCGCTGTTACTTTGTGTTAGTTGCTTTTGTGATGTGTCTTGACTTGACTTCTTCCATATATAAGGCTTATTACAGGTGAAATGTAATGGTTTTTCACCATGAAACATCCCTGGGGTTTTAATCCTGGTGAAAAAGATCAGGGATATACTTATACAATATGAATGTCATTCAGAAGTTGAACCCAAAATTAAATGATTTTCTGTGTTGAAGTCAACTCCGAGTCAGTTTATCATAATCTATAAATGAGGCTGTTGTGTTATAATTGTGTTATAATTTGACTTACTCAATCGATTTGATGTACGTGATACATGAGACAGGTTTCCTCCTCTGGTGTATTGATACTCTGTCAGTTCAATCAGTAAATAGTTCTGAATCTGTTCTGTAGAGTTTTCAGAGGCTGGACAGATGTTTCTGATTAGACTGTAGGATCCCTCTGTGAACCCTCCCAGAGGGATCTGTTTCTGCATTTGTCATTGATTTTAAATGTATCTAACTAGGGGTGTAACAATATGATGCGTATCATTTTCCATAGTTCTGATATGATTCAACGATATTTGGCTCATCCAAGAAGTTTGTCTTGTAAAGGAATTAGGGATAAGATAATTACAGCTATGAACAAGTAAACAACAATTAATGGCAAATACATTAAACTTTTAATAAAAGTGAAACCAACATTTCTCTTTAGGTTTATAAACCCTGGTTGAACCTGCTGCTATTGTTCTCATTTTCAGTATAAAAGGAGTGCAGTAATAATGACGTCAGAGTTACATTTAACATTTCTTTACTATTAAAAGAGCTAAAAACAAATATAATGTGCAAATTCTGGGAATCTATACAATCGATTGTTTACTTTGCAAATCGATTTAGATCCATATACGTCCATATCGATCTTCATATGGATATACGCCTATCGATGCAGTTCGGTCATAGGAATATAAATCAATACATCAACGTATTCAATGACTCGTTACACCATCATCTAAATGAAATGTCAATACAGTCCCAGCACCTTGACTTCCCTGAGAAAATAAGAAAATTCTATCCTTTTCTCTCTTTTCTGTAACTTTCAATATTGAACAACAATGATTCAAGTATGGTTCTCACTCACACACACACACACACACACACACACACACTATATGTTTCCTATCAAATAAGCAATATTGTTCCGTTAACATAATTTAACAAAATGGAAAAATAAATAAATTAAGAATAAAAGACTGAAACACCGCGCACTAGCCCTTAAACAATCTGGCCCAGACTATTGCCACATGGACAATCACAGTTACTGGAGTCAAACCAGCCATGACACCGTTGTTGCAGCATAAAAGACACAGTTAACTCTAATGGCAGTTTCTCTCTATTAATTTTATGACTGAAATATAAATGTATCTGCAGATACAGCAGGCTGAAACATAATGCTGTCATCGTTCCTTTTCTCCAGTGTTGTTCGGCTCAACATTAGCATCTGCTCAATGAAAAAAAAAAACAACAGAATAAACCATTTTTGGTCATTGTAGCACAGCAATTTCAAAGTAAAAGCACAGCCATAACTACATAATGATTTTTCAAGATGAGTAGAAAACCTGTTGGAAAAAAAAAAAAAAAAAGATCAATGGCCTTTTTATAGATTGGCAAACCTCATTACTGATAAGCCATATGTCCTTTTCACAAGTGGGGTTATAAAGTAATACACTTTACTGCCCTCAGTGTGATCTGAATGACTGAGTCAACAATCTCTTCTGCTGAGTGTTATTGCTACAGCTGATAAATGTGGTTGTAGTTAATGATAACGTTGATACTGTAGACTGTTATACTGAACGTCTGTACCCCACAGCTTGTTGACAGCCTATGTAGTGAACACAGAGCATAAAGTCTTGAAGTTAATTGCTGAAGTGTTGTTTGAAGCTGCTGCAGAAATGCCAGAGGCCTGATTTGAATGGATCTGTTTTCTGGAGCCCGTGGGACCATTTATCCCCATCCACCTACCAAATAGAGGATAACTATCTATAACTTTTTCAATAGATCAGTATCTCCAGTCATGCTGGACCCCTGGCGAGATCTATAACAGAAGAAAGTTCACTTGATAAGGGGCCTGTGTGATTGATAAGAGCTGAGCCACCATCGTGCCTTAGAAGGAAACTCCCAGCTCAGTGAAGACTCCCACAGCAGGCGATGAATTTTGAAACCATGTATGTAAACGCTACGAAGAAATTCACTTTTCCTTAACCCTTCCCATCATCCTTGTACAGCATTTCGACATGAATCACCAATTCAAGATAGCAGCACAAATTAAGGACTTTTAAAGCAGCGTTAGCGTCAAGAGTACTGACGTGAGTCCTGAGTCATGTTACAGCTGTTACAACAGCTTCTGGGTCTCAACATACAGAAGGGATAAAATTTATCTATTTAAACAAAACTGCTTTGACCACCAATATTATTTTATTGGGTTACCTCAGAAATCTGATCAACTGCAAAGCAAGTTGAAAATATCTCAGTACTGTGCATTATCACCTATCATCAATTTTAGAAAGACATGTATTTGAATCCATAAAAACAAATGCCCAGCCCTCACAAATCCTGACCTGTCCATCACACCCACACTGCACAGCATTTGCTGTTTTGTTTGTTTGCTTACAGCGCCCAGACCATATCCACGAGACAGTGAACTGATCAGTCAGATGCCTGTCATTGTGCCAATGTAACTGCTCCTGTTCCATCTAGAGGAAGAAATAACATATCTGTTGTCAGATAAGAAACATTAGCTCATCCGTCATCGGATGCTGAACTCTTCATCCCCAGTTGGGGCTCTCTCCCCCCTCGGACTGAGTGATGTTTGCTCTGACGTGTGCTGTAACTCTGCAATTGACGCTGTCACCCTGTGCATGAAAAAACATTGTTTCACCATCAAATACTTCAATCACAACTAGATTGAGCCAGAACAGCATTTTTGCTTAACAGATGTAAAATTCCTTCCCGTTCAATATTTATATTTTTGTAACTTCCCCAATATTATGCTGGTGTTTGTGTGCAGTATATACTACATCCTATGGAGTTAGCATCAGTTCTCTGTGAGCATTTTGTCATAACACTGACCCTGATCGTCAAAATGATGTAGATATGTTGAATGAGTTAACATCATTCATTGCTAATGAAGAAAACAAGCTGCCGTACAAAGATACTGAAAGGCAAATAACCCGCTGCAGCATAGCAACGCAGTCAAGTAGTCACTCTTTAACAACACACAGGTGAAGTAGGCGCCTGTGGTACTGTAGTAACTTCAACCACAGCAACACTTGACTCTGCACATCTCACAAAGCACCATGGGAATGGGAATTTAACAGTTGATTTTTCAGCCTATAAAATGTACTGAGAATTTCTAGATCTTTCTGAATGCATAGCTGCTGGGATAACAAGCTAAAGGGAAACAGGAAAAATGTCCACGTCCAATGACAGGAAGAATCTCTGAAATCCTTATTCAATGATTTGATTTAAGATTAGCCTCTGATATGAAACATGATTTTCAACAAAGCAAGAATGAAAGGCCCAAATGCAATCCAGCAAGCTCCTGGGCTTATTCCCTGCAAAAAATAAACTCCTGCAGGTACTCCCTGCAGATCCAGCCTGTTGATAGAAACACCACCTTACTGTTAACCACCTTCAAAAGTGAAAGAGAAACTGCACCATAAATCACACTGTTTAATTTCTTTAACGTCATCCTCTGATTGCACTCAAGTGTCAACATGTGTGAGGTCATACCTGCTCTGGATTGTCTTAACCTTGGTCACTGTATATTAAGGACATTTTGCAAGCATCAGTCAATTCTTCATCCTAGTCAGTGATTCATCAGTGTCCATCGGTTATCATGCTACCTCCATGTAATGAGAAATAATAAGAATACATCAATATATTACGTGCCTCCATATTTCATGTCTACACTACATTAAAATGCAGTTGGCAGTGTCCTGTTACCATGACCTGTGCTGTGCAATCATGCACCATGAAGGTCAGACAAACAGGAGACGGAAAAACAGGCAGGTACTGTACATTCCTATGCCAGCTGTGCTTGTGGCCCCGTGAGAACCTTTGTGGTGTTTGGGACCAAAGCCCCTGTTTCAATCTAAACAAAATACAACACCACAAAGGCATCACCCACTACAGTTCCCATGCTGTATCAATTCTCAACCCGCTGTCAGTGCAGTTATAAATTCAGCTCAGACTGAATGACTCTGGAGCTTTACAGCCCTTCATAAAATTGCCTCTTCCATGTCTGAGCAATCATATGGGTTCAAATCAGATGATGCCCAGCTCTTGTTGCATTGCTCAAGGGCTGCACATGAAACAACAGGTCTCATTTCATCACAGCAGCTTTCATCCCCAACATGGATGAGATTACTGTCCAATCAAGTCTCAAAAACACTACTACACATGATTATTGTTCACTCTGATAATTATTATTATCAATAATAATGCTAATTCTGTCATGTGTTTGAGTGCCTTTACTTTATATGCTCGAAACCTTTTGTATTAATCTTCCCTTACTCTTTCAGTTGTTTATAATAACCAGGTTATGGACTTATTATCTAGGTTAAGAGGGAGAAAAAAAAAAAAAAAAAGACAAACTGACACTTCATGTGAAAACTCTACACACCGTGCAAAAAACGAAACCAGTGTTTTCTGATCTGGTTTTGTGCCACAGTTGCAAGTTGTGTTGACATTGTATCTCAGAGAAGGAAGTGGTACTGAGATAACACTGGTTATAAAAAAAAGAAAAACCAACCATAGAGTTTCACCATAATGCAGAAGGGTGAGGTCAGGCCAATAATGAAAATAGTTTCTCAAAAGTCGAGACATATTATAAAGGTAATTATACACCAGCTCTGTCAACTGTCACTCAGCCCGTTTGAAGAGAGGGGAGATAAATACAGATGTGTCTTTAAACACAGTGGGTATGATGGGTGTTGCTGTCATGTTAGGGCGTGCAAACAAATACACGTAGTCTTAAAAAGACACAAATGTGCCCTCAGCTCTGCCGTGTCATCCTCACCTGAACCATGGTCACGACATGGCATGGATTCAGCAGATATATCACAGTCTTGGTCGCGAATTTGAACCCGACCTCCACTCCAAAAGTCATGCAGAGGGCAACCAGCAACAGGTTCTTGCCCAGACTATCCTCCTTTGCCCTCACGTAGTCCTTCCCCACCACTTTGAGCTCTTTGGACAGGTTGATTTTCTTCAGTGCCACGCCGATCTCCACTAGGGAGATGAGGACGATGACCAGACTTTCACTGACGCGCTGCTGGGGCGCGATGAAGGCGGCACACTCGGGGCCCCCGTTGCCCTCAAACTTCGGGTCCACCCCGCCGTAGATCCAGTCCAGAAGGCTGTAAATGTTATATCTGGACATATTCCTCTTCTCGTGTTGGAAAAGATACGAACAAGATGGAATAAAAGACGTCACACTGACTTCTTGGCGAAACATGAACTGCAAAATTTCCCTGTCGTAGCTCGTCTCGCGGTTCAGAGGTAGTCATGTATCCACCGCCTCGGTGTGTTGTAGCTAGCTAACACTGCCTCATCCACAGGCGGATGAGGAACTTCGGCTAAATGGGAGAGATGTGGGCAACACCTCCCGTATCTGCTGCTGCTGGCAGTGGAGGTTAGAGGTTGGAGGTGGAGGTGGTGGTGTAGTTCGCCAGCCTCTCTCTTTTTCCACGTCCCTCACACACAGTTAGCAACGACGCTAGCTAACGTGGACACTCAAACTGGCATCGGCATCATGTGGAGCAGAGGAGCGCGCTAGCTACGTGCTCCGGTTACGCTACAACGCCGTTTGCCGGAGGTTGAGTTAGCGTGTGTTAGCAACGGCGCTGACACCGGGTCGTTAGCTTAGCTACCAAGCCCACCGCGCTGGACCAAGGCGGCGCTGCTCGTCTTTGTCTGCCCCGAGTTCAGCCTCTCAGGCGGAGCATAAATCACCATGTGGGAGCTGTCAGTCAGTGGCCCGTGATAATTGGGGAAATGATTGTCTTCAGTGGGAAGAAAGTGGGGCAGTAACCACGGAGAGTGGAAGACAGTTCACCTGCTTGCTGATTGGCTTAAGTAATCAATTAAGTAATTATATACACACTCACTTTGCCCCAGTTCGCAAACACGAGTGATATTCACAGATGTCAAGTTCCACTTTTGCTGGCAGTTAAAAGACAAAGTGAATGGCTTTAAATAATTTTAAAAATATACTTAGTGGATAATTTTAGTCCAACTCCTTTTAGTTTTCCACAGCCTGAGAGACAAACCTGAGGGCATAATACCTGCTCGTAAAACAAGGAGGATTTTTAACACGTGTGATGCTTCGCGGTGGTGCGTTCATGAAAAATCCGACCCGGTGTGCTGCTGCGTTAAAGTAGTAGGTACCACTGAATGCAGCCAAGGTAAAGTTAGCCATTGTTTGACCAGAATAGAGGCTCAGCCAAATAAATATTAGTTAAATTTCACCCCACGTTGGAGTAATGAGAAGCTGTGTAATAACAATTATTTGTTTCGAGGGGTTTCCTTATCCACAGAGAAACAACAATGGTAAATGCAGCCACTCTGTTCAATGTAATACATAAAAGTGGGGTTTTGGGGACCTGGGGCAGGAGCTCTGTACAATGACTTTCACCCTGCATTTAGCTACCCTTGATGTATAATGTTTAAGAGTCACTGATGTAAAACAGTTACTTTTATTTTAGTGCAATATTTATTGGCTGATTTTGCCCCAATGCATTAAGGTGACAACTGCAACAAAATGTACATGAAGTGCTCTATCCATGGCGTTATTGAAACCTTTACATCCCTGTGTGTGCCCCCCTCCCATCTCTGCCTAAGGGCACAATGGCAACCGTGAGCTGCACAGTCAAAGTATGAGGGATTCTTGGAGTTCAGACTTCTAAAAGGGACCTCCAAAGCTGTTACCTTTAATTATGGAGATGACATGACTGGTAAGTATAACCATAAAACACAAGCACTCAGTATTTTCCATGCAAGTCAATAGTACCTATTGAGAGAACCATTAGTACCACCATCATTATAAACATTGACCATTGTAATGTTATCAAAATGTTAGATATTAAAGTAATGGGTAACTGGAAAATTGCTTCTGGCAACTATTAATATAATAAAATAGGTGGTAACTATGGGATGCCTTCATCACTGTTGGAAGAAAACAGTATTGATTAACACATCCCCCCTCTACTTGATCAGTCTTGTTAATTATCCTGCACCAAAAAAACAACTGGAGGTTATTGCATCACATATCCTCCAAACCATGGACAAAATGATCAAAGGCCACAGCAAATGGAAAGTTGTATGATTTGGAGCCAAATATTTCACTTTCAAATAAATCACTTTGTCACAAAGTCCAATTGAAATGAATTAAAAAATACTTATTTGCTACAGTCACAGAGGGGTTCTCCACAGACAACCTGTTTGTAAGGCAGCGGCCTCCATGGTCAATTGGCATTGTGTTTCCATCATAGTAGGGGGTGGTGACATGAGCACTCTTTACACTAATTGGTTTGGGACGCACTTCAGTATGGCAAACATTTTTCACAAATGCGCAAAGGGAGATGCAGTAAATAAAACAATGGTGCAGGGATTGGACTGATGTGGACTTGTGAGGGAAGAGAAAAGAGGAGAAGTGAGTTTCTCCCACAGTGCCCACTTTGGTTTTTCGATTTTGTGGGATAACCACATGCTCACATACTTCCATTAGTGTAGGGCTGTGTGTAGCAGGGCATGTTTTAAAGCAGGTCCAGCAGTCTGAGGGCAAATGACTCTAATTGTGTATGTTGTAATTGTGGCCAAAACCTCTTAACTATGTACAGTAAAAGAAATACATGGCATTCTGGTTTGGTTATAGGTGGTTCACTGGAAAAAAAACAAAACAAAACAGTACACTACCAAACTATCCAGTAGACTTCAAAACAAACCTGTTAGTTGCTTGATTCCTATGTGGACAAATATCCATTTAGCTTTATATACAACTCATATTAAATATATTATATCATATATATATTATATTCAACTCATATTACCATTAGTTTTATTTAAGACACAGATGCACAAACTGCCACCATGGATAGGACCACTATGACCTGATCCAAACAATCAAAAGTGAAAACTTAACTTATATTATTTTGGTTTTCTATTATTAGAGAGGGTATACTAAGGCCACAGAAAAACAATCCACCTGGAGTTGTTGTTGAGGTGAATAAGGCAGAAACTACAGAATCCTCTGACATTTGATAAGGAAACTGTCACATCAGCAGACTCTTTCCCACCACCTGCTGCCCAGAAAAATAAAATTGAATCCAAGATTCTTAAAAGGGTAACACGGTATGTTCTCTAACTCCCATAAGGGAATTCACTCTGACTCGGTTTACAAGTCAGTGTCGGCTATAAAGTCCAGGCCTCGCTTCAGGATGTGGAGAGGGGCGGAACGAAGGTCAACTGGCTTCCCAGCACGTGATCCTGAGGGATAAAAAGTGAACCAGTCCCTGGCTCGAGATGCTGTCTGGTGGAAAGGGGCCAATTAGTTGGAGATTGAGAGGACTGAGAATGAACAGCTGGATGTGGAGGGAAAACAGCAGCACAGGTTCAGTCATGGAGACAGAATATTTCTCAAGTTTTTAATGTAAGTTTGCTTACACAGATCCAAGGCTAGTTTGTCAGGAAACACTGAGGGCAGAGGAAAACTGCCTATGGAGAAATATAAATAAATTTTTTTCAGTACAGCTCTTTCCAATAGAAAGCTATGACTTTCAACACCAGCCTTGGTTTTCTCTAGTGAGGAATACATCATTTTGATGAATTATTCTCTATTCTAGTGTAACTGTTCCCATATGTTAGAAACACTTGATAGGATTTATTTGATTCTGGGCCAGTATGCAGATGCTATACTCGTCATACTCTGCAGTGTTATGTTAATATTTATTTTATGGTTGTGATTTTATGTTACATTCATTTTGCAGTGCTGACCAAAGGACCTCCCTCACATTGTCTAGGCCAATTTCAGGCTCTAATAGTCATTTATCCTGGTGCTTCTTCACTGCTGTCATAATATTTGGGTTGGGTCATCGGCTGTTGACTGATTTTTGTATCCATCATAAAGACAAATTGTCCCTTAAAAAAAGTAAGTTAAGCTCTTGCATTACTGTGTGTCAGTTTTTAAGCTCTGAGTCAACCCGGAGCATTAAGATTCAAAGCTGGTTTGACTCTCTGGCTCTCCATGCTGCAAAAATTATGAGCAAAGTGTTGTCACAACTGAATCAACCCCTTGTTCAAATATAAAATGGATTATGTCTGACACAAACAGAGAGAGAGCTTGTGAGAGATGCACAAAATCCTGTATCACACTTGACAGTGCTGTATATAATGTTTGTACTTTGCTGTTCTGTACACTGGAAGATTGTGCCTGGACCTGGGATGAAATATAACACATAACACATACATCACTGTCCTCATAAAATGAATTTTCATTTTGAATTTGAATCATCCATCAGCACAGAATCTCTTTCAAAAGGAGGAGCCAGTGTTATAAGTGTCAGCAGGGGGCGATATTACCATTTTTCCTGACTTTGGATTTTAGCATTCAGTCCACATGAGGCTTTTGGGAGGATATTTCAAAAGGCACCACTTTATTGCAAATCGTAACCTTCTTAGGCCAGTTGTTTAAATGGCTCTGCCTCTTTAGCTGTTTAATGTGCACTAATATGAGAGGCTGCAAACTACTTTATTGTCATAGTCAGAATTATTTTCACATTGCAAACACAAGAGTTTGGAACCAAATCAACTCTGGGCTGCCGATAAACCACCTTTGGATTATATAAAAATCAATGCAAGTCACTATAGTTCATTTTTGTTTACATTTATTTCTTCAAAGTTCTGGTTATTTTTTTGATTGGTTTCCTTTAATTCTGGCCTGTTCAGTCATATAGTTTATTAAATATTGATTCAATCATTTTACTATGTGCACAGCAGGAAGATTAGGCTTGCTGCAGCTTTCTTCCTAATTACAAAGCAAAACAGATACAGTCACATTGTATTTGTCTGCATTTCCTTCATTCACATATTAAATACATCTAACATAAATAGACATCTAACAGACAGCATGCTCAATTTATAACACAGGTGAAGAACAAAAAGAGCTATTTCAGCTATTTAAGCTACTTTATAAAAAATAAAAAAGCAGATGTAGACAGCTAGGCCTGAGGAGATGGCACATAAATGGACAACAGATAAAATATTTTGTGGGTCTAGAAGGTCTATGTTTGTCAGAACGGTGCGAAAATCAATGGACTCCTGAGGGGGTGGCTGTGCTCTGATAGGCCTGCTCCTCTCCTCACCGCAGAGCAAGAATCAGTCAAGGATATTAATCTAAACATCAGTCATGCATGGGGAACACCCCATGAGGAGAATGAGCTTGCTCATCCATGCATCTCCTGGGGGACATAGGGGGGCTTTGAGGAAGGGAGTTGAATGGGTAAGTATGTCAGGGTACCATCTCAGGAGATGTGATGTGGGCTGACTTTAGGCACAAAACCCAAACTGAAGAGGTTGGCACCATCAGAACTGAAATTTGTGCATAGCTCACTGAAGCACATTATAATCTGTATAACAAAGACGTCAGAGCGAATGGAGCAGTCCAAACAGTGACCAGAAAATAACAATATGTCTCCTGTGTGGGAAAAGACGAAGGCTAAATTTCTGAGTTATATGTTAATGTAATTCATCTTATTGCAATCGAATCCTCCAGCCATTCCAATAAACCACACAAGTAGCTGGAAATATTAAAATTCAGGACCAGTCCATTTTCTTATTACCTGCAATATGCTGTATTTCATTTTCTCTCATCACCTTTGTAAAATGTCTCCTCTGCCTCTCTGTTTCTACAGCACTTTACTAGGTTATCTTCCCAAGGACAAGTACAGCTGTTGAGTCGTTTCCTCCACGAGGATACCCCATACCGACTGCAGGGCATCTGAGCTTTCCACGCCACAGCTAATGTACCACGACTGTCAAGTGTGCTAAAAGCTAGAGAAACATGCCAACATAGTCAATTTTAACTTGCTAATCTATGCGAGTCCAAGCTGAAAATCATGGGTAGAATTTAAAGAAGATACAGTGAGGAGGGGAAGAGGATGGTTTTTAACCATTTTCATGTGCAGCTATGCTGCTTCAACTGGATCTGTGATACTTAACATATCAATAATATATTGTGTTAAGTATCACAGAATATGTTAAATAATTGCAGATGTTTCAGTTACCTATCCCAGTCCTCTTTGTCTCTCCTGTTCTTCAGACATTGAGAACTTAGTGTATTTTGGTACAGTTATGTGTAGCTGTGACATTACAACAATAACTTCCCATTGTCCCATTGATGCTTGGTAGTCCCCATCTGTGTGTATTTGTGTCTACTCCTCACTCAAGGCAAAAAAGCATGCAAGTAAACTTTTCTGCAAGTAAAGTTTTCTTCAGGTCATAACATATTTATTTCCAAACCCATTTGTTAGTCATCCATAGTCTGAAGCCATGGGGCCTTTGTTCGTCCCTGCAGCAGCAGCAGCAGAGTGGAGTCAGAACTGAAAGGCAGATGAATTGCCTCATTGTAATGTTTAGACCAGTCGGTCTGCTCTTGTATGCTTGAGAAATCATCAGAGATTATGAGGCAATCTCTTTCCCGGCAGATAAAATGACATACCATCAAAAAACCCCAAAAACGCTAGAGTTAGGGTTTTCTTACAAGAAGCATTTAGAACAACTGTTTCCTTTTCCAAAGATTATTTTGGTAGATTTCTTTATTGTAAAATGAGACATGGTAATGACATGTAACAAAAATCCCAGCTAAACTAAGATTCAAATCCTGAACATTGTCATTGCACAATAATAGCTGTAAACTACCAGGCTGTCCAATGAGTCACTGATTCAGAACAAATCAATTTTCAGTCTGGTTTGTACAGAGCAAATATTTCTTTCACAGTGTAATAACTTCAGGTGTTGAGTAAAGCTGTATTCAGTGGAGATGGAACTGAATAAGGTTAAATCCTTAAAACCCTGAACCAAAATGATGCTGCCATTAATGCAATTCTTGTGGGAGCTATTGGAACTATAACAACAATAGTGAATGTGTGTCCTCCATGATACACAACTACTCCATAAAGGCAGCCTGAAGGAAATTTTTTTATTTGTTAGCTTTTGGCAAATTTTGTATGAGGATTTCACTTACTAGCTTTAACGTAAACAAATATTGCTGCTGTACTGCAGAGATATGACCAGAATCTACACAAAGTATCTTAATCTTAACTATATCCAGCCAAGTAGATTGAAAATGGGAAATTCTTAATGAATCGAACTAATGACGCAGTGGACATCTCTTTGGCCAGTAGAGGGCACAACACACTAATAGTTAGTACAGATGGTTAATTTATTATTATCCGTCTTTATTCTACCATAAGATTTACTTTGAAAAACAGCTGGTCACTTTTTAATAAAGAACGATTTAATTAAGTTTTTCAGTGGGTTGATTCCTGTTAAGTTTTTTTTTCAATTGAATACTTACTTTACTTTTTAGTAAATACAAATAATCTAACACTTCGGTATCAGGAGCAGCAGAAAGCTGACATGGAGGCAGACAACTCAAGTGTTATTTTCACTAGTACACAAAACAAGAAACCTAATTAACAACAAAGCCACAAAAGCCTTCTCTTTACAAACCCTTCAGGCAGAGTATCTGCCTGGAGGGTTTCAGTACCTGAAGTAATCGCAGAAAAGCAGCAAGCACTGGGGGCTAGTGGTATCTCCTTCGGTAAAAACTGTCAAGCTGAGCTGAAGTTCAGTAAACGAGGCGAACGCTAATATTACAAGGTGTCATCAAAGTAGAGGAGCCCTGGAGGGAAAAGAAAACAAAGTCAACAAACGCTTGATAGTCCAGCTTCACACCACATCTTGTATAAGAACATATGCTGACAGCACTTGGATATGATGACCATAGAAAAGGATGTAATAAATCATACAGTGATGTACACTATTATTATTTTGTAATATACTGACCTGTTGCCGGAAGATTTTCATTTTATTCTACACGACATACATATGCAGGAGAACTATCTGCTGTATGTCTTGAATAATGACCCTATATTGGTATGTCTGTATTATAATGGTTAATAACTTTGTGTACCAATAATTATTCCATAATCACAGATAAATCATTTTATTTCTGATATGAAATAAAAAGGTTTGTTCGGAACATATCAATGGTTACACGTGACACTGTAATCTACAGATACAGACAGTTCTGCTCTCTGGATAAATCTGCTCTTGGGCAAGGAAAAGGTTATTTCCTTTGTCCAAATGACAAGAGGCTGAATGAATAATGTCAAGTCAAGTCAAGCCAATTTCTTCTTCTATACTGCCAAATCATAACACAGACATTATCTCAGGGCACGTTTCATATAGAAGAGGTCTAGACCAGATATTATTTACAGTGACACAGCAAATTCCCACCACGAGCAAGTATTGTCAAGTCGAGCCCGAGATTATTCTCACATTATTCACTGGTCTTATAATAGAAGAGACTAAAGTGTTGAGAAGGATCATAGTGGGGTGACATTGTAGTACAATTTGTAAAAATCACTTTTATTGTAGAAAGTGGAAAAAAGTAGGATGTAGTGAACAATCAGAGTTGACACTGTAGGGAAACTGCTCCAAAGGGTTGAATATGGCAAGGTGGTGCACTTAAACACTGCATGGACTCCATTAAAGATAATGATACTGCCTTTGGTTGTTGGAGATATCAGTGGGCATAAAGGTGACGCTTTTAGAAGCTGAAAGATGTTGTAAGATGACTGACTCATTAAATGTCAGTTCAAATTGATGCAATACATGTGGTCTCTGTTATTCCCACCACTTCATTTCTAAAGCATCACAAAAAGGCCCGACAACCTTGTGTCATGGAAATTTGTCTTGCATCTGTATTTAGAGATGGTAAGAACATCCAATATATACATGTTTTTTTTAATGTTACTTTACTTGATTGCCGTAGTTTGGATGTATTATAGATCAAATTTGAATTGCCTGGAGATGAAACTGTGTTAGTAACTGTGATTCTTGGGGTGTTTTGCTGGATTTAGAAAATTACTTTTGACAATTTTAATTTTAATTTTTTATCAGAAACAATACATATCATACATTTCAATACACCTTTTAATGCCTTGGACTAATATGAACTTGTCATATTTGAGTATGGTTGGTGCAGTTATGTTATGACATAACCAAGTAAAAATAAATTGTGTAACTTAAGATTTGTCTATATGAGTCCCATAGTTTGTGGTATAGACAAATTAAGATCCTTTATTTAAGCAATTAAAGTAACACAACTCAAAAATTCAGAATTACATTTGAGTAGATTTTCTGAAGTAGTAGATCAGCTGTTTTCCCCAGATAATTACACACTTCACTCAGTATCATGACAAACCAATTGACAATTAACTTATGTAATGTTATGTTAATAAGATTAAAAAAGATTGCACAGCAGGTTTCCTGGTTTCTGGTTTTAACATTTACTCAAGTACTACGAGGCTCTACTTCGCTTGTGTATATCAGCTTGTAGCCTACTAGACAAATAGCACTTTTTACTGTGCCAAATTTATTTGATGACTTAAGTTACTAGTTACTTTGTAGATTCAAATCAATGATGCAATATATAATTGACAAATAATTATTGTGTATTATTTGAGTATAAATAATAATTGACCTGAGGAAAATTCAGAAAGCATATCAATGCATAAAGTAGTTGAAATAACCACCTGCAACATACAGTGATGTGCTTTCATGTGTCAAATAATTCTCATCCAATAAAACAATACTCTTTCTATACAATGAGCACTGTCATTTTGGTTCCCTCAGTGTATTTGTTAGCCAATACTGCTTTTGCTTTAGTATAACTTTGAATGCAGGACTTTTACTTGAAACAGAAAATTGACCTATGCTGGCAACACTTTTCCTCCCATCTGTAACTATCAGAAATATATATTCTCCTCAAAAGTACAGTACAGTGAGGTACAGGTCTATAAAAGAGAAATACTGGTACTTGAGTAAATTAATAAATTTATTATTTATATTTACATGTAGTTATTGAATATTTTTAGACATGTCAAAGTAAAAGCACAGCTGTAAATCATGAAGTTAATGATGCCTGTATTCACTGGTTTACAGGCCTATTACATGGACCGTCCATGCTAAACTTAGCTGCTAATACCTGATGACATCCACCTGACGGGAGGCCTGTCCCTAACATCACCTGCTCGTTAGGTGGCGCTGTAGCAAAATAACCAAGGTCGGACATGATGTTTGAGCAATGGCGGTCCATTTAAAGTTTTCTAGTGGGCCCTCTCCCTCCCTTTAGCTCGGCTGTTAGCTAACACTGTAGCTAAAATGAGCTAATTAACACCACAGACACTTGTGAAAGCTGAACGGTTTGCTCACCTGCCAGCGACCGTGTCTTCAGGACCGGGTTGTTTGAGGAGAAGGTGCCGCGTTTGGCTGCTCTCCAGCGGATGTTCAGAGACACCTGTCGGCCTCACACAGCCTCCGGAGGAGGCAGGGGTCCGGCCCTGTCCTGTCTGCAGACTGGGACCAAGGAGACTCCACCTGAAGAAACCTGCTAAAGTGTCGCAGCCTCACCTCATCAACCCAGGTAAGTCAAGCTGGTACAGTATTTATGAGTTTTATAGTTTCTCTGCACCTGACAATATGGCTGCCGGGTGTTGCTGCGGTCACCTTCTTGTTTTTGATTTCTGCTGCTGTATCGCTGTCATTTGTATCATTTATCACCTGTGCGCTGTAATTGCTTTGGTTTTATTGTGAATGAGGGTTTTGTAGCTTTTCCTTTGTCTGTGTGGTCACAGGGACACGATGATGCTTTCATGTTGCTCATTTTTGACTCCAGCATGACTCAGCTGTTTCAAGTCTTTTGTACTATTTGTGGCTATTTTCTTTGCTGATTGTTGTTTTGCTGCTGGCTCACCAGGAAGGGTTTTACCCTCTACTGGAGAGCAGAGGTTAAACCCCGAGAGCCTCTGGATGTAAATGTGACTGTTGTCATGTGCAGACTTAATTCACACAATTATTCCCCTGTAATATTGACTTCATGTCATACACCGGCTCGAGGCTGCCACACTCACATCTCTGTAGACTTCATATTCAGCTCTGCATTAGAGCTCAAGGTAACAGGTTAACGTGACAGCTTCATTTACTTTCTTCTTATGTCATAATTACATGTAAAGTGCTGAGTGTCCTACAGTTTATGCTGCTGCTACACTTCACTGCACTCACTGGCGACTTAACTTCATATCGTATTTAAGGTCATCAGCTGCTTAACAACACTGCATAACATGACACGAGCAGAGATTATTCGCTTCACGCCTTAAATGTCTGCAATTTTAATGTGCTACAGTTAATAATTATCTGTTGCATGCAGCAGCTGACATGTGTTTACTTGTTGTTGAGTATCAGCTGGATTGCTGGGTCCAGATTTTTCCATCTCAATTATTAGAGGTTCTTTGTCAGGTAATGGCCACATGGCAGCTGGTGCCATCCCTCTCTTAATGGACTCTAGATAACGTGGCATTGGGTTGTCTAATGTTATTCTGCTTTGTTCTGGTGTTCATTATTGCCACTCAGTTTCTGTTGTGCTGAACTTGGTGTGTTTTTGCCTGCAGTAAGCGACAAGGCCAGAGTTTACATGCAAAATATTAACCTTGTCTCCTGCATTCATGGAAATCCATTCCATGTGAGGTTTCTGCCCCTTTTGAGCTATTTTGTGCCCCCTGGCTGGCTGCAGTGTAACAGTGTCACCCCCCTTGGCAGAACTGCATGTCTGCAAGATTGAAGGCTCCCCTGAGTGGCATTTTGGTGGACCAGGCTATTACTGGGAGCTATAGTATTCTCTGTGAAGTTTTTCATTAACCGAAATCAGCGGTGCATTTTGCCAAACACTCAGTCACACTAACAGACACGTGAAAGGACGTTATCTTTATTCACTGTAAAGAACAGCAGTCCCTGGACAAAAGGATGGAGACACTTTGTCAGTGGCCCCACAAATAAACCTCAGTAATAAAAAGGTGGACACAGTTAACTAATAAAAGCAAAGGGGAAGCATCTTTTATGTCTGATCTTCCCTGCACCATGTATACCATACACACCATACCTGACCAGTATAGATCAGACATCAACTTCCTCCTTTAATACTGGGTTCTGTTTTCACATCAGTGAGAGGGGCAGTATAAACACTACGGATTCCTTATTTGCATGTTTAGTGTGAGTGTCTGTTGGCTTTCTGTAAAAAATCTTGCCCAACGTGAACAAATTATAGTTAAACAATGCATGAATTACTGTTTACTAGGCATTTCATGAACGAATACAGGTATCCTGTGATGTCAGGCTGTCGAGTATGTGCAAGACAACATATTTGTGGGGATTATGTCTCAGGCATTATGTGAGTTATTGTTTCATTTAGGTTCTTTCACTTCACACAGACTAAATATAGTGTATTTATTATTTTTTGTTTCTCTTATGATACCATAAGAGAAAAATGTATATTTCCACTGATAATTACCTCCTCCTACTAACTAAATGATAATTCAATGGTCTGCATTGACAATTTGTGTCACTATTCTCATTCTGCCCTATGTTTTTACACAAATCCAGCCATTACCCCTGTAGAAGATGGCCATAATCCTAAGAAAGCATGAATGTATTTAGGGTTATTGTGATCAAGTTGTCAAATGTGTGATAAGTAACAACAGTGGTGTAGCTCACAAACACAAAGAACTATACGGTCCTAAAGCTGGTGTGAACAAAAGCCACTAAATGTGCAATGCATTGTTTCATTTATCATAGCCAGCACAAGCAAGCAAACAACCTTATATGTCCACGTAGGGGGCTTTAGAGAGCTCATTTTCCCTGGCGTGCTGAGAAAAATGAAGTGTTTTAGCTTTAAACATAATGGCCTTCCTGTGCAGCTGAAAGCACCTACAGGGCAGTCAGGGCTGGACCGAGGCCAGACAGCTACAGTAACCTTCAAAGTCTGTAGACCGCAGCACCGCCTCATTTGAAATAGTCCAGTGAAACTCCTCTGTTTTGTTCATCGCTCGTCTTTTATTAATCTGATCCCTTTTTGTCGACCCCCTCACAGTTCAATCTCAGCTTTAGACGGTGATGATGTTGGTGTTATTGATGATACAAAGCACAAAGCTTGTTGGGTATTTTTGGCAGTTTTCTCACAAGAGATGGGCTTTAAGGATTTGCTGTTCCTACCTACTAAGTTAAATGGAAGAATTGTTGCAGCACTTTGGCCAAAGTTCACCAGCGCAGCCTTAAATCATGTTTATGTGTTACTCTTTACTGTCATTCATCAGCAGCTTAAACGCAATTTCATAAATCCTGACCCTTTGGGAATAGCATTGTTTTGGTAATTTCAGAACCTAATTTGGACAATTAATCACAAGCAGGCAGGAATCAGTGTTAAGTAACTGCAAATCTGAGGCACAGCATTATACAATAATAATAGAGAGCTTATGAAAATGTGTAAAGTGCATCTTAAACTATATGTTGTGTCCAATTTATCTGTAGATATTGTGAGCGGCTGTGGCTGGATGTCCTTAAGCTGTTTTTTTTTTTTTTTTGCTGTGTAAACAAAATAACCACATGCACAATGACACAATGAATCAGACAAACATACTCTCCAAATAAGCCTTCAAAGGAGCATCAGACGAGTCCATGTGTCGGAAACATGCACCTTTCTGAGGCTTGAATGTGATCAAGAAGGGCTCCAGGATAAAATGCAACGTCCTTTTTAATCCCCATTTCCAATTGCTACATCTCATACAGTAAGCACATGAACAAGAGAGGGCAACATACAGAGTCCAGTCACTGAGCATATAGAGAGCAACCTCCCAACAAAAACACAAAGTCCACTTATTTCCTGGAGCTGTCTTTGTGTAGGAAGTCTTTGAGATCTCAATGCGTAGGGACATGCAGTGAAATTGCAGTAGAGAGAACACAAGTGTGTACAACTTGTTTGCAGGCGGCTGCTAATTCACAGTTAGGTTTGAAAAGTGCACACAAGGTACTGATCTTGTAAGTAGCTCGATGAATATTATCTCTACTGTAAGTCTTTAAAATACCATAACACGTTGTGTTACAGAGCTCAATGTAAGACAGCAGTACGTATCAGCTGTAAAAATAAATGACGTGACATATCAATATTCACAAAAACTATTGGAATTGATTTCACAATATCTACAAATTCACGACTTAGTAACACTTTTCTGAGCGATTAGAATTGTTGCCACTTAGTTTAATAATTTGTTTAGTTTATCTATTTTTCTACGGCTTTCTACCCATCGAGAGATTTGCATCAATGCTGTAGAGGTTATGTCGTATAAAACGTATAATATTTAATGCTGTACTGAATAGCATAAATATATTCATATAGTCATATACTCTTAATATACTGTATCTTATAGGATGACATGTTTTTGCTGAAGTTAACTCTGGCCCCATGAGGAAAAGATTTAGCACATGAAATGAAAACACAATCACAACTAAATCTAAATGGCAACAATACAGCAGAGTTCTGTCTATCAAAGCCCCTCAGGAACGAAGATGTTAAACAAAAAAAACAGTACAAAATTACCACAAACTCTTGTCCTAATATGCCAGTTGTACATGCATACAATTCAAAATACTTCTTTCAATGAGGATCAGACACCTCTGATTTCTGCAGTATTGCATGTTTTCTTTGCTATGTTCATTCATTCTCCTCAGTCTGAGCAGTTTGGATGACAGATATTCTACTGTAGTTCAGCTGCAGGGAGCAGAGGTTGTGGTTTGTCTGGCTTTGAAAGTGTTCAACTCACAGACACACAAAACATATGCATCAAAAAGGTATTTCAAACAATGTTTTTAACAAAGTATTAACACACAGTATATATTCAAGTGTCACATCATAAATGGAGCACACCAAACTCTAAATGAATCTACTGGGAAACGTTTCCATTTGTATAACTGTTTTGTTCCTATAACTTCTATGAGGACCATTTACCATCTTATTATGGTTAATTTGACATTTTCAGGTCTATGATTTTATATGTATAATTTGCGTAAATATTGATGCGAGTTAGTATCAAAACTCTCCATGTGAATGGAATAAATAATATGGCATTTATCACATCCACATCCACTATTTCATCACTGAGCAGTTTGAACACAGATGAAACCTCATGAATGTGTCTTTGGTTATTACATTATACAAGAAACTGATCGTGTCCACTGGTGAAGGTGAGTGGGCATGTTGGTGATCTTAAGGACTGTCTTTGAGGCAGGTTATTTCACAAATCCTGTTCAAATACTCAGTGGCTGCTGCGTAGGACTACTTACCTAAAGTACCTTCATCACATTACTCAGAGGAATCATACATAAACATTAGCGCTGTGTGTCATCAGATCCTGAATTAGCAGCAGCCAGCAGGCCTTAAAACCCACAGCAGATGTGTATCATGAATCAGTTTGTTTGAGACAAAATCCAGTCTGAATAAGGAACATGGTGCCTCACAGGAACAGTTTATAAGATCATGAGATTTATTAAAAAACCTAAAAACATGTAAGCATGTTTCCACTTTCCCACAGTATCGAGAAATATGTGGAAGTGTTAAATATTGCTATTATACATGGACACATTTACCTGTATTATGAATTTGGCTTGACTACAAAAATAGTTTTAATGTCATGATTTATACTGCCAGACTGTCCATTGTTTAAATTTGAAAATAGTTTTCCAGGAGATATTGATGTTGTTCCATTTGTGTAATCCCAGTATCTGAAAGTCTGAAATGGACAATTTGTCCTCTGTGGTCTCTATAGTCCACATGCACCTGGGATAAAGGATTATGGCATGTTTTGAACAGATGTAATGATTAAAAAGTTTCTGTCTTCTACAATGTGAAATGATTATAAGTCACTACAAGAGTGGAAGTGGTAAGACTGTTGCCACCAAACACATCATTCAATCATGATAAAATAATTTAACAGGAACAAGAAAACACAATAACAATCCTTTATTTTGTTATAATTAAGCTGAACCTGCAACTTTTGACCTGGGTTTATTTTCTAAGATGGGAAGTAAATTTTAGTTTGTGCGGTCGTATATGTCTATAATTATGTGCAAACTGACTTCCCTTTTCTAACATTTCTAACTGAGACAGATGTAGAACCAGCACAGTTTGTGTGTTTGTGTGCAAAATTTACACCTAAAATCTGTGACTACCAGACGAGGTTAAAAACACTTTCAGAACCAGTCGTAAATGATCAGCATCACATCAATATGCACAAATAATTGCAGTGTAAGTGTGTTTATGCAGATGCTGCTGAGGCTATGAGGAGGAGATTGATGAGTAACTGGGATGAACTACAGAAGCATTGATACTAAGCCCTATTTCAGTGTGACAAACACCATTATTGGAGGTTGCAGACATACACGTGTACAGATTGTCATGCATTAACCTATGACTGATACATTGTACATGGTTTGTGTTATTAACACATCTTTACAGAGGCCACAACACAATTCACTCATTCTCCTAAGCTTACCACTGACGATACAGTTTGAGAAGATCCACTTCACGTTGGGGGTCTAATGTACAGTGGTCATCAGAGATCCATTATTAAGGATAATGCAAAAAAATCCAAAGTGCATCCGATAGAAAAGCAACAGAAATTGCATTATAATAATATAACATCTGTATAAACAGGTACCAAATTCAACACATAACAAAAGTACAGATGTTACTGAACAAACAGAAAACAAAAGTTGGAGACGGTTAACCACAGCTGGAGACAAATCTGACTTTAAACCTTGACTTTGACACATCCCTTGTTGCAAAATAATCAATTCAGTGTGATTGAGCCAAGTTTTTAACTGCATTGTTGGAGAAATCACGTCATTATTTATTTATTTATCAATTTCACAGCATTTTGTAGTGTAATAGTCTCCAGTGATGATATCTCCGAAATTTGTTTAGAAACACTGTAACTGTGACATATTGGCCTTAGTTGTCTACCACAAAACACAAAAACAGTTCAGCATATGTAGACAATCAAATCAATACCAATATACTGAACACAATCAAATACAAAAGGGCAAAAGTACAACATGAACCAACCTCTTGGTTATGGCAAGGCAGAAATGCAGAAAAATGAACAGCTTCAGTGACTGATGCTGAGAAAACAAAGAAATAAAGACACCAGGGTGCCTGCACACAAAAGAGTGTCTGGTATGAATCAACGTATAAAACATCTAGTGTTACTTGCATTTCCTTGGAAAACGTATATTCAACTGCAATTCAGAATTGGACTTCAGTCTGAGGTAATGGTGGTAGTTTGCTATGACTGCTCGGCTCATGGAGAGGCCACACCATAAGCCAAAACATAAATGCACATGATAATTGTTCTGGACTACACTGGATCCTTTAATGTCTTAGCTTTATCTTTTCACAGGCAGAGGTCTGTTAACCTTCCACTCTAATGGGCAATTTTACACATGGTGCCCAAACCCATGGGCTGTGGGTGGGTGGGGCACAGTGTACACATGCTGCAGTATATGGAGCCTGTGGACACCAGTGTATGTTTGCATGTAATATACACACAGACCTTTGTGCATATGTGTGCTGTAGATGCAAGTGTGAGTGTGTCAAAGCCTTTTTCTTTATAATGTGTGTATTCACCAAGGCACATAGCTTCTCTGTCATTGAACATAGTCAGCCAGTTAAAACAATAAGAGCCACTGGACTAGAAAATGTACAGGCAGCCCCATGGGATGCGAAAGCAATTCCAGATGATACTGCATCGCGTCTGTTGAGATTCAGTGCGAGCTGAAGGCCAGACACGGACGATTATTAATGATGTTCCTATGGAACTATACAGGCTGCCCCCGGCTAACAAAGCACAGTAAAGCGACCGACGAATACCTCTGCTGGCGTTTTCTGATGCGTCACTGTGTGTTTGTGTGCGTGTGTGCATGCATGTCGTTAACTTAATGGATGTGTCAAAACCTTATCACTGGTAATGAGCTACAATGAAAACTTCAAACGCATGCTTGCTCTAACTTATTACAAGCAAAGCGCAAACATGTCAAAACATAGTGAGAACACAATCCGACTACTCTACAAAACGGCAAGCAATCGAGATACAGCAAAGGAACACTTGGTTACTCACAAAAGGGACCAGGGCCAGAGCTACGAGTGGCGGGGAGAAAAGAAAAACTACAAACACAGTCTGATGTGAGAATATGCTCCCTCCAAGGTCCACTACTATATGTGAATTTATTGTATGTTCAACTTTGCTTTCCATCTATACAGACGTGCAAAATATCAAACCCTTAAGAAAAAACAGACACACGAAACGCGTGCACACATACACGCATACACACACACGTGCGCGCACACACACACACGATAAGATGTGATGGACTTGGCCTCCTGAAAACCTGTCTAACCTTATGAACAAAACCAGATCAGGCCTAGCATTTGGTCAAATTCAGTTTTGCTTGTTTGCATTCATGATGGCGGGTTTTCTGTTGACGTATGTGGCCCAGTAGCCTAAGTTGAAGATGAAGAACAGAACCGGGAAAATGATGCGTGATATCTTGTCCACTTTGCTGACGCGGTTGTAGGACTTCTTGGCCTCCGTATAGGGGTCATCCATTTTATGCAGGTAGTGGTGGTGCTTGGCCGACGGTCCAGTAGCGCTCTTGGAAATGGTCGTTAAACCTTGGTCTTTAGCTACGTTGATGGCGTAGGTGGTTCCCACAATGTTGAAGGTGTTGTTTGCCTTTTTGGACAAAGTTGCAGATTCTCTTCTCTGAAAAGGAAGAAGGCAGTAAAGTAAAGGTTGTCAGGAGCGAAGCACCAGACTTTACAATACTTCCATTTGAACTCATAAAGAGGAAATAGAAGCAACACCACGAGACACGACACACACAAGAACAAAACAAAAGCCTAACCATATCTTTAATCCTGGCCATGTTAGCCTGAAACGGTTCCTGAAAAGAAAAGTAGAAAAGAAAAAAAGTTTACTAATTATATTAAAATTACCCAACGTACATACTCTATTCATCACCATCTAGCTGGTACTACTTTTGAACATTTTACACTATTAATATTGTCAATTCAAATTTGCATCATACAAATCTGGATTGCAGAAAAAAAGAGTCATGATAAAAAATAAAAAATCATGACAAAAGTATCAGGCTGGTAAAATTAAGAGTGAGGAAATCGGGACAATTGTATTTTGCATCATTGCAGAACCAGGCTGGACTGGCGTCTGATACTGCTAACAGTAGCAGTAGCAGCACAGAGCAGGATTAGAAACAAAGCAAAATAACAATGCCTGAAAACATGTCTGACAAACTGTATCAATGAGAGCAGCCAGGCCTCTTCAGGCAAACAGCTTGCAATAAAACAAACACGACAAAGGCTGTGTGAGATACAGCTGGCTGGAGCGACTGCTTTCTTCCTTCTACTAGAGAGAAATCATTACTGTCTTTTATATTGAAATCACACAGGAAGAGAGAGTTTTATTTGCTAAATTGGTCCTCTCAGAAAGCTAAACTTCATCACCAGAGGATCCTGTCAGCCGAAAACAGTACAGGGTAGAGAACAAGTAGGGCACCAAGATTGATCACCGGGCAGAGTTTTAGTTTCCTGTGTGACATATGGTGCGTGAGCCTGTACCAGGGTCATTTTCTTCACACGATTCATCCCCACTGTGACCACTTTAAGATGTGCTACAAAACTAAAGTGGTGTGTTGTTATGTAACACAGTTTCACTTTCAGTGCTCCCCGTCTTCTGCTTTGAGCCCAGCTTTCATTTTTGCTCTGCTTTTTTTTTCATCCTCATTTAATTTTCCTTCCTTTTCACTTCGCTCCATCTTTTTAATTAGCATAACTAATGTCCCCCTCTCTTCCCTGCTCCAAAACTGTGAATCTCTTTCTGCACACAGCTCATCAGCAAGTGCAAGTGCTTTGTTTGGTCTTCATCCTCAGTGTTCGCATACACCCACGAATGGAGGGAGAGGCATGGTTTTACATGCAACAGGATGAGAAGCTGTGTGCTTGGAGCAGTGTGTCACTACTATGTATAAAACCCACAGTAAGACCACTTTTTAATGTCACATGTGACAAGCAGTGTAATGATATTCGCAGTAGGTATAAAAAATAATGTTCTTAAGTGGTTGCTAACTTCATAGTATCTTTCTAAGGTGATGGAGGTAGCAGATTTGAGGAGGAAACATGTTCAATGAGAGTTTTTTGTCCTTGAGTGAGGAAGGAGGAAGATGATGCTTCAAACAACTGCAAGGTCTGTGGAGAGCAAACAAAGCTCACTGATTGCATTAAACAGAGAGATGGTGAGCTGCTGCCTGAAAGGGCCTATCTCAAGTCAGTTAGTATAGGGTGAGAAAGAGTTGCTCCGATGCCCCCTGGATAACCAGATACTTTCCCACAATATCGATTCCCTCCACATCTAACTCCAGCAGGACCCTCCTCCATCACAGCAATGGCTTGCATCAGCAGGAAAAGCCAATGGCTGCTCTAACGTGTCGTATGACCTTAATCATAGCCCTCTAAACCCCTCAGACCTTGGCATTAGGGATGCTCTTTGCCCTGTAACCTGACAAATGAGCCAAGCAATGTCATTTTCTGTTGTTATTTAGCTGGGCTGTCCTCTGATGTAATTTATATGGTCTAATTATTGGGGAAACCACGTGTGGCACTGTGGCCATGTGCATGTTTTTATCAACCTAATGTGACACAGCACACAATTTACTTCCGGCCAGAGTCTTGTGCACCATTCAAAGTCATTTCACTAGCTGCACGCACAAATACCCCCAAACACACTGCATCTATTGACCTTGTCTTTGCAACTTCTGCAAATTGTTGCATCAGAATTTCTTTGAGTGTGATTAAGTACCCTGGGGGTAATTGTGTGTCGCTGTGTCCTGCTGTTTGGAGCTCAGTGTGCGCATGTGTGCGTGTAACCGAACCTTGTGACAGTCTGTCCCTGTCTAAGATTGGAGATGGGGTGTTGGCGTATTTAATAGCCTCAAGTATGTGAGCATGTGGGTGCATGAGCATGTGGACTGTGTTAACGGAGATGCAATGTTTCCGTGTGTGTCCCTGTGTATGTGTATCTATTTAGTGGCACTTGCACTAATAATTTTTTTGTGAATGTGGTGTAGAGTTGGCCTGAGTTTAATGCCATGATGGCAGGTCCTGCTACAGGTTACCTGTCAGCCAGTGTTAATTAAACATGCTTTGTAATCCCAAATCAAAGCAAACACTGTTTCAACAAAACAGTATCTCTTTTGTTTCTTCTTTGTCCTCATTTCCTAAAACAGCACATCTTTTAAAAACATGAATCTGCCTTTCATCACATCAAGACAAACAAAGTTGTTGCAATTGATAAAAGCCTGTGTCCCGCGATGATGGTGCTAATGTGCAATAAAAGCATAGTTCAGCGTGGTTAGTGAGATATAGCCACTTCATCTTGCTGTATCACAACGGTCATGCCGATAGTTACAACAGTCAGAGGAAGCTCGCCATGAGGCAAACATCGTGCATAACGTCATCTCCAGCTCAAACAACAAAGGCAGTGGAAAACATTTCATTAAAAAAGTATAATAATAAGTTGCCTCCAGAAAAGGCAGCTAAAGTTTAGTTCAGTTTTTCCATCTGAACACACCAACTTCCAGAAAAGAAAAGTTTAGCTTTGCCCGTAAAACAAGCTGCAGCAGCGTCCCCTTTTGTTCCTGCACTTGCACAATGAGTTGCAGTGTCATGCTCTGCTCCACTGAAACGTGACTGGAACAATCCTTTGTGTTAAAATGTCTGTAGATGTAGGCATCTGGATACACAAGATTATGAGGCACACACGTGAAACCGTGATCATTGCCTGGCTTTGGTGTTGGAAGGCCGGTGCACAACGAGCCACTGCTCCCGCCTCTGCTGATGAAACCAGCACATAACATCCAATACGGTGGTGTCCAATCATGTGTCATGGAGCGCCAAGAATACACAGGCTTTCATTCCATCCAAACTCCCCACTGGCTAATTTCTGTAATAAGCTCACCTTCAGCTGGTGAGGGAGAGCTAATTATGTAGATCGCTTGTCAAACTGAATGTTAGGCGACAAAAAAAGGAGGAAAATGGCAGAGAAGCTCCATAACCAGCAAAGTAAATGAATGCACATGGACCTCACCATTTCAGACCTTAAAAAAAAAAGAAAAGAAAAGGAGCCTGAGGGCAATGAAGTCATCGTTTGGTTCTGGTAAGAGTGGTGGCTGAAACCCTCCCTCTGATGACTGGAGACTGTATTTTCAGGAGGACTTACTGAGCTTAAACCTCTCTCCTGGAAAACACTTGTTCCTCATAGGTTCTCTTCCTACAGCATCCACTTTTTTTTATCACATATAATATATAATGAAAACACATGCAGTCTGCTCCATTTGCTTTCCAGTAGCTCATTGTAATGGGGAGTGTGATGGGAGTGCCATGTCTCCCTCTGTGACCCCATTCTTTTTTATCTATCATGACAACTGCATGCTCAGCACAGCCCCCGAGAACGCAGCCCAGGCTGTTGCCATTAAGAGGAGGCATCAAAAGAAAAAAAAAAAGCCCTCCACTCTGCTGCAGTGTAAAGCTGCAAATTATCCTCACTGACTGAAAAGTTCCATGGCAGCAATATGCATTTCTGTCAATCACTCAGAGGACCAAATGTCAAGCCATGAAAAAACAGGGAAGGCTGTACTGATTGTGTCAAACAGTTTGTACATTAGTAGCAGAAAATAGATTTGTGGCACTGTCTGTCGCAAGAGAAGAAATATGTTTTTTTTTTTTTTTTCTTCTCTCATGTCATGTCTGTGGCAGAGAAGTGTTCCAGCATTTTTATGTGCTAGCAGCAACATAACAACAGTATTGACTTAGCCAATATTTACCACTTTACTTAAACACGGTGACATGGGTAAACAGAGGAAAACAACACATTATGATTTAATACAAAGCAATAGAGGTGCCGTCAGTGCTCCACATGTGGCTCCGCTGTAGTTTTTAGGCTCTTCTATGGAATATTCTCAACACGATGCAATGATTTACTCAGTGGCAACTCAGCTCAAAAACCATATGACCAAACCACTATAGATGGAAATCTAAATATATATGTTTTGGCAGGAGGAAAAATATATTTTATAGTCATAGGCATCTCAACACTGTCAGTCAAACCACAGCAGACTGTCAACACCTGAGTATCATTTGTGTGATCCTTATGAAAACAGGAGAACAATGCATTAGTTCCTCTCTTTACTGGAACAAATAAGCCCTTTTGAAGCATATGCTGCAGCTAAATGTATCAATTAAGCAAGAGAAACATGGATATTTCATTCCTTCGGCACAGGACCAAGTGCTTTAATTTTCCCTATTGCCTTTCTGTGGCCTGCTCTGATACTGTCTCATACCTCTAATCCATTTCATTTGATGTGATCAGTCATAAAACATCAAAGAAATTGTGGATAATTTAGACTGAGAGGTTATCGTGAGAAACTGATCAGTTTTTATTTATGCGACTTCATCACAGCTTCGTAGTAAAGCATTTGGTTTAGACCCCTGGTTCCTCCAAATGAAACCACAGTCCACAAAAAACTACTTTGAGCTAAAATGCTCCCAACTTATCTCTGTTTGCTTCCACTCCATGTCTTATATTCTCTAACACAACACACAACCAACCCAAAGTAAATGTCTTTAACCTGTGATTTATCAGATTTCAGGCTTAAAATAAAAACGCCAGCTTCAGGTGATTCGCTTGAAATAATGCACACTCAGTTTTTAATCAAGGTGCCTACAATGTGCTGCCTGGATGTAAGGCTGCCTTCCTTTGTGGGGAGAATGAGCCTACACTGACTTTAGGGTGGGACTTGAACATATGCTGCCATCATAAATCAGGGCCAGTGTCTGTGGGAGTTTACCTCTGTTTTTGCGCTCACTGTCCCCGTTCCATTTGGCAGTTAATGAATAAATAAAAGCTCTCTTTATAGTCTTTATAGAGTACTCCAGACTGTGTTAAGGAAAGAACATTTTTTTATCAATGTTTCCAAACTGCAATTTGCCCTCATTGCTCTAGTGTAAAATGAGGACTTTCTGAGCAACTAAAAGCATTTTTCACAAGGTTATCGAAGCAAACGAGGAGGAGTAATTAATCCAGAAATAATCAGGAACAAAATAACCACAAAGGAGTCAAACCCCTTAATCTAAATCTTTGTTTTTTGGTGTGACGTGCTCGTGATTATTAATGTTGCACTGTAATGAATTGAAAGTGCAGGCGTGTCGTGTCCATTCATTCTTTTTTTTAAAATATGAAACTGTTTCAAATAAGAATTACTCACCCTTATTTCCATGCCCTCTTTTTTCCCATCCCACGCCCAGCTGCGCTTGGTGAAGTAGTTGACTGTGGCAAACTCAATCAAAGCAGAGAAGACAAAGGCATAGCACACAGCCATGAACCAGTCCATGGCCGTGGCATAGGCCACCTTAGGAAGGGAGTTTCTAGCACTGATGCTCAGGGTGGTCATGGTTAGGACAGTGGTGACCCCTGAGGATGAAATAAAAAGATCAGTCAACAGGTTCAAAAGAAAAGGTTAAAAGCAAAGTTCATTTTCTTACAACTTGAGTCAAGTTTTGCAAGTTTTAACATTTCATTTCTTTCCTTCTCGACATTTTGGAAAGCAGGCGCCAGACAGAGAGTGGAGGCAGGTTTGAATTGTTCAATTTAGCTCGATCATGTAAATGACTCTTTTGGGCTAAAATTATGGTCCACTGCATTGCAGAGCTTCGTATTTACATAATCTTCTGTGTGAGATCGGAAGGTTGAGCCACATACCACTAACTAAGTTCAATTCTCCATGAACATTGTAAGTATGCTGGGTCACTCAGTAGACTCAAGCAGGATCATGCCTGATGTGTGTTTCCAAGCATCAACAGATGCTCATGTGAAGCTGTGTCTGGATTTGTTAGATCCTAAACTTCCACAATTAAAGACAATGAAGTCATTTATTAACTATAAAAACTGGGTTGTAAAGTTGTAAAAACGTGAAACTTCCTTTACCTAACACACAAACAAAGACATATATTTGACCTGCACTCAAACTATCTCGAGTGCAGGATAACAATGATTCTGAATTACAGCACAGGAAGGAGAGTAGACCTCCATCTTTGTCATTGGTTAATCCTTTGGCATACATTAACTGAATCTTTTACAGATCATGTCGCATCACACCAGTCTATGTGCTTATGTTCAGTGTTATTGGGAATGAAATATGACTCGACATGGCAATGGACGGCCAGCCAAACTCGTAAAAGCAATCACGTCATCTGCTCAAACCTTTCTTGTCAGATGAAAAATAGACAGTTAGTAGGCTCTAAAAATGAATATTGTGTTGGAGAAAAGGGAGGTCGATTAATTTCAGTGAACCATTGGTGAGAAATTAGAATTTGTGACAGAGAGATTGAAGGTAACACAGATATAGAGGTGATCAGAGATTTGATTGGTTGATGATTTATCCTCAGGTTTTGCATTTTGCATAATTTGACTCTATTCCAACATCTAAACTGTGTGTTATGTTTCCATATAATTTGGGTATAAGGATTTCTGTAATGATATTCAGGTACAAAACTATTTAGTCATGCCTTCAGAATACCACTTCATCTCGCAGAGGACAACAATGGAAAATGATTTTAGCTGCTGATGAACACAGAACAGTGAAAAGTTAAGTAGAAAGAATCTTATTTCAGCTCATCAATATGACAGTGAGAACAAGAAAATCCAACATGTGAAGACTTCAGGGAACTGTGTCCTTCACAGTAAATGTTTCAATCACTCCACTGAGAAAACGACACTGATTACAGCTCCTCTCCTCATGTGAGGGAAATTGTTCTCTATAAATTGAATTTCTTGTGTGAGTGAAATGATTTTCAGACGACTGTTCAGGGACGTGTTTTTGGAGAAGCGAAGGAAGCGTGGTTGTTGAGAACACATGGGAATAGGCTGGAGAAACTGTTTTTGTTTCCTAAGCAACTCCTTTCTTTGCATGCTGTCTAACGTCTGTGGAGTGTGTGCTGCTTCATGTTTGTGTGCTTCATTTCCAAATCAAAATGCTAATCAACGAACACAGGTTAGGGGCTCTTCATAGATTATGCAGCAGAATGACAGTTGAGAGAAGCAGGGGAAGGACATGACATCTCATCTTAGAATATAGGCTGATCTAAGCAGACAGCATGTTAACATGAATAATGCTGGATGGACAAATTGAAGGGAATAACACAGTGAAGTGTTGCATATACAATAGGGAAAATATCAAATATGAAATCAAATTATATCTTTTTAAATAATATTCTTCAGCAAATCATTTTGAAAATATATAAGATTGAAAGGTTGAGTGAGGATTTGATCTTCAGTTCATAGATTTCTTTTGTTTCACCAGTAAAAACTTGTGATTTGATTCACATTAAGAGCACGGGGGTTACTTCAGTGGGATGTTTCATCCAGGGCTCACTGAATAAAAACCAGGCTGGCTTTTATATAGTTGATAGTAGTAGCTGAACATCCTCTCTGAGAGATGCAGCGCCTCGTCTATCACCTGCCGCATTTTTCCTGTTTCACACTTTCTAACTTTGCTTCTTATCTTTGATTAATTAGTGTTTTTGCAGTTACAGGAGAAGGTTCAAATCAATACTGTGATAAATGCTTAGGGAGAAATACATTTCTCATCCATGGCCATGTGCACCTAAATGCAGCAAGCTATGTTTTGTACATCATCATGTCAATTAGAACTTTTCAGGGCAAAAACCTTTTTAAACCCCCTCCGCTCCAACTGTTTTCACTTTGCTTAATCATCTGAAGATGTGAGCAGAAGCAGCTCCACAGATGTTTTGCTCTTTGCTTCTAATTGAGCTCCGCTAAATTAATCTACCCTGTTCAAATTAATCATGTAGTGCATATTTTTTTTTTTTTTTTTTAGTTGGTTTAAAAAAACACAATGGCACTCACCAAATACAGTTCGAGCGGGAACGGATTCTCTGTTCAGCCAGAAGGAGACCTGAGACAGTATGACAGTCATGATGCACGGCAGGTAGGTTTGAATCACAAAATAGCCAATTTTCCTTTTCAAATGGAAATATGTTGTCATCACTACATATTCTCCTGAGGGAGAGAAACATAGAAAGAGACGGAGAGAAACACACAAGGTCATAATTATTAATACAACCATACCCAGCTGGGAGAAACACAAGCTGAAATATTCAAAGTTGGATTTATTAAAGTTGGAACGTTGACATGTACGCTTGCATTATCAAAGTAGCTGGTAGGACTGTCTTCAGTCCCTCAGATAAGCCATTAAATTGCATGAAAACATCAGTTAAAAGACACTTTTTCAAGGTGCCTGTGATGTGCACTTTGCGCCTCATATCTAACCACCATTTCTCCCCAGTTCAGACAAGGATAAGTACAGAAAATAGAGTGGCAAACAAATGAAAGGACAGATAACATTATTGTAAATTTGTTGATGCCATTGTCCTCTGTGAAGATGTCATGGTAAAGGAGCATCCTCTCTATTCCTCACACACTATACAACAGTCACGTGTAAGAGATCCAGATGTCATTAGAAAAGCTTTCTAGAAAATGAGCTATAAAATGCTGTTGCCTCTTTCAAAATGTCAGCCCTTAAAGGAATACTCCACCCAAATCCTATCAGGTTATGTATCAAATAATCCCTCCCTGTTTGGTGGAAAGGTGGCCATGTTTCCATTAGCTCAGATTCTGTTACTGACGGCAGCAAATGGACAAATTCACAGCTCCCCTCGGCACCAGCTCTCGTTGCCATGTCTGTAATCTGTGTTGCAAAGATATGAGAAAAACAGCCTTTCATTCCCTGAGGTGTTTTTTTTCTGAGCAGATTCTAACCAGAGCTGAACTGGCTTAAATCTGCCCTTTCCCACAGCTCACTGTGCTCCATTAGCTTTAAAGTTTTGAAAAAAATGAAATTTTCTGACATATAAATGCTGAGCCAGTTCATGAAACGAATCATGTTGACTCCACCTTGAATATTGGTACTTAAAGTCAGACTTTGGTCAGTGCTGTTTCTGCAAAATACCTCTGAAATTTTCTGACTTCAGTTCAAACCACCAAACAGCACAGCAAGAGAGATGGGCTCAAGGAAAGTGTTCTCTGTGGAGTTATACAAATGCTATTATTTCAACAGCTTTCAACACACTTTTCGTTTCCTGGGAAAACAGGTTGAGTGCCATCCAGCAAAGTGGTTTCATGGTGGTTTGGTCTCCCAACACAACTGAAGTCAGACGGATCAGTGAGTCCATAGCTCTCCTGAAAACCACATGAGCAAACAGCTTTGTCGCAGAAGTTAAATCTCTCAAAATGATAAGCCAATGAGGCTCAGTTGTAAACTATGCACTGTTTCAGTAATTACCCTCTTCCCCATTGAAATGACCTTTTCTATTCTGTATAAAATTATGCGCCAAAATACAATTCCTTGTGAATAATAAATATGTTATTATAAAACCGAACAGTTCGTCTGAGGTGGTTAAAGTCTATTTTATGTTGCCACATAACTGCTGTGAATTTTCTCATTTATACTGGCACACATCAGTACCCAGCTCTCACCTTAGCCTTTCATCCCTTCAGGTTAAAGTGCTATCATAAGCTTTATGTCCTTCAGCAGGGAAATAAAGAAGTAGTGATGTGATGGTGTCTGACAGATAAAAGGTTTCTGCAACAGTGTTGATGAGGAGCATTTCATATCAAATGAATGTGTAATCAAAAGTACGGGCTGGCATATTTTTCCTTTAACTCTGGGCTATTAGCCCAAAACAGAATTGAAATAAGACTTTTACCTCTGGCACTTTATATTACACCTCTTTATATTATCCCTGTAAATATGCTGAATAGTTTCCCAAAAACTCATAAAAGTCATCATTTTCTCGATGGACCTAAATAATGCAAACTGAATCTAAAATGACAGAAACCAGAGAAAAGTGCAGACTGTTATTTTATGGAAACACAGAGGAGTGCCAGTATACGTCAACAGAAAAGGAAGGCAGTTTAATTAACTGCTAATTTTCTGGACAAAAACTAGTAAGAGTTTATATATTAAACATAGGAGTTTCATCCAATGACACAGTAGTTTCAGTACAGTCCACTGCAGATGTTAAACTACTATGAATTTCTGCTTGGCTGGACAGGCTGGGTGCACTGCAGCCATAAAAGCCCAGCGTGGTGTGTTTACTTTAAGCCGTAACCTTTTGCCTGTTGCAGCAGACCAAGTCCGATGCCATTGAGGTGAGCTGCACATTGCTGTCTGGGCTGAGGATGGCAAATGGTCTACCTGTGCTGGAGCTGATGGTTTCTTTGCCAATAACGTGTCCCAGTAAGTCGTACTGGTTCAGCCTGGAGCCGTCCTCAGCTACAGCGACAGACCTCTCGTCTCCCTGGGTCCACAGGTAGATCACTTCATTGTTGGTGTAAGCATCTAGGTTCATAGATTAGAAATCAACACAAGAGGCAAATCATTATATTTGTCTGGTATCTGTCCAGGCTGCAGAACACATCAACACTTGATCGAGCAAATAAGGTGCAGTCATCTTCAGGAAATAGTGAGCTTAGCGCCTTGTTGTTTTCACTACACTAGTGGGTGTGATTCTTAGTGAGTATCAGTGAATAATATATATCTGATAGATTTTAAAGACTTTAGAAATATTTTAATAAAATGAATCTATATACGAGAAAATATTAAGGCATGGAGATGGACTGGCTGAGACATTTATGGTCCAGATGATGTAGTGCCTTTTCCTTTAGTCCCTTCATCTTTATGTGTCTAATTCTTTGGTTTAAGGTGTAATATGACAGTCACGTCAGCCTCGGCTTTACTTTGTGCTACTAATGAGTAAATGACTAAACGTGTTGCTTTCCAGCCAACATACAGTATCAGGCACCACTCTTATATCTGCAGCAAGCTAGAGTTGATCATTATGATAGAAACACTTTAATTTGTGATGAGTAGCATGAACATATTTTCTAATGTAGGGTGTAAATTTGGCTCATCCTCATCAAGCTGATGGTTGACTCATTTTGCTATGTTGCAACAAGAAACTCTTCCAAGCATGACAGTTACCCCCTAGTATCAGATTTCTAGGTGTGGGTGCAGTTTGAGTCCTCTGAAGTTTCTCCAGGGCAGGAAAGGTGACCCACAGAGAACAATCACCACAGTTTCTAGAGTGTGATTTTATATTAAACTCTGTTTTGCTGTGACCATCTGGACTGACTTACAACTTCCAAACTTCAGAGGACAGGCGTGTGCGTCCATCGGGAAATCCTCCAGGTGCATGGGGCACTCGGCATGAATGGTCAACCTGAGGGGGGAGAGGGAGAGGGAGAGGGAGAGGGACAGTACTTCACTGGTGAGGATGCAGTATGGTTGAAGCAGCTGTTATGAAAACATCATGACGCAAAAGACAAATGCAGAGCGTATCAACCACAATTTGTGCCCAGAGATCCCATGAATGTCTTCATCATGGATCAAGAGATTAACATAACACAGGACATAGAAATGGCACAATAACCACTTTAAGAACACAGCACTCCAATCATTTTGAAGCCACAGTATGTATATTTGAAGAAGAGTTTTTCTCCATCTCCTCCTCACTTCCATCCTGTCAAGGGGAATGAGCGCTCAGATAACTGACAACAAAGACCAAATCTCCAGAGAGCACCAGAGTTTATTTGATTTGGTCAAATAGCGGAGCCACAAAAAGCATTCTGTTAGTAAATAGAGAAATGAAGCATATTATGTCTTCATACATGTTTAATTAACAGAGGAATTTAATTTGCTGAGTTCAAACAAAACTGCAGCGCATAAAACTGGACTGAGTTACTCATAAATGGACCACAAACACAGTTATTGTAACTCAGTAACACTTATAGTACATGCATCAATCCAGAACTGGGTTATTCGGGCAAACAGTGGAGAACATGATTAAGAATTTAATGGGTAGATTCAATAGGTCTCACCATTGTAAACATGTGTAACACTCAGTTTTCTGCTGCTGCAGCATGAAAACTTGAGATATCACAGACCACTTCTACACACAAACTTACTGTTTCTAATTAGCTCTTTGTTTTGCACTTGCAACAACCTTGTGCATCCATTGTTTTCCACCCTCTTGACTGCTCTCTGGTGCTGCCTCATTACTGATAAGTATCTCAGTAACTGCGCAAATTAACACAGTACAACATAAATCAAATGTGAGCAGTGCCCCGCTGCATATAATGCAGCACTTAAACTGACAACAAATTGACAAAATTCATCTCATTCCTAAGATGCACTGACACACCAACAGACACAAAGGCATGAAAAATAAAAGATCACAGACAACAGAATTAGAATTGCTTTGATCAAAGACAACAAAGCAAACGGTGTTTGTGTAAAGACTAAATCTCATAGGTGTAAAAGCAATGATACTCTGAGTCTACAGCCAGCAGCTCTTTGAGGCTGTATTTAGGCCCAGCAGTACTTTGAGCTAAATGTCAACGTGCTCACAGTGGCAATACCATCATTGTGATTAGCTTGTGTTATGTTTACCGTGTTCACCATTTTAGCCTAACATGTTAACATTTACTAATTAGCTAATGTTAGCTACTAAATACTCAGTACAGCTGAGTGTGTTGGGAATTTTCTTCATGTTTTACAAACTTGGTCAATGTTGTCAGTCAAATATTGCAATTTGCGGGAGACCTGATAGAAGAGATTTCAGTTCCTGGTTGGTCCGACTGTTTGCTTTGTGCCATTCACTTTTCTCTTTCCAAGCATTTTCTCTTTCTGTATGCTATCTCAATCAAGTGTGCCAAAAAAAAAAAAAAACCCCAAAACAAAACAAAAACCCTGAGGGGAATGTGAATGCATGTGCCAAACTGTAGTTGTTGGAGACACTTCACCAAAAACCAAAAGTGTCATCCTCACGGTGACATAAGATTCATCCCATGAATGTCTGTGTAAAACTTTGTGGCAATACATTATCACTGTGTGATATTTTAGTCAGGATCATTGTGATAACCCAATCACTAGCACTGCTAAAAATAATATAATACAATATCGACTGTAGATCACACAGTCAAGTGTATATTTAGTTTTCTATTATCTGGATATTTTATGTTCAAAATCCAGCAGCGTTAATACATCTTCTTAAAGTCAGCAGAGCACCAACTGTAGTTGCACAGCAGTGAGTGTTTAGTTGTGCATGATTGGTCCAGTGGGTCCTGCTTTTGTTGTAAAAAGCTTTCATCACTCAGAACAAGATATTTCCACATATGGCTGTGCAGCTGTTTGTTATTGGTAACTTATAAACTAGTGGGTCCAGTTATGGGATGGAATAAATATACGTTTTTAACTGAAAGTTTCAACTAACAACATACACACCCGCCTTGATGAGTGCATTTAAAATTTTTCATAAACTGATATTCTCGATCAGGGAAGGCAAATTGCAAACACAGGGCTGCAGCAGCACTGGCAGACAATACCAGCTCCCTCAATTCAAAAATAATGACACAATGCTGCAGAGCTGAGGCCTTCACAGCATTTGTCAGTTCAGATGCTGTGATTAAATGGATTTGCACAGTTGTTCATTGAGGAGTGCCAATCAACTCAGGGTACTATGGTGATTCACTTCAAATGAGACGTCCTATAAAAATAGATGGATTTATTTTCTAAAGACTAATACCTGTGAAGTGTGCTCAGGCAAACTTAAGTTATCAGTCTCTCCTTTGCAGTGTTACCAAGTGCCTCTAAAAATACAGCAAATTTTCATTTAGAGCCCTTCAACCAAACAGCCAATGCTGCATTAAGGGTAAGTACTAGAATGTATTGAATATTAGCCTTAATGTTTTCTTATGCTAATTTATATAGAGATAGTTGAAGTAGCCATAGTCTAAAAAAATAATTTGTAGCTTTTCATACCATGAATAAACCACAGGATTTGAATAAGCACTAGTGCAAAGAGAGTGATTTCAGAAATGTTTTGTTTGGTAGCTTGAACTGAAGCAGACAGACTCCAAACTGGATATAAGTGTTTTTGCCTGACAGAGGTTCATCCTACTTTGCTTCATACAATCTCTGTATCATCTCAACACACATTTACTTGGTTCTGTAAACACAACTGTCCTAATACTCCATTAGACCTCAGATGTCTCACTTGGCCTTGGCAGAACTGCTACTGCATCAGATTCACTCATGTGGGACCACAAAATGAAAATGAACTCTTTGGCTGTTTCATTTTCACCCCTGAAAATCAATACTGACCTTGTGGATG
The DNA here is from genome assembly GCA_038496675.1 of Rachycentron canadum. Taxonomy (NCBI): domain Eukaryota; kingdom Metazoa; phylum Chordata; class Actinopteri; order Carangiformes; family Rachycentridae; genus Rachycentron; species Rachycentron canadum. The sequence goes on along the minus strand of CM076660.1, from coordinate 17,446,712 downwards.
GTCATCATAAAAATATATTTTTTCAAGCCTTTCTAAAGCTCTGATGCAAAGCTGTGGGGAAGGCTGATTGATTGACGGATTCAGTGATTAGAGGAGTTGAAACCAATGAATTATTTTTGCTCCAGTCCTGTAGATAATAGTTTGACTGGCTGTAACTGTCTTGGTAGCTGATGGTATTCACAGTGTACTTTAGGCATGACATACTCACAGTGGCAATCCTTTGATCAAGTGATTATTATTATCTGAGCTGTCTGTGTGAAACATGTGTGGGCCAGACTGACAGTAAGTCAGTTATCTGACACTCGGTCTGATGAAGTGATCAGAAATGATCCAGACCACTGCTGCATCTGCTCCCAACAACTTAAGGTTCAGTTGGTTGAGGTTGATATTTGTTGTGTTTATGTTCATGGTCTAAACAACCTGTTAAATCACCATGAAATTTTGGTACTGATATTCAATTCAGGTTGAATTTGAATAACTTAAGTGATCTCTTAACTTTTCATTTAGCACCAACATCAGGTCAAAATTGTACCAATGGTAGAAATTACAAATCATTGCTGATTTGAATGTTTTAATTTAGGTTAAAAGATTCACATATTTCTTGAATATACAGTTTGTTACCCTTTTTTTTTAATGCTAATCATCTTTCATTACACATTATGTCTGGGGTACGTTTTGTCTCTATCATCAGTTCACGCAGTTGCTCATCCAAGTTATGTTCAGTTCAGTCGAGACCTATAGATCTATACAAGCAGATTACATGAGGTGAAGTGAACAGAGTCACGTCATGATTATTCTGCCATGTTTTTAAAGTAATATAATGTGTCTGTGGTGCTGTCAGTCAACATTAAAAGGAACTCCACAGTGAACAGTGATTTGGTCAGATGAAGATTAAAAAACCTATGTTAGCGAAGATGGTAAACGTTAAAGTTAGCATTGTTTTTTTTTTCACAAGGTAGCATGCTAATATAAGCATTTGACTAAGGTACAGCCTACAGAGATGCTAGCATGACTGTAGACTCTTGTTAGAATAGGTTACTATGTTGAACTAAGAAGTGTCTTTGTCTCACCTCATTGTGTAGAGAAGTGTGCCATTGTCAACTAGACGTAACAGTTTATTGGGAGTTGTCATGTTGTGGGCCACAGACTTCTTCCCGTTGTGAAAAAAGGTATCAGGAGTCCAGATCTTACTGGCCAGGAGGTTGTTGAGGGGTAAAACTTGCATAGGGCCATCAAACTTAAGCCTCTCGTCCCGCCAACTCTGACGGAAGAAGACATCGATGGTGTACTCCTGAGGGGAGGAGAGAGTGAAGGATTAGTTGGTCACAGTTAGAGGATGGTTTACAGAGCTGAGACAAGGCACCAGGTACATAGAGGTGATACATGGGGAAGACCGGACCTTTTCACAGCAGACATTTAGTCTTGTCAAAGCAGGAAAGCACAGGATTGGAGCCATCCTGAATGCTTAACAATATGTAAAACTTTTACAGATGACTATGCAAAGGTACATGAATTAGAATATGCAACATAATGTATACAGTCAGATGGACATCTACAAGAACATTGTGGTATTTATCAAAACGATGCCATGTGTGATGGGAGAAAAGGAAAAATGAAAAGCTGAGCCAAAAATTATTTAAGGACAAAAAAAATCCAAGCAGAGGAAAATCCATCTTATCTAAATAAGTTTTTTTTTTTTTTGTTGTAAACTACTGGAAATCGTCAATCATCAATCAATCAATTGTCTCTTTTAATAACAATACACAGGCATGTGTCATGCTTTACCATCTGTTCACAGAAAAAAGGATATATATGCACAGACACAACTGTACATACTAAATAGTGTAGCATATATCTAAAGTCATTTATTCCTGCATCATGTAATTACTACTTTGTTAACAATATAGTGTTTCTCTCAAACTTGAAAGTGTAGAGACACAAATGAGCTTCAGCAAAAAACCTTGTAAAACATCTGTTTCATGTTTTATTAATATGCAACAGTCTTTGTGTTGTCATCAACACATGAAAAACTAAATAAAATAAAATGAATGCAGGAAGTAGCAAGTCAAAAGGAATTTATTTCACATTATTCATTCAGTAGGACTTGGTGTCCTAGCAACCGCCTCCCCTCATCAGCTCCGTACAGCGGCAGTGCGGACTGTGTGCAGCTGTCTTCACAGAGTGAGATAGAGGGAAGCTGTTTGTATCTCGCACAACAGTACACATTATTGGTGATCAATGAAAGCACAGCACATGTGTTACTCTAATTGTTTTTGTGCTTTTGCCTGGACAGTGAAAGGGCTCCTGAGCTGCAGTGCTCACCCGTCGACTGTAACCGGCTGCTCCCTGGGTGGAAAAAAAAAAAAGTCATTTCTCGGCTTTAACAACAGGAAGCCATCATACTCAGCAGGATAGGTGTACAGCTTCCACTCCACACATCAACAGGGCTCCTCTGAACCACGCAGGATGGACGCCTGTTAATTGATGTGATTGACCTCCTGACGGAGTGCAAACCTACAGTACCATAAAACAATTACACTGCATCTGTCCTCACAACGGTGCTCTTAATAAAGCCCACAGAGAGCTCCACAGACAGATAAAAGCAAGTGTGACAAACAGCTTTCCCTAAAACAAGGTACACATCTAATTACAGAAAAGCATCTAACGGTAACCAGATTCAGTTGGGTCATGAATTGGATCCTCACTGGGGATGACAAAAGATTTTCCAGGTCTCTAGAACAAGTGTGGACATGAATACTGTGTTCAGACCTGGTATTAACATGCATCTTCAGTGATCTGTCTCATACGTCTCAAGTGGCCACTTGTGGTCCGGTCTCGCTTTCCTAGTTTATATGCAAATAAACAGGTATGCAGTGTTCTTTGTATCCAATCACACTGGTCCACTCTCAATAATGTGCTTGTGCGTATGTGAGTGGGAGAGCGAGAGAGAGTGGTACTGACGGGTTGTTAATTCACAGCACGACAATGAAATCTGCAGTGAAGGTTTCCTCCATTTGAAAGAGTAAAATATTTTGTGTTCATTACAAGATGGTGGGGAGGACTAATTAAACTGTGGCAGAGGAGATCAATAAAGTAAGGACACATTTGCTTTCACATTGCGTTCACCCAGACCACCTCCATTTGAGAGCTGAGTGATCAGACATCCTGGGTGCAATCACACCTGAACTTAGAGCTGTCCACATGTGATCAGATCACCCAAGACAGATGCTAATACCAGGTCTGAACAAGGCCTCAAACTGAATACTACAGTCAATACACTCACATGTGGCACACTGTGTAAATGCCAAACTCACTATATAGCCTGTTATGTGGTCAAAATAGTACAGTATCCAGGTAGTTATAGTGCACTGGATGTTACTTATCAATGTGAACACACTCATGCCCTCAAAATGGCAAGTGTGAGTATGGAAATTGAGACATGGGACAGGACACACAATATATTGTATACAATGTCCTGTGTATCTACTACCCAAACCTTCCAGCAACAGATCAGTAAAGATTGCTCTGTCTTGGCAGAGAAAGATCCTGGACCTCTTAAATCTCCATTGCCATAGTTATCCTCATGTTATGCACTCTATTCTTCTCGCATTTTTCTTCATGAGAGGCCAAATCTCACTCCAATCAGTGTAAAACATCTAGTGATGAATAAAGAAATGACTGTGAGCTTGGCCCAGCCCGCCTCATTTGTTTGTTTCCCTCAGACATAAATCTCCTGTAAACACAGGGAATGAATTTGAAGGTTGAGAAACAGGAATTTGGAAAAAGCATAGTCAGTCTCCACATAAGGCCAAATGGCACAATCAGTTTGAATGCCAGCTGGTGTTCCTCCAGGGACTGAGTGATTGATTTCTCCTTGACAGAGGAGACAGAGTGGAACTTCAGCCCAGCAGTAGATTTCAAATGTCTTTTTTATAGTAGCGAGGATCATGAATGGAGTTAGTGTAGCAAACAACTGTAATTTAGAAGACATTTAAAAACACATTCATGGCACCTGAATGACAGTGTTACAAGCAGATTTATGGATATACAATCACTCTTCACACATACAATACAGATCCCTTTTATATGCCTTATGCTATTTGTTGGCAGCCAGCCTTTATTAGAAAGCTGAGGAAACAGAGGCTGAATATGTGGAGAGAGAAACGGGGGAGTGACATGATGTACCAGTCCCTGGATGGATTAGAAGTGGGACATTGCAGATAAATTGTATGTCTCGCCAGGACACTCCCACATTTGATTTCAACAGCTAAAACATTACCCAGAATGTATTAACTGGTTTATATTGCAACATCTTTGAATTGTTTGGTCCATACAACAGTCCAATAGTAAAAACAAGCAGGTTGAGATGAACAGCTGATCAAAAGACGCGTGTGTGTGTGTGTGTGTGTGTGTGTGTGTGTGTGTGTGTGTGTGTGTTGTGAAAGGGGTCACCCTTTGTGTCAAACCCACTGAGAATTATCACCTGGCTCTGCAGTTTCCTACTTGCAGCTTACATTCAAATCACTCAATGCAAAATAGATTTTTGTTAATCACATTTTCATCTCTAAATATACTGTAGTGGATTAATCACTATGTGCAGACATTTTAGAACAAATGCCTTTAATATATGGGTTTAATAAATGGGCTTCCCTCTAACAGATGCAGTCAAATCGCCTCTATCTCCTTTTTTACTTTTTACAATTATTGAAACATGGAGGGATAGAGAGGGATGACAAAGGACAACATAGGTTTAAGGTGCTTTAACTACTTTGCTAGCAGTCTTCCTTAAAACAACGATGCAGACTCTTTCCTCTCTGCAGACACACGTCCAGCACTCTGAGTCTTGTGAACCTGGCCTCCTTGCAGCACAGAGACAGCTAAATCAAGACAAATTAAAACCACTTCTGTGTTTATTTGAATCTGCTTCATAATGATGTAGAAATCACAGCCACTGTCCTGTATGTCAAAACTGCATTTGCCTCTGTTTCGAAGTCAAGGTTAATTACTGAACCCTTTGAGTAAATAACATAGGGTTGTCACAGCAGTGCCTCACAAGAGGAGAAGCGCAAACAGATAAAAACAAGCCAAAGATCAAGCGTGTCAGACGCACAATGAAATATCTCTTTTACTCATGTGTGAGTGTATGTGTCAATGTGAGAGGCAGCCAATAGGAAGGCAGCAGGAGTGCGAAAATGATGAGAATGAAAGGAAATGAGGAAAATGATAGGACGGCCGATAAGGTGGCAGTTTAGGTAGGATGTACAGTAGACTGGGCTAAATGAGTCTAGACCTTAAAAAATGACAGTGTCTGGTTCTCTGATAATGGCAGGAAGGTTTTGTCTAATATCTGATAGAATATTAATGCAGCCTTTTATCTTGAATTAATGAGTTCATTAAATTCTAAACATTTGGTTATTTCATCACATTTTAGTTTTAGTTTGGTTTTACTCAAGAGATTTGAACATGACCTCTTGTGCATGTTTTTCCTTTCTATTTCATTGAATAATCTGGGTAATCCAGGTACACATTTATCATTTTAAGAACAACAATTTTTTTTTCAAAAACAACAGCACGACAGTAAGTCATCTCTGAGGGCACGGTGACCCAAACACGCTAACAAGTTGCTTATTCCAGGAAATTGAAATTTTCCACACTATGACTTATTGCTTGATGTTCTTATTTGGCTACAGCTTGACAGATGCATTTTATCTACACTAACTGAGTGGTGTGACTGGTTTGATTTAGTGCCCCTGCCAAGATCTTAAATTGTTTAAGAGAGCTGCTTCCTCAATTTATTGAGCAGAATTGTAATGTGTGATGTATGTTTTAAAGTCTAGTCTTTGACAGTACACAGCAGACCAGACATAACGTTTAAATTAGCTGTTGTGGTAATGATGCACACCACTTCCTTGAGGCTGCATGTCAATCTGGCCTGGCTCTTGTGAACTTCACACTCTGGGCATTGTAATGATTAGTCAAAAGATTTGATTAATGTCTTAATTACTAGTCCTTCTTGCTCTCCCATTGTCAATTATTCTCTCTCGCTTCACTTCTTATGCTGTTCACCTTCCCCTGCTGGGAGTGTAACCTGTGTGAGACTTGCAATGAGCTGTGAATCCCATACCAGCTCCAATCATCTTCGGTGTTCTGTGGCTTCTGCAGCTCTGAGGCGTAAACATGTCTCGGCACTTCATTGTGTCACACTACAGATGCCAACGTTTTGTTCCACGAACGCAATCAGCTCTTGAATCAGATGGCAGTGAACAAATGAAGGATATGTCGCAGTAAACATGTTTACGCAATCGTTTAAGCCAGTAAAAACATAATGCATTTTTAAAGTATAAGGCACATTATGAAATTCTGTTTGTCTTGAACTGCTCTCAGGGAAATTAACATAAGTGGCTCGTGTTCAAGAGGGAAATGAGAGGGAAAGGAAAATTTGGTTAAACTAGAGTAGAACAGTGTACATCATGTGCAACCCTATCCTCTAATAATTGTGTTTACCAGTATACATTTTGAAGGAAACATAATTGCGGTCCATAATTTCACTAAATGCTGTGTTCTTTTACTGCAATGAAAACAGGGAGGTGATCTGGGTGCACAGTGGGCGTACACAGCACAGGACTTGATATGTTGTGGTTAGGCTTAGATTACATCTGTCAGTGAGTGTTTTCCCATCACACGCTCACTCTCATGTGCGCCCTGAGAAACAGGTACACAGAAAGGGATGGCAAAAAGTTAATGAATGTGTTTTTTTGACGGTCCGACGGTTCACATTACTGCCAATCAGATTTATTCACTTACCAATCAAAGGCTCCTTTCAGCCAATTTATCTCCTGATTATAACACCTTCAACAAAGTGCTTTGAATTGACTAAAAATAACAAAAGCAGAATTCATGCTTGAGTTGCCAGGATTGGATATTTAATATAGGTAAAACAAATCATCATCATCAGTCATCAACGTTTGTTGACTTAACAGATATGTTCATGGAAGACTTTTTTTCATTATGCTGATTTAAACAACAAATCAATAAAAACATATTTTGTGTCTTTCAATGTTTAAATGTAATAGAGTGATCATATTAATATAATGGCTGAGCAACAGTGAAAACATGGAAAAATGAACTTTTTGTACTGCAAAAGACTGAGGAAGAGAATAGATGGTGCATAGTGCATCATTCATGTATCAAAACACATCACACAAACTGAAATATGTACAAAGATTTTTATATGGCATGCATGTGTACTGTCAATCAAACACAACACGAGGACACAGCAGTGAAGACCCCATCTCCAACCACTGTTTGCTCACCTTGGGTGTGATTGTACTGAGGTCATCTGCTCAATGATCACAAAGTGAACATGTTGAAAATGGGGCTCATACAATAGGTTGCTCCTATTCCAGAAAAAATGTGGGCACTTCCTGTCACTTGATGATTATATGATTGCAGGGTACTGAAGTCCTGTTACCTGTGGCTGCCATTTTCACAAAAAAATATAGGGTGTTAGGCCTGCTCTGCTTTTAAGCTGTTCCTGCCCTACACATGAATCATATTGCGCCACTGGGGAACACGATGACCCGAATGGTGAGTGAAAAAAAATAAAGCCCTATTTTAAAAGTACATTTTTTTAAATTATTTTTTTTATTGGAAAGGAGCTAGGAATCTAAGACTAATTTGAAATTCTGTGTGCTCTCCTGAAAAGGGGCTTAATTGGGTTTGCATGTCTTTGAAAAAGGACAATGTGATTGATGCAGAATCCAGGAGTTCACCTTCAAATTTTAGCAACACAAACCTCCATCTGTTCTGTTCTGCAGACCTTGAACTGCTCAGGCATTTTGGAGTTTGAGTTCCCTGAATTTTATAAGGCAAACAGGGTGTGCTGGAAACCTCAGATATTCCAGAAATGTTTACCCTGAGAGACTGTGCAACCTCTATTGAGTTCAGGCCATCACTGACATCTTTGTCGGAGCAGGCCTCAGCACAGTACCTGTGACAGCCTAAATCGCTTCCCATTTCATCAGAACAGACCTGTCAAACCACGAGACAGGTAAATGTGCTGTGACACTGCATACATGTGGATGAGCTGCGACTCCACAGACCTTCTGAGAGGGAGACGGGAAGGGAGACAGAAATAAAAGAGGAAAAATCAGCAAGGGGATATGAGAAGGGGGAAGGCTGGAGGTAGAGAAACACACCCTCCTACTTACCAGAGATCAGCATCAAGATAGCAACCCACATTCTGGGTCTTGGTTTGACACAATGCAGAAATCTGCTGTGGTCAGACACGACTCTGAACAATGTTAGCCTTGTTATTGGCCTAATATTCGAGGTTCACTCCGATTATACAGTTAGCTTCTCTCCTGTTGTGATAGTGGGACACTAAAGGCAGATGTGGCATATTGGGGTCCAAGTAAAGGCAGAACAACCGGCCCTCAGGGTGACTGAGAAGCAGACATTTCTGGGACACTTGATGTTACAGAGATGGGTAATTGGACCACTGGATGTACGCAACATAAACTATGAGATGCCTTGGGTATAGAGTGTGCTCTGTCTAGGAAGGTTTCAGTTTTAATAGTTTCTCCAAGCATTTAATGCTCCAGATTTTTAGACACGTTGGCAGGGTGACTTTAGGGACGGCAATGCCAGTCAGTCAGCACTTTGGTCTAAACTATTGGGTTGATTGCTATGCTGCTGGGTACGGACACTCATTGTTCCCACTGGATGAATCCTAATAACTTTGGGGATTTCTCATCTAATGCTGAAAACTTGAAAGATCTGTACATCTACAGAATGAACTAACCCACATTCACAGTGTATCCTACTAACTGTATATGTTCCCCTGCTTTGTTCTCTAAGTCCCACCAGGAGGCTGACCTTTACCGTTTTGAGTGAAATGTCTCATCAGTTACTGGATGGGCTGCCATGATCTGGCACAGACGTTCTTGTTCCCTCAGGACACACCATAATGAACTATTTGGACAAGTTGAACTGTTGGTCAGATAATGATCAGTTCTGCTGAGAATTTTTTCGCAGCAGAACTGATCATCCTCAGATGAGCACCGGTTTGGTGCTGACTGACAAAGCATGTTAACATGATAAATCAAGATGGTTGAAAATTGCACCTGCTAAACATCAGTATGCCAGCAACGTCTTGACCATGTTAGCATGTTGATGTTAGGCTTTATTTGAAACCACTGGCTGCTAGTAGCTTAGCATTAGCCTTGTTTGTAACTCATCAAAAATCTATAAACTGATTTTGACCTCTTTACCTTCATTGTCATATTAACATGAAATAGTTTCGACCTGGGAATGTGTGAACCTACAGATATTCAACCAGTTGGGGGGAGGGGTTGGTCTTGGGTTCAATAGACCTGAAGTAAAGGTGTTTATAGGGCAGTGTATTAGTCAGACATGGAGCACTATCAATTTAAAGCCAGTTAAAGAGTTAACGATGTCCATAACACAGCTCATTAAAACAATCAAAGGGAAACAATAAAACTTGACAAGATGTTGATGATGCTGTAACAACATGATAACAAGAAGTAGATAAAGTTAAAACAGTTTTATGTCCTTAGCAGCTTACAGCTGGTTTTCATTTTCATGAGCCAACTTATCTGCCCTAACTAATCTAACTCTGGTGAATTGTGTCCAAAACCAAACTCTCCTTTGGTGAACACATCAAGGAAATATCTAAAAAAGCTTTTTTCTACCTCTGAAATACCTCCAGGATTAGTCATTTCCTCTCCTTTAACTGACCTAGAAAACTGCTCCATGCTTTTGTTTCCCAGAACTGTTTACTGCAGTGCTCAATACTCCGAGGCTGCCTCGCTCCACACTCATGTAACACAGCCGATTCATTCTGAACTCTGTAGCCTGGAAACCCATGAACCAGAAAACACGATCTCACGACCCTGACCTACTGTAGATTTGCCTTCGTTGGCCCCGAGTGTGAAAACTCAAGAGCGCCTTCAAAGCCCAAATATACTTAAAATCATGAAAATAACTCACCTCTGTACATCACACAATTACCCATTATAGGCTACGAACCTGGTCCAACTCTCCACCTGCTGGATGTAACAGCCCTTGTTATTCTCTAAACTCAAGAACAACTGAGAAACCCTCCCAACAACTCACCCTCAGAGGCCCTTTTGGAAATGGGCACCAATTTCAGCAATTCAGACCATTCATTATTAAAGTCCAGAGTCAAGACCTACTTACTTAGTGTAGCCTACTTTCCACATTTGCTCATTATACTGTATAATCATTGGTCTTGTCCTCTCTTTCCCTCTGTTTAAAGAGGCCCCAGAGCTCCGAGTGCTGATCTGAAATCCCATACAATAGCTGTGCAGCAGATTCTACAGTACCTTTTGTGAAGGTAGGATTTCACTGGGAGCAGTGAATCTCCATTATTGTTCATCTGAATTACACAAACAAATCCTTGAACTAAAATGCACAACATTTAGGGTGCCTGGTTAGACCTTTCCACTGTGTCCACAACAATGCTGATAAATGTACAGTAAATCTTATAATGGTAAATAGACTGCAGTTGATCACATGTGTTGGCTTTTTGAACTGCATGTATCGCATATCCAAAAGTTAAAGACAAGTATGTAATGTATGTACAAACCTGCAAAGTTTTAATAAATGATCCACACATCTGTTCAATAGTTTGATGCTTCCTGAAGGCTAAAATATCTTTTAAGGCTGGACTGTGGAAAGTATTGAAAGTAGTGTTTATGTGCATATAGAGCAAAATGCAGCCAGAAGCCAGAATGAGCCTTACCAGACATCAAACACTGACCAGCAACAAAAATCAATATGGTTCCTCTTCTGGAAACAGTCAAAACATTGGCACTCCCAGTCCATACATTGATTGCAGAATGACGGTGTGAATGTGTCTGTATAACAGGGATTTCGCCTTTGACAGGACACAGAAAAACACCTGCTCTGGCCCCAGTAACTCTGGCTCCTATCAAAACATCACCACAAGTGGGTTTCTGTGGTCTGTGCAGCTATAGCATGTGCCACTGACTGTGCTCTGTGCTGTTTGCCACTGATTCATGATGTTGCCAAGTGGAGCATGTGAAAGGAATAAAAGATTGGGGCTAGAATTGAGCCCTGAGAGACCCCAAAGGTGATATCTGCTGAAAAAGATAAAGCGCTGTCTATTGTGATAAAGTGAGAGAGCAAACACTGTCTCACAAAGCAAGTTCAACATACTGTGGTCAGTGTACTCCATCTTTACAGTGGCAGGAATGTGGAAGGAAAAAATTAGGAAAAAAAAGACAACTTCTCTCTTACAATACCAACTGATGAAGCAAGATAGAGAACATACCTTACCACTGCATAACCTACATTCATGATTTAAATATGAAGAAAAAATATATATAAATAAATAAAATATATAAAAAGAAAAATCTATTTTACAATATTTGGCTTTGAGGGGAAAGGATGTCAGAACATAGAAGATGTGCAAAGAAATTTTTTTGCTGTGGTTTGCAGACTACTGGATCAGTTGCTGTCTTTTCAGTATAGTTGATATGCAAAGGTAAATTTAATGAATAATTGATAATAGCTACCTGCTGTGTGAAAGTGGCTATAAAACACACAGACAACAACAGTGCAATGCTGCATTTAAGCTGAAAAAAATGAAGGTTGTGGCTTGAAATAAGGCTCTTGAAGACTGCTATAATAAACCATCAACGAAATAAAAGTGGCTCTTTCCAAAGACCTTTGGCCTCTACCATGCACTGCAGTAGTCTTCACATAAGTCGATGAGATCCTCACCAACCGATGTGAAGTTTGAGTCCGACAGCCTGAGTGTAAGCTGCTCCACACGAGTTGATGCTTGCGATGTGAAGCGACTCCCCAGTGAGACAAAAAAACTCCACTCAGTTCTCCAAAAAGCACTAATCTCGCTACGTCATACAGGCTGTTGGGCCTGCTCAGAGCTGAGCCAGAGAAACCACCCAGTGCTCAAGGCGGTCAATTAAAGCTGCATGATCAAATATGTGAAACGCTGTATAAGGTCCCAAGACAAAGCGGCAACTATCTCTAGCATCTGCTGTTTCAAGGAGGTCATCCAGGGCTCGAAATAGAGTTTCTCCAGTTTCTCCTGTCTTTTCATCCTCCTAAGATCTTACCACAGTAGTTTGACTGTTGTTGCTGAGTAGTGAATTAGCAATGAAAGAACTAATGGCTGAAGCCTGCATGGTCATCAGCTGCATACCACATTAGTAATGATTTTTTAAAATTGGGTTATGATCCATCTCTACTTGCAATAAAATATTACATTAAGTCTTTATTTGTCTGACCAAAATATTGGCAATTAAGTAAACAATACTGTCATATTAAATTTTTCTAGCTCAGTGGGGAATAGAAACAGCCAGAGTCAGTAGTTGTAGGTCTATATCTGGGCTTCAACAACACTAGGTTTTGCTCTTGTTTTTTGGGTGAAGTCAAAGTGTTGCATGCATGAAAGCCGAGGAAAATGTGCCTGTAGCCAGAGAACTATGTATAAAATATAAATTACTTGGTCCAACGTTGCCAAAATTGTCTTTAACAAAGTGTGCAGAAGCAACATCAAGTGGACAGGTAGAACACCTCATCTGGAAAGTGGAGCACAGCAGGAATATTGTTTTAATGTGTAATCTGTGGCCATGGAGAATGTAAAAACGAGAAGAAAGGCAAGGAGGTTTGTTGTTGCCACACTATTCAGTCATTTACTGCCTGAATTAAAGTGCTTAGTTTCTGTTGCACCTGAGATAATGGTAGAAATTACATTTTTCTTAGTTTTTCTAACCATATACACATAAATATCTATCCCTGATAATGACTTTAACCCCTGTCTTTCTGCTTAGAAACATCTGATAGGAAGCTTAAGTACAAAGTTTATCTATTGTAAATAAAAGAGAAATTTCACAGTCATGAAGAAGCTGTGCTGAAGCGAGCATATCTAAACCCACCGTCCAAATGAAGGAGGGGGGCACTGCTGTTAGACACTGCTAACTCCTGCTTCTGTCAAACTTCAACAATAATAAGTGCAGCAGAGTGAAGACTAATACTCTGCTTGGATCTGATGACTCACAGTGCTGATTACAGCGAGGAGGCAAGAGAAGAGAATAATACTCACCATGTCTGTATCTGACACCGGCCCAAAACTTGTCACATAGATGTTCGTCCTCACTTCTGTCACAGTCTCTGAGGAAAGAGACAAAGAACAGAGAACATCACAGTCTGTATTTGCCGCAGCCCCGTCTTTAAGCTGATTGTTTGTGTACATGACGGTGAAGTTTGCCTGTTGGCATTTCACTAAGCGGCTTCACGCAGAAATTCAGCAGTAATCAAGGGTTAGAGGATCAATTCAAACCGAGGAAAAACTGAAGATTTAGACACAGTCAGTGAAAGATTTGTGGCCTTCTGGATGGATTAATACCTGGATTCTTGCTGTATTTGTGCATCATTTTGTATAAGCTAAATGTTGTTGCTGTTGGGACACAGATTGAAGGTTTAACACCAGAGCAACAGTATTAGACATTTCCTAAACGAAGACGCAAACATTGCTGGGCAGCTCTGGTTGTGGCCCAGGAGGGTTTTTCTCAACCTCAATTCAGGGGCAAAATTGTTGCTGTGAGCAACTTCGCAGATGCTTTTGAAAATCTTTCATTCAGTAAAATTACCATTTGTTTGGCTGAGGCTCGTTTTGTCCACTACAGCGTAAAATCAGCTTTGGGCCTGGCCTGAGTCTGTATCTTTGGAGAGAAGACATCCCTTTTGACCCAAAATAATTTTAGTTGGCCTGCCCCAAAAACATTTAACTGTCCCTCGGGGATGACTGGCTCTGGAATAAAATACAGCAGCTCAGCATGAAGGATGCAAGTCTGTGTGCATTTTTTTATTCAAATAATGGGCACAAATTGTTGCCATTACACAGGTCTATATACACATTATAATCACATGTAGTCTGTTGTAGTATGAATCTGGTATGACTGTCAGGATTTCTGTTCGGTATATTCCCCGTATTATAATTACATGTATCATTGCGCTTTACGTTACATTATTAGCTCCATAATTGCTTTTGTTCTGTCATAATGGTTAATAGATGATTCTTGATACCAAGACAACGATCAAATTGATCATTATACAGTACGTTAGTCAAGACTTTTTAATGCAAGTTTTAGGAGATGTGGAATGACTGTTTCCAAATACTTCAGAAGTGATTGTAATACAGCATAAAGGAAGCAGGATATGGAAGTCGTGACAGATCAAAATGTGCCCTCTTCAATGTGGGCTGAATCAGCTCCTCTGGCGCAAATGTGTAAAGTAGGCTTTTGGGCCATTGGCGAGACAAATAGTTGCTCCCATGGGGGCAACAACTAGAGTGATGAGGCTTCTCTCCAAATGTGAATAGATCCTCAGCTCTAACCGTGTCCCAGATCTACACGACCACCCACAGGTGAAGTCTCCGGTCCTCAAGCAAAGGGCCCCCCTGAGAGAGGATATCCACTTCCACATTAATCATTTCAGCGACACAAATAGCTCTCACAAATATGTGATTATCACAACACCGAGTCAGCAGTTTGCATGGCAGACTTAGGCATCGGGGAACAGAATGAGTTGCCCCCTTTCTGTTTACAACAACGCACCAGAGCATAGGGCAGAGCTAATAGATGCTGCTGAAAATGAAATGAAATGGTGTTCTCTGGTTTCTGTTCAGTCTGTTTGTCTGAGACGCTCCCACATGGCTGTTTCTCTGTAGGACTGTGGGTGGCAGTACGCGGGGGTGGTCAACACCAGAAGATTGGTAGTTTTGTTCCTCTGCAGACAGAAGCCCTTGACTTTGACTGAGTATGCTGGCTGCACTGAGAAGGGCCCCTCCTGGTGTGCCTGCAGGTGCATGGTTGAACCATTGAGGGTTTAAATCTGCCCATTTATAACCAACTTCTTGTAATTACATAATATATTTTTAATAAGTTTAATTTAGAGCAATCGGCAACACAAAATGGTCGACTGTGCTGCTAGTCCAGGAAAAGCCTGTTTGCTTTCACTGCTCCACACAATCAGCGCTGCACATGAGGAAATCATTGTGACTGTGAGCCACGACTGGTGCAGGCCATCTCCTTGCCCTTGGAGATGTGAATGTCTGTACAGAGGCAGAATATGACATTAACATCATGTGCCTGGTTCCTCCAGTACAGGCCATCCAGCCTGGTGGCTCTGCAGCCTGATGGCTCTGCAGCCTTGTAGCCACGCTCGTGGCTTTAGCAGTGAGCACCAGAGCAGAAATGACCATTCCAGCTGGCTGGCTGAGAAATGGCAAAGCCTGCTTGAGCATGTGGGCTTGCTGTTATGTGTTTTGCTGTCCTTGAGGGACGAATATTTGGATGGAATGGCATCAATTAGAGGGATTTCCACTGAAATGTGTTCTTATTTGCCATTTGGGCATGATTGAACAAAGACTTCCACCCAAGAGGAGGCAGATTTCCATAACAGTGCTGCACAAAATGACCTGATGTGAGTGTGAGCTTGGTTTTGGTGTGTGCTGTCTGTATTATAATGCCTCCAGATACATCTACAATAAGCAAATGAAGTGAGTGATGTTCTGCAGCCAAAAACCTGTGAAGGAAAGAAACAATAAAAAAATATAGTAAGAATATAGTAAACCTGATCCCAAATTTACCAGTCCATCTATTTATCATCTATTATATCTATATTCTATCTATTATATTTAATATAATACATGTTTATTTTAATGTTCACTCCTGTTCTCTGCTTCTATTTGGTAGATAATCAAAGCTTCATAACTACTGGGAGACATAACCCAGAAGTACCATGTTGCTGTGGATTTAGTGATTAATACTGTCGAAATTTTTAGTCTATTTGTTTATATTTGGGTTTAAAATCTGGCGAGCTCGAGAAAAAGAAGGTTATATCTCAGGCAGAAGTATTTATTGTGGGGAGAAAATGATGAGCAGCACAAAGTGCCACACCAATTTCTCAGGATGTCTTGTCCAGCAGAGCAAATATAACCCAAATATCACATGTCCTTATCTAACTATTGTTATGTGTCTTGCCTGCTGTCCTTCTTCACTCATACTTGTCTAAAACTACGTTTGGGCAGTGTCTTCTGAGTTATGCTTCTGCCTACCTTCTTATCTAAGACATCGGTTACCCTTGCTGCAGAGGCAAAAGATGGCTCTATCTAGACTCTATCAGTCATATTAGAAGATAAACATTGAATCATTGTCTAACAATGTGAGGGCATTATGATCTGAACCCTGAAGTGTAACTGGAGCCTACAAAATAAGGGAAGAAGCCTAAAAGTAAGGAGAGTCATCTTCATCATTATTGACAATGAAGATGAATTAGCTCTGAGCAGCCTGGTTGCACTGTGCCCAAGAACATGCAGACTATCAATGGAATAATTTGGTGTTGAAGAAAACTTATAAATGTGATTTATTCTAGGGCAGATAAAACAAATGTCTTTTCTATGAGGTGGATTCCAGGATCTTTATTTGCAATGGACATCGGACATAATGACGTCCTTGGGAAGTCTGAGCCAGAGTGAATCTAAGAATATCTGCATCATGTCTGTGTGTTCAGACTCAATTGAGTTATGGCGTCCGAGATGAATGAGTCTTCGAGTACCTTAATTGCCCTCATGAGCCGTGTGTCTCAGCCAGTGCTGCTGCTGCTGACCATGTTGATAAGTGGACCAAACTACAACAGTTCAGTTCCTGTTGTTTTCAACACCGGTACTGTCCTATTCAGCTAACACAGTATCTCTGCCTCACCTCACCCTCTTTGTGACACCCCCTCTCTCAAAACATAAAACATAAACAAGTCTATTCTACTGGTTTTACTTTTTGAGCCATGTTGGGAATTATTATTTATTCTCTCCATTAAATCAGCTAGAGAAATATCTAGTGATCAGTTTGGTGAATGACAACAATACAAAACAATACAGATTATATTGTATATATTGTACCTGTACAGTACATTCAATTTAGATGTTATCTGTTTATACTGTTTACATCACTATTATTAAATGCAATCATCGTGTACAAAGATGCCTAATACCTGATTTACCTATTTACATGTAACACAGTTATCTGTGTCCTACAACAGTGACACAGTGAGCTGTCAGAAATTAGGTGTCTTTAGGTGTCTCTGGTTTATCCAGCATATGTGGTTGCTTACCTCCCAGCCCAGGACGTAGCCTGTTGTCATAGCCATCCAACAGCCTGTCTAGGATTCGGGTGAAAATAGTGATATTGTCTTTGCTGTCATCAGGCAACGGCTCTCTGTGTCCAACTACTGCCCTGTAGGAAGGAATGAGAGAGAGCAAGATGGATTGAAAAGACAGAAAATGCATAACATGAAATAAAAAGGTTGATTTATTGTTCCACAGCTGGGGCACGGAGACTGAAGAGCCATCAGCGTACAGTGGAGTGAAAGCCAGCAGTTTGGCTCTGACCGTTCAACTTTAATGATTTATTCACTAAAACATTGCATGTATCTGCTTTCAGAATACATAAATGAGAATTGTGTTGTTATATTTTGGCCATGATCCAAGGTGACTTTCATTTGAAATCATTTTGATGATGAGTTATTGTTCAACTTCAATAGATCATATATTTAATATAACTCAGTACTGTAAATGTGATATATTTCTGATGAGGAATTACATCTGATTTCTCCTTCCTCTCTAATTTTTCTCTCACAGTGAAAATCTGATGTCAGTAATCAGCCCTGGGCTTTAATCAAGATTTGGATAATGACCGTCTGGTTGTATTTGTTTTGTTATATTCCTCTTCACAGGCTGCAACCTCTATATTTCACAATTTATGAAAATGAATTCCTTCCTAAATAGGAAATACTCTGCAGCGTTTTGTTCGTGAATTCATCATATGCTATCAGCCACTGGTTATTAATTTACATGGCCCACAATCCCCTGCAGAACAATATTGTGGTGAGATGAAAAGGCCACTGTACTGAAGGTGGAACGCTGATGAGTTAATGAGTACCATCTTTAATTAAACTAAAATCCCCCAAGGAACTGACCTATAATATCCAAGTAATCCCCATCAACAACCACTCCATGTCCTGATGCGCTATCGCAGACACAGTATTGTGCTGGTTGGGAAGAAATTTAGGGTTTGAAGAGTAACCTGAACTTCTCCTGTACACAGACAGGCCCACGCTCTCAGCAGCAAATCTCTCTTTGTCTGGCCTCTTAGATGCTTAATCTGTCCTATAATAACAACTCAACATATCCAGTCCATCTTCACTACAACCCCATCCATTAAAACACTCACTAGGTAAAGGTCACTTATTCCAATGGACGCAGTTGTACTGATAATGAGTTTGGGGTGGTTGGGATTTCAGCCTGCATACAGACCTTTGGGCAAATGGTTTCAGCCTAGCTAAATGGCTATTATGTGGGCATATTAGAGCTATAAATAAATATCAATGAAACATCAGGGCTCCCTCATGTTCCAGAGATCACTTCCTTTATATGGTAATGTTTCCTCTGGTCTACAGATGTGAAGATGCACGAAGCCCAGAAAAGAAAGACAGAAAGTGCTGTTATTTATAGGAGACCAATTATGAAGCATTAAATGTAGATTCATGTGAGTAACTATTAGGCTGCTGCATGAATATTTCCGATAACATATTGTTGCGATGGCAAGGACTACTGAAGGGTTAACTACTCATTTATGAATGAATAAATTGAAATTTCATACGTTTGTCTTTGAGTACCACTTTACCTCCAAATACCCTCGTATTTTCAAAGTGAGCTTTTTTGGGGATGATTATTTAAAGTTAATTCACATGCATGAGGGATTGACAAGAAAAGATGAATGCAGGTAATGCAGCGTTACTGTGTGTAATTGTATCTAGCTGATAGCAGCCACACCATTTACTATTTGCTCTTCTGAATCCCTTCAACAGCTGTTATGTTTGTGCTAATGAAAAAAAAAAAAAAACATTGTGCCGCTGCTGCTTCACATTAAAAACCTGCAACTGGTGAAACACATTTGTCAACAATGTGGAATAATTGACATTTAGTCAATCATAGTATTAAACTGCACTTTCTGGTTACCAAGGTGACCATGGGTGTTGCCAAATCAACCCAGACTAACATCTTGAGGATTACGACATTAAGAGGAACATGCTAATGAATAGCCAGATGATGTCAGATATTTGAGCTTTAGTGTCTCCAAAGTGTCGGCCACTGAATCTGAGCCTGTTAACACTCAGCTCATGATTTGCACCTTATTGAATAGGGCACAGTCTGATATATTCTGGTTGTCAAATAGGTACCTGACTGTATAATTACGTTCTGCTGAAAAAAAATGTTAACATAACAATGTAAGAAAAATTTGAAAGAAAAGCACATTTCTGGCTTTTCAATCAGGCTCCTTATCAAAAAGTGACAGGCAGCTCAGACACGGCGACAACAGCAAATACAAAAAGCTTTGGAAATGTCTGCGACTAGTTTAACTGCAATAGGTAATATCTCACTTAACATGAATCATATATCAAACAAAAAGCCCTCGGTGGCCTCTCTGCCAGCACCGGTGGAGATTCAAAAATTAATGAGGAACCTTTAGTCCCAGAGAAACCATTCTGAAGTCTGCCCCACACTATTATATCGACTTCATAAAAACAAAGTGCGTGTGTGCTGTGTCGCATCTGCGTGTTTTACCGAAGCCCTCACTCTGTCTGTTACACACAGACACACACACACATGCTAACCTCTTCCAGGATCTGCCAGCTGTTAAATCCACTGATGAGGACCAAGAAATGGGACGTTCCCCTTTTCTGAATTTGAAATTATTTCTGTGTAAAAACATTGGTTGTGTAATCATGCCGGACGCTTGTATTACCTCATCGGTCCCCTCCATAATTCAGTCTCAATACAAGCATATAAAAACATAATGGAAAAATAAGGGAAGGCCGAACATCATTATTTTAATCCTTGAATGGCTGCACATAAAGGAAGACAACAAACTAACGCTGTCAAACATTTGTCTGGTACAAGCAGAAAAGGTTTAAACAGTGAGGATGTAAACACAAGCACCTCCAGTGTTTCACAAAACCCACCACTGTTGTGCTTCTACTCTCATTTCAGTGTGAGGTTAAATTCAACATCCTGCCTTTGTAAAATATTCATATTGGTCCTGAGTTTAGCACGTAAATGATCATTTCTAATAACTGTTATGCTGTCTGATTGCATTATCCTGCGTGATTACTGTGAGGTTGAAGCTTGATGGTTAAAAGTGAATTTTGAGTATTTAATCATGAGATGACTGGCATGTTTTAACCAGTAGTGTGTACTGAGACAAGCCTGGAGAACTTGTGTTGTTCAGTATGTAGATTTTTTTTTCTTTATTTTTGCTCCTTGGCAACAAAAATCATAAATATTTACAAAAATTTTTATTTTTAAATTTTTATTTTTAATTTTTTATTTCGGTTGGGACAACTTAGGCCTACAGTAAATGACTGATAATTCATTTCAGGGTTCACTGTGACTTCACTGAGCCATTGTGTGCGATTACAGAATAATGTCATTGATTATGGCTGATCTTTGGCTGATATGACAAGATAAAAAAGGTCTTTTGTTATGGAGTTTGGCTCCACTCAGTCTGATGCTGAGCAGATGTTTAACTAGAACTAGTGAAAACACGTGGGGCCTTTAAGTTGACAGGAAGATGACACTGTTTTGACATGGGAGATAATTGGCTGCTCAATTTTGTATTTATTTAATGTGTGAAAACAACAGAAAGTCTGGTCAGCTTTCCTTGTAATGCTGACTTCTGGCACTCAGACAAATCCAGGATCTGTTGGATCTGTCACCTAATCATTCTCTTGTCAGTCTGTCACACCTGACTAAATAACGTCAGCGCTATCAGCGACCAAAGTATATCAAAAATATTCTGCTACAGGCAGAAAACACACTTGCACAGGGTTCTCTGTGCCTTTTTATCTTTGGGTTTATTTGCAGCAACTACACACTGTCACAGAAACTGACCAAAGTCTGACATCTCGCAGCACCAAAACTGAGAACTCATGCTTCACAATTTGTGACAAGAAAATCGCTGCTGCATCCAACACCACCTCAGACGTAATGGTGCAGTGAATGGTGCACAATGTTAACCTATGCCTGGTTGGACTAAATGGATTTTTGTTTTCATATTTCAAAATATTCTCTGAAGTTAAACCTTTGGGCTATGATTACTACATATAGCTTTAATTTAAGTTAGGGGGTCGAAAGGTCCCATTCTAGTAGGGCTATCAGATTAGTATGATGGCATCATTACATAGATTATATGTCCTGGAGCATTTGGTCAACTGAATCTTGTGTCTGCAAACAGGCTTTGAACTTTTCTGGAGGTGAAATTGCTCTGAAGAAGAGGAAACACTCAACCCTTGGAAAAAAAAAAGTTTCTTAATTGTTTTATCAAAATCATCTCTTTAACTAATTATTGCTTAGTCCCATTTCTTAAAGGCACCGGATTTACAATATTCTTCAGCTGAAATGAAGTGTAGGTACTTTCCGCTCTCAAAGATGAGAGATTGAAAAATATTGTACTAAAATATATATCATGTATCAGGCTTTGTGGAGGCCATTACCTGTGAGAGTCCATTTTCACTGTAACAGTATTCATTGATGTCCATGGATGTTGCAGACCGTGTCTCTGCTGGCAGCGTAAGAAGGAGGAGCAGGTAAGCGGGACTTGAAGGGCTGGTGGGAACAAATGTGTGTGTGTGGGCTGAGCTGGCTGAGTTAGTGGAACGGGCAAGTAATGAGTGAGTGGGCTGGCTCTCATCCAAGGTTAGAGCACTGAACCAGCCTGACAGGTGAGGGATTGCAGGCTTGGCCAGGGTAGAGATGTAGTGGTGGTCTCTCAGAGCGCACACGGGTGCTTGCCTCCAGCCAGGAGAGGTGGAGGGAGGCGAGCAGTGATGAGAGCTGCTTGGGTGGCAGGATGACATGAAGGTGCTTCATGAGCTGACAGAGTGATGGCAAATAGACTTGAAGGAAGGGGAGTAATTGTTCAAGTTATAGTTGAAGCGTGCCGTTGTGTGCAAATGTGTGTTTTATTCAGTGACTTATTTGACTTATGAGGTCAGTTATTTCATCCTGCAGCTCCTGGATGTTGAATATTTGAAGCCCATCCTTTCTGTTCTGGTGGCAGGTCTAAACAAAAGACATCTAAGGGGGCATAAGAGAGGCTATCTGAAAACTTATGAGGGGCAAACTGTGGTTTTAGTTGGTGAACCACAATGCACAATGTAGCTACAGTCGACTTAAAAGTACCCATTACATGGTCTTATTTCCTTAATGTGATGTATTTGCATTTAACGGAGGACAGTGGCTCGGCATATCAGACAGTTAGGGATCACACTTAAGGCAATGGGCTTTGGCAGTTTCATTTGACAGATGTCAGGAAAGTTGGATTGTTGAAAAGCTTGTGATGACTTTTAAGTTGCACCCACCAGTCATCACCACTGAAGATGCACTGTTTAACAGGAGGTAGAAGCATTGAATTAGGTCTGACCTACACACGTTCATCTCTGTGTGAAAAACATGCAGCCCTCTGATGCATTTGAGTGAGGCCAGTCCGGCATCACAACAGGGGGTGGGGGGTGCTAATGGGGAGGGCTCTGGTAACAAAATGCAGGGACTGTCTGGCAAAAAAAGTTGAGCCTGTCTCAACTGTGAAACATATCGAGACATCTGGCAACGCACTGCTTTGACCAACCAAAAGCAAGCTCCTGTTTTGTAACATGAACACAGCAATTCAACTGTTTACATCCTGAAAAAAGAAATAATTGCCACCATGAGAGGCCTGGAGGGTATTTCATGTTTCAGTGGTTGATGGGCTTGATGCATAACGCCCCCACTAATGCAGCAGAGGCTGTTCGTTAAAGGGAAATCCATTGATTTTAACCTCAGTGTGCCGGTTTGCAGGACTTGGGGAGCGCTATTATAAAATGTGAAAAAAGTTGTATAAAGCCTTTTATGGCTCCAGAGGGAGCAGCAGGAAATCTGATCAATGTCCACAATGGTGTCACAGAGTCTGAAGACGACAAACATGGAAATGAAAAAACTGGAGTGAGAAAGAAATGAACTTCCCGGCTCTTTATCTCTGCAAGACACTAGTCGCTTAAGACTACATTAGTCACTACAAGTATGATGCACCTAAATCTAGTTGTTGTTCGAGTTGCATTATGGGTAACGTAGGTACCAGGGTTTGGCAAGAATGAAGTAATGTGTGTAATAAAAAAAGAACAATATCTGTGGTTCTGCTCTATCCACGTTAAGTCTGACAGTGTTATATGTGAATATCGTTGAAACTGGACACAAAAGTATAAGAGAGTGAAGAAACAAACAGTCTCTCTGATTCTCTCCCGTCTCTACAAACTTTTAATCTACAAAAAAAAATTGGCTGCCGCTGCTGCTCACGCGTCTTGAATTCAAAGCGAGCACCTCAGGAAATGCCTCAGCATCCTCACCCGATTACCCCCATCTCTCTCTCAAAGTGTGCGTCACCCCCTCTGGAGTGATGGGTGTGCCATGGTTGACTGATAAGAATCCTGATATCCATCCACCACTAAAGTGCCCAGTCGCACTCACTGAACTATCTTGTTGCTGAGTGCTGGGGGCGACCGAAATCGAATGGAGGGGATTAGTGAGGCTGCTCTGAGCTTTGTGGAGAAGATATATTGGAAGCTGATGACTTTTCTTGACTGCAGTTAAGGTGGCACTGGTTTATTTATTATATATGCAGCAACAAATATTTAATTCCATCTCCATGTTAACCAAATCCCACAATGGGTGGAAAAGGCATGGGGGAGGAGAGGGTGTCTAATTAGCACATTCTTGATTAATAAATAGTAAATTCCAAGCTTGAATTCATGCATGAGTTAACCTTTACAATATAACTAATCTTCCCTGCCAGATCCTCCTACTCACATTCTCCCCAAGTCTACCAACAATATATTGATAATGTTATGCAGCAGCACATTATGCAGCATATTGTCAGCTACCACAGGATGCCTTGTATCACTGAAAGCCTTTACAATGTGACTGATTTTCTCTTTGTCTGTGTCTTTCTTCTGTCTTCTACTTGCCTGTGTTGAGTAGATAATATGTACAGGAAAGAAAGGGTGGGGGCGTGGGGAGGTGGAGGATCTAATATCTGCTAACATACAATAGCTTAGGCTGACTCCAGGAACAACTGCTGAATCTACAGTCGTTCATCTAGGACAAAATGTCTCATGCTACTTCTTTCATCCACTTTGGTTTAAGAATTTGAGAGGAGCTGCCTTGAAAACTTACTCATATTTGTAGAAAGTGGAACTTGGGTAATTCATTTATATTTCAAACTTTACATTGAGGGCTTTTATAATGTCTTAACTACAGAAGACTGTGATATCTAAAGACAAACAAAAACAAGCCAATGTTTGTGCTGCTATTAAGGCGGCTCTTGGGATGACATTGCTGCTCCATCCATGTGTTTGTCTAGATGGAAACATCTCTACAACTGTCAGCATGAAATGTTGTACAGACATTCATGGATAAACCCGAATGATTTTGAGCCTCGGACTTTTCCTCGTGTGCCACCATGTGGTTCTGTTTATTGGTTTTGACTTGAATATATCAATGACCTTTGGATGCACTGCCATGAAATTTAAACACATTCATTTTCCACATTCATAGTGAATTGTAATCACTTTGAAACCTGCTAAACATCCCATTTTTACCCTTTTCTCACTATATCCACAGGAGCTGTAGCTGTACATTGCCCACCCCTCCATCAATGCATCTTTTCCCAGTAACTTCCTCCAGCTTCTCCTGTGGGATCCCCAGGCAATCCCCTGCCAGCTGGGCTGGAGTCTTTCCAGCATGTTCTGGGTCGGCCCCCCGGGTTTTCCCCCCAGTTGGCCGTGCCTGGCACGCTTCCTAAGGCAGGCACCTGGGAGACATTTTTAGAAAATGCCTGAACCACCTCCACTGGACACACTTCCTAATGTGTGTTTGCACTAGATGCCAAGTTAGCATGTGTCCGCTGGGAAAAACACTTAAGAGCGCTGCCTGCTTCTACCCACTGTATTGACTTGACAGAACAACCTTACAAATTTCAAACATTGCCAAGAGATTTGCATCGGCTTTCCTGCTTGGAGGGCTGCTGAAACTGTTTTAGCTCAGGGAAAAGTTTCAATAGTTGGGCAGCAGTAGCAGCAGTCACGGCCAGCACTTTTTCCCCAGCATATGTTTAACACTTCCACTTAAAGCAAGAGGCGGAAGCCAATTTGGGGCCTGCCTGGACCATTGATCACCATTGGAAGCCAAAAGTTGGAGACAGTGTTTAACATGCACAATCTGTTCAGACAGTGGAACACGAGGAGGAAAATAAAATCAGTTGGAAAAATGTTCATTTCCAGCTGGTTCTACCAACAAATCGTCCAGCACTGCTGTGCTATACCCTGTACTCGATGGTGTTGAGGAAAAAAGATGCTATCTTTGTGGAAGTTGTCTCAATAATTGCCTTGCTGTCTCAGCTTTGCATAGCAGTTTGGTTTGGTGAAGTCACAGAAATGTGTGTTTATGTATGTGTGTGTTTATGTGTATATGTGTGACATTTCATCCACTGAGAAATCCCACAAGTTAGATGAATCTACTCAAATGTCAACCTGTTTTTAAATGTACAGCATCATTTGGTGCATATTCCCATCTTTAGTTGAACAACACTGGTCCATCCTATCTCAGGCTCCTCTTTTTATCCAGCACACACACACACACACACACATATCCTGTTTTCTCCTCCCACACACAGTCTCAATTCCCCAGTCATTCGCTGTAAAAGCCTCTGCCTTACTTGATCTTGGATTTTAACAGTTTTTGCCTCTCTTGTTGTCCTTGATCTTTAACTAGCTTTAATTCACTGCCATGACAACCAAGGGCAGAGGGAGGGCAGAGAGACGTCTTTGCAGTGACTGTTCCGGCTGCAAACACAAGCCTCACCTGTCATCTGAGAGGCTTAAGGTCCATCCAAAAAGAAAACTGGAGAAATAATGAGAAGTCATGTCAGCTAAGTTCAGTCCTCCTTTCATAACATTTTAAACCATTATTTCAATGTTAAAAATGTACACTTGGGGCAGTGTGGAGATCCACAGCAAAGAGCTACTGTAATTAATTCTTAAGAAAATATTTCATATTTCAAGTAACAGATCTATTTTTTAAAAAATCATGTAATGGTGACAATGAACATACATTTTTCAGGATCAAACAGATGTTTTATTTGGAAAATCCAGCAGCACAAATGAAATGTGCTGGATAGAACAATGCTGTCCCTGCAGCAGCAGGAAATTATCCAACGGGAAGATATGATCTGAAACGTATGATGTCAACGGGTTGCGACGCCAGCCTACTTTCTGAAGGTGTTTCCAGAGGGAAGCCACAGCCCTCGGTGCCACATGCAGCGCTGATATCTACAGGGATTACAAAAGCACAATCACCGGCATCAGCAGCAATGAAGAGATCATTTATAACTGTAAGCACGCTTCAGAGCACGCTGAGGTATGGGGAGCTGTAAAAGCTGACTTTTTAAAAGATGCAGTTATTTTTCATGGGAGGTGGCAGGACCCGTAGACGAGTTCATATGGTAAATATTTTCCCATAAAGCCCAAAGAAGGCTAGATTAAAAACAATTTAAGAGCTGATGATCTCAAGGCCGACGTTCCTCCTTTTTTTTAATTCAAAATCTCATTACAATTTTCCAGGAATACAGAGTTATTGCAGCCGGAGGGGGGCAAGGGGGTAGACAAACAGAATCCAATACATCAAATAGGACGGTGCTGAGTTTATTGTAGCAGGTCTGCACATAAATCCTGGCTGCACAGGCCATACCACAGTCCATGTAATTCCCAACCAGGGAGCACTGGTGTGTTTCTTTTTATATGGTCTAAATTGCCTTGATTTAGTGATGCTGAAGCCACAGGTAAAGGGCACATACAGCTTTTACAGCTAACATATGTATCCCTGTCTGACTGGGCAGCAGCTGTCACAGTGTTTGGTCCTCTGTGGCACAGAAGCTGATACAACTGAAGCTCCTCTTTCTCATTACTCGCATCCTTGACAAGCTGTGTTATCCCTTCATCGTTTTCCATCTCACTGACACATGTTCCCTCCCCTCATCTGTGATCGCTATCATCCTTTCAACTTGATTTCTCCCTTTTCTTTTTTCTTTTTTGCTGACTCCAGCAGAAATGTCTCCCTTTTCAGCCCATGAGCAGGTGTAAATTTACTCTCGCTATTGAACTGCTGCATATTACTCACAGGCATGGTGTCATGTATTAAAATTGAAGTGGTTTTATCAATCAATAAATCAGCAGGTAAATATGCACCTTTTTCATAGTAAACATTTACCAGTCTGCATTGAATCTTTCATCCTTCATTCAGTGTGAGGTGTTGTCAGAGTAGCCTCTGCAGTAGAAGCCTGTCTGTGGTGACCCGTGTCAGTCGCAGAAGCCCGTTCAGCACGCCAACCACAGCGTGACAGTGAGGACGTTCAGATGACCTTCAATGCACACCACCATACATCCGCAGCACCAAGACCAGAAGAACAGACTAAATACTGTGTAATCTTAATCTTTAATATGCTTAAAAAATGTGATCTGCATCAAAACAGTTTGCAAATTTGTGATGAAATCAGATATTTAATGGAGTGATTTAATCATGTGATATCCAAACATCAGAAAAATCAGAAAACCCTGAAACCGAAGGCAATGTCTCCAAATTGATTGTTGTGCACAACAATAGGCCAAACCCAGAAGATATTCACGTTACTATCACAAAGGACAAAGAAAAGCAGAACATTGTCCAAGAGCTCCCACTCCTTTATGGGCTCTTTTTGGATGAACAGATGGATTTGAATGCCACATGTGAACATAACAGGTATCAGACCTAGATTAATGAGGCATTGAAAATCCAGGCATGGGCCTATTGGACTGCAGACCATGGCTAATTGGTGTATTAGCTATCCCACTACCTGTGATACTGTCAAAAGCGTCCAGGTGATGCTGTAATCACTTCTGGAAAGTCACATTGCTCCTCCACTGTGTGAGGAGGGTGGTGGAGCAACAGGTACAAGAGAAACTGTGAAGGAAGGAAGTGCTATCACAGTGCAGTCTAACAGCAGCACTGCTGGTACCCATTAGTCATCTGTAGTCTTCTTTATTAGGAGGGAACAATGGCTTCCCACTGCACAGATTCAATATAACAATCAATAGATTAGAGAGAAGTGTGTATTAACACTCTTGGCCTAAGTGAATTAGCCATTATAAATTCTAGGCCTGTAATGTAGATACAAAACTGTTTATCTTGCAAATTTATACAGCTGTGAATCATTTAATAATAATAATCCATAAAAGACAAGTCATCACCCCCGGCTAATTACCGGACTGCACCCAACACTCGAGCTAAAACGACACAGGCTCCAAGACTTTTTATGTCTGCTCCGTCATCTTTTGTCCTTGGTCGACCAGTTTAAGTGCCAACTGTCCTGAAACCAGCATAATAAATCTTTTCCTTCTAGTGTTCGGACATTATGATAATATGACATGAATAAATGTCACTGCCACTGACTGAACAGACAGGGCTGTAAAACTGTCCAGAGTTTATATTTGGAAAAATTGATATTCATATACGTTTTGATATCACCATGCTTCTCTTAAGAGGATAAAGAGAAACATAATATAATCAATTAGAGCACTTTCTTTTTTTTTTTCTTACTGTGCAATCATTTTTCATGCGGCCCTCTCTGTTGACTGGAGAACAAATAAATACCTTGGGATTTCTCTTTTTCCTCTAAGACGCTGCTGGTGGACGTGTTAGTGATTTAAAAAAAAAAAAAAAAAAAAAGTCAGCTCGGCTGATAATTGATTTCAAACATACAGATGTTTGTGTGTGTGTGTGTGTGTATGTGTCCTTTAATTAATGCTTTGCTCTTCCACTGAAGTTTATTAGAAAAGATGGAACATATTTTCAATATGCAGTCAAATGCAGTGAACTAAACTTCTACTGTCTAGTTGATGTCTGAAACAGAAGTTGACCAGTAATTGGCTTCTCCTTCTGTCAACACACTGACGATGTCAGTTTATGTTGAAATAACCACACAGGTCCTTGTGCTTGTTTTTTTTAATGTTCCAGATAAAGCGAGACGTGCACATGTGTTTTTGGCAGATGGTTGGACTTAATGTTTATGTCCAAAGACAGAATGGTTATAGCATAATGTCAGTCTCAGATGCCATCTGACTGTTCCAGACTACACAATCTGGGACTGAACAATTGCCAAGGACTAGAAACTCTTAACTCTGACAAATCAGAAAACAGTGTGAAAAATTTATTTTTTGTGCATTTTAAACTGAAGTGTTTTATTCAACCTTTTGACAAGTACAAAGGAAAATGTTGCATATAGATTTTTTTTTTTTTATCATATTTGAGTCTTAAATAATTTATAGCAATATACATATATACTATAAAGTTATTTTAAACAAAAACGAATATTGTTCATTGAATTTTGAGGAGAGAAACCTTTTCAAACCTTTTTATTTTTATCCTTGTGTTAGGAATAAATACTGTCTCTGCCCTTGTTCAGGCAGAGATGGACTTTACAATTTCCACAGGAGACATGTGGGAAGTGATTGTCTGTGCAGTGCTTGCATCTCTGTCAGGTTTCCCATGTTGGACAAGGATCAGTGCCATCCTTTCTCACATCAGGAGACACACTAGTCAAGTTACTTTTATTTAGATAGCACTAAATCATAAGAAGTTATTTCAGGGCACTTTTTATATAGAGCAGGTCATTCTCTGTAAAATAGTATTTACAGGGACCCAACATTCCCCTATGAAGAAGCACTTAGCGATTGGCCGTTAACAGGGGTGTTACATCCAGTCCTGGAGAAGATAGTGATCTGCTGCACTTGATTTTGCCCTTGGCTGTGCTTGTGAGAGAAGTGCCAACAGAAACCTGAAGCACACTGGCTTCATCCAGGGCTCCAGTCTCTCCTGGTCTCTTCCTGCTGCTGTGACACTGTTCCAGTCAATGTACATATAGTGTCTTCGATCCGAAGCTGAACACATTGTGTTACATGTTTCAGTAATGGCTGGTCTGGGGACCATTATGTGCTTTGAATTATTTTGAAATCCCACTGGTGCAATGCCAAAGAAGTAAGAAACTAGGTTCAGAGCTTTCCATCTCTCAATGATGTTGTTGTCCTGGTTTACTCTAAAGTCCCATGACTCTCTTCTCTTTTTCTTCAAATCTTTTTCATCCATCATGCTGCAGTCTTTTACCATGTTCATTCACATTGTGCTTATGTCGTGGAGTCTACTTTCTTTGTTCCACGGGTGGAACTGAAAGAAAATATTTTCCTCACAAACCTTTTGATTTTTTTTTTTTTTTTTTTTTCTGGAGGAAGCGTTGATGTCATTTTCATCAGTGACACCAACATTAGATTTCTCTATCTGGCCACATTGTCCTTCATTTACCCACATCCTGAACCCACATTTGTGAGGTTTTGCTGACATGCAGCCACATAGAGAAGATTTTGCCTTGAATTACACCATAATTTCATCAACAACATGACATTATTCTGGAGGTGAGCAAATAATTGCTCTATTAGTTTTTGTTACCATGGCCTGAGTTTATCTTTCTTTGAGTCATCAGACACACTGCGATGTGAATTTTAGATCGATTTGTGAAATTGCTGACACTGATTCACTTTCATGACTCTGGGGTGCTCTTTGTCTCTACTTCCCAATAGACTAGCATATTAGTTTCTGCATGTACACAACCAGAACCTGCTCAGTTTCTCTGGCAGTTTTGTTCACTGACTTTCCCACTTTGTGATCACAGTACATGTTTGTTTATAGCTTTATTTCCTGTAGCATTTCATGAGCAAGATGCTGTTTGAAATAAAATGAATGGCATCCAGTCACAGTGGTCCTCCGAGGCTTCCTCAACATCGTATTCACCAGCTGGAGGTTCATAATGTCTTTTCCTCCACCTGTATTCTTTCCTTTTTACTTTGCCCCTTGCTGACTGCTTTGTTGTTGTGTCCTGTGTTGTTGTTGCTGGGGCCTTTTCCTCTGCACTACTCAGGTTGACACTTTCATCTCTCAGCTCTTCCTCACCGCTACTGTCTGAGCTTCCCTCTGCAACCAGTGCGTTCAATTCCTCATCATCATCATCAGCCTCATCTTCCCCTAACTGCTCCATATCGTCTGACTTGCATTAACAATCTTGCAGATGATATTTAACACAAATGCTACTGATGTTTACTTCTTCTGAATTTGTCAATATAACAATCAGGTTATGGAAAATCAACAAGTAAAAACCAGTTATTGGCCAATGAGCAATTGCATAATCCAAGTGATTATGATGAGAGCAGGTAAATGTCTCAATTTCCACTCTAAATGTACAGTGTCTGAAGGCGACATTGTGAAATACAAAGAGGATAGAGGAATTTACAGATAAATGATCTTATACCTGGTGCATCATATTTGATTCACACATCAATAAAATAAGGTATCAAATGTTAAATAATTTCAAGTTGCTTCAAAACAGTAAATTCTCATTGACTTATTACTCACAATGACAATGTAATTCTTACCAAAATGTTTTCCTAATTAGCAGATCTCCCTGCCAAAAACTAGCAAGTCTTTACATTAAGCCAGCCATTTTGATTACGCCATTCAAAGACCCACTGCTGCCTACAGTGCGTGGATAATCCACCAGAGGGCAGAGGACACGAGAGATCGCGTACAACGCGTTTTTTAGGAAAGTATTGATCGTTTTTGTGACAAAGGTCTCAGAAACTCAAGTAGCAAATATGATACAAATGGTGTTAAAGGCTTAACAGCTATTGATGCAAAGCTTTAGGCTTGTGTTTAGTAACATCGAGCCAAATAGTGGAATCAGACTCGACCTCAAAGCTGCTTCCTGAACCTAACCACTTTTGCCTCATGCTCAGTTCATCTCCACATTTCCATCTTTAACTGCTGTTAGCACAAGCTGCAAGTGAGCTGCATTCACACTTCAGATCACGAGCCTCAGACCAAACATTGGCGAGCTTTTAGTAAAACAAACTGAGCTGAGCTGAAAAACATCACGAATGAACGGAGCCAGGAAAAGGTTATTACTCATCATTTACTGTTATTACCATTGGTATTATGAGTTTTTACTCAGCATCTTTAGCTGCTGAACTGAACTGAGCTATTTAGTTTCTTTGAGAGAACTGACTGTCCCGACTCTGCCAAGCATTTGATTTCCTAAAACACAGGCAGGAGAATCATAACCGTCCTCCCTGTAGGAATTATTAAATTGTCTGTTCCCCAAAAAGCTATTTGATAAACTGCCAAAGAAGTCTGACACATTTTTTTGGTTGTTAAAATATGCAATACAGCTGGTTTGTGTGAAACTGAATTCTTTATTACAGAACAGCTTTTGTGTCTTTATATTTTATGATTTAACTTTTTGTAAGTGGTGTTTTTCGGGGGGGGGGGCAAATCTTCCCGCAGGTCGCAAGTTTTTCAAGAAAATAAACTGAGGCAGAAAATCTTGGTGCAGTCAGCATCGGAGGAAAATGCACACCTACTTGCTATGTTTCCAGCAACAGGAATTAGTTGTAATTTGAATAAAGCTAATCACAAGCTAATATATATTTGCCAAGAGCAACATGATTTTTACATGTATCACTGAAATAACAATTTAATGGCCAAATGGCCAGCATACATCAGACAGAAAGGTAGGTTTGTTTAATTATTTGAATTTAACCCTGCTCATAACACAATTTGTACAACAATGTGATGCACAAACTGACTCAAAGGCACAACAACTGTAGGTTTAGGGATTTAAATCTGCTTCAGACTGAGAGAATATAGGATGTACTGAAAGGAAGGTGTTTTATAGTCAATGTTTTATGGAAAGTGAGAAGGGGCCATTTCCTCAAAAAAAAAAAAAAAAAAAAAAATGCTTGAGCCATGCCAAACAACTAAGTGCAAAATTTAATCTAATGATTTCATGTAGTAGTGGTTATATCTGGAGGGTTCAATTTAAGAGATGACAGACATTAGCTTAGCATTTGAGTGTTTCCAAAACTGAGTGGTCTGCGTTCAGTGTGCAGCTGTGCAGACACCTTCTGGGAAATCCATTCCTGTTACAGTTTGATTCATGCCTGCTGGGGCATGTCCACTAATGGTTGCTTTGAAGATCATTGACCAGATGCTCACTGTATCAATAGGACATTGACTGAAACTAATTAGGGCACAGATCAATGAAAGTTTCAAAGAATTTGGGATGATGGAAAGACACTGGTTTCATACGACACTGCTGTAGCTACTTGCAAAATTTCTCCTAGTTTCCAACTAGTATGCACTTTCTCTGGGAAACCAAGTGGTTCCCTCTACTTGACTTACCAGTTACCGCTATTATATTCAGGTATTAACAGAATATTGACAAGAAGCAAGGGTAATTAGAAAACCGATCAATAAAACTTGAAATGAATTAAGAAGTCAGGCATCAGTACTAATTTTACTCACAAAAGTAATAGCTGAGGCAGCTGAGGCTCCACAGTCCACAGGTTCAATAAATCCACTTTCACCTTTTTATTTCAACCACTTACTTATAAGTGAAAACCAAGGTGAAGGTTGAATTAATTAGCCAAAGCGTGTTTTTTTTAAGCATCTATTAGATCTAACCGAGCAGCTAGTTTGTGGTTCCACTTTGACCTACTGTAATAAATACTTATCGTGTGTGTGTGTGTGTGTGTGTGTGTGTGTGTGTGTGTGCAATTATCCAATGCTACTGATGAATATAACGGACACTCAGTCTTGCTGTTCTTACCCAGTTGTAAAGATGGTTTGGGTCCACTGTAGCCATCACCATTTAAAGCACTGGGTAAAATACCTGACAAGCCAATTAATAGAATGTAAAAATGTGAATTAAGAAATTAATTATTCATTTTGTCATCTAAAGCAGGAGGAATATATTGATTGATAATTCCTGATTTGACTTTTTAAATACACAGTGATCCTTTGACTGAGACACGCTGGATACGTGGTGTGTGCATCATTGCTACGGTTCTTGATCTGCTGTGGAAAAATGCGGTCTTCACATGGGCTGCATGTCCTCTGCACCGCTGCTGCTGCCAGCTGTGGCTCTCTACTATAGAGTTTGCAGGATACCTAAATGTTCAGTTTCTCTTTATTTTATTTTTGGCAGCTAAATGTCTAAATCATCTAAAATGTCTCCACATATTTTTAATGTCTGTCTCATATATTGGATTCAGCCTAGACATAGAGATTATAGTGGAGAGTGTCAGTTTTGTGTCAGATTGCTGGTAAAAAATCTAAATGATAAATGGGGGGGAAGGCAACACAGCAAATGTAGCTGCAGCCGCAAGCACATGTCACAAAGGCGGTGCGACCACTCTAACCTGTTAACATGGACAATGAGGTGAAAACCAAGACATTTCTCAGTCGCCACCATGCACATGTGATGCGTCCAGTGTGTCTGCTAACTCCGAAATGTCGAAACTGTTCCCCTGGTTATTCAATCAGCAAAGTGCCCCAGAAATGAATACATTACCCTTGTCTGGACCTGTGACACATTAACCTTGACAACACTACCGAAACAGAGTGTTATCTGTTGACCAGGTCACATCTCAAAGTGATGTCCCTCTCTGCCAAGCTGTGAATAATTAATGTGAGGTGCTGTGAGGAAGTGAGTAGAGGCTGGGCAACTTCAAAGCCGATCCATAGGCAAAGTGTACATATAGGGCTCTCATCCTTATAGCTATTGATTATGTGCCACATTATCCAGCAGCCTGGCAAGAGATTACAAACAAAATAGACAACAAGACAGCCTGACTGTCCATACTTGTTAAGTGTTGACTGGTGAGCAGGGAGGTGGGGTGGGGAGCTAAAGAAATGAAAGACACTTGCCAGATGGAAATAAACACAGCCTTCTCATTCATATGTAAGACATGGATTCTTGGGAATAATAGCTTAATCATGCCCTGTCTTTCAGTGTGCGGGAAATGAAGAAATTTGGTGATGTGCAGAATGACAGACCCTTATATAGCGGATTTGTCTGTTATACCTTAATCCATTAGGAAAGTTTCCTGCCTCAACTGTAGCAAAGCCGATTTGGAGCCTGCCGATAGCATCAGTGGGCATCAGGGAGGTGGCAGTTCTCAGAGAGAAACAGCTCTGCTGATACTAAGATATTCTGCATGCTAACGCTCTTATTCCTAACCTTCAGCAACTTGAACTTTGATGGACACTTATACATTCACTTGTACATTGAATCTCTTGAGAGGCAACAGATAAAAATATCTTCCTCAAATGTGCAAATGTGAAGCCTCATTTCCAGAAGCACATGTTCACTGAATAGAATTTGTTAGGTAAAGGCTGCTGTGCAAGGACTTTACATATGTGCACTACATCATGTCTGAAGTAATTGCAGAAAGATTAACATTTGGGAAAATCCTTGTCACTTGCTGTGTTAGGTCCATGCATAATGAATTGCACTGACTGTTTGAGCCCTGCTGGAACGGATGTGATGACAATTTTCTGTCCCTTAATATGTCAAAATGTCATAGATTTCCATTATTAACTGCTGCTCTCATCACATCTAATGATTTTTCATATTTTTATTCATTAATATCCGGAGTACTAATGTCATTAGTTCTATCTTCAATCTTCTTTTCTGGCCTCATGCTGAATAATCAAACCAAGGTCAGGCTTTGAGTATTTGTTTAGTTTTTTTTTGTTTTTTTTTTTAAGCTGCAAATATATTATTTAACTGTGAACAAATTTTTATTAAGTTGTTAGGTTGGTTTTCTGCTGTGGGTACACAATTTTTATGAATTTTAGAAAGAGCTAAAGACTTTACAGTTTTTTTTTAGCAATTTTTTTTGACATTGTGGCAAATTGGCAGCATTAAAAGTGTGCCGGGTTAGCTGTTAGCATCTCCTGTTCTCCCATACAGCCGTGTATGTACAGGTAGCTATCACTGGATTACTTTGATGTTGAAGATAACTTAAAAATGTGATTATTCCAAGTGAAGTTCCAGGTTTTTCTATCATTGTAAATTGAACTGGCTTTGAAAATATGTATATTGTGTTTTACATGAAGGAAAAATGATGCAGTTTGCAGTTTACTCCCTCTATGCACCCATTTCAACTGCTGTGGACACCTGAACATTGCATCTCTTTCCAAAAATCATGGGCATTAATGTGGCTACAACAGCCTCCACTCTGTTCTTGGCTGCAGGGATTGGCTCCCATGAGCATCTGTTCAAATGTGAGGAAAGAAAAAGAAACATTCGAACTGTAATGACCTGTTTGAATTCAAATGTACAGTCTATGAGCACAGACCATTGCAAGTAGTTTCCTAATAGTTTCAGTAAAAGGAAAGGAAGTAAGGGAGCTAGCCCAAACCATAAAAACAGCCCCTGACCAGTGGTGCCAGATTTCTGTATGAGGACAGGGTTGTCAAAGCAGTTGTCAACTCTCAACTATACTCTGTTTTTGAACTGAAAAATACAGAATTCTTGTCAAAGATCTTGCCAGGTTTGGCCTGCACCTTTTCCTGGCCACACATTTCTATTTAATATATGTAATTACAAGTGCTGTGTGCTCCTAATAAGCAAGGAGAGCCAAGTGGCACAATGACAAAGCAAACTGGGCTAATCCCTGTCACACTGTTCTGATTTCCTTCCCCGGCCTGCTTTCTTCCAGGTTCGGTGAGCCTTTCCTAGCGTGCAAAATCTTAAAGTGATTTACACACCGCCACCGTCACCCTGCCACAACATCCTACCTTATCAACAATGCTAACATGGCAACCTGTGCAATCTTTTCGTTTGAAATTACAAGCAGTGTGATTAGAATGACTCCTAGACATGCTGGAGCCTCTTATTTTGCTGACTCCAACTCAAACACACACACACACACATGCATACACACACACTCTCACATACACCGTAAAATGTGCACAGGATGCAGGAGTGAAAATGCTGTGAATGGACAACCATAGTTGTGGTGTGCTGCACAATGCAAATTAATTCACCAGTCAGTGAAATTTAGACCGGTGCAGAGCAGAGCACAAACTTTGTTGTGAGGATCCTCTTTTTTTTTTTTTTTTTTTTAATCTTTAATTTGGGACAACGTGCACAGGTTCTATTTTAATCCCCATCCAAAAGTGTGAAAGTCACAGTGCTGTCCAGGAAGTCCTTGAGTGCAAGAAGGATCTATATACTATTACTACTATTGGCAATCCTGCAGTTTTTCAGAAAAGCCATTATGGAGGTGTGGTTATTTCCTTTTGACAAACTGACAGTCACAGTTGGGACCATCTCACTGTGTAATAACAAAAGCAAGTGTCGCTTTTTGCCCTGCTTAAAATATAGATGAACTTGTGCCTCTAATGGTGTTGGTTAGATTACAGTGTCTGCTGCAGCTGTGAGCCTGATTGATGCAGGTATTATACACAACACATCAGCAGAACGTCAACAGCAGAGACGGAGCTGAGTGAGTGAAACGGGTCGAGGGGACGACAGTAAATATCCGGTAGAGGCAGAGAGAGACGCTGGGGAGGAGGTGAGATACAGGGTGTGTTGTTGTACCTGGCTTGAGGAAGGAGGTTGAGGAGCAGGAAGAAGATCCACAAGCCCAAGTTCAGAGGCCTGGGCTTCCAAAGTGCAGCAGCCATATCAGCTGAAATAGAAGACCCCTGCAGAAATAACAACACACAGCACATAAGTGGCTTGACACAATGATCTGAATATATAAATGCAGGAGTGATGGAGATCAGATGATCAACAAACTGAAGAGACCCTCAGTTATATTACATCACCCCATTCTTCAAATTTATATCTTTGATGTATCTGATTGATTGTGTTCGTTTGGTCTTAAACTGATGCACTGATGCTTTGATACCTATATAACAGCATGTACCTGTCAAATAAATTCTGTCATTTTTATGAAGTGACATGAATCAAAAGGTGGTTCAAGTCCACGTAATGTTTGAAACGTCAATGTGAAAAAATCTATTTGTGTATTTGATGTAGAGCATAAAAAAAAGGGGAAGGGTATTTTATATTTACTGAAAGGTCCAGACAGGGTAAAGTCTAGTTTCATCAACACAGTGCCTTGCTTATCTACCATGGGTCATAGTATGGAGTGTTGCGCTCTCTCATCACCCTCATCACCATCAAACAAGTATAAGCAGAAATATAGTACATGTGGAAGTAATGATTGATAACTGACTGAGTGCTTCAGCTTTTTACCTCTTCTCTTTGTTTTTCTGTATCACAACAGAGCAGAACTGCAGTGACGTTAATCATGAAATAAACATTTAAAAAAAAGTTTGTTTTGAATAATAAAGTGAAGTTGTTTCTGTTCCTAGTTAACAATCTTTACATGCACAAGCATTTTATTCAGTCAGGTCATTTTGAACACACACAGACATACTTCATCATCATCACTATCACCATTATCATCATCATCATCACCATCATCCTTCCACACCTAAATCTTAATTTATATGTACCACTCACCAGCACAGAACCATATCATGTTGTACCTAAACGAAAGCTTATGGGTGGTGCAGCCTCAAACATAGCTGTTCTCTCCCGCGAGTCAGTGATACAAGAATTAGTTTGGGTCGTATTATTTCTTGCTTTGATACATAGTCTCCAGTGAGTCTCCAGTTGCGGATAAACAGGTCTGGTGAAGCATCCCTTATAACTGTTAAGGTGTTTCAAATATTAGGCGAGACATAACATCCAATGCATCAGTTTAGTCTCATTGTTTGCATCCTGGGTGTGGCTCAGGCCTCATGTTGTGTTGAATCTAGAGACCATAAACCCATTAGGAAAGTGTTTACTGAGCTAATAAATCAAGTGAGAAGTAGAGTCGTTTTCACATAGACTTCAACACAGTCAGACTTATTTTTACAGCCGCCGGGGTTGCCCCCTGATTATTGGATATAATGCAGTTTTAAAGCACTTTAAAGACTGAACACATGAACTATTACCTGACCCACCTATATGTCCTCAGACCAAACTCTGATCTGAATACATATACATTCATTGTGTATTTGTGTCTGTGCTTACAGCCACAGGACCCCAACTCATCAGAAGAGATGATGTAGTTTACAGTATTACACTGAACACAATCTGACCAAACAGCCAGATTAATCCTAGTTACAGCTCAGAAACACACCCATTACGCAGCAGCACATAGTCTCCCTTTTCTTTTTATCTGCACTCTCTAGATGCTGCATTGAGGCTGCATTTCTGACACTGTAATTATTGGTAATTATTACAATGAAGTAGCAGTCTGGCAATTTACGGCGAGATTAAATGACCTCTCATTAAAAATACATGCACTCAGAAATTGGCGTGGCTGCTGTTGAACGCAGCCTAAAAACACCAGCGTGATGAGGGAGAAGATGCCAAATATCTGCAAATGACTGAGGTACAGCAGCAGCTTCGTGGCCACTCGAACAGACACACACGTGTGGCAGCTGTGTCGTACTTAAAAGGCTTTCATTGTGCTTTTGTGAGATTTAGCCCCCCCCCCCCTCTTTATTGCCACCGTACAGAGAGAAGATCAAACACTTTCCTCAGGGAATCGGTGTGCTCTGTGTTTCTGTGGAGCACTGATCACTACACGAAGAGTAAACAGATGAATGGATATAAAGATACTCCTCAGCTCAATGTTCTGGTAGGAAGCTGCACTAATAATGCACCAAACTGTGACCATTCATGTACGCTATGTCTGTGATTGCTCTGATGTGTAGACACTTTGCAGGGGCCATCTTAACAGCGTATGCAACTGTCGTACAGGATGTGGTGCTTGTGAGATTGTAGATGATTTATTTTCAAATTTCTTACATGTGTGATGATCTGTGGCTGCAGCTTTCTTTGCAGTTTGTAACCACAAAAATTTGGGGTGAGACCTTTGTAAAAACTTTTTCAACAAATAAAAAGGTACTCTGACATCGCTGCTTGTGGCATTAGCATCAGCACAGGCCTTACCTTCTCCCTGTGCGTCATTAAACAGCTATCGACTGCTGCATGCTCTATAAAACTGCAGTGAACAAAAGGTTTGGTAAGGAGGAAGAAAACAAGCTCAGAAAGCCTCAAGGCCAAAATGGCTTTACTGTCTCAATATCAAGAACAATAATAAAACAAAGTTTACTTTATTTATAATATAGAGATGACTACTGAGGACTGTGTGCATCCACATGCTCATAAAGTTGACTCCATCACTTGCAGGGACTGATCAAGCTGATAGAAAACAATAATTCACTCTGTTAGTTTCTTTTCAATAATGTCTGAAACATGTTCACAATTTCAATCAATACACTTACAGGGAAGATACCTGAGTTGTAAATCCAAGTGCCAAGAGGTGTTATTGATGTAAAGATGTTTATAGTCATCGCTGTTGACCTGTGACTGAGTCCTTGCTGCCACAAATAAAGCATCCATCTGTCCATCCATTCATTTTCTATGTGATCAACTCTCCTTCGCCTGAGAAATACTGTGGCGGGTTGCTTCTGTATGTAAAGTAAGTTTCCATGCCTGAACGAATATTTTCCAGCTGTCAGGTAACCTCAACTATATAACTCAACCAGAATACCCAGAGAATACCCAGCACACTCAGTCACCCAAAACTCAGACACTTGAGTAGCCACATTATGAGCAAAATTATAAATGTAGCCAATTAAACTGAATACAGTTCATGCAAATTAGCTCAAATGTTGCTTTACATAATTTTAGCCCTCATCTCCCTTTGAACAGATGTCATGCTCGAGGGCAGGCCAAGTCCCAGACTGTGTCAAATCAAACCAATCTTACCAAGCTTGAGAAATGCTGGTAAACAGAAAACTACAGACTGTTGCTCCAAGATGTCTTTTTGAACGTATCATATTAGGCATCAGTGTTTTCAACCACTGTCCTTCCTTTCTTTTCTTTCTTTCTGTGCATTTTGTGAGCTGGGTTTTTGTTAAAATTAATTCTGGATTGTTATCCATTATTTTAAGAGTTTATGTTCCCCATAAAAACTGCAAGATGCCCTGTGGAGATGGAGGTATCATTTCCTTGTCTTATAATATCTATCTGAAAATTGCATTGCTAATTTCCTGACATATTGCCACCTATTCAAGTCACTTCCACTCTCATGGGGATCATCATTGTGTCTGTGTCATTTTTAAGGCTTTAAGTGTCCAGGATGAATAAATCTTTTGAAAATACTTTAACCTCAGGGCACTGAAGAATCACTGTGTAGTTTCACTGCTGATAGTCATTATAGTCTGCAGCAGCTCAAAGGATGAGTTCTCATTAAAGAGGTGCAGCACAGATACTGGTAGACTAATAATGTCCTCAGTAAACAGGGACAGTAAAGTTTCAGAAGACTTAAGAAAAAAAGTTAAGATTTAATTATTCTCATTACTCAGTCCGTAAATTCCATCATCTATCACATTTCCTATAGGATCTCTGTTCTGTTCTGATGATTCAGTTCATGTTTCCTCAACACAAGCACCAATTAGAGCAGCAGTGAAAAATCATCCAGAAATCTTACTAGACAGCAATCTTACAAGTGTCGACAAATCCTTTTCCATAAAAATAAGAAAAATAGGCATTAAACAGACCGCTGTCTACAATGCTGCACCCGATTTACCAATACCTGTCATGCAAAACCAGGGGCTCAGCGGTCCCTGGGGCTCAGATTGTGCTTGAAACAGAGAACGCAAAAGGAATGGAAAAAAGAAAAATAGACACAGTTCTTTTGTTGGCAAATTAAAAATAGCTTGCCTAAGGTGACAGTAGACCTAAAGCACTCTCCATTTCCTGTTCTTTTAACATTTTCTATTCTACTGTCAAGTTTTTGGGGTTTTTTCTGTTTAAAAAAAGCATATGCTGTGAGTAATGTAATCACATTTGACAGAATTAAAAGGCTACAAATGTCTTGGATGCAAATTAGCTGAATAATCTGACTGTATAACTATGCTGAGTGATTTGTTGAACAATACAGATAATAAGTGGTAAAACAAGACGTGGCAGGCCCTAGTTTCCTATTCCAAAGATTTCAGGTACATGTCAGTTGGAGGCTATTTTGTTTCTCATTTATTTTTATAGTTTCACTGTTGATCATGATCTGTTGAGATTCAAACTGTAATTTTATTCAGTCTCATGGTATGAAAAGAAATCCCACTGGTGCAGTTAAAACACAGTTCAGGATGTCAGGGAACAGCTAACATCCGTTTAAAAAAAAAAAAAAAATATGGAGACCTCATCAGCCAATAAACACTGTCGACTGCAGTAATTGTTGAATTTAGGACACAGCTCTATAGCCATGTAATCCAAATGGCTGTTTACTAAAAATAGCCCTAAATCCTGTCACATTTGGTTTGACGTGACGGTCATGCACTGAGCATCTACCAGTGATCTTTGTAGTCTATTATTTAACTACATGCATAAAAAGGATTTCAAAGTGAACACACTTTTGTTTTGAAATGTTGGTGCAAAAACACTTGATTTCAGTATACCAGGAAGTCAATCATTTCCGCTCTAACACAACTTTTAACTTGCAAAGAAGTTTTGTGTTGAATCAGAAAGAGCAAGAAGCTTCATTGTGTATCACAAGCAAACTGGAGCCTTTTAACTGTGTCAAAAACACATAAATAAAACAGTGTGCATAAAAACAAAGGGAGAAAAAAGGAAGACACGACAAGTATGCTACTGAAGATGGATAATTTTTCAAAGCTGATCCTTCTGCATCATTGAAACAGAACAGTCAATAGATAACATTAACAAAGGCTAGAGTTCAATCAAAATGTGACAAATCAGGGATAAAACAATGGATAAACAGCTTTAATAGTTTACCATTGGTAATTAACATTTAATTTAAAAAAATAAATTATTAGTTAGCAAACAGATAACTGAAAACTAAAAGTGAGATGATGAAATAGCTCTGGATAAACAATGGATTGGTTATCTAAAAAATAATGCTAATATATAAACAATTGAAATAGTTGCTAAATAATAAACTGTTGAAATGGTTGCTAACTCTAACACTAATGTATTTAAACAGTAGAAACAGTGAGCTAGATGTAATGCTAATGTGTTAACAGGTGAAATTGTTGGCTAAAAGTATGGTTAATGTATTCAGACATTCAAGGCAACGAATAAATGGTTGAAATAAACTTATGGTAAAAGATAGTTAAGTTAAAAAAGAGATAGTGAGCTAAAGGTAATGAATACATGGGTTAAAATGTTTTCTAAAAAGCAACAGGATAAATGGCAGAGATGTGCCGAGCAAATTACTACATTTGAAATAGTTTGCTTAAAGTAATGGACAAAAACAAAACACAAAAAGTTGGTAATGTCCAATCTTCTAAAACTTAAAATGGAGACAATGACTGACTGATCCACTCTCATATTTGTGCTATAGTGCTAAATACCATCCAGTTTACATGAGGCATGAATGGTGACGGGCTGCGGAGGTTTGTCGTTGGAAAATAAATAAACAAGTAGATTGGGAACCACTGTTGTCGATGGTGCCCTGCAACAGGAACACAGGTGGATCTCTAATGAGTGAGGACAAAATTTAGCTCTGTTCTGGGACTGTGGGCATGTATTACTATGATCATTAGGCTGTATCACTACAAAAATGATCAATGCACTGGGCTGTCGGGCAAAACTGTTTCCACTGGGGCCCATTGCAATTATATTACAGCAGTGATAATTTGTCAGGATTTAGGTTTGTTCCTCACAGACATGTAATGAGAGTACAGTGGATCCATTATGAACTCAGCACCACATGACGATGAGCCTCTGTTGCTGTTTTTAGGGCAGAAGAAAGATAAATTTTATTCTGTCATTTTCGTCTTGCTGTGCCAAGGCTTGGCTGACTAATGTTCGCAGAAAGTATACTGTTCCCAGGTGCTGAAAGGAATTATAAAACTGTAGAATGAAGGAGCCCAAGTGGCCCTGATGGTCCAGTTTAATCAAAGCTAAACGTATTTAATCTCCTCTGAATTTAAGGTGAAGTGACTTGATAAATGTTTTTATTAGTGCTAAATTTGGCAGTCTAAGTAATAAGGTCTCTCACTTGCTGGTGTCGCCAAGATCTACTTTGAAGCTCACTCTCCTCTGACTGCATGGTCACAGGGGTGGAAAACCTAAAATGCACTGGAGTTGTTTATTAGCACAGAGAAATTAATTAAAAAATATACCAGATGGAGTTATTTTTACAGAGACAGATTTGGACTTTTCATGCCGTGTGTGTAAATTTACATGACAGTAGAGAGGGAATAAAAAAAAATCTGGTTTCCAAAATGAGGCCAAAGTGGTTAAAAGCAAAACACTGTCACAGCCCTTGCACATTTGTATTTTGATGTTAAGGAGTAGCTACAAACCTTTTCTATATATTTATTTATATAAAATAAATAAATATATACAGCCACTTGTCACCTAGGTGTTCATAAAGTCCTGATGGCTTTGCTGCTGATAGAACTGCTTCATATACAACCGCTCCCTGGTCTGCATGATCTATTTCAACC
This sequence comes from Rachycentron canadum, assembly GCA_038496675.1. Lineage (NCBI taxonomy): Eukaryota > Metazoa > Chordata > Actinopteri > Carangiformes > Rachycentridae > Rachycentron > Rachycentron canadum. The sequence goes on along the minus strand of CM076660.1, from coordinate 17,402,059 downwards.
CATTTTTCATTCTCCTTTCACATGTAGCAGTGAGGGAGCAGGATCCATTCACTGTTAGATGGATCTAACCGTCCCCTCTGTGTCTGAATAAAGCCGATTTGGCTAACACCTTGATTCAATATTTCTATAAGCCATCAACAGTTTGCACCTGTCAAGTTGCAAATGGGTAAGATCTATAATGCTTACCCAGTTGAGCACGCTTGCACACACCGAGCACAGCTGGGTAATTTTCTATAGATACTGCTGAATCTACAATATTTGATATCCATTTATCAAATCTGCAAAGTCTACAACACACAATGACTGGGGTGCCCTCAATGAACACAATGTTGACACAATAACCCTGAGGATTAAAGAAAGCCCATATTTTATAGAGAGCAAACATTACTCACAGAATATAGTCCATTTATAAGTGACGGCTCACAATCAGTTATTCTGGTACTAATTTTGATTTGGGGAATGTAACTGAGAAAATGCCTCAGAATTGTTTCTATACTAGAATCACACATGATTATAAACTCAATGTAACAGGGCAGTTGTCCCTGCAGTAATATTCATTATGCTGCTGGGTGGAAGAGATTTAATTAGATAAATAGAATAATCATGTAAATCTGTGTGACTTTGTCAATTAGAGACAGAGAGAACACCAAACCATTGCAGATCTGCATACAAGTCACTACAGCCATAATTTAAAAAAAAAAAAAAAAAAAAAAAGTAGAAAGCAGCTGTTTAACTGGGGACAGGAGTGGGTGCCTGCCTCATAGGCGAAATCTGTCGGGGTTCATCAGGTATTTCACGAGATGTGCAATACCTTCTCTAGCACTCACCACCTGTGCACATGCATAACCTCAGGTCTTGTTACCCTGCTCCCAACTCAAAGCCTGAGCAATGGCGACGGCACACCTACACCGTTTACACTTTATATTCTGTTAATTCTTTTTATTGGCTAAGTAGATGCGTCATTATGTTTCTATCTCAGAAAGTAACATTTTACATAAGGGAAGCAAAGTAAATAGGCACGTATGAGCAATAAATATAAGAAATGTAAGTCCTATGAACAGCTAAAGTGCCTCTTTTGTAGATGAGAGTGCAAATGCCATACAAGTGAATAGTAGAAAAATCATCAAGCTCCAGTAATTCTCTGCTAATACTGTTTCACCATCCTTATTAAATACACAGAAAAAGAACAATAACATCATTAGCAGTAGTTCTAAGGCTAAGGCAGATTGTACGCTTTATTGTTAGGAGCAAGAATAAGACATCCCTGTTAGCTCAACACAAAATAGTAAATAATAAAATTGCAATACAATTTGTGTTGCTTAAGTAGACAGTGCCTCAGAATAAAATCGGCATTCATGTCCTAGCGGGTTAAATACTTTATATCCATTATTATTATACATTGTTAAGTTCAGGTGGGACAATAAATAAATCTGATTTTGCACCAAATGTAACCTACAGATTACAGTAACAGTCATCTCAGCTAAAGAGATACAAATCACAACAACAGTGCTTTTATTCTGAAAAGGCATTTACTTCACGCACCAGTGCCAATAAATTCTAAGCAAGAAAATGGATGTCAGACAGAACATTGGTATAAGGCTTAACCAGACTAGATTCCCTCAAAGCTGATAGCATTACATGGCCAACAGAGCAGGGCCCCACATGGAGGGGAAATTAATATCTTCCTTCAGACTGTGACAAGTTCTGCATCTCCTCAATGGATTATGATTACAGCTGGAACAAAGTCTTTGCCCATTAGGAGGGGCAACCAGACTGGCTTACAAAGAGAAGGGGGCACTTGGGGGAAGGGAATGAGAAGTGAGACAGCTTACAGTACATTCTAGTTTGGTATGATGGCCTGGCATTAATGACGGATTTCAATTAAACTGAAGACCTGAGTTATGACAACACACAACCTTGATCAAAATCCATAACTGTATACATCATAAGAAATGTTTGCATGTAACACAAATATGGTAAAAAATTTCTTTTTCCAAGAGAGGTTTGCACACAATGCAATAAGTGCTTGTTACCAGCAACAGTGTAAGTTCTTCCCCTCATTTCTTGCATAATTTAATACTGATCCTCTCACAGAAAAAGTGTAGAAACCCATTTTGTTATGGTGGGAGTCAGGAGTGGGCTGCCAACATCTGTGGTTGTTAACATTTCTGCAGCTACTAACATAAAAACATTCTTGGAAAGGTAAGTATTTGAGTTAGCATTAATAGTTAATTTCCACACAGACAGAGCAGCAAAGGAGAGTGAATCGGAAGAAAGTGAGATGCCTATCATAAGAACAGGGACAAAGATAGATTAAACTTATTATAACAGTGGCTCTTAAGTTATACAGAAGCTGCAGCAAAAATAACTAAAGCTGAACATTGAGAAGCTTTAAAAGTGCTCCTTCTCTCCAGTCCCTGGCCTGGTCACACGTTCAGCCAATCAGTTCACAGTGACGTTGACTCAGCTCGGCTGTGTGCAGGGAATTATATTGTGGGTCAGCATAGTAACCTACTGCTGTGAGGATACCATGGGAATACAAATGAGTGTGGCATGGCAATGCATGCAATAGATACAGCATACAATACTGCACCAGTGGGTAAATGGCAGTAGTAAAGAAATGAAATACAGTAGACACACATAAAGAAGACCAGGTAGAGTAACACAGTGCTTGCAGGGAACTTGAACAAGTGGATGAAAATGAACAATGAGGTTGAGAGCCTTGTGGAGCCAAGCCACAGTGGACCCTGTGCAGAACTACATTATCCCTCCAGCCTTTGTCAAAATCAGGCTGGTGGAAACCTGAGAAATTACATTTGAAGTGATGATGCACCCCACTAATTGGCCCTGAGGGTGTCTGCATTATTCACGGGTAACAGCATGTTCCACTTGTTTGCATGGCAGTAATTGTTTTATGATTAACCTGCTGATTGTTCACTTGATTCATTTTCTAAATCATTTCAGCCATCTCACCAGTGTCTGATTGTAACAACAGTCCAGTTTTTCAGGTGCTCAGTGGGCTCCTTCGGGCCAGGAGGGTCAACTGGGCGCATAAAGCTTACGAGTTTGAGTGTGGGAGTTACAGTCAGCATGAATTTAAATCCTTGCCATTAAATTCTCAAGAAAATCTGTTTAAGTCAAAACCAAAAACTTATAGTTTAAATAGGCCAGAAGAACAGTTTCTGAAACAGAAACTCAGTGAAACTTTCACCAAAAAGAATTTCACATGCATTACAAATTAAAATCTATCTTTAGAACCCAAAATAAAAAAAAGGACTATGCTAACAAGTAACAGAAAAATTACCATAATAAATCATTTAAAGCTTTATGTTCTTAGACTAATTATCGGTAAAGTCATTTATTGAGAGAAAATATATCCATCACTCAACTACAAACAAACTGTTGTCCACTACATGAGACGCTGAGTCACCACTCCATCAAATTTATCTCCCAAAGGAACGCTGGCCTCAGGCCAGGAGGCCATAAATTATGAAGGAAGGAATCACTTTGTACATTCTTGTTCATTTTTTATGTTTAGTATCCAATAAAGTATATTGCTAACAAGACATCTCAAGATGAGCCCAGAAGCAACAGTGGCTCAGCTATTTAAACTTTCACACTGTCTAGTTTTGTTAATGAGATGAACCCTCCATGTCACATTGTGGTTTTCAGGCGCTATGCAAAAATACTTCTTCCAGCTGCTTCTCCAAACTTCTATATCCGGTACTAATGAACCATTAATTTAATATACTGTATACGGCATATCTCCACACAAGAGGACTCATTCATGTTCCTTTGCACAGCCAGTGGATGGGCTTCACTAATCGGCCACAGAACTGAATGACATCCACTGCCTCCTTGATCCAAAAAGGTACAAACCTTAACCAGCTTAGTTTTTATTGTGCCACACTGGAGAAATCAATGTCCCAAACCATTTAATTGGTGATTTATTAACCAAACCCATTAACCCATTCCACCCTGACTTAAATCAGAGCCATCTAGGGCATGAGGGGAGTCTGAAAAATGTAACAGCATTAATATTTTACAACAGCAGTCCATTCACAAGACTGACAGACAGTCCTCTAAAGTCATCAGAGAAACAGGCTTAAAAAAAGAGGGCACAGTGCAAACATCTGTCTAACTTAATCTTATCTTTTGAGTTTTGTGGTGTCACTCAGAGTAAAGACGCACCAGTGCAGGAACATGAGATGGGCTGTTTATTCTCCGATGAGACTTCCATGTCATTTCCATCAATCAAATGCTCCACATATCACTTCGTATCACCATTGTAACTAAGATGGCCTGTACATGGACATGTCAGGTGTTCTCCCAACATTTATTCACTGTCGCTCTGTAGTGCATCATTTCAACCAGGGATAGTAGTGTTGTTTGCCACTGGTCCAGACTGAAATGTCTCATTACCAACAGACAAAGGATAAAGCCTAATGACTTTTGTTATTCTCCAGCTTCTGCTCCAGTGCCTCAGCATGTCAGAGTTTCTACTTGCTGTGTAATGTCTCAACATCTATTTGATGGACTGGTAGCCAATTCTGCATCGATATTCATGGTTCCCACAATGATAAATCCTTATGGGTTTGGTGATCCCCTAACATTTCTTACACTGCCACAATTGACATTTCTGGTTTTGAGTGAAATGTCTCAGCAACTATTCATTGGATTCCCATGACATTTGGTGAAGACATTCAAGTCCCCTTCGGGATGTATTGCCATGACTTTGGTGACTTGACTTTTCCAATAAAGCCATCCTCGGTTCAAAATTTCCAGCATCTACATCTTCAGCAAGGCTGCAGACACCTAGTCTTGTTTTTAAGTGATTTGTAGGAGACTTACATCCACTGCAGTACATGAGCTTATTGATCTTGCTAAATTGTTAATGCTAGAGTTAAAGTAAGGCTGCAGTACAGGAGAGCTGACCATGTTGTGAATCCTTTTGTCGAGTCACTGAAGCAGCTAGCTGATGGATACCCCTTCATGTCATGGGTCATCACATATTGGCATATACCTCAGGGTAAATGTTGATAAAGATTGGTATACACATTAGAAGATCAATTTAGCACATGCATAACACAATTGGCTCACATTGTCCACCCTGTTTATTTTTTCTAGGAGTCAACTGACTCTTTATACAACGTCGGTGAATCTATCCAACTTAAGAGTACGTCTCTGGAGTGACTTGATCAGTAGCTATCGATCACGATAACAGGCAAAGTATTCATAGGCAGGCTGGTAATTCAGTGGAAGGAGAAGCTATAGTCATTACTAACATAAATGACAGCTATATAGCCTAACTGTAATTGGAATGCAAGGTTTCCCTCTCTGGTAATAGCCATACAAAGAGCAGTAGAGTTCAGCACACGCACTAGACTGGCCCAGCAGAATAATTTAAACAATAAATCAAACATCCACACTGTGTTTCACCTTGAAGCTCTATTGGCTTGTCTTTGCCACTTAGCTGAAAATTGTGTCAAATGTTTTCTTGTTTTCTTATCCCGTCTAACACTGTAAGGTTTCAAGGATTTTGTAGTATAACCACACGAATATAAGGTACATCTTTATGATGAATGAGGGCGGTTTCAAAAGCAGCACCCTTTTCTTCATAACTGGAAATAAATTGAATTTGAGCTGTTGCTATGGTAAAGCTCAATTTCAGTTTTGCATGAAACTGGCCAGTGTTGCTAACTCTACAGAAAAATATCTCACAATGTTCTATAGGATTTTTCAGCATTTTATTTGACCTGTTTTATGAATAGTCTGCCGCCCTGAATGTGTAACAGATTCACTGGAGGACAGCGGAACTTCAACAGTAAAACAAACTGACTGAAACAGTGTATTAAAGGTCTCATATTTCACACTTTATCTGTGTTTTATTTGAAGTTTTGGTCTCTATTTGAAGATATATTTGTCATTTTAAGGACCAAAAACCATCTCGCTGCAGTTTTACATCTCCTTTCTCTGGCTTCTCTCTGAAGCTCTGATCGGAGCTGAGCCGCTCCCCTGATTGGCTGATTTTCTGTGTGATCACATAAAAATATAGCAGGCTTCAACTAAACAAAATCCTGCAAGGCTGGACTGGGAGTGGGGCATTGTGACATCACAAAGTTACAGAGGTCCTGATGGCTGGTTTTAAGGCTCAGTTTCTAAAAACAGGCTGTGTGTATTTCTCTGTGGACTGAGACCTTTGATACTTTCACAGTAATAATATAGAACCTAGACATGATTTTTAATCATAGATGTAGACATCTACCTTTATACAATGTGGGACCTTTAAATAAATATGAAAAAACTTTATTAGTTTCCTTTTTTATGATGGATGGAATGAAATTCAAAGACCCACTTTCATATATGGAGAATAAGTATAATCTGATGTTTTAAACAGGTGATTTGCTGTCATAGATGTTATTATAAATGTCTATATATTGAACAAATACTTACAAATACTATCATTTGATTGAATTTTAAACATGCAATTCATATTTTAAGTTATCGTCATTCAGCCAGATATGTCGACTGTGTATGCCATAGGCAAGAATTGGCCACCCATTTTCCCGTACGACACAGAAGGATATTACTGATGGTGTTCTGGCCTGAAATACATTAGGCTTGCAAGAAATATTTAATCTTATCTCAAGAGCAGATAGTGAGCATCAAAAAAGACCTTACGCTGCAAATGTGAATCCCACAAATCCAGAGGCACACATCAAGTTTCATTACCTTCTTATTATACCACACAGATGGATAGAAGACATATTGAAATTTGATCCATGGATGTTAGTACAGTGCACAAATGCATGTACATAAATACATTCACAGCTTTTCCAATATCCTCCACCGTTCTCAGTTACCTGTAGAATAATATTCACCTTTTCTTCCAGGGATGAGGTGAGTGTGACTTTGAATAGCCGTGATCAGCTTTGGGTTCCTGCTGTGAGTCTCTGTGGATGAGATGTTTACTGGGGCTTTTTGTGTGGCCAGTAAGATCCCACTTAGTGTGAATGATGGCAGCTGTGAGGGTGCCTCTGGCAAGTGTGACTCCAACTATGGCTGCTTGGTCTCATGTAGTGTACAGTGCCAGCTGCTCAGGCTGTGTAGCACTCCAGTGAGCATGACTGATTGTGGCTGAGGTAAGCACGTATCTGGCGAGAATGATGCTGAACGCAGCAAGGGTTGAGTGCAACTTTGGCTACAACTATGGCAGATCGCGGCAAAAAGCAGCTCGTGCAGCTGGATGCTTGGAATGTGGCTGCATCATCCCAACTGTGGCAAGTGTGACTGAGTATCTGTGACGGGCATAATTCTGTATGCTCCGTGTGGGCTGCTGCTGCACAGGGCGACAGTCTGTGGTGAGAGTGATTCTGGTGATCAAAGCAGCCTCGACTGCTGGTGCAGCAAGTTATCACTGGTAGAGTTTGCTGGTTGAGGCTGCGATGAACACAACCACAAGTGTGACTGACTGAAGCTGTGGTAAGAGAGAATCAGTTAAGCATTGTTCATGCTACTCTGTTTCAAGCATGGATGGAGTGTGGGGCTGATAAGATCCAGCAGTGCTACAGTCTGCACACACTGGTCACTGTTTCTCCAGTTACATATTACAACTTTAACTTTCTGTTGTTGTCTTCTATTAACTTTCATTTGTTTCCTGTGCAATCATAGCTAAATGTGACTACGGCAAACTAGACTTGACTATATGCAATACATATGTGTAAATATAACATGCTAATAAACTTAAGTGGAGGTGTACAATCCTGCCTTGAATTGGTGGGTGTACATATGAGCTAATTGAAAGTGATAACACAATTTATCCTATGAATACTGTGTGACATCTGCAGAGGGCTCAATATTACATCATTGTTAGTACGACACTGATTAGACCTACTACACTCATCATCACACTTCTGGCACTGCTATCTTACATCATCCATCCTCGACTTCAATCTTAATAATAGATTTGTAGGACAAGTGACAAACTGGTTTAACAAAGCTCATTGAGCTGTGAATCTATTTCTGTTACAAAACGCATCAGACAACTTGCTCATTGACTCAGCAACACAATCACCAACAAACTTAACAGATGCCTACTGAGATGGCGTGAAAAGGTTTGAAGAGCCAAATGACACACATGCATAAATACGTAAATGACAAATATGAGCTATAGCCTCTGATAGCCAGCTAGTATCTGTGAGGAGAGTTTAAAAAAATAAACACGTGCTGTGACCTGTGCAGCTCTTGATAAATACAAAAGTCTATTAGAACTTGTCAGTTATTTTGAACAAAGCGCCCTCCTCCTGTCCCATAGCAGTTAACACTTATTTTTTCATACAGCGGAAAGAAGCAATCTCACACTCCTGCTTCCCTGGGGACATACTGATACACAGAATGAATAACAATCAGTAATCAGGAAATTCTGGGTCAATACAGGTGAGAGATTGTGAAATTAAACTTTTTTTTCAGGCAAACTGACTCATAGTTTTGTCAGTCTGTTAATTATTGGCCAGTATCACCATAGATACTGAATTTGATCTGTTGTCGTCACTCGGGTACAAACAATTTATTTTCATGCACTTTCTTTGATGAGACTTCAAGGCTAGTAACACTCCCAACAATAGCTTCCATGGAGTTTGTGTTCACTGAGGCTGTTCTGCTTCCCCCCTCCTTTTCTTTTCTCATCCATAATTGAAAACTGGCAAACTTACTTCTTGAAAACCCTGACCCTTACTCGATACACAACACTAAACACAGAGCGCTGGGCCATTCCAGTTTAGTGTGTGCGTGTATTGGTAAGATTCAGCTTTGTTATACTGAAAATATGAATGAGTGCATGAAAACAGCAAGAGATAAATATTAGGACAGAAAATAACTACACATTTGAATTTGCTTTTATATGATAATTAAGCTTTGTATTTCACTTGGGCCTGAATTTCTATGAGGCTATAATATGGTACTAGAGATGTGAAAAATTGACTGGGATTTCTGTAAAGAAAAAATCCATCATTCAAATACTTTTGACACCTTAAATATGAGAGTGCTGGTACGGCTGCACAATTAATCGAAATCGCAATATGTATCGCAATACAACAGCGCACAAATTATATTGTCTAGACATAAGGGAAAATACATGTTTGGTCCAAGGCCCAACAGAAACATTGTTTTTGCCTCATTTTCACAAAAAAAAAAAAAAAAAAAAAAATCATATCGCAATATCTGGCAAAATAATTGCAGTATGAATTTTTAAGTATTGTGCAGCTGTAACAGCTAGTAATGGGTTGCCCAGAAACAGCCAGATTAGTGATTGACTAGATTGCTCAAAGTATCCAGCAAAGACCTGAAAAGAGACTGAGTAGATGTAGCTAGAGGTGGGTGCATCCTAGCATGAATAAGAGGAAAATACCCCAAAAACAGGGCTGAGATATGGTTGAAACCCCTCTCATAGGAACCAATTTGTTTAGACAATTTGAATTAAGACAACAGCATCATGTGTCACAGCTTCATCAACATAATCCACTGAAGGAAAATCTATCATATTATTGAATTACTGTCTGTCTCGTATGTATAGGGGATATAAGGCCATGTTCTCCAAGGTAACCACGGACAGGTTTTACAGGCAGACAGAGACTCTGCTGCAAGTTATCCTGTCCTCACAGAGAACTGTGTTCACATTCTTGGCATGAAGTCAAACTTGTTCAAGGTGGGTGTCAGAGTCTGACAGAGCTGTCCCCTCGTGTGTTCGTGATGTTCATGGATATGCATCAAGGCAAAAGCACAGCCTGACTGTCCAGCTCAGTGACATTACGGTGGCCTCCCCGCTGATTGCTAAAAAATGTCATCCTTTTGTCTGACTGGTATTTGTGGCTGTTGTGTGCTTTGCTCTTTACATTTGGGCACATGAAAAATACTCAGTTACAGACACTGTTTCATTTAAAGATCAGCTTTTTGGTGTAAAAAGCTTACAAAGGAGAGGACAGGACAAACTGATGCCATTATATGATTAAAGATTCAATCAGTATTCATAGGTATGGGCCAGAGCTGCTGTAAAGGTCTTACACAGGTGTTTTAGTGCATTAGAAAGTGCAGCTGGTGTCTGTAAAGTGTATTTCAGTGCAGGATGCAGTATAATGTTAATAAAAGCTCCTCTGGCAGGCTGGTAGCAGCCAGGTAAAACCTTAGATATATAGATGGTATTTTGTGGCAGTATATTGCATCTACAGTGCAATTTTATGGTCTATCAAATGTCATAAAGCAGCACTGTCTCTTGATAAAAGTGCTTATGGGGTCAGACAACTTAAAAACATGTTAGTCCCATTATTGCCTCTGAGTTAGTTGTGAATATTTTATAGCTGAGATCAAAAAATGATCTCTGAATGATAACTCTATAGCATCTTAAGTGCTCACAGTGACTCCAGGATACAGCTACAGTGTGTTTGTAGATGCTGCAGCAGAGCTTTTAAAGCAAAGCAAGAGGCTCACATCGTCCCTGCTTTGGCATCTTCTTGCTGTTTTAGCATTGATTTTTTTTTCCTGCTAATGTCTCTCGTCTTTGAATGACCTCACCCCAACTTGTCTCTATACTTTCGATTCCCTATGACCAGCCTGAAATCCTCACATAGGAGCCTCCTGATAGTTTCTGTGTCAAGGTTAAGGACTAAAGGTGACCATGCTGTTGCTGTCAGTGCTCCCGAGCTTATGAGCGAGCCTCCAGCATTGTGGCTTCACAATTAAGACCTTTTTTTTAAAAATCAGCTTTGATGTTTGTTTTTCTTGCATCCCTGCTCTCTTGTCTGATCTCAGTATTTTGCATCTGTTCTCCTCATGACTCCCTCTGTTTATTGAGGCATTTAGGTTAGTCAGTCATTATAACCTTGACTAACAGATTTCCTGTGGCGAATGCCAGCAATCTGATAGTTATTGTTCTTGACAGGAACAATTTATGCTATAATTTAAACTGTAAAATCCCCTTGTGCATTTAGAAGATATATTTCAACAGCTATCATCACACCTACACCATGTTTTAGCATGGCGGTGCAATGGTGATGTAAAATAATCTCTGTGAAAGAAATTTCTCTATGCTGTACCTGGTGCAATACAGAGGAGGCTGAGACAGCATGAAGGTGGCCAAACACTACACACATTGGCACCAGGCTCTCGGTGCTGTGCTTAGTTATGTAGACAGGAGCTGCTGATTTCTCTGCAGAAATATACTTTAAATTACATCTAGGCTAAAACACTGTACAATGAACTCACCGTATGACTTCCAAACAAGGCTCCCAATATCAACCTTCTACTACAAAGGCAGGAACTTACTTTACTGCAGAAAATAATCATTTTTATTATTGATTTACCTGCTGATTAGCTAATTGATTCATTGTTTAGTCCTTCATATGTCAGAAAATACTGAACAATTTCCTAAATTCAAATCCAAGTATATTCACTTTATTATCATACAAAAAACAATAGAGCCTCACAAATGAGAAGCTGGGAGTTGCTGTGTTTTTTGCTGAAAAATAAAAATAGTTTCCGATCAAGTTTTTGCCATCTTAATGGCAGTGCCGTTGATAAAAATGTCTCAGACCATTTGCACATACATGTTTTTAGTGGATCAGTGAACAGCACAAACCCAAGAGGCAGCATCTATGTGGGGGACAGGTTTTCAGTCTGTCCTTGCTCTCGCGTGTTGATTATTTTGGCTTTTATGATTTTGCACCGTGATGGGAGCACATGCCTATATGTCAAAACCGCAATTGAATTTTGAAAAGATTCATTGCACACTGGCAAAGCAGGAACACACACACACACACTGCACACTGCGCTCATTGTTTTTCTTGATTAAATGTTGTGTAGTGAGCACCAGGCTGTCACAAGATAACCACAAAAACATGCTCTGGTTATAGCTTCACTTTCTACAGTTTCCCAGTTGATGCAGTAAAAATTATGTTGAAGAATGTGGCATATGCAATTTGCACAGGTCCATTAATAAAAATCAAATCACAGGGCAAGTAAAGCTGTTCTCTTGTGTCTTGACCCCACAGAAACCAGTCAGCACCACTAATTCCCAACAGCCTCCTCTCCACCATATCTCCAGCCACAAACACCAGGGGCATAAATGAAGCGTAAACACAAAACCCATGCGAGCGCCATTTCCTGCACGTGAATCCATATTTATGAAACCAGAATGTGCGGTGAGACTGTGATCACCTCACATAGTCTTTTCACGGTGAAAATACATTGAAGTGAAAAGTCAAAATAAAGGGGAGACACAGAATTAACATAAAACAAAAATAATCAACTTCACAGAGCTGCAATCATTATCATCATTATAAGCTTAGCTGCTTACATGGCAAACACTACTTGACAATTCATAAACGGAAATAATTCTGTTTGTGTGCTCAATATTACCTTTAGCATTGTTTAATATTATATCCTCATTATTTATTGTGGTATTCTGTTTCAATCCTATTTTAATATTTACTAATCACAATTTCCAACACCTGTCTCCTAATGAAGATATCTTTAGTCCACAGAAATGAAGTTAAGAGTAAAACAGGACTTTACAGTTAGAGTTATTGTACTATGGTTTACTGATGAGGTCCTGTTTATCACCTGACCCACAGCAGGTGAAGTTGTGCTTCATTTTGACCTTTTCTCAGCCATGCCTTATAACTTGTGGCACAGACAATGTTGTTGTCTGCAAACTGATAGATTAAGAGAGTGTCGTCATCGATTTCTGGCTAATTGTGGGAGTGGAAATGAGGCTCATGCACGTGCTCCTAATTTCTTATGGAGTGAGATTTATAAAAGGGCATCATGCGTACCCACACCTTTATAACTCCAAACAGAGTTTAATGCATCTAATCCCTGACCATTGTGAACAGGAAGTTATGCAACCATGTTTAATTGTTTAATTGTCTATTCCTGTGCCTGCACAATTAAAAGCACAGGCATGTCACAGGACACTTGACTGCAGTTTGTTTTAAGCGCCTTGATTCATAAAATTTGCACTCACTGTCTGCCAGTAACCTTGAAGCAAGGTTTCCCAACTTCTCTGGATCAGGTACAGAATCTGACCTGCTCATTGTCTTTGACTTGAAAAGGCTAAAATTCCTCTTAGTTTTCTGCCAGCTTCAATCAAAAGTCCAATATTTAATGCTTTCATTCCTTTTCAGTGCCGGTCGATCAAATTAATGCATGACTAGGTCAATTCTTCACTGGACAAATAACCTTTTAAAGGGTTTTAGAGTTTTAAATACAGCATTTATCTTTTGCCAACACTATTTCAGGTTTTCAATGTGTCTTACACAACCTCAGACATTTCAGGAGGTTCTCAGGACCCCACAGACACTCGGCCTCCCCAATACAGCTGGTCCTGATAGGAAGCTTAAGGCTCCTGGAAGATTCTGGCACTTGAGAGATTTAGACCATCACGTCTAAATAACCTGTTGCCTTAAAGGTCACAGTTAACCCTGACAGACATATGGTTTAGGGGAGCAGGTGAAACGAAGGAGAGAAGAGTGGCACTATGACATTTTATTCCAACGATACCGACACACAGATTTCATAGTGTGCTATTGGGAGCTTTTATTTCTTGAAATTTTAGTTTTCAGGACATGATTCTGTAGCAGTGATTTCCCCCTCTCTTCTTTTCTACGTGATACAATCGGATTGTAAGAAACAATGGGTGAACATCTGTGATGACAATGGAGTTCAGGTTTTATTCGGGGCTCAATGTTTGCAAGTTCATTAGAGACAAACAAGCTAAAATGTGCAAAACAATTTTTACCCCCTCACACACACAAAAAAATGTGGACTTGAGAAATAGTCTACAGCTAAATACACACCTTTGATACATAACAAATCTGATCTCAGTGATGATCTGACAACGATACTTTGAGGGAGGTAACAGTGCAACTGTGGTGCGAGCTCCAGCAGCCTTTCATTACACAATAGTCAATGATTCGCTCTGCTCATAATGTTCTTGTTAAAAATGTTTCATGCAGTTTTGAAAAGCAGTTTTAGTCTAAACTACAGGGATGTACATTCACATGAGATCATTGTTGTCAGGACTCCCTCCGTCTCTGCCAGTAACAGTAACATTGAGTTTGTGGATTTCTTAAATGTAACAAATTATACATATGGCAGAACATTTGTAGAGGATTAAGACCAGTGACAATCACAGAAATTATCATAAATCAGTGGGCGTCTGGAGGAAATATTATTCCTGCGTGAATGGAGCTTCAGTGATTAATCTTACTCCTCTCCTGCACATAAATGAGGAAATGATGGGAGCTTGCCATGACAGGGAATGAATGAGGGGAAGTACATTTTTTGGGAAAGCAAGTCTTTGACAACCTGAACATTTTCAATTCCTTCACTACAAATTATGTTTGGTTGCGGTGGATGAGTGAAGTGTGCGTGTCTGCATTAACCCAACATGGCCTCCTCATTGTCCTGCTGTGTTCCTCTTCTCATCATCATCTTGCCCCTGTGGAGCCAAGCTGTAAATTTCTCCTCAAAGCTTCTTGGTCATGACTGACACGATCATGGTCGAGGCTTCAACACACTTAGAGGGCTCTCGTGATTACCTCCTGTCAGCTGTTATCATTATCATCATCAGCCTTAGTGCAATCTCCTCTTGAGCTGTGTGGCTGATCTCAGTACACATTGGCATCTATAAAACAAGCTTCTCTGTGGTGTGTGTGCTTTGTTAAGCGCAGACATGAAACTGTAGTGGAGGGTAACCCTATTATCTTTTATACTCTTATTCTCATTTCAGATACATGTTGTAAACATTAACATTAATTTATGGGCAGAATATTTGCCTCCTACAAAAAAAGCAAAGCATGCTTTCCCTGAACACTTAGGGAGACATTATCCTCATTTATTTTGTAATAATTTGAGATTCTTTCCATTTTACTGCATCGTGCCTTACTGCGCCTTGAGGAGCAATATAGAAATGCTAATCCCTGCAACAATCTGCCTCTATCTTTGCTACACGTTTTATTCCAGTGCATTTGCATGCACAACCCAAAGAATAGCACTTACAAACAGATCCTTTAATCACGCCACTTCAGATGTATCAGGTTCACTCAGTCACAGCAGCACAGCATATCTATCTGTAACACTCGAAAAAAAGATAACACCTTTTCCTTCAACCAAATCTGCTCTCCCTGACACATCCCCTTCTGGACAATAAATCTGAGTTTGCTTCCCTTTCACCACGCAGCCATTTACTGTGAGAGGGTGCCTCTCTGCGCCGTATGTCTCAGCAGATGAAGAAACTGGCTGAGAAAAGTCATTTACTTGTGGTCACACTCATGAGTCCAGAGAGTCATCGCATTATGAGGCCTGTAAGCGTGCAGACAGCGAGGTGGCAGAGGGAAGGCTGCGCAGAGCCACACATGACTGTGCATTACATCAAATAAGAGGTGTGGTTTAAAAAACAAAAAAACAAAACATGAATACGTGACGTGCAGAGGAGGGACTGCTTGAAAATGTGGCAACACTGGCAGGCACTGGCAGGCAGTACACAGAGAGGAGGATGGGAAATTATCTTCAGAGTGAATGACATCTTTTAACCTTGACCTGGATGATGTCCAGGAATGAAAGCCAGGGCACGGCCTCTGACATCAGCTGGTCAAAAAGCAAGAAAAGATTAAGCCGCAATTAACGCAGCATCAGAGCTCTTCCTGAACTGAAATATCTGTGCGTCAGGCCTACTTTTCAGGCTGCTCACACACATTTGTCACCTAAAACATGCAGGATAGTTTGTGATATGCGTCTTGTCTGGATGACTGCCACCAATTACCACATGGTGCACACGCATGCATCATGACAATCCTGAGCACAGAAGCTCAGTCCTTCTCGTTGATGGAAACCATTTGTTGCCTACATGTGTGTGACCCTATTTCTTCCCAGGGCAGCAAACAAACAACAAAAACAACAATGCAATAGTAAACGCAAGACTGTGTCTTGTTTGCATAAAGTCTGTGCTGACCCAATTTCACATGTTTTTTTTTGTTTTTTTTTGTTTGTTTTTTTTTTTTTTTTTTTTCCTGGCAGGAGAGTCTGCATGTGCTTGTGCAGGGGGTGACACGTTACGGGAAGGTTTGGATTATTTAAGATGTTGGGTCTGATCTTATAGAAACATCCCTCCAGTTGGACACGGACCTGCATGCACAGTGTACAACACAGTGTAGCATGATCACTGAGAGAGAGGAGAGACAGGGGGGGGGGCAGAGAGAAAGAAAGAGAGAGATTGTAAGGGGCTGTCACATGTCTCCTTATTATACATACACAACTATACTGAGTTTAAATGATTAAGAGAATCAAATCCCTTGAATAAAAGCGTGTGGTTACATGGGATGTCATGGGATCAGTTAATTAGTAATAAAATAACACCAGCATGGCACTGGTATCAATTTAACCGGCAGTGTTAGTGTGTTGGTGGGGGGGTGCAGACAGCGAGCAGACCCTTTGAGTCGGGGGGGGGGGGGCTTTATTCCAAGGTTAAGTTAGCCTCAGCTCAACAGTCTTGTCACTGGTTGCGGGGTCCAGCACGTTGGGTGAAGGCGCGAGGCTGGAGTTGTAACAGTGCAGGTGCGGACCGTTATTAACGGAGGAAACGTCACGCGCGCCGTCGTTTAATTGCCCATTAACGCAGGAAAGTAGCTCAACAACCGCCGCCGGAGCCGCGGTGTCGCATTGTGTGGATGCCATCCGACTGCCCACAAGAAGTCAAGCTGAAGAAAACCACCACCATCGTCTGAGCTGCATCCGTGTGCACCACAAAAAAAAAACAAAAACCAACAACAATTAAAAAAAAAAAAAAAAAAAACGAAACACGAAAAAACAAAAACACACATTTGTTGCGTACACTGGCCAAACAACACTACTTAATGCCCAGGTGAAATGTTCATCATAGACCACAGTGCACCGCACGCAGCGCCGCATCCACTTCTTCAGCATTCAAGAGGAGACCTGTTAAACCATCAATTATACTGCGGTAGATACACAAACAGCAGTTGTTGCATGTGAATGAAACATTGCTGCTCGGCACGTTTGCAGCCGTTATCCTGGCACCGACATGTGCTAAACCCAGCGAACCCCGTTACAGGAGACACAGCGGAGGTAATGACAAGCATTTAGAAAAACAACAATAGTCTCACCGGCAGCAATGAGGGTTGTTTCTCCCGCTTCTTCTTCTCTGGCCCCGCTCGCTTTCCTTGGAGTTAATGAGGCTCTGTCGTCTGGTCCGACTGATTTCTCCCTCTGCTCTTCTTGTCCACTGGGTTTTGGGGTCTTTTTTTTTTTTTTTTTTTTTTTTTCTCCAGCGGTGAAATAATAGGGAAATCTGCGTCCTCTCGCAAAGCTCTGCCCTCTTCAAACTAACCTTCCCGCCCCCTCCTTATACCCATCTCAGATTGGCGCTGGCCAGGAGGGGCAAACCCTGAACCCGAAGGGCTGGTTTAGAGGCGGTGATCTGTCACGCGGATCAGTGCCCACATGGACACGCAGTGGCCGTTTGCGGGAGGGCTCTCTGTTAACCGAGCAGCTTGTCAGTGATGCTCTCGACAGCTGGAAGGGACTCTTCCACCCTCCTCCTCCTCCTCCTCCTTGTGCGTTATTGCACAATAGCCTCCCAGGCGAGGAGCAGCGGTGAGTGGGCCCACTTATTCAGCGGGCTCCGCGGTTTGAGCACTGACGCAGGTGCCCAAGGTCCAACCGCGGCTGACAGAGGAGCCAAGCCTGTGAGCTGCTATTGACATGATATAGCTATCTCATCTGAGTCATTGCAGTCGTAGGAAATGGGAGCAGATCTCTTCCACTCTGTGACCTTGGGGTGGGGTGGTCTAATCACAGAGACGAGCTGGGGGGGGGTGGTGGCAAAAAAATAAATAAATTAGGGCGGGAGAAGAGAAGAATTAGACATCTCGGCTTCATCTCCAAACGTGCTCAAGGTGCCCTTGCGCAAGGCATGTAATGTCACCTCTAACCCCTGCTCATGCAGCAGCAAATAGAACAAGACCGCACCAACTCCCAGGTGTGTTAGTGTGAATGTTTGTGCGAGCAGTGGATGGTTTCTGACCTGATTTTGTTCTCTGCCACATGGTCAAATGTATTGCAGGTGGCACAGTTAGACTGATAAGAGTGACAAGTCAGTCAGTCAGGTTTCACCTCTCTGTGGATTTTAAAATTGCATGGATATCTTTTGGATTTACTGTGTGGAACCACACTGGCAGAACTTTTCATTTGCTAACCATGGAGGAAAACCTTTGTAAATACCCTGCTTTCTTTTTCCTTAACGTCTTATCTTCTGTATTTGATCGCACACATGTTGCACATTCAGCCGAATAGTTCTGAGAAAAGCATCCAAGTCTAAAACGGAGGTTGAGTCTTTCACTGTGGCTGAAAGACGCAGGCATGAGGTATGTCTTGTTCTATCAAAACCCACACTGGTGCAGGTATAGGTACTGTGGTGTGCCAGTGGTAGTCCTGCTGATGTTGGTGCTCTGGATGCTCATGTAGTCAGACGACTGCAAACCAAATGCACACTTAAGATTCATGAGTAATACATGAGCAACTTTTGCAGCTAAGCCCTCTGATATTTAAGTTAGCACATCAGCTCAGATAAGACCTGAACGTTCAGCTGACTTCAGTAAAAAACAAGAACAAAAGAAAACTGATGTTGAATCTAATTTAATGACCCTCCCCTTCGGAAACAAGAAGCTCACAGCACAGTACATATTTCTACCAATAAAATAAGGTCACCAAATAAGCAACACAGAGGCAATAAATCATTTAAAAAAAAAAACTTAAATACCACACTTAAACTTTCCTCACCCTGCACAGGTTTCCAGGAAGTGAAATTGGAAAGTGGGCTTTTTCTCTGTGACGTCCTCCCCTCGGTTCCTTGCATCTTGTCCCTAATTAAGTTTTCGTTGAAAGGTTTTCTCCTTGTTCTCAGTGAGGGTCTACGGTTGGGGCGTGCCATTTTCATTTATCATTTTCACTTATTGTTTTATTGTGAAGCCCTTTGAGACTGTAATTGTAATTAGAGGCTGTAATAAACTTGATTTGCTGTGAACCCCTGTGGGTGAAGGGAGGGGAGAGGTGGCGGCCAGTTCTACCAAGAAGCCTGTGAGCCATGAATAGAGACAGAGTTTGGGTGTCTGACTGCAATTTCTTTTCTATTTAAAGGAAAATCATCCATGCTTTCAAAGTTAAAAGGTTCTGCCTATGCCAGAATCTACTCCTTGTAAATATGACTAGCAAAAAGCATGACACATCCATATCTGATTTTTTTCAGTTCTTACCTTCACCTTACCTTTTAAAGTATGTGGCTGAGCAGAGGTGGTAAAATGAATCCAGCACAATGTGCCATTTTCACGCTCTCTGCAGTTACCATGTGCCCTGCATTTATTGTAGCTCCCCTTCAATAATTCCTTCAGCCGACATAATCATGTCCCCGGGCTAATAATTATAAACTCTGGGAAAACTGACACTGAGATATGTGCATGTCTTGGCTGCTTTTATTAATTAGTGCCAGCTTGTGGACAAAGACATGTTGGCTTTGGCAAAAGACTATATGCAGAAAAAGTGTAACCATTGGTCATGATAAATATTGTGAAAGGTAAAGAAAAGTTACAATAGACTATATGAGAAAGATTGACTTTAAAGATATTTAAATTTTCTTATTTGGGTTTAATTTTAGAACAACAGAAAGTAGCCCTGTAGCTTCTGGATTTTTTTTTTTTTTTTTTTTTTTTTTTTTTTAACCGTAATGTATTCTCAGCCCTCTCACCTCAGAGACAAATCTGACCATCACTGCATCACTAAATCTGTCATTTTCAGCACATTCCAGGTCCCTGAGGTCACATTGTTCGAAAAGCAGAGTTGACACTTAAAGGTCGTCAGTGCCCAGCCCAGTTGAGTTTGGATATGAACGAGAACGTCTCTTTGCTCGATAACAAGTACTTCTGGGGGTAACTCTGAGCGAGACACTTAAACCTCGAGAGGTGCTGCTGTCCATAAAGGCTGCACTCTGTAGCTCCAAGGTGTGAACACATGTACCCAGTTTTCCCGTCAGTAAGAAATCTCACTGTTACAGCCAACCTTTCACTTTTTGTTTTTCTCCCGCTTACCTCTTTTTCTTTTTCTTCTCTGCGTCTAATGAATGTGACCTTTTCAACATTTCGTATTCCTGAAAATAGTCTCCTAGCTGCTGTTTCTTCTACATTCATTATCGTACAATGAAAATTCAGCCATGGGGCCTGTGCTCTGCTTGTTGTTCTGTGTGTGGCCAAGACTGAGCCACAGGTGCAAGGGTTGTCATGGCTGATAAATAAATGCAAGATGATTCGAAGGCTGCTTTTTCTCTCACGAAGAATGAGCAGCGTGATGGACTTATGCAGATGTGCATCACATGCGATCAACCAAGGGGCTGCGCGCTGCAGAGCCCCCTGGTGGCAGCTCTTAGTAGCTGCCGAAATAAACGATCAATCGGTCTCATAAAACAATGTTGTGTACATAATGTGTTAAAATACATATGTTTACAGATGAAGCGCTGCACCAGTTCGGGCAGGAAACGCCAGTTAATGCTCGCCGCATCAGCTACCCATCAGCTGATCCTAATTAGCGCTAATTACTCTCAGCGCTTAATGCCAGGCAGTTCATTGAAGCTGTCAGCCCTTCATTTAAACCAACAGCCGCTCCATCATTCAGTGGATCTGCCACGCTGCTCATTGTGTGACCACCTCAGCCTCTTCTTCTCTGTTTCCCCAGTAATCAAATCCGCTGGCAGTGGTTTGTTGCTGCGTGTTTGACGTGCAGGGCACATCTCAGCGATACGTGTTCGCAGGGCTCTGCTCTCTCCACCACAAATCTTGACACGTGTGGATTCTGACGGGGGGAACCCCAGAGAGCAGAGTCAGGGTTGTCAAACACGACTGTGTGCATGTTTTTACAGTAATGCGTTTTTACTTTGTGACAGAAATGTTTCAGAGCCAGACTTTGCCTGCAAATGCCGCATTTCGCCTTGGAAAAAAGAAAAAGAAGGAAAGGAAGCGCTGTGATCACATAAAAAATCAGGCAACACAAAACACTGTCAACCCTGTAATTAATCACCAAATGCTTTGGGATTCAGTGCATAAACACAATTTGTCATGGTCCAAAAAAAAAAGGGCCTTGATGCTAATTGCTTTTGAAAAATGTTGTTGCTTGTCAACAAGTCCTCACTCCATCCATCTGGACTTCTGTGTCTTGTCTCCCACATTAAACAAAATGACAATCTCAAAATGGTTATTTATTGGTGGCCCCAGGTTGTTATGTACCGATCAGAATCATCGGTAACGTAAACCAAAGTTGAGTGTTGGTATGTTTGTCCAAAATACTAATTTCTCACTCTGCGCTGCACGATAAGAACATAGCACTACGTCCTATTTGGCAGATGATGCAGTAATGTCCAGCTGCCATTTTTTTTGCTTGTTTATATCTCAGTTTAGTTTTATAGATCCGATATTTAAACATATAATGGTGTCATACTGCATGAATGAAACAGACTGAATAGTAATCTGAATTCACACCATTTAGTTCCAAATAATCCCAGATGGGACTCACACAGGATGTGTAACTGCTCTGAGGACGAGAGGTGTCCACGGCCAAACGTGTCGCTCCACAACAGTGCCTCTCAATCTTAACTCTTGGCACCAGAGATGCAGCTTGTTTTCTATCCCATCAGCCCGGTAATTGAAGCTCATTGCGGTTTCTCAGTATTCTGGTCTTTAATCAGTGCTTGATTAGGTGGCTGAAATGGAGACAAACAACGTAAGTGAACTCAACCCCCTCCACAGCTGTCCCCAGATGTATACATACAGTGTGGGCCTCGTGAGACTATGTGAGCACTGCTTGTCCCAGAAGTGTGTCGTAACCTATTTGGCTGTTGAGCACATAACACAAGTTTTCATTTGTTCTCAAAAGTAGTTCTCCAGAGATTGAGCCACTGGATCAGACTGACCTTAGCTCTCAGTTGTGTATTTGTGCTTATCTCACAAAACACAAACTTTCTTACTTGGTAAAATACTCTGTATAATACTAAATATGAGCTCAAACTTTCCACTTTTAAAGACGAACCCTCTCTTATGTGTATATCTTATATGAGTGTATATTAATGATACCGCTTTCAGAACATGTATAATCAATCAATAACAAAATCATCAGCAGAAGCAGTATAAACCTATATTACATACTGAGACTGGACATTTCTGCTGCTTGCTCCTATGTTTTGAACTATTTGATATGAACTGAGCCCGTTCCCTCAATGCACCAATCAGAGCTCAGAAAAACATCCTTATCACGTTGCCTTGTGAGCATCTGTTACATTTGCTTATGCAACTTATTATTATTTGAAATTGTATTGAAATTCTTTGACAGTATCATAACTCTAAGAATTTTCAAAAATTTCACTTAAAGCAGAAAATCTTAGGAAGTGATGGAAAAGGCCCCGGGGGCCGAAACTGCATAATGGTGTGGTTTTGACCCAGAACTCTCTCTGTGTTGTAGTTACATCAATCTCAGCAGCTAGCTCTCAGTTTAAGCTGCTGAAGCTTAATAGAATAATAAGGACATAATGAATAATGCACATTTATTGTTAATATTAAAGGACGGAAGTTCAGCAAGAGCGCAGTGGTAATAGTCACACAATGATGAATACTATCGACAGTGCTCATAAAATTCTAACAATGTTAGAAGAGGGGCTACATTATAAATGCCATTTTTAATGCAAGAGAGAATTAGGAGTCTCATATTCGTATAATATGATTTTAGACTTTTGGGGTGATTTTAAATTCATGCTTATTGTTCATGTGTTTAAGTGGTAATTTTCACGTCATCGTGTGTACAAAACAGACAGTCAGAAAGGATTAGGAGGATGATGCTCAGCAAAGGTCTGTGGAGAAAATTCAAACCATAGTGTCATTTTTTTTGGAAGTTACAGTCACAGTTGCATTTCATATGGTTTACATGCCCCTGTTCATGTTGAGTCATAACCATAAAGGACATCTTGGCCTCTGGTGCGTCACAGTGTTTTATGTTTGTCTCGTTGTCCTGTTTCCCAGTGACAGAACATACAGGCTGTACATTTGTGTTCATGTAGCTGTCATATAGGGAATCTGATTTTGATTTTGTGTTTACTTTATAGCTTGCTGTAACATAAGCTTTGGGGCTTTGAGCTTCCATCAAGTAAAAAAATAAGCCCATATAGTATCCATTTCTTAGATGCACATCTTCAGACAGGCTCTGGTGGGTTGAGCTACATGTAGCATCGCTCAAAAAAAAAAAAAAAAAAAAAATCCTGCCTGACAGTTAGCTCTATAGGGCTTCAAAGAGTTTGCAGTTGTAATGTGGAATTTATGAAGCAGAAACTTTTGCTTTCAACATTTTCAGGTACCTTAAAGAATTTCTTACAGCACTCATACAGACATAACAATTTTAGATTAGAGCTGTGATCTGAAATCTCTCAAATTCACACCAATGCCTTCATTATTAAACAAATACACGTAGGTATGCTGAAAGGCTGCTGAATACCTTTAATTAAAAACTAAAATCACTTTGTAAAAGACCTTTTTGTAAAAACCTCAATTTAGATGAGGTTTCCCACATCAAGTATGGAAATGTGATGAATTCAGGAAAGGAAGAGGGAAAGAAGCTTAACTTGGAAGAGAAGAGACACAGCAGAGCTGAGAGGATGCACAGTTGGCCTTCCTGTAGATAGAGTTGGCACCGCATGGCAGCACGAGCCTTTGCTGCAGTCCATGGAAGTAGTAATTTAAAGTAAACCAACAGACATTAATTATTGATGTGTTGTGAGAGACAACCATACATCATTATGGCATTTTATTTGGAAAAGAAAATAAGAAAGAATTATTGAGCAGGCACAAGTTAGGTCAGTCTGGATACACAGGGGAAGGGAAAGTACAAGCATAAGAAAATCAACTGGCTGTAGTGCCAAAGAAAACAAACACCTGACCCTCTACAAAGGTCCATCATCGACTCTCTGTTTACTTTGGAGAGCCCGGTGCCATAGGAAGATGCAGTGAATGCTTTAGATCAAGCATATGGAGGGAAAAAGCACAAACACCGGGGAAACACTATGAGGCCACAGCCAAGGCGGAACAGTGAACAGTTTACAGCTTGAAAAAAAAAAAAAAGTGGCCAAGGCTTTCATCAACAGCCAAAGGCATCTTCAGAGGCAGATAAAAAAAAGAGCAGCGGGTGGCTGTGGTGGAAGAGAAACGACTTTACTGTATCTGGGACCCAAAGTCGGAAAATTCATCTCAAGGGATCTGTGGCTTACAGTAATTTATGATAGACTGTGGGTTGTGGTTGATAAAACACATATACAGAAAGCCTAAGCCAGCCATTTTAATCTATTCCACTGTACCCGTGTTTTGTGGGCGGGACAGGAAGCTGACTCTTCTATTCATTCAATAGGATAAGGTTAGCATAAATCACCAGTATATTTATATATATATATATATATATATATATATA